>JAWHQI010000302.1:0-1200000 GCA_033032865.1 Dactylorhiza incarnata
CCCCCCCCCCCCCCCCCCCCCCCCCCCCCCCCCCCCCCCCCCCCCCCCCCCCGTTTCAATCCAATTATAGAGGACTCAATCTCAGTCGCTCTCTAAGCAAATAACCTTTAGCCCGTATTCCTCGAGAGATTCGATATCCGGGGATTTACTCCCCCTTTTATTACTTGACAATGACCGGTACACTGTCGTTCAGACCGCATCTTCACACCCGCCTATAGTGGTGTTGTGGACTTGCGCGTCAGGGACACGGTCTCAAAGCTAAACTATAAACTTAATCTTTAAAACTTCAAATATGTCCTTTGAAAATTAAATCTTGTGTATAGAGGAGCCTGAGCTTCAGTAGTTGTACCCTACCGGACGTGGCATTACATCGTGTATTTTCCCTAACTCTGATCATAAATTTCTATAATTATATATGAAGGGAAAATGCGGGTTATGATAATTGGTATCAGAGGGAGGTTAGCCGGGTTGCTAGGATAGTCTGGTTGGCCCGGTTAACCACCTGGTGAGAATCGTTACTCATTGCATACACCCACCGATGGGTCATCGGTAGATCTCGGCTGAAACATGGACACTACACTCATAAGCATGAAAGAAGTATACGTGATATATTATGTAGTATGGGATTAATAATATGTGTCTGTATATGGATCCTCATAGGCGACAATATGCGAATGTTTTGTAGTATGGGATGCATAATGTAGGTCGCATGTGTGTCTATTAGATTTTCTTTTTTTTTACTGTTGAAGCCATGCGGTCTCAAAGGGTTGAAGCCGACGCGGTCTAGTGCCAGCGGTCTAGTGCCAGCGGTCTGTGCGGTCTCCCAGAACCAGACCGCCACTTTCTCCTCAGAAGTACGAGATCGCGTTATATGAAGATCAGCGGTCTCCAGCTCCATTAAGTAACGGTCTGATAACCGCGGTCTGTGCGGTCTCCTAGCACCAGACTGCGCCTTCTCCTCAGAAGTGCGAGATCGCGTTTGTATGAAGATCTGTGGTCCCCAGCTCAATCAAATAACCATTGGATAACTGCGGTCTGTGCGGTCTCCCAGAATCAGACCATCATCTCTCCTCAGGAATATCAGATCGCTTCATATGAAGAGAAGAGGTCTGATACCCCTGGCCCTCTTCCCTTACGGGAGAGTGTTCGCCAGAGCGGTCTCACGGTCTGTTGGCCTTCTCTGTCACACGACTTTCCTCCTGTTTTGTGACCGCCAGTCTCCTCTCTAGACCGCAGAGGTTGCTGCGGTCTCGTTCTCCCTGACCGCCTTGACCGCCCAGCTCTCTTTGTGTATTGTATTTGTATTTAGTCCCACATTGTGTATTTAGTTTTTCCCTTTCCCTCCTAGTCTATATAAAGGAGGCAATACTCTTGTAATACTTAGTTTTTTGGAAAAAAAATTCTGTTATTTTCAAATTCTCACATGGTATCAGAGCTCGCAACGATCCTTGTGTTGTGAACTCTCTCTCTCTCTCTCTTCGGCCGGTCTCTCTTCCTCCAGACCGCGCGATCTCCCTTATTTTTCAGCCTTCTGCCGCGAGACCGTGCGATCTGCCTTTCCTCCTGCTGATCTCTTCTCATGGGTACCCCTTCTGATACTGTTCTCACCTCCACTCCTGTGGCTACTCCAGCCTCTACCTCTACCTCTACTACCTCTATCTCTACTTCTGGCAATCTTTGCACCTCCTCAAGCTCACTGGCTCTAATTATCCTGATTGGAGCGTCTCTGATAGATAAAATACGAAATAGGAGGCAAGCGCACCTATCGCGTGTAGTATATATGATAAAAATCATATCAAGGTCGTCTTTAGTCCTGGGTCCCGTCGAGTATAGTTACTTCGAGCTATGGCTATTGTTTAATCGAAAAGAGCGGATAAAAATCAAAGTAAAAATCATAAAGCCAAAAATAAGTAAATAAATGCGGGGAATAAAAACACGAAAACAAAAACAATGCGAGAAAACACACATAATAAAATCTTAAAGTAAAAATACGAAAACAAAGAGTGCGGGAAAATACACGATAAAAACATGAGAAAAATTACGACAGAAAAAACGCTCGCTTTGAAGCGACTTTAAACGCAAACCTAATAATCCATTCTAAACTACCGTGTCAAGGAGGAAAAGAACGGAAAATTAAATAGACGCGTAAATTCAAATCTAAGCGAAAAACCGATGTTATGGCAACGAATAAATTTAGCTAAAAGAAAGGAAAAAATGCAGGAATTGAATTGCGGATAATAAAGCTAAGCTATGAATTGAAATTTACAGGACATAAATAAAACTAAGTTATGAATAGAAATTACAGGACAAAAATAAAGCTAAGTTATGAATTGAAATGACGAAATAGAATTGGAATTGCAGGAAATAAAACTACGTTACGAAATTGAAAAAATGCATGAAATAAAAACTAAACGTTATTTATTGCCATAATAAAGAGGTTACAAGAAATAAAAAGACAATAAATAAAAATACAACATTTAATTACATAAAAAGAAAAACTAAAAAACTAAGCTATAAAGAAAATACAAAACTATAAACTAAAAACTAAACTATACACTAAAAAGAAAAATACAACATTTAATTAATTACATTAAAAAATACAAAACATAAAAGAAAATACAAAATATAAGAAGAAAGGAAAGTGGAGAAAAGTGGAAGATCACCCCAAAATGGGCAATCCAAGAGGGAGAAATAGTGAGGGGGGTATGCCTCTATTTATAGAGAAAACTTGGGGGTGCGGATAGAGGGTTTGGGAGCAGAATTCTAGAAGGAAGGCAGCTGGTGGGAGCTTCTAGAAGGAAGGCAGCTGGAGGGCTGGACACGTGGAGCCTGCTGGACGGTCTGGGGTGCGGATAGCAGCTGGCGGGTGTGCTGGAGGTTAGCTGGTGGGCTTCGAGCTGGCGTGTGGAGGCAGGGCAGCGGGCAGCAGCTGGCGGGTGTGCTGGAGGGCTTCGGGCTGGCGCGTGGAGGCAGGGCAGCGGGCAGTAGGGCACGGGCGCGGCCAGCGGACAGCAGGGCACGGGCGCGGGCAGCAGCGCTGGCGGGTTGGAGTTGGTCTCAGCGGATCCTGGATTTAATCCAGCAAAAAAGGCAGGGGCTGGTTTCGATCCCGCCACCTTTAGAACCAAACCAAGAAACAACTCCACTAGGCTAAATGTTCTTATCTGTAAACACAAGATCAATATTATATATATTATGCATATTTATAGAATTTCTATGTTAATACATATTATCTTTAATTTTAAAATACAGAAAATATATATACATTAACTTTTATTATTTTTTTTTCTTTTTTTTATAACTTAATAATATATTTATATATATATATAAATTTTCTTAGTATTGTATTATACATCATTATTATTAACTCTAATACAATAATATATATATATATATATTAAATAAAATAGATATAAATATCTTCAAAAATTCATACTAAAATAAATACATTCACAAATATATTAACTCTTTATAGTTTATATTTTCATATAGTTAATTTTTATTATTATATATTTAACTTTTTTATAGTTTATAATTACATAAATATATAGTTTTTATTTAATAAATATTTACCCATACTTTAAATATACATTTACATATATATTTACATAAACATTTACATAAATACTATATAGTTTCATATATTTAAATATACTTACAAAATTCCTTTTATATATAAATATAAGTTAAAACAAATCATTTATTCAATGATTTAAATGAAATATTACAAATTTTGTATAAAACTATATAAGAAACTATATAGAAAATACGTATATTTTACTATTCATCAGTCTCCTTCACCTTCCTCTTACGCTCTCAATGCAAACGACACCATCTCACCGATGATCCTCCTCTCAAAGGGTCTGCTACCTTTGATGATTGGGATGCTAGCGATGCTCTGGTCCGCACCTGGCTTGCTAACAGTCTCTCTGATGAGTGTCTTCCTATCATTCGTCATGATGAAACCGTCAAAGCAGCTTGGAACCATCTTGCTGCCCTTTATTCCAAAGGTGCCAAACCTCCCGCATCTACACCTTGTATGCTGATCTCTTTTCCCGCCCAACCATGGATCCCAACACAGTATATCAAGAGGTTCAGGCCCTTGGGGCTGAACTCTTTAAGCATCGTCCCTTCTCTGTTGATCTTGCGGAACAGCATAAACACTTCCAGGAGCTATTCATTGTGTGTTACCTTCTCCGTCTTCCTAAGTCCTATGATATGATCCGGCAACAAATTCTTGGGGAAGCTGACTCTCCAACCCTTGATGCCACCGCTGCTCGGGTCTATGTCATTACCTCCCTTCTCCAACGACCCTTGTTGTCCTCTCCTCCTCCAGAGAGCTTTGCTCACCGGGCTGAACGTGATCACCTCGGTGGCCGTGGCGGTTCTATTGGTGGTCGCGGACCTCCTCGGTACATCTGTTCTCATTGTGGTCGGAAGGGTCACACTATTGACCACTGCTATCTCAAGCATCCTCACCTTCGCCCCGCTGCTGCGACTTCTCATCTTGGTACTACACCACCGTCTGCTTCTGTTGCTACCTCCTCAGGTAGAATGCACATGGTTACTGAAGGTAAGTGGCTTATTGATTCTGCAGCAACAAATCATATGACAGGGAACGGACCTTTTCTCATAGTTACTAGAACACACGAATTTTCCCCCAGTTCTAACAGCAGATGGTTCTCCCTCACATGTGTGTGGGACTGGAGTTGTTCAAGTCACTCCAACGATTTCTCTTAAAATACTCTTTATGTGCCTACATTTCCCTGCAACTTACTATCAGTCAAGGCTCTATCTCAACAGTTACAATGTTCTATTATATTTACTCCGACTAACTGTTATTTTCAGGATCTGCACACGAAGGAACAGTTGCTACTAGGACTGAGAGTGGAGGCCTCTACTTCCTTGACGTTCTTGCTGCTAATTCTACTTCCACACCCTTTGATTCTCTCCATCAATGGCACCTTCGTCTTGGTCATCCTCCACCTCGGCTGTTGTATCAACTTTTACCTCGCTTCGCCAACGATACATCTCCTCTCAATTGTGAAGCTTGTCAACTTAGAAAGCACTATCGGGCTTCCTATCCTGCCAAGCATGGTCGTAGCTCGACTCGTCCCTTTGATCTAGTTCACTCCGATATCTGGGGTCCTTCTCCTACCAAGACTGTGGGTGGGAGTAGTTTGTATTTTGTTACTTTTATTGATGACTTTTCTCGATGTGCTTGGGTGTATCTTTTAAAAGAACGCTCTGAACTGTTTACTGTTTTCTCAACCTTCTATAATGAAATTTCCACTCAATTTGGAGTGTCTATCAAAGCTATTCGCACTGATAATGCTAAATAATATGTATCTCATCTCTTTTCTGAGTTTTGCATGAATCATGACATTATATATCAAACTAGTTGTCCTTATACTTCTCAACAAAACGGGATCGCGGAACGTAAGAATCGTCATCTCCTTGACATGACTCGCACCTTACTCTTCCAAATGAATATGACCAAAAACTATTGGGGTCATGCCATCCTCTTCTCCTGCTATCTCATTAACCGCATTCCCTCTGCTCTTCTCCAAGGCTCCACACCTTTTTCTCTTCTATATCCTACCTTGAAACCGTTCCCGCTACCTCTCAAAGTCTTCGGTTGTACTGCGTTTGTCCACACTCCTTCGCCAGGTCGGGACAAACTCTCCCCTCGGGCTGTTAAGTGCGTCTTTGTTGGTTACTCTCCCACTCAAAAGGTTACCGATGCTATGATCCCCTACTTCGCAAACAATATGTTTCCGCTGATATCACCTTCTTTGAAGATATACCATACTTTTCTCACTCTTCCACCTTTGTGCCTCCTACAACCGATCCACCACCTCCTCTCATCCACTCCCCACCAACAACACCCTCTCTCCCAACTCTACCACCTCCTCCTCTCACTCCACCATCTACAGAGTCTCCTACCATTTGTCCTCCTACTCCGGGGCCTCCTCTCTCAACTCTTGGGCCAGCATTATCTTCTTCCGATGATGACTCTCCTGCTAATACAGTCCCTACTGCAGACCTCCCTATTGCCCTTTGAAAGGGAGTTCGCTCATGTATGCAACATTCTATTCATGATGTTGTGACCTATGCTCAACTCACCCCCTCTGCTAGGGCGTTTGCTATTGTTATTTCAGATACCGTCATTCCAGCTAATTATGAAGATGCTCTTGTTATCCCACAGTGGAAGGCCGCCATGGATGAAGAAATAACCACTCTTCAAGACCGTGGCACGTGGACCCTTGTTCCTCCACCTCTTGGCCTAGATGTTGTTGGATGTAGATGGGTCTTTGTGATCAAATATCATGTCGATGGCTCTGTCGACCGATACAAGGCTCGCTTGGTTGCTAAAGGTTTTACTCAGACATATGGCGTTGACTTCTTTGACACCTTCTCCCCTGTTGCTCGTCTTACAACCATCAGGGTCCTCTTCTCTGTGGCCGTCAACAAAGAGTGGCAACTCACTCAATTGGACGTCAAGAATGCCTTTCTTTATGGTGATCTTCAAGAGGTGGTTTTCATGGAGCAACCTCCAGGGTATGTTGCTCCGGGGGAAACTCGTGTATGTAAGCTCAAGAAGGCCATCTATGGTCTAAAGCAAAGTCCTCATGCCTGGTTTGAAAAGTTTAACGAAGTAATCAAGGTAATTGGGTTTGCCCGCAGCTCTGCAGATCACTCTCTCTTCATTCGCAAGACCTCTCATGGAATGGTTGTTCTGGCTGTCTATGTTGATGACATCCTTCTCACTGCAATGATATTGAAGGTATCACACTTACAAAGAAATATCTCCTTCAACACTTTGTAACCAAACACATGGGGACTCCAAAGTATTTTCTGGGTATTGAGATCTCAAGAAAGCAGTGTTATGTTGTCCTCTCACAACGTAAGTATGCTAATGACCTTCTGAAAGAAACAAGTCTTCTTGGTGCTAAACCTGTTAAGTATCCAATGGAAATAGGAGACGACAAATGCTGGAATGATAACACTCCACCTCTACCTGATAGCACTAGATATCGTCGTCTTGTAGGCAAGCTCATCTACTTAACTGTAACAAGACCTGATATTTGTAATGTCGTTGGGAAGGTCAGCCAATTCATGCAAGCCCCAAGGGAATGTCATCTTCAGGCTGCTCTAAAGTTATTGGAATACGTTAAGGGATCTCCAGGAAAGGGACTTTTGTTTTATAGAAACAACCATCTCAAGGTAGAAGTCTACTCAGATGCTAGCTACGCTGATGATAAAGGAGACAAAAAATCCACGTCTGGGTTCTGTACATTCGTGGGAGGAAATCTTGTGAGATGGAAGAGCAAGAAACAAGCAGTAGTTTCCAGATCGAGTGCTGAGGCCGAGTACAGGAGCATGGCCCAAACTACATGTGAATTGAAGTGGTTACGGACTCTCCTTTTAGATTTTGGAGAAGTTTACAACCATCCCTTGCCAATGTTCTGTGACAATAAAGCTGCAATCTATATATCTCAAAATCTAGTATTTCATGAGAGAACCAAACACATTGAAGTGGACTGTCATTTTATCATGGAAGAAATCTTGAAGAAACAAATCTGCACTCCATTCGTTACTTCGGATAAAGAGCTGCCTGATATCTTCACCAAACCCATATCTTCATCCTTCTCTGATGTGTGCAACAAGCTAGGCATGATTGATATATATGCTCCAGCTTGCGGGGGAGTGTTGAAGCCATGCGGTCTCAAAGGGTTGAAGCCGAGCGGTCTAGTGCCAGCGGTCTGTGCGGTCTCCCAGAACCAGACCGCACTTTCTACTCAGAAGTATGAGATTGCGTTATATGAAGATCAGTGGTCTCCAGCTCCATCAAGTAACGGTCTGATAACCGCGGTTTGTGCGGTCTCCCAGCACCAGACCGCGCCTTCTCCTCAGAAGTGCGAGATCATGTTGTATGAAGATTTGCGGTCCCCAGCTCAATCAAATAACCATTGGATAACCGCGGTCTGTGCGGTCTCCCGGAATCAGACCGTCATCTCTCCTCAGGAATATCAGATCGCTTCATATGAAGAGAAGCGGTCTGGTACCCCTGGCCTCTCCCTTATGGGGGAGTGTTCGCCAGAGCGGTCTCACGGTCTGTTGGCCTTCTCTGTCACACGACCTTCCTCCTGTCGTGTGACCGCCAGTCTCCTCTCCAGACCGCAGAGGTCGCTGCGGTCTCGTTCTCCCTGACCGCCTGACCGCCTGACCGCCCATCTCTCTGTGTATTGTATTTGTATTTAGCCCCACATTGTGTATTTGGTTTTTCCCTTTTCCCTCCTAGTCTATAAAGGAGGCAATACTCTTGTAATACTTAGTTTTTTGGAAATAAAAATTCTGTTATTTTCAAATTCTCACAGTTACATGCGGTAATATGTAGTATGGGATGCATAAAATCGCATATGTATGCCACTCATAGCATGCATCAGGGCTTTTCTTAGACTGCATAACACTGCATGCATTGCATAACATTGCATAAGCACATGTGCCAAGCTGGAGACCTATGTGATGACACATGTACACTCATGGTTTTAAAAGAAAGATGTTCAGCCTTCATGCATACGGGAGAGGTGCACGAGGGATTCAGGGGTGATGATTTATCATCCTGAGTATAGCGAAATATCATATTTAAAACTTTTCCCAGAGCAAGGTAGTAGCAAGAGCAAGCATTTGTATTTCTTTTTGTATGCCTTCTCTTCCTAAATGATTGAGTCCAGTTTTGATAGGTTGTTTGTTTTTTGTCTTCCTTAGATATGTCTCCAAAGCGTCAGCCTGTGAGACCTATTCCCACATCTGAGGGTGTGTCGTTAGGTGCGTATAGCGAGGTTAGGTTGGACGAGCTGCTTCTTAGCAATGACGCATTGACGCAATAGTTGGTCACAATGAAGGAGCAGATGCAAGTATTGTTGACTGGCACTCAGCAGCAGCAGCAGCAGCCGATGACGAGTCAGCCGGAGCCCATCTGTCCTGCACCACTCGTTCCCCCTGTAGCATTCCCGCCATAGATGAACTTTATTTCGCACTTTCAGCGACTAGAACCCACGACCTATGACGAAAGAGCTGACTTTATGGCGTTGGACGATTGGATTATAGCTATGGAGGAGATGTTTACCTATTCAGGGATCTCATCGGACCAGAAGGTCATGGTCTCCGCCTTTCAGTTGAAGGGACTTGCAAAAGGATGGTGGATCCGAGCAAAGGAAGGTCTTGCGGATGAGTGTTCGTGGGACCAGTTGAAGAAAGTATTGCTGAAGAAATTTCTGCCATCAGTCGAGCAGGACCATCTGATGAACAATTTCCTGCATTTGAAGCAGAGGCAGCTCTCAGTTGGGGAGTATGAGATCGAGTTTAGTAAGTTGAATAGGTTTGCTCAAGGATCTTGTGGCTTCTGAAGAGGGCAGGGCGAAAAGGTTTTTGGGAGGGCTGCGTAGCAAGATTCAGCAGTTAGCGTGTGCTTACCGATCAGAGACCTATTCGGATGTGGTAGAAGTTGCCCTGAAGGTTGAGGCGATTGATAACGCTAAGAACCATGGGAAAGAGTAAAGGAAAGAAAAGCGGAAGGGTGAAGAGAGTAGTGTGAAATTTTCCGTAAATCTAGGAGTGAGCAGGAATAGTATATCTCAATGTTCAAGCCAACAACCAGAAGCACATGAAAAAGAACTTTAATCTTTATTGATGCTAGCAGAAAATTCATTACAGTGCGAGGTATACATGGCGAGACATGATTTCGCCAGTACACAAAAACAGGAGAAAATACAATGCTGAAAGAAGAAATATAACCAGTGGTCTGATTCACTGAGACCGCCTGACCGTCCGACTTGCGAGTTAGCTCAGCTAGAACATGAGACTGCCTGAACTGCCTGCCCTCGAGAACAACACCAACTGAGAACTCCGCGACCTCCACTGATTCTCCTGAACTCCAGCAACCCGCACTGCAAGCCGCGAGACCGCCCGAACACCCTAGAAGAAGAGGTGACCGCTGCTGCCCGCACAATCTGCAGAAGCTGCACAAAAGAAGTTCAATCAGCAAACCGTCCGATCACAAGAAAATGAGACCGCGGGAACAAGCCGCGAGCTCTGCTTACACTTGGTGCGATTATTTTTGCTGCTACAGTGGCTCCTATTTATAGGCGTGCGACCTGATCCAGTCACCACCCTATGAGATTGAGTCACCGCCTTCTGACCGCGTGACCAAGACCGGTCAACCTGCGCGGTCAGCAAGATCGCTCTGCGTCGTGAGCTCGCCGACTTTAACAGAAGCCGTGCGATCATGACAACTCGCCCGGTCATGATGCTCACCACCTGTGTTCGCCACCCGACATCCTCCAGAGACCGCGAACACACCAGGTCGACTAGGACAATAGCCCGCCAAGTCGACCAAACACCAGTGACCGCATATACCAGCAGATCGCTAAAATACCAGCTATGCGAACACAAACCAGAGACCGCGCGACTAAGAACACCTTAGTCCACGTGCACCACCAAGAGACTGGACAGCCACCAGACCGGACTGCCCATACCACGCGGTCACGCAAACCAGACCGCGCGGTCTCACCATGCTGAAACCTGCTCCGCCACGTGGTCACACGACCAGACCGCACGGCCTCACCTCGGCCCCTTGAGCAGAAGGAATGGCGGTCACACCGAGAAGACCTGCGACAAGACCAGAGAGGTCAGACCGCAGAGGGAGACCGCAAGACCGCGCGGTTTGCCAGACCGCGCGATCTCCCCCCAGACCGCCAACTCCACAAACTTCCACTTCAACATTTTCAACACTCCCCCCTTGAAGTGGGAAGTTGAAAACAGCCCAAGTAAACTCCTTAGCCGAGTGAACGGCCCCTTCGCCAGCGGCTTTGTGAAAATGTCAGCAACGTTGTCCTGACTCCGAACATGCTCGACCGAAAGAGACCCCTCCAGTACCTTCTCACGAATGAAATGATGCTCGATCTCGATATGCTTGGTCCTCGCGTGACAAACTGGATTAGTAACCAGTTTGAGTGCACTCTCATTGTCGCCGCGGAGAAGAGTCGGACCCCGAACCTCCTTATGGACGTCTCCCACCAACTTCCTAAGCCAGATGGCTTATTGAGTTGCCAAGGCCGAAGCCTTGTATTCCGCTTCCGTGGTAGAGACAGACACGAAATTCTGCTTCTTGCTGCACCATGATATAGCCATAGGGCCCGCTATGAAGACGAATCCAGACGTCGACTTCCGATCATCCGAATCTCCCCCGTAATCAGCATCCATGTGCCCATGCACTTCGAAGCCTGCATCCCTCCTGTAAAGGAGACCCATATCCGAAGTCGCCTTGACATACTTCAATATATTCTTGGCCGCTAGTAGATGAGCCATCCGAGGTTCCGCCATATAATGACTCACCCTGCCAATCGCATATGCAATATTTGGCCTAGTGATCGTCAGATAGATCAAGCTCCCAACCAGAGCTCGGAACACCAGCGGATCTTCTAGAATCCTCCCCTCATCCTTCCAAAGTTTCATGGCCTTCTCCAGAGGTGTAGAGATGCACTTCCCTTCCTTCATGCTGAATCGCTCCACGATTCGCTCCGCATATCCAGCCTGGGACACCAGCACTCCACTTTCCTTCCTCTGCACCTCGAGTCCAAGGAAATGGTGAAGCTCACCTAAGTCCTTCATCTCAAATCTGATAGATAGCTCAGCCTGAAGCTTTGCTACCTCCTCCTTCGAATTCCCCGTCAAGATCATATCATCGACGTAAAGCAGCACGATGACTTGAAGCTCCCCGCTCTTCTTGACGAACAAGCTTGAGTCTGAGTCTGAAGCACCAAATCCACAGAATAGGAGATATTCTGCTATATTTCCATACTACGCCCTCGGCGCTTGCTTCAACCCATACAGGGCCTTCTTGAACTTGCAGACATAGTCAGGAAAATCTTCAGATATGAAGCCTGGCGGCTAGACCATGAAGATGTCCTTGTCAATCTCGCGGTACAAGAACGCATTATTTACGTCAAGCTGCCAAATCTCCCACCCCCAACACGGCGCCAAGGCAATCACAACCTGAACTGAAGTCATTTTTGCCACCGGACTGAATGTCTCTTCATAGTCTTCACCGTATTGCTGCGAGAATCCCCGAGCCACAAGGCGAGCCTTGTAACGCTCGATACTACCATCTGCCTTCTTCTTGAGCTTATAGACTCACTTGCATGTCACAGGGGAGATACCCTTGGGCCTGGGCACCAGAGACCAAGTCTCATTCTTCTCAAGAGCACACATCTCTTCCTGCATAGCTGAATCCCACTGTTCCACGCCTTTGGCCTTCTCGAAGCTCACTGGTTCCCGCTCATCCAGGGGACCAGCAAAGAAACATGAGACAAAGCTCACCATATTTCCTCTTGTATAGCGATCAGGGGCAATGATCGTTCCCTTTGATCTCCTCAGCTCCTTCCCCTGACTCGCAACATCCTCAACTGCTTCTTCCCTAGCTCCCCTTCCAGACGTACTTGGAGCATCGCTCCCCCTGCTTCCTGATCCAGAAGCCTCCTTCCCAGAACTAGAAGTAGATGGACCACCTGGTGACACATGCAGCTCCACCTGAAGATTTTCCACAGCTCTCACTGGTTCCTCCACCCTGCTTTCTGGTAGCTCAACACCAGAACTCCCCTTGTAAGACGTCACCTCGTCAAACACGATGTCGCGAGATACAACAAATCTCCGCATCTCCGGGTCCATGCACTTCCAGCCCTTCTTCTGATCATCATATCCCACGAAGACCAGCTTCCTTGCTTTTGCATCTATCTTTGTCTGAAGCGCATCTGGAATGTGCACATAGCAGGTAGAACCAAACATCCGAAGGTGTGCCACACTTGGATTTTCCTTGAACATCATCTCATGCGGGGTCAACATGTTGATGGGACTGAGAGGCATCCTGTTGATGACGTAGGCATCACAAGACATTCCCTCCGCCCAGAAGGACTTTGGGATACTCTTGGCATGCAGCCAACACTTGCAGGTCTCCATCAGATGACGGATCTTCCGCTCTGCAACTCCGTTTTGTTGTGGAGTATGCGCACAAGTAAGCTCCCTTTGGATGCCCACCTTCCTGCAAAGACTAGAGAACTAACCAGAGGTGAACTCCCCCCATTGTCAGTTCTCAGCTTCTTAACCCGCAGGCCTAGCTGACCCTCCACAAGCTCCTTGAACTCCACAAACTTGGCAAGCGCCTCCGTCTTCTCCTTCAAAAAATAAACCCAGACATATCTTGTGTGATCGTCGATCAACACCAGCATATACCTGCTGCCTCCGAGGCTTGGGGTAGCAGTCGGTCCCATCAAGTCACCGTGGATGCACTCCAACGACACATTACTCCTTGTCTGCGACTTATCAAATGGAAGTCAATGAGACTTGCCGAACTGACATCCCGCGCAAACATGACCGTCACCGAAGGACGATAGACTAGGCAGGCCCTTGACCAGACCTTTCACCGCCATAGCCTTCAGTTTGTCCATCCCTACATGCCCCAACCTCTCGTGCCATATCATGGCACTATCATTCGTCCTCATCTTGTCGACATAGGAACTTGTCGATAAAATGAACAAGTCTTTTGCACTCCTCCCGACATGAACGACTTCCGCCTTCACAGCTTCAACATTTCGAAGAAACTTCACTTCTGTTGGGCCGAACAGAACGTGATACACAGCGTCTACAGCGTTGGTCACGGAGAAGAGGTTTTTCCTCAATCTAGGTACATGATAGACACTCTTCAATATTAGCGGCCCTCTATCACTGCCCAAGGAAACAACACCCGCCTTCTCGACACTATGCACGGTATTATCAGCAGTTATGATGGCATCATTACCTGAGTAAGGCTATGCTGAATTAAGCTTCGACTCGTCCCCGGTGAGGTGATGACCACACCCCAAGTCCACGATCCAGTCCTCCTGATAGTTGATAGGAGCCGCAGCTCCAACAGAAGCCGAGAAGGCTCCTCCCCATACTCCATCATTCTGCCTGGCCTCAGCTTCCTCCTTCCCTGCAGCAGCATGCCCCGACTGAAGATTCACCCGACAATCCTTCCTGATGTGACCAAGCTTCCCGCATCTGAAGCACTTGGGTCCTTCTCCCTTCTTCTTCCCTTCTGCCTTAGGAGCATAGCCCCTCTCCTGATGTCTAGAAGTTGAAGTCCCATAGCCTCCAGCGGTCTTCTTCTTCTTATCCCACTTCTTCTTCCCTGTGAAGAGAACCTCTCCTTATCCCCCAGACACTGACACCCCCACCATCTGCCTTGCTAGGCTCTCCTACGACGCAAGCAGATTCTCTAGCTCCAGCAGAGATGGCTGATTTGCCCAACCCTGCACCGACGTCACAAAGGCCACATACTCCTTCCGCATGCCACAAATGATGTGCCTCTTCAGCTTCGCCTCAGAAATTGGCTCATCAGGATCTAGTGCTGAAATATCGGCGCACAGATTCTTCATCTTCAGAAAGAACGTTGAGATAGAAAGATCACCCTGAGCCGACCTAGCCAGCTCATTTTTCAGGAACTGTAGCCTCGCTACATTCTTTTTGTTAAACAGCCCATCCAGGGCTCTCCAGATCTCCACAGCTGATCCACACCCCAAGATGTGATCGAACAGGTCAGGTGATATAGCCCTCTTCAGAGTGAATTCTGCTTTCGCATTAATCCTCCTCTAATTTCTCACCTTATGACCATTGTCCCCAACTGGGACAACTTCTTCAGTAGTATCTCCTCCAACCACCTCAGAGGTCCTCGCCCAGAAGATAACTCTGCATACACGACTTCCACTTCTTGAAGTTAGTCAAGTTGAGCATCTCAATCCCAAGACCTCTTGATTCCATGGCTCTACCACTGGTTCCTTCTTCACAAAGGCGATGGCAACTATGAGTTATTCACTGCTCTATCCACTCCAACCTCCCTCTGATACCATGTGAAATTTTCCGTAGATCTAGGAGTGACCAGGAATAGTATATCTCAAGGTTTAAGCCAACAACCAGAAGCACATGAAAAACAACTTCAATCTTTATTGATGCTAGCAGAAAACTTCATTACAGTATGAGGTATATGAAAGAATATAAGGTTTGTAGTCTAAATCACTTAGAGGGGGTGAATAGGTCTTTTAAATTTTACTAGATTAGCTTTAGCTATTTTCAGAGTTAGTTCAAGCAAATCAGCAAACACAGAAAGCACACAATAATTTATTGCGGTTCCCCAAAGATAGTGTGTCTATGGGTAGTCCACTTTCCCCCTCCACCCTTCTAATATTGTGTTAGACAGGGCCAACTTCTCCAATCTCGGCTCAAAGAGCTTACAGCACAAGTTCCTCAGAACTTCTCAGATCAAGAATGATCCTACCTCAGGACACAAGTCCTTACAACTCAGAGATATCACCAGCTCCTACCTCAGTCACAACTGCCCTACAAACTCAGAGGATAACACCTCCTACAGCTCAGACAATAATGTCCTACAACTCAGGCTGTTAAGCCCTACCTCAGATCTGCTCCAGATCCTACAGCTCAGACCTCTCCCATGTCCTACTACTCAGAGGACTCCTCCTCCTACAATCTCAGACAAAAAAGTCTTACAGCTCAGGCAAAATGCCCTACAGAAAAATGATTTAGAAATATTATACAGTATAGGTACTCTCCTGTAGATCCTGCACCGTCTGTGCTTCCTGTAGCTGAAGATGTCGATGCCAGCTACTAACTTGATCTTCCTCTTTGACAGAGTGATGGAAGATCACCTTGCTCCTTCTTGCAGAGGAGCTAACTTTCTTTCTCTGTTTTCTTCTTCTTGTTCAGTGAGCAGGAGGAAGAAGACGAGAGCTTCAGCCGTCAATGTAACAGTTGATCTCTTTTGCACGTTACCGGAGAGTTTCAAATGTGCCCTAACTCTTCCTTTTATACATCTCTGATCTTCAACGGCTCTTAGCTGATCTGTTAAGAAGTATGGGAGAAGCTGGTAGACCCCAAACAGCTTTTCTGCAACTTGTCCTAGCCGCAGGTCCCGCCGCCCTACATTTCCATAGAGAAGGACTGCGCTCGACGAATGCGAAACACTCTGCGTTCGACGAACCAGCTGTCCCCTGCGTTCGACGATCTTGCCAGCTCAGCGCTCGACAAATATGCCTTGTGTGTCTTCTCAGCGGCTCCGCTGATACGGCTCCTCGTCTCAGCATTTGTCGAACAGCGTTCAGCGTTCGACGATCTTGCCTTGTGTGTCTTCTCAGCGGCTCCACTGAGACGGCTCCTCGTCTCAGCGTTTGTTGAACGGCGTTCAGTATTCGACGTTCTTGCCTTGTGTGTATTCTCAGCGGCTCCTTCTTTGATCCCGTCTCAGCGGTCGACGAACGGCATTCAGCGTTCGACGAACACGCTGATTCTCAGCATATATTGAACTTATCAGCGGAGACACCTTCTTCTCAGCGGATACGCTGAGACGGCTCCTCGTCTCAGCGGTTTTGACCCCTCGTCTTAGCGGTTCTGCTGAGACTACATCATTTATGGGAGATGATTTCTCCACATCTAAGGGCATGTTTGGCCCTTCCTTTTGAGTCACCTGCACCTGTATATTTTACACAAGTATAGCTCATCAAATACAATATGTCCTTAGCATTGAGAGTGATGCCTCTTCAAATCAAGCAACTATTGAGGGCAATATACCCAACAATCTCTCCCTATTTGAAGAAGGCAGAACATCCCCAATGCTAAGGTACATTAACAACAAAAACCATATCACAAAAATGATCTGTGTAGCATATGCCCTATCTCCCTCTTTCTAATATCCTAAGCAAAGGTTCTTACTTAGCATTGTCCCTTTCTCCCCCTTTCTGGGTTCTTTAACTATTTATCCCATTAGGGATAGGGAGGCAACATCTATAGATCCCTTTGGATCAACTTATAAGTCAACCTATACATTCTTGTCATTTGACATCTCCCCCTCAACCTGAGCAGGGAATCTGCTCCCCCCTTATTGGAGAGCAATTTTCTGTTATAGCTGAACCTGTTCAACTTGAACATCCCATTCTAGCTCCCCCTCAATGTGAGTACTAGTCTACACTCAACATCCCTAGTTCTATCTTGAAAGCATTAAACTTGGCCTCATCCAATGGCTTAGTGAAGATATCAGCTACTTGATTGTCTGTAGGGACATATTCAAGTTTGATATCTTCACACTCTACATGCTCCCTAATAAAATGATACCTAATTTCTATGTGCTTGGTCCTGCTATGGGAAACAGGATTTTTAGCAATAGAAATTGCACTGGATGAGTCACACAGCAGGGGAGAATGTCTTACCTTGATGTTGTAATCCTCCAACTGATGTTGGATCCATAGAATTTGAGCACAGCAGCTACCTGCTGCAATGAACTCTGACTCAGCTGTGGATATGGCCATACTGGTTTGTTTTTTGCTGCTCCATGAGACCAGCCTCCTCCCTAGGAATTGACAGGTGCTACTTGTGCTTTTCCTGTCCTCTTTGCATCCTGCAAAATCTGCATCTGAATAGCCTATCAGTTCAAAGTCATTGTTCCTAGGGTACCAAAGGCCAAGACTCAGGCTGCCCTTAGGTATCTTAAAATCCTCTTGACAGAGGTGTAGTGAGATTCCTTAGGACAAGCCTGATACCTAGCACAAACACATGTAGAATACATAATGTCTGGCCTACTAGCAGTTAAGTACAACAAGGATCCAATGATACACCTGTACATGGATTCATCAAAGGCCTTCCCCTTTTCATCCTTGTCTAATGATACATTAGATCCCATGGGTGTTCTCATGGAGGATGCAGACTCCATCCCAAATTTCTTGATGAGCTCCTTGGTGTACTTGGTCTGGGAGATGAAAATTCCATCATCAGACTGTTTCACCTGGAGCCCAAGGAAATATTTGAGCTCACCCATACTGCTCATCTCAAACTCCCCCTTCATTAGATTGGCAAATCTCTTGCAGAGGTTGTCATCAGTAGACCCAAAGATTATGTCATCAACATAAATTTGGACTAAGATACACTTGGCCCTTGTTTCCCTAAGAAACAATGTGCTATCTATCTTTCCCCTCATGAACTTGTTCTTGAGGAGAAAGATGGACAAAGTCTCATACCAGGCTCTTGGAGCTTGCTTAAGACCATACAGGGCTTTCCTAAGAAAATAGACATGAGATTTGAGAGTGGGATGTACAAAACCTGAAGGCTGCTCTACATATACTTCCTCTTTTAGATTTCCATTCAGGAATGCTGATTTGACATCCATCTGGTAGACTTTGAAGCCCTTATGAGCAGCATATGCTAAGAATAGTCTTATGGCCTCCAACCTGGCAATTGGGGCAAAGGTTTGGTCAAAGTCTATTCCTTCCTCTTGCATATATCCTTTTGCAACCAGCCTTGCCTTGTTTTTGATGATAGTTCCATTCTCATCTAACTTATTTCTGAATATTCATTTGGTGCCAATGATGTTGTGTCCTTGTGATCTTGTCACCAACTTCCATACTATGCATCTTTTGAATTGCAAAAGTTCTTCTTGCATTGCATGGATCCAGAATGGATCCATATTGGCCTCTTCAAACTTCTTAGGCTTAATATGTGATAGAAAACTGAGGAACAGAGCCTCATTATGAGCTCTTCTTCTGGTTGTCACACCTTGGTGGGCATTTCCAATAATCTGTTCCAAGGGATGATCCCTGAGATGTCTTGTAGCTGCAGGTAATTTGTGCTCTACTTGCTGAACTTCTTCCACTGGTTCAGCAGCTTCTTCAACATCTTCAGCATCTTGAACCTCTGCTTCTTCTTGAACTTCTGTATCAGGATTTGCTTTACTTATGCTGGAAGGTTCTTGTATGGATAGTTCTTCCATTGCATCTTCACTTCCTGTCAAAACAGAAGAACTGGGCCAGCCCTTGTAGATTAGGCTGAACTCATCAAATACTGCATGCATGGACTCTTCAACAACATGGGTTTTCTTGTTATATACCCTATAGGCTCTATTATGTGAGCTATATCCAATAAGAATCCCCATGTTGCACTTTTCAGCAAACTTGGTTAACTGAGCTTTTCCATTGTTTAGAATGTAGCATTTAGACCCAAAGATCCTAAAGTGTGAAATTGTAGGTTGTTTGCCTTTCAAAATCTCATAGGGGGTGATTCCATGATCTTTATTGATGGAAGCTCTATTGAGAACATAACAGGCAGTATTGACTGCTTCAGCCTAGAAGTATTCTAGAAGTGAAGAGTCACAAAGCAATGTTCTCCCAGCTTCTATCAATGATCTATTCCTCCTCTCAGCCACCCCATTTTGTTGTGGGGTCCTTGGGGAGGAAAATTCTTGAATGATATTTAGTTCTTGACAGAACCTTGTCATGGCTTCAGATTGAAACTCTGTGCCATGGTCAGACCTAGTTCTGACCACAGTACATTGTAAATCATTCTGAATGGACTTGACATGGCTCATGAAGACATTTAGAGTATCAGATTTCTCCCTAAGGAAAAATACCCATGTATATCTTGAGTGATCATCAACAATCACTAAGGTATACAACTTCCCTCCTAAGCTTTGAATTGGCATAGGACCAAACAAGTCCATGTGTAATAGATAAAGACATATCTTAGTGTCTTTGGGGCCAATACTTTTAAAAGTGGCCCTTGTTTGCTTACCCATTTGGCAAGCATGACATGGGCCATTTTTAACACATTTTAAATTAGGACTATTCCTAACCAAGTTCTTAGAGAATAGTATATGCATTGTCTTGTAGTTGATGTGGGCAAGTCTCTTGTGCCATTGAACACAAAGAGACTCACTCTCATCAGCTACAAGACATACAGGAGATGAAAAAGATTTGCAGAAGAAATCTAAACAGTAAACATTTCCACTCCTAGTGCTTGAAAGGATGACCTCTAAGTCAGTAGACTTTTTGATGAGGCACTTATCATTGTGAAATTCAATGACATGACCAAGATCACACAGTTGGCTTATGCTGATAAGGTTGTGTTGCAACCCTTCAACATAAGTTACTTTTGTGAAAGAGACTAGCCATTAGAGATCATACCGTAACCTTTGGTGACCCCCTTTTCTGATCCCCCAAAGATGACTTTGGGTCCATTCTTCACAGGCTTGTAATCCTGTAGAAGACTCCTAGATCCTGTCATGTGCCTTGAGCACCCACTGTCCAAGTACCAACAATCTATGGCAAAGTGTCCCACCTTGCCACAGCACCAGCAATCATGAATATTGTATCTCCTTTTCTGAGCATTTTTCTGGATAGGTACACCACTGTGCACATGTTCAGCAGAGGAGACTGCAGCACTCATCATGTTTCTTTCAGCAATAATCTGATTAAAGGATAATTTGTGGACAGTCTTGCTGCTCTTTGTCCTGATGGCCTCAGCTTGCTTTGGCTTAGCAGTCATACAAGATCTGAGGGAATCGGACACTGAGCAGCAGGCCTTGTCAACAGATTTGACAGTAGTCATGCATTTTGCTGAGGCAGATTTGGAAGTGCTTGCTTCCTTGTTCTTGACTGAAGGTGCAGAAGCACCAAACACAAATGGTTCAGATTGGGCCATTTGTATTTCCTCATGGGGAGCTTTCATTGCACTCAAACCCATGCCCTCTCTTTCACTATGGGAAGGAGCATTTCCCTTCCTATAGCAACTCCCTTCCTTCCAGTGACCATGAATGCCTTCATGGTCATACCTGTTGAGAGGAAGCAACACCTTTTGTGAGGTGGGTTGAGGCTTAGCCTTCTTCTTGCTCTTTACTCCACTCCCTTCTCCTACTTCCATCTTGTTGAATCCAGGTCCTCTCCTATTGGTTTGAGAGGAGAAGGTGTCAATAAGCGAAAGCACGGATTTGGGCTTGGAGAATTGAGCCACCAGGCTCTTCTCCTTCTCAAGTTTTTCCTCAAGGTCCTTAATGACCTTGTTCTTCAGAGAAATAGTGATTAATTGCACAATAGTTAATCCCTGTAAATGACTAATTTGTCTTCTCATCTGAGCCACCAGGGTGGTAGGTTCAGTGTTGACTTCCTTGGTCACTTTGAGGGAAACAATTTCCCGGGCTTGCCTCTTGGCAAGCTTCTTGCTCTTCTTCAGATCCTCCAAAAGAACACCATATTTATTAATCAACTGATTGAGTTCTTCCTCAGCATCCATGCCCCTTCCATCAATTGATGAAGGTGCAACAGATTATGGACTAGTCTCATAATCAGAAATTGCAGTGGTATGAGACAGTACCTTAGCATTGTCAGAGGCATCCTGACTTCCTTCCTCATCAGTGAAGGCCATGAGGCCTATCTGAACAATGTCTTCTTCATCCTCCTCTTCATCACTGTCTGAATGTGATAGAGGGGCCCTGACTGCAGTCTTGCCAACAGCAGTTTCTTCAACAGCTACCAGCCCAATGAGGGCTTCTTCCATTTCAGATTCTGATGAGCTAGAGTCTGATTCACTCCAGCTTTTCTTCTTCTTCTTGGCTAGAAATGATTTCTCTCCTTTCTTGCTTCTTGATTGATGAGCCTTCTTCTCATCCTTCTCTCTTCTCTTCACAGGGCAGTCAGCAATGACATGCCCAGGCTTGCTGCAGCAATAGCAAACTGTTGGATCGGTCGGCGCCCTTAGAGGGGGGGGGGTGAATAAGGGTTTTCAAAAACTTAAGTAAATATTTAGAAAACTTTAAATCATTGCAACATTAAAGTAATATTTTTGAATAGCGATCTAAATTGATTTATGATGAAAAAGAGGATAATAAACAATTTAGATGAATGAAGAACAAAATCAATTTTATTACAAAAATAGAGACATGATTACTATTAATAAAAATGATTACAAAAATGGATTTCTATGACGCTGGAAATCGAGGCGAATAATTATAGTTCTTTTTTGTTTTCTATACCGACTCGTATCCCCACGAACCGGTTGGCTTTAGCCGATCTCTCCCCAGATACGGCCTCAAGCCGCTCTAGCCAATCTATCCCCAGAAAGGCCTCGAGCACCCCCTAGATCTACACCCTAGACCTATTCGCCAACACAAGACGAGTTACCCCCTAAGTCTACCCCAGACCTAGTCGCCAACACGAGGCGAATTAACAAACCGTTTACAAGAAAAAGAGAACTAAACTGAAATTATAACAATAATAAAAACTCCCTCTAAGAACTTCTGAAGTAGGAGACGTTGGACCGTTGTAGTATAAGCGTTTGTTGAGGCGGTCGTCTGTCGGATGAAGCGTGAAGAAATCCTCCTTCAGAAATTCCTTCTCTAAGCTTTTGGTGGGAGTATCTCTTTGATCTCTCCTCTCTTTGCTGTGGCACGAAGCTCTGGAGTTTTTGGATCTCAAGAGGATGAAAAGTTCGGAGCCAAGGCATCCAATTTATAGCCTTCACGCTACCGCCGGCGCCAGCGCTACCGCCGGCGCTAGCCCGGATTAAGTAACAATTTGCGCGGCAGAATCTCCCATCCGCGGCAACATCTTGCTCTATTCCTTCTGTGCGTCATGCTACCGCCGACGCTATTCGCTACCGCCAGGCGCTAGCATCCTTCTTAAATTGCTTCCGAAATGGCGCTAATCAACGCTATCGCCGGGCGCTATCGCTACCGCCGGCGATAGTGAGCTTGTTCGAATTTTGGCCTCAATTTTGGGGGCAGTCATCATGTGAACTCCTTGAGTCATGTGGACCTAGTAAACCTGCACACTTGAACACACAAGATCAAATACACATAGGATTTGTTATTCTCAAACCTAGGAGATGCGGAAGACCATGTTCCAACAAACTCCCCCTTTTGATAATAACAAATCCATTAATGATAAATCAAAGCATTAATAAATAAGCATGATAAAAACTCTACTTGTGTGTGTGTGAGAGTGATGACTTAGGATAATTATTGATTTTAGCATTTAGAATTGCTCCCCCTAAATACATGCTCCCCCTAAGTGAATGCTCCCCTAATATGTAAGCTATCATCTTAATTTGTCATGTTGGGTTTTTGATAGCGGGTTATATTTATCATGTTAGTTCTCCCCCTTTTGCATTTTATCATGTTAGTTCTCCCCCTTTGTTATTAGCAAAAGTGGGTAGGGATGCACCAAAGAAAAGTTGGATAATAAGTAAAGCATGATCGAGCTTTTGAGTGAGAAGGAAATGATAAGGAGTTTTAGAGCCACTTGTTAGAATAATTTTTGTATAAATATATCATAGTTTTTAGTTTGAGCAAAAGTAATGATTTCCCCTTTATATAAGAGTTTTAAGCATAAAAAATAGTGATTTCCAAGTAACCAATCTACCCAGACAATACGTCTACACCCTAGCCCCGTACTAAGTGACAGATGGGCATGAGGAGCTGCAAACAAGCCGTAGGTTGGGGTGTTAGTCCCTTATGCAAACACTAGACAAAACTCAACCTAGCACTCTTTCCCCCCAGTGCCTCGCAAGGCCCCACTGGAACCCTCCCCGGTTAAGGACAAGACATGACTAGATATAAGGTTATCTAATGTCTACAACCCTACGCCCCCGCTATGGTGAGATATGCAGTTATAGATAATAATTATTGGAAACATTAAGCATTTAAATCTAATGGGAAATATCATAGCATATGAGTTTATATTTTTATTTGAATTGTTTAAAACTCACATAGCTATATTGAAATGAATGAATCAGAGTTTGAGTATTGTGGAAGATTTCAAAAAAAAACATCATAATACTAAATAAGAGTTCAAGTTCAAAAAGATGTTTTGGAATTTAAAAAAAACTAACTTTATAAAGATAAGAGTTAAAGCATTTTGGAATAAAGAAACAACATCCTTATAGCAATTAGAGAAGAAAATATTGATTTGAAATTTAATAAAAAGAGGATGTTTTTATAGGCGACATTTTACTTATTGGAGGAGTGTTTAGCATGAAAGTTTTCATAGAAATAAATCAGAGTTTATAGCATAAGAAATGATATGCGTGTTGGAACAACCTGTAAGACCCCACCCCCTTTTTTTTTTGAAGTCCGGGTCTTACCGCCCAGAACTGCCGTCTTGTGGTGGTACCCTCTCAAACATGGTCCCCACCACAACACGCCAATCCTGCCGGCTTCTGACCTGGGTAGATGTGTAGCGTAGGAATATGAGGGGTCTTGCTTACCGGGGCTCTCCCAGCGGCAGCTGAGAGTCCGACTCCAGGCCTGTTCACTGTCTCAGGCACCACCCTCTGGGGGTTGACCTGCTCTTCCTGGTTCTCCTGTAAATATAGGGTCCACTGACCGTCAGTCTAAAAGACTCAGCATATTCCTCACCGCCTCCACCCGCGACTCCTAGGCACCGTGCGGGAGGAGGAAGCGGAGGACATCAAGGGGTAAACCAAAGAATCAGGTGGCAGTGGCGAGACTAGCAAGTAAAAAGGTACTAAACAAGTAAGGTAAGCATATCTACCCAAGCAGGAGTATGTATATAAGCAAAAGTAAGAAGCAGTATAAGTAACATAGCAGTATAAGTAAAAGAGCGGTATAAAATAAGGAGCAGCTACGAAAGTAACCTTAACTTATATGCACACACAATAGCACATAAGCTAAGGGATCTGGCAAGCAATAAACTCATCGTATAAAAGAGCCCACACTGATTTATACGATGAGGTCTCTGTTTATGCAGAAATGCTATGCTATGATATGCAATGCAATGGTGCAATGTTAGTATTATTATTTCATACACATGCAACTCACACACACGACTCTGTACGTACAGACCTTTAGTTCCCACTTTTCGGAGGTAGCGAACCTCTCGGGCACCTCCCGTCGTGGTCAAACGGTGGCAGAGGAGCGGGCGTCTCCTCACCTAGGTGGGTAAGTCACACTACCAGACCTAGGCCCAAACGTACGCTGTGATACCGGTACCCGGTACTCACGAGCTCCTGCGTACTAAACAGAAATGGCCAGGCAGGGTTTAGGGAATTCGTCCCATCGGACGCGCAGTAAAACGACCTGGCCCCAATACAACCACTACACTGCCGAGTCAACGAACTGCTATCGGTGTGACGACTAAGACAGAACCGAAGACCCACCACATCTCATTAACAAGAAACATAAGTATTAGCCATTTACTACCGAGCCTCCAGCTCACAATTCTATATCAACATTTATAAAGTAGAGCCTACCGCTCGCCAGACTATTCCAGTCTTATATCCAAACTACGAGCCTACCGCTCGCTAGACTACACTAGTCTTGTATTTAAACTACCAACCTACCGCTCGCTAGACTACACTAGTCTTACATTTGGACTACGAGCCTACCACTCGCTAAACTAACCCAGTCCTTCCTATAACCCGAGCCTAACGCTCGCAGGACTATCCCACGACCGCCGGCACCCCCAGCATCCAGCTCGAAAGGGTTCAGCCTAACCAAATGGTCTGCAGACCATGCACCCCAACCCCTCTCTGTCCCACCACAGGGCCCAGCGGGTTGTTGGAGGCCGCAGCCCCCCCTTTTCATGAGAAATGATTCAGTTAAGCGGCAGCGCAGGGACTTCCCAGGAGGTCACCCATCCCAGAATTGCTCCAGCCCGAGCACGCTTAACTATGGAGTACTTTCACTTCTCATCACCAATTGAGCTGTCCAAACTACGAGCTTACCGCTCGCTAGACTACACTAGTCTTGTATTTAAACTACGAACCTACCGCTCGCTAGACTACACTAGTCTTACATTTGGACTACGAGCCTACCGCTCGCTAAACTAACCCAGTCCTTCCTATAACCCGAGCCTACCGCTCGCAGGACCATCCCAGTCCTTCCTATAAATAACGTCCCGGTTCGGGATGGAAGTTAACTTGCCGAGTTCTCCTACTTAACTAATCTTGTCTATGATTTAGTTGAACCTAGAAGCTTTATGGTTAACCTTGGACATCCGGAGGGTTACCCTGTGAGGGGCTCGCAGCGGTACTAGGAAGTGTGGCGGGCTGACACCCCGAACTTCCTACTCCCAAGGCACTTAATCTTGTTGGTGTCTACCCCTTTTTACTCGACCCCCATTTTCCTCTCCAATTACGTTACATCTCTAAGATGAGTTAAACTTGGCAATTAGAAGTGGGGGAGTTCCTTGAACTCCAACACCTCCAGCTGTGACCGGGAGCTGACTCTCCCGTCATCACATTTTAAACTCGAGTCCCCTTTCTTCACTGAGGAACTGCTCATATTCAAATAACATTCTCAACCTTACTTGGACCCACACTCCTATTCTTCGTCATCCTTAAACCAGGGTTTGCCTTAGATACTTCTCGACTTCTCCCTCGAGTACTACCTTAAAATGGCTCCCCGGCTAAGGGTAGTTTTGCTTCCACACAATCGTTTAACACTGATGAGTTGTGTGCGGGGCCCTTGATGAGGTCTAACCTCCTTTTTATATCACTGTAAACTCACACACCTATAGCTTTGCTAGACGTGCCCCAATCCTTATTTCCCAAGATGCCCTTAGAGATGCTCTTCCAAGTGACCTGAGCCTTCATAATTACTAAAAAGTTAACAGTTCTACGTGTGGAGGTCAGTGGTGGTCTAATTCATGTAAATCAGTTTCGCTATTCGCAGACCGAAACAAGGTTGATCTAGATTAGACTCCTATGGTGCGATCTTGATCACATCATATCCAAACGAGTTCCAATTATCACCATAGGTTCGCAATGAGTAGTGATCTAACAATCTCAAATCCTAATTTCATAAATTCTCCAGGGAATCCTAAGTCATAGTTTCTATTAAAGATAGGAGGTGTGCATATAGAGATTTACACGTCAAGTATTTGATTAGGATCTCAATGATCTCAGGGAAAATTACCATGACATAATGCTGGTCTAAAAACACCAAAACCTGAGTTTCACATTTTTAGCAGGAATATTTGACCATAATTTCTACTTAACCTAGATGGGGTGCAAATAGGGGTTTGCACTACAAGTATTAGGTTATGACCTAAGTAAATTTTGGGAAAATTACCATAGCACCGAATTGGTCTAAAAAGGAACACCAGATCCTAAGTCTCATATTATTCCAAGTAATATTTACCCTTAATTATCATTTAATACATTAGGTGTGCGTATAAGGGTTTACACTACAAGTGCTATGTTAAGACTTCACTAGATTCTGGGAAAACTATTATAGCACCATATTAGTCTAAAAGCACCAGATCCTAGGTCTCATATCATTCCAAGTTCATATGACCGCCTTTTTATTTTATAACCTAAATTAGGGGTAATTTAGTAAATTCCTTATCTTGGGATTTTTGTACCCAAAAATCCCAAATAACTTTTGGGAAGGCATATTGCTGCCAAGGATCCATGTCCAGCATTTCAAGCCATTGGGTCAACCCCAAGGCATAGGGCTCACTCCACCCAAATTTGCTAATAGACATAAAGAGCAGTCCTAGAAAAATGGCTCTACAAGGAGCTGTAGAGCTCCAAATCACTTGATCTCAAATCCTCCAGAAAGTAGACCCATAGGGCTACAATTGTTGTCTCTGGCAAATTTTCATTATATGGCCTCTAAGGCCTTCAAAAATAGCATGTAAGCTACATTAAAAATCTAGGCAGGATTATGTGGTTTGCTAATAGACAAAATGAGCAGTCTTAGAAAAATGGCTCTACAAGGAGCTGTAGAGCTCCAAATCACTTGATCTTAAATCCTACAGAAAGTAGACCCATAGGGCTACAATTGTTGTCTCTGGAAACTTTTCATGATATGGCCTCTAAGGCCTTCAAAATTAGCATGTAAACTACATTAAAAATCTGGGCAGGATTATGTGGTTTGCTAATAGACAAAATGAGCAGTCTTAGAAAAATGGCTCTACAAGGAGCTGTAGAGCTCCAAATCACTTGATCTTAAATCCTACAGAAAGTAGACCCATAGGGCTACAAATGTTGTCTCTGGCAACTTTCCATGATATGGCCTCTAAGGCCTTCAAAATTAGCATGTAAACTACATTAAAAATCTAGGCAGGATTATGTGGTTTGCTAATAGACAAAATGAGCAGTCCTAGAAAAATGGCTCTACAAGGAGCTGTAGAGCTCCAAATCACTTGATCTCAAATCCTCCAGAAAGTAGACCCATAGGGATACAATTGTTGTATCTGGCAACTTTTCATGATATGGCCTCTAAGGCCTTCAAAAATAGCATGTAAGCTACATTAAAAATCTAGGCAGGATTATGTGGTTTGCTAATAGACAAAATGAGCAGTCTTAGAAAAATGGCTCTACAAGGAGCTATAGAGCTCCAACTCACTTGATCTCAAATCCTACAGAAATAGACCCATAGGGCTACAATTGTTGTCTCTGGCAACTTTTCATGATATGGCCTCTAAGGCCTTCAAAATTAGCATGTAAACAACATTAAAAACCTAGGCAAGATTATGGTTTGCTAATAGGCATTATGAGCAGTCTTAGTAGAATGGATGTCCTGGTGTCCACAGTGCACCAAATTAAGAGTTTAAGGTGGCAAATGAAAGTAGATCCCAAGGGCTACAAATGTTGTCTCTGCCTATTTTTCATGTTATGGCCTCTAAAGCCTTCAAAAATAGCATGCAAGGTACATTAAAAACCTAGGCAGGATTATGGTTTGCTAATAGGCATTATGAGCAGTCTTAGTAGAATGGATGCCCTGGGGTCCACAGTGCACCAAATTAAGAGTTTAAGGTGGCAAATGAAAGTAGATCCCAAGGGCTACAAATGTTATCTCTGCCTATGATGGGGCTTTTGGGTCCATTAGGTCCCTTAGGGGGTTGCCATATGAGAGTGGCTTCAATTTGATCAATTGGGGTTCAATTGCCCTTTATTATGGTGATTTGACCTAAGATTGCTCACAGTTGACTTTTGGTCAATTTGACCAAATTGGTTGACCCCAAGGGTCCCAAGTGGCCTACTTGCCCTCCTAGTTGGTCATAGGGATCATGGTGAGGGTATGTTGGCTTTTTGAAGTCTTTTGGTCATCTCTAGGTTAGGACATCCATTTTTGCTATTTGCACCCCAAGGTGCATTCCTTCCCATTCCAATGAGTTCATAGGGCCTTCCTGGCCCACTTTGTGTACTTAACTCACCATATGAACTATTCATGGTTATGTGGGGTTTATAAGATATCTTATCCTCCCTTTTGGTTCACTTCTCATTAGGGTGGATCATGATGGCTAAGTGCACATCATGAGTTTTTTCACCTCTTCCATTTTCATCCTAGGGTTCTAAGTCACTTATCCTATTTTTGTCATGACTTGTCATGACAAAAATCAGCTTGGGGCCTAGTAGTTCGGGGGATGTTACAAATCCCAATACAAAACAAAACAATTTCGTCCCCGAAATTTACGATCGGGTGTACGGGTTTTCAGATCAAGCACAATAAAATGAAAATCAAATACATTCTTGCAATCGAGTTTTACCTGTTTCAAATAGTTTCGGGTAGCGTTGCTGCATTAGATCCAGTGGTTCCCAAGTATGTTCCTCCTGCCCATGGTTGGTCCAAAGGACCTTTACTAATGGCACCTTCTTTTGTCGTAGAACCCGGATGCTGGAGTCGTCAATCCGGGTAGGCTCCATACGTACCGACCGATCTGTGTCTACTGGGCCTGAGGTACGAGTGATCTGTTGTTCTGGCTTAAGCAGAGCCTTCCGGAGCGAAGAGACGTGGAAGACGTCGTGCAGGTTCTCTAATTCTGGTGGTAGCTCTAGTCGGTATGCCAGAGGGCCAATCCGCTCCAGGATCTTGTAAGGTCCCATATACCTAGGACTGAGCTTCTTTAACCTCCGTACCCGTGTGACACCGTGCACTGGACGTACCTTCAGAAACACCTTGTCTCTCACCCAAAATTCTACCTTACGATGCCGCGCGTCGTAATATTTGGCCTGTCGACTCTGGGCTTCTAGCATCCGCTCCCGGATTAGTCGCACCAGAGCGTCCGTATCCTCTTCAAACTTCGACCCTGGCACCCCTGGAAAATCATCCTGAACCCATGACAGTGGGGTTCTGCATTTACGACCATACAATGCTTCGTAGGGGGCCATGCCGATGCTGGATTGATGGCGATTATTATAAGAAAACTCGGCGAGTGGCAGCAACCTTTCCCAAGGTTCGTTGCGGTCCAGAATGCAGAGGCGTAGTAGGTCTTCCATCGTCCGAATTGTACGTTCAGTTTGACCATCTGTCTGAGGGTGGAAGGCGGTGCTGAAGGTCAGCCGAGATCCCAGATAGGCTTGAACAGCTTTCCATTCCCGAGACGTAAACCGGCCATCCCGATCGGACACGATCGACTTAGGGACTCCGTGGTACCGAACAAATTTCTCTACAAATAGACGTACTAACGTTCCGACCGGAGCACCCTTCCTGACTGGAATAAACCGAGCCACCTTCGTCAGCCTGTCAACAATCACCCATACTGAGTCATTCCCGGAGTGGGAGCGAGGTAGCCCATGCACGAAGTCCATAGATATGTCATCAAACTTCCACTCAGGCACAGGTAGAGGCTGCAATAGTCCCCCTGGCTTCTTGCATTCTGCCTTCACCTGCTGACAAGATACATAGTGCGTCACAAAACGGGCAATGTCTTTCTTCATACCGGGCCAGTACATTGACCTTCTCAGATCCGTCGTCATTTTGGAGACGCCCGGATGTATGGAGTACTTGCTATTATGTGCCTCAGCCATGATATCTTCCCGAATCCTGTCTCCTTGTGGTATGAGTATCCGTCCACGGAAGTGAATGAGACCATCACACAAGGTAAAGTTCCCGGAGGGGCCTGACTCCAAGGCCGCAAACACTGGTTCCAATGATGCATCTTGTCTTTGCCCAAATTTAATGCGATCTTGGATATCGCAAGTCATGCTCATGGCTGCCAAGTATTCTGCATAGGTCTCGGGGTTGGCCTTAGACATCAGTGTGACTTGCGTGTCCTGAAGTACCCTTATCAGCTCCATAACCATTAATCGAGGTTCCGTGTCGGATGCACTCGCTCTTCGGCTAAGTGCGTCTGCTACCGTGTTTGCCTTCCCGGGGTGATAGTGCATTGTGTATTGATAGTCACACAAGAACTCTAGCCATCTCCGTTGGCGTAGATTCAAGTCCTTCTGGGTGTCGATGTACTTGAGATTCTTGTGATCCGAGAAGATCTCGCAATGAACCCCATATAAGTAGTGCCTCCAAATCTTCAAGGCGAAAACCACTGCTCCGAGCTCTAAGTCGTGTACCGGATAATTTTGTTCATGTTTCTTTAATTGTCTCGAGGCATAGGCAATCACATGACCATGTTGCATGAGGACAGCACCCATTCCTTGATAAGATGCGTCGGTGTAGATTTGAAATCCCTCCTTTCCGGATGGGAGGGTAAGAATGGGGGATGTGGTGAGTCGGTTCTTCAACTCCTGAAAGGCTGCCTCACACTTGTCTGTCCACACAAATGCAACATCCTTCTTTGTTAACGACGTGAGGGGAAGTGCAATCCTTGAAAATCCCTCCACGAACTTACGATAATATCCGGCTAGTCCCAGGAAGCTACGGACATCCGAGGCCGACTTCGGTTGCGGCCAATCCCTTACTGCCCGTTCCTTGGCCGGATCCACTGCCAACCCGGCCCCACTGATCACGTGCCCTAGGAAAGCCACCTCCCGTAGCCAAAATTGGCACTTCGAGAACTTTGCATACATTTGATGTTGCCGTAACTTGCTCAAGACTTGAGTCAAGTGTTGGGTATGCTCCTCCCTTGTTTTGGAGTAGATTAAGATGTCATCAATAAACACGATAACGAACCTATCTAGGTAAGGTTCGAATACATGATTCATTAAGCTCATGAATGCAGAGGGAGCATTCGTGAGCCCGAATGGCATCACTGTAAATTCATATAATCCGTAACGAGAACTGAAGGCCGTCTTTGGGATATCTTCCTCTCATATTCGTAACTGATAGTATCCGGACCTCAAATCAAGCTTAGAGAACCAGAAGGCCCCCTGTAGCTGGTCAAATAGCTCATCAATCCTCGGTAGCGGATATGTGTTTCGTACCGTCAGCCGATTCAGCTCTCGGTAGTCTATGCAGAGACGAAGTGACCCATCCTTCTTCTTTACAAATAGTACCGGTGCTCCCTAGGGTGATGAACTTGGTCTGACGAACCCTGAGTCCACCAGTTCCTGGAGTTGAGTCCTGAACTCAGCCAATTCTCTTGGTGCCATTCTGTATGGTGCCCGAGACACCGATTTTGCTCCTGGTACTAGTTGAATTTGGAAGTCCTTTTCCCTGTGTGGCGGTAGTCCGGGTAATTTTTCTGGGAAGACATCAGGAAATTTTTGAACTACGGGAATATCAGTCAGGGGCTTACTTTCCTCCTTCATTTCAAAGCAGATCATGAAGACTTCATCTCCTTGCAAGTGGGCCTTGACAGCTTGAATTGATGAGATTAAACGACGAGAGATAGGTTTAATACCTTCGATCACCACATCGTCGCCCTCGTGTTTTAGCGTGATTTTCTTTGCCTGACAATCGATCTTGGCGTGGTTCCAGTATAGCCAGTTCATGCCTAAGATTAGATCGTAGCCCTTCATCTTTAGCAGTGTTGCCGGCGCTTCGAACATCTTCCCTTCGATCTCCACATTCATGTTGCACTTAGCACATGTTTCTATCTCTGACCCGTCCGCCAGTCGCACCTTTCTTTCGACGCCTTCGAAATGTTGTACTTGGTCCAAGTCGTCCACGAATTCCGCCGAAACGAATGAGTGGGAAGCGCCCGTATCGAAAAGGGTGTACGCAGGCTTTTTACATACTAGTACTATACCTGGGTGATTTGCGAGTTAGTTTATTGTTTGACGTAAGCTAAAGGTCGGCAAGTAATTAAACAATTATGTAGGGAAAACTGAGGTACCTGTGATCACATCCTCTGGATTTCTGGGTTCGGCAAGATCCAGTGCATACATTTGCTCCGGCTGCCTGCCTCTACCCGGTGGCCCTCGACCTCGTCCACGTCCTCGACCTCGGCCCCTGAATTGTTGTACCGGTGGTGCTGCTATAGGTAGGGGTGGGGGGTTACCCCATCTTTGAGGGCAGTGAGCCTGCACATGTCCTGGTTGGTGACACCAGAAACACACTGGCGGGGGATGTGCTCTACCTTCTTGTTCTGGGGGCCCCTGCATCCGCAACGGCTGAGGTGCAAGTACAGCCGGAGGTCTCTGATCCGGTCGGGGGTCTGGATGAAGTTGTCCTCTGCCTCTTTGATGTCTAATGAATCCACCGCGCTGTCGGTGGTCCCGTCCTCTATTCCCGTTTCCATCTTCCGCTGGCCTTTTTCCTCGGCCCTTCACCATTTGCTGATCTGCCTCCAGTCTTCTTGCTGCTTCACTGATTCGTGCTAAACTGGAGTCCGCCACATATTGTAGGGAGTGTCTGAGATCGTCTCGTAGACCCTTGAAGAACCTCTTGGCGTACCCAGAGTCGCTTAATTGATGTGATGTAGCGAAGCGAGCCAGGTGAGAGAACTCCCGCCGGTAATCCAATACTGAAAGATTCCCCTGCCTCAGATGCAAGAACCTTTCCTCCAGTTCATCTCTTGCTATTTGAGGCACAAAGTGCTCAAGTAGTGCCTCCTTAAACTCTTCCCACGTGATGTCTGTGTACTCAAGACCGGCAAAGGTGGTGTCTAAAGCTGACTTCCACCATCTCTTAGCATGAGATTTTAGGGCAGAAACAGCTAAGGACATTGCAACATCCGTCGGGCAACGAATCCCTGCCAGCATTTCCTGGATTGCATCCAGCCATTCCTCCGTTTGCACCACTGACTCAGATCCTGTGTAAGATGGGGGGGAGAGACCCCGGAAGACGCTCAACCAGTTTGCCCCTGGGTTGGGGGCCTGAAGTGGGACCTGTTGCTGAGTAAAAGCTTGCAGGATAGCGGTCAGGGTCTGACCCAGCTCCGTTTGTTGGAACTGGACGGGAGCCGGTGGGGGAGGGACAGCATTCTGTGCGGGAGGTACTTCGTCTTGCAGTGGGGGAACCGTAGCCTGTTCCGGAGGGACTTCATCTTGCACTGGGGGAATCACGACCTGAACATGGGGAATCGTTCTCTGGTTGGGAACATTTACCGGAGGCTACATAAGAAAAGTGTTTAATTAGAAAGGTTGGCCCTAAGCATCTCGTTCGATGGACAATTTAATGTGATTTCTCCTATGGGCACACCATTGCTTCCGCTGCTAGTTTGTCCTCAAACTAACTCGAGCGGGGTTGCCCTAGGGTTGTGGACTCCTTCTTTGGATCGGTTTTGGCTAAGCTGATACCAGTTTGTAAGACCCCACCCCCTTTTTTTTTTGAAGTCCGGGTCTTACCGCCCAGAACTGCCGTCTTGTGGTGGTACCCTCTCAAACATGGTCCCCACCACAACACGCCAATCCTGCCGGCTTCTGACCTGGGTAGATGTGTAGCGTAGGAATATGAGGGGTCTTGCTTACCGGGGCTCTCCCGGCGGCAGCTGAGAGTCCGACTCCAGGCCTGTTCACTGTCTCAGGCACCACCCTCTGGGGGTTGACCTGCTCTTCCTGGTTCTCCTGTAAATATAGGGTCCACTGACCGTCAGTCTAAAAGACTCAGCATATTCCTCACCGCCTCCACCCGCGACTCCTAGGCACCGTGCGGGAGGAGGAAGCGGAGGACATCAAGGGGTAAACCAAAGAATCAGGTGGCAGTGGCGAGACTAGCAAGTAAAAAGGTACTAAACAAGTAAGGTAAGCATATCTACCCAAGCAGGAGTATGTATATAAGCAAAAGTAAGAAGCAGTATAAGTAACAGAGCAGTATAAGTAAAAGAGCGGTATAAAATAAGGAGCAGCTACGAAAGTAACCTTAACTTATATGCACACACAATAGCACATAAGCTAAGGGATCTGGCAAGCAATAAACTCATCGTATAAAAGAGCCCACACTGATTTATACGATGAGGTCTCTGTTTATGCAGAAATGCTATGATATGATATGCAATGCAATGGTGCAATGTTAGTATTATTATTTCATACACATGCAACTCACACACACGACTCTGTACGTACAGACCTTTAGTTCCCACTTTTCGGAGGTAGCTAACCTCTCGGGCACCTCCCGTCGTGGTCAAACGGTGGCAGAGGAGCGGGCGTCTCCTCACCTAGGTGGGTAAGTCACACTACCAGACCTAGGCCCAAACGTACGCTGTGATACCGGTACCCGGTACTCACGAGCTCCTGCGTACTAAACAGAAATGGCCAGGCAGGGTTTAGGGAATTCGTCCCATCGGACGCGCAGTAAAACGACCTGGCCCCAATACAACCACTAGCACTGCCGATTCAACGAACTGCTGTCGGTGTGACGACTAAGACAGAACCGAAGACCCACCACATCTCATTCACAAGCAACATAAGTATTAGCCATTTACTACCGAGCCTCCAGCTCGCAATTCTATATCAACATTTATAAAGTAGAGCCTACCGCTCGCCAGACTATTCCAGTCTTATATCCAAACTACGAGCCTACCGCTCGCTAGACTACACTAGTCTTGTATTTAAACTACGAACCTACCGCTCGCTAGACTACACTAGTCTTACATTTGGACTACGAGCCTACCGCTCGCTAAACTAACCCAGTCCTTCCTATAACCCGAGCCTAACGCTCGCAGGACTATCCCACGACCGCCGGCACCCCCAGCATCCAGCTCGAGAGGGTTCAGCCTAACCAAATGGTCTGCAGACCATGCACCCCAACCCCTCTCTGTCCCACCACAGGGCCCAGCGGGTTGTTGGAGGCCGCAGCCCCCCCTTTTCATGAGAAATGATTCAGTTAAGCGGCAGCGCAGGGACTTCCCAGGAGGTCACCCATCCCAGAATTGCTCCAGCCCGAGCACGCTTAACTATGGAGTACTTTCACTTCTCATCACCAATTGAGCTGTCCAAACTACGAGCCTACCGCTCGCTAGACTACACTAGTCTTGTATTTAAACTACGAACCTACCGCTCGCTAGACTACACTAGTCTTACATTTGGACTACGAGCCTACCGCTCGCTAAACTAACCCAGTCCTTCCTATAACCCGAGCCTACCGCTCGCAGGACCATCCCAGTCCTTCCTATAAATAACGTCCCGGTTCGGGATGGAAGTTAACTTGCCGAGTTCTCCTACTTAACTAATCTTGTCTATGATTTAGTTGAACCTAGAAGCTTTATGGTTAACCTTGGACATCCGGGGGGTTACCCTGTGAGGGGCTCACAGCGGTACTAGGAAGTGTGGCGGGCTGACACCCCGAACTTCCTACTCCCAAGGCACTTAATCTTGTTGGTGTCTACCCCTTTTTACTCGACCCCCATTTTCCTCTCCAATTACGTTACATCTCTAAGATGAGTTAAACTTGGCAATTAGAAGTGGGGGAGTTCCTTGAACTCCAACACCTCCAGCTGTGACCGGGAGCTGACTCTCCCGTCGTCACATTTTAAACTCGAGTCCCCTTTCTTCACCGAGGAACTGCTCATATTCAAATAACATTCTCAACCTTACTTGGACCCACACTCCTATTCTTCGTCATCCTTAAACCAGGGTTTGCCTTAGATACTTCTCGACTTCTCCCTCGAGTACTACCTTAAAATGGCTCCCCGGCTAAGGGTAGTTTTGCTTCCACACAATCGTTTAACACTGATGAGTTGTGTGCGGGGCCCTTGATGAGGTCTAACCTCCTTTTTATATTACTGTAAACTCACACACCTATAGCTTTGCTAGACGTGCCCCAATCCTTATTTCCCAAGATGCCCTTAGAGATGCTCTTCCAAGTGACCTGAGCCTTCATAATTACTAAAAAGTTAACAGTTCTACGTGTGGAGGTCAGTGGTGGTCTAATTCATGTAAATCAGTTTCGCTATTCGCAGACCGAAACAAGGTTGATCTAGATTAGACTCCTATGGTGCGATCTTGATCACATCATATCCAAACGAGTTCCAATTATCACCATAGGTTCGCAATGAGTAGTGATCTAACAATCTCAAATCCTAATTTCATAAATTCTCCAGGGAATCCTAAGTCATAGTTTCTATTAAAGATAGGAGGTGTGCATATAGAGATTTACACGTCAAGTATTTGATTAGGATCTCAATGATCTCAGGGAAAATTACCATGACATAACGCTGGTCTAAAAACACAAAAACCTGAGTTTCACATTTTTAGCAGGAATATTTGACCATAATTTCTACTTAACCTAGATGGGGTGCAAATAGGGGTTTGCACTACAAGTATTAGGTTATGACCTAAGTAAATTTTGGGAAAATTACCATAGCACCGAATTGGTCTAAAAAGGAACACCAGATCCTAAGTCTCATATTATTCCAAGTAATATTTACCCTTAATTATCATTTAATACATTAGGTGTGCGTATAAGGGTTTACACTACAAGTGCTATGTTAAGACTTCACTAGATTCTGGGAAAACTATTATAGGACCATATTAGTCTAAAAGCACCAGATCCTAGGTCTCATATCATTCCAAGTTCATATGACCGCCTTTTTATTTTATAACCTAAATTAGGGGTAATTTAGTAAATTCCTTATCTTGGGATTTTTGTACCCAAAAATCCCAAATAACTTTTGGGAAGGCATATTTCTGCCAAGGAACCATGTCCAGCATTTCAATCCATTGGGTCAACCCCAAGGCATAGGGCTCACTCCACCCAAATTTGCTAATAGACATAAAGAGCAGTCCTAGAAAAATGGCTCTACAAGGAGCTGTAGAGCTCCAAATCACTTGATCTCAAATCCTCCAGAAAGTAGACCCATAGGGCTACAATTGTTGTCTCTGGCAACTTTTCATGATATGGCCTCTAAGGCCTTCAAAAATAGCATGTAAGCTACATTAAAAATCTAGGCAGGATTATGTGGTTTGCTAATAGACAAAATGAGCAGTCTTAGAAAAATGGCTCTACAAGGAGCTGTAGAGATCCAAATCACTTGATCACAAATCCTACAGAAAGTAGACCCATAGGGCTACAATTGTTGTCTCTGGCAACTGTTCATGATATGGCCTCTAAGGCCTTCAAAATTAGCATGTAAACTACATTAAAAATCTAGGCAGGATTATGTGGTTTGCTAATAGACAAAATGAGCAGTCTTAGAAAAATGGCTCTACAAGGAGCTGTAAAGCTCCAAATCACTTGATCTCAAATCCTACAGAAAGTAGACCCATAGGGCTACAAATGTTGTCTCTGGCAACTTTCCATGATATGGCCTCTAAGGCCTTCAAAATTAGCATGTAAACTACATTAAAAATCTAGGCAGGATTATGTGGTTTGCTAATAGACAAAATGAGCAGTCTTAGAAAAATGGCTCTACAAGGAGCTGTAGAGCTCCAAATCACTTGATCTCAAATCCTCCCGAAAGTAGACCCATAGGGCTACAATTGTTGTCTCTGGAAACTTTTCATGATATGGCCTCTAAGGCCTTCAAAAATAGCATGTAAGCTACATTAAAAATCTAGGCAGGATTATGTGGTTTGCTAATAGACAAAATGAGCAGTCTTAGAAAAATGGCTCTACAAGGAGCTGTAGAGCTCCAACTCACTTGATCTCAAATCCTACAGAAAGTAGACCCATAGGGCTACAATTGTTGTCTCTGGCAACTTTTCATGATATGGCCTCTAAGGCCTTCCAAATTAGCATGTAAACTACATTAAAAACCTAGGCAAGATTATGGTTTGCTAATAGGCATTATGAGCAGTCTTAGTAGAATGGATGCCCTGGGGTCCACAGGGCACCAAATTAAGAGTTTAAGGTGGCAAATAAAAGTAGATCCCAAGGGCTACAAATGTTATCTCTGCCTATTGTTCATGTTATGGCCTCTAAAGCCTTCAAAAATAGCATGCAAGGTACATTAAAAACCTAGGCAGGATTATGGTTTGCTAATAGGCATTATGAGCAGTCTTAGTAGAATGGATGCCCTGGGGTCCACAGTGCACCATATTAAGAGTTTAATGTGGCAAATGAAAGTAGATCCCAAGGGCTACAAATGTTATCTCTGCCTATTTTTCATGTTATGGCCTCTAAAGCCTTCAAAAATAGCATGCAAGGTACATTAAAAACTTAGGCAGGATTATGGTTTGCTAATAGGCATTATGAGCAGTCTTAGTAGAATGGATGCCCTGGGGTCCACAGTGCACCATATTAAGAGTTTAAGGTGGCAAATGAAAGTAGATCCCAAGGGCTACAAATGTTATCTCTGCCTATTTTTCATGTTATGGCCTCTAAAGCCTTCAAAAATAGCATACAAAATCGGCTAAACGTGTGACAAATAATCAGCATTACGATTTTATTCATTTCATGGGCTGCGAATAAAAGAATCCGCCAGATCGGACGGCCAGGGTTCATCGTCCCCGATGAGCCAACAGCCCAGATCTCACGCGCCTGGGCCATTTTGCGGGGCATTTTTCCGGCAACCTGCAGCACCCTACCGCCGGCCACCGCCTCCACCACCTCCGTTGAGGTGGTGGCTAACGCCAGGCGGCGACACGGCCACCGGAGATGGCCTCTCCGGCGATCCCGAGCAAGAAGAAATGCTCGAGAAATCTCCCTCTGTATCACATGGGATCGGGCTCAATTGAGCCCGATTTCTCTCCTAAATGAGTCTAGATACTAGCACGGGTGGAGGGGGAAAGGAACTTGCCTGAGCACGGCCTTGGCGGCGGGTGTTGCGGCGGAGGAAGAGTGTGTCCCTGTTCCCGGCATCCATGGCTATCTCGTGCAGCTGAGGACGAAAACTTGCTCTGGGAGGGGGGCTCGACTGCTTGGAAGTTCCTGAACGTGGTGAGAGGGAGAGATGAGGGGGAGGAGGTGTATATCGCCGGATATCAAATCCGGCGATTTCACCAATGGCGACACCGCCCTCAGCAGCCACTGTCAGGGCTCCAGCTCAGCTTGGTTCAGCTCCTCTCTTCAATAGCCGGTCAGAGGAGGGGGAAAAACGAGTTGATTTGAACTCCTTTGGAGTTTTGCCATTAATGTGGCCGGCAGGGAAGCTCCCTCTCTCCTCCCCTTCCTCTCAGCGGCGGCCAGCTCAGCCCTCTCCTGCTAGAATTCCTTGGGAAGGCAGGAGCCAACCAGGAATTAAGGAGTGGTGGCCAAGTGGCCACCCCTCCATGAATTCCTCATGAATTCAAGGTTGGAGGTGGCCGGCCACCTCCTTGGTGCACCCCTCCTTGGACCCAATTTGGGCTCTAGGTAATTCAATCCACTAGTGGGCTTAATTAGGTGGGGTTGAGCCCAAGGTTCTAAGGTTGGGTTTGGGGTTAGGTCCACCTAGCTTGGGTTTGGCTCACTTGACCCAATTAGGCTAAAGTTGGGATTTTGAGTTTGGGCTTGACCTAAGCTCACTCCACTCAATGTGACTGAGTAACATTGCTCCCCAAGGCTCCATGGACCTATTCCAAGAAGAATTGAGTTAAGGTGGGGTCAAGTGGGGCTTGAGTGCACTTAATTGCCTATAGGGACAATTTGGGTATTTTGTTGATTTTGCCCTAGTTCTCCTTGGTTAAATGCACCCCATGGTCCAACTAGGTCTCATATACTCCCCCTTAGGGTTTAGGGGAGATCAATTTGATCATACTAGATCAATTGAAGGTCAATTTAGGTTTTTAGCACATCTAGTTCAATTTGGGGCTTTTTAGTGATTGACCTAATTTCTCCAAAATGATGCCCCTATGATGGGGCTTTTGTGTCCATTAGGTCCCTTAGGGAGGTTGCCATATGAGAGTGGCTTCAATTTGATCAATTGGGGTTCAATTGCCCTTTATTATGGTGATTTGACCTAAGATTGCTCACAGTTGACTTTTGGTCAATTTGACCAAATTGGTTGACCCCAAGGGTCCCTAGTGGCCTACTTGCCCTCCTAGTTGGTCATAGGGATCATGGTGAGGGTATGTTGGCTTTTTGAAGTCTTTTGGTCATCTCTAGGTTAGGACATCCATTTTTGCTATTTGCACCCCAAGGTGCATTCCTTCCCATTCCAATGAGTTCATAGGGCCTTCCTGGCCCACTTTGTGTACTTAACTCACCATATGAACTATTCATGGTTATGTGGGGTTTATAAGATATCTTATCCTCCCTTTTGGTTCACTTCTCATTAGGGTGGATCATGATGGCTAAGTGCACATCATGAGTTTTTTCACCTCTTCCATTTTCATCCTAGGGTTCTAAGTCACTTATCCTATTTTTGTCATGACTTGCCATGACAAAAATCAGCTAGGGGCCTAGTAGTTCGGGGGATGTTACACAACCAATATAAATTCCACCAAGCAAGTCTACCATTTGTTTTTTTTTTTTTTTGAAAAATCGAGATTTTAGACTTGATATAAGCATGAAAGCGCAAGGTAAAAATTATATGGTGATGATGGGGAAGACTTGTAGAAATACATGAAACATCTTATTGTAATCAAGGATAATCCATAAAAAGATATATAAGTTTAATTTCAAAAAAGAAGATGTTTATGTAAATCATGTTTCAATGAAAATCTTTTATGGTTGACAAAAAATAATAAATAACCAAGCATGAAATAACATTATCATAAAGAGATTACTACAATGTAATTTCAATTCATAATTTCAAATCATACCAAACATTGTAGAAAGCATGCTAGGTTATCTAGTGCATTTCATAAATAAAGAGTAGCATAGAATTAGCGTTAGGATCCAATACTCATGAGAAGAAGTGTTATGGAAGATAATTATGTGCACATAAGTGTATTTTTTAGTAGAGTATACGAGTGTTTTAATCAAAAATACAAGAGGTATGTAAAGTAGAAGCACAACAAAACACAAATAATTTTACTTCCACACACTTTAATGCACAAAAAAATGTACAACAACCAAGGTGCTTTGCACACACAATGCTCATTAAGACTTATCAGGGTGCAAAGTAGTGCTTGGGGGATCACAGATTTTATTTTTACTATTTGAGACTAGTGATCCGGTGTACTTAAGAGTAAGTGGTTTTTCTTATTTTGAAGGAAAGATATGGTTTGCACAAGACACTTTACTATTCTATCCAAGGTGCTCAACCTCACAATGCTTATTAAGACTTATCAGGAGGTTCAAGTAGTGCTTGGTGGAGTTATCTTTGTTATTTATTTTATGATTTTTTGTTTAGTATAAAGTTCTTCGAATACACTTGTTTTGCAAACCAATGGATTTATGAAAAACATAACCACTTTTCTTAACTTTTACAAGTGCAAATAAAGGAGTGTAGGTAAGATACTTGTGCAATTTTAGTTCATTGTACTAATACATAAACATACACAAGCATTCTTAAATTAAACCATATGTAGACAATGTCAAAAGGAGAGTGAATATCTATCATTATCAAACATAAAACATTTCTCATACTTAGAGGCATGCTAAGCTTGATCATACACAACCTTTAACATATAATTGATGCACATATTAATAGATATATCTAAGCATGATGAAAACAATGTTCAAAGTAGTTTGAGATGATTAATCGCAACATTATAGAAGTACTAAATAATATATTAAATCATGCTTGATTTTTACAATAAAGTCCATATAATATTTTTTGATATTTTTGAAAAATAATCTTTATTTAAAGTTTGAACTTATAAAATTGATCTTGGACTTCCCGAGGACTACCTTGTGAGAGGTTCGCCCGGTACTAGGTGATATGATGGGATGATAGCCCAAATCACCCTTTCGCAAGATACAAGTAAAAAGTTAAGTTCAAAAATAACAAATTTTCTGATAATTTTTTTTTTATATTTTTGTATTTGATTTTTAAGAAAAAATAGACTTTAAGCAAATGACAAAAAAAAAACAGAAAGCAAAACATATTTTTTTGTAATTTGGATTTTTTATTTTTGTATTTGATTTTTCAAAAATATAATAAAAGCAAAAATGCAGAAATGAATAGTACCCATAGATTAATATATTTTTAGGGATTTTTCAAAATTTTAAAATTACAGAAAAAACGAACCTCGACGCTAGCGCCGGCGCTAGCGCTACCGCGGGAAACAGTAAGTGATTTTTTAGGGTTTTGAAAATCTTGATGCTTGAACTTGATTAGGTGTCCCATTAGTAGTTTCATGCTGAATTTGCAGAATTTTTGGAAATGTTTTTGATGGTTAAAAATGAAGAAAATTGCATTTGTAAGCATGTTTTAACATGAAAGATCTAGGACACCTATCTCAAGTCGTAACAAACGAGATCTTGCATGAGCTATAAGATAGATTATCATAATGTATGTGAATTCAAATTTTTCTAGACTTTTATCAATCTAATGTAGTTTGAAGAATGATAGGAAATGTAAGCACGAGAAGACACGAAGGAACAAATATGCATAATTTTAGTGATTTAGAAAATAATGTTCATGCAACAGAATATCATGCACATTCATAAGCATTTTAGTCCAATGGAAACAATTTAAAGTCACATAGTTATTTTATCGTTCAATTTTATTTTATTTTACTTCATAATCAATTCATTATGGTAATATGAGATAACTAGCATGAATTCAAGAATGTGATTTAATATTTTTACATGGAATGAATTTATGATTTCATTTGATTTATTAATATAAAGTTGGTTCTATGGTTTATAATCAAATGAGATACATGCAAGTCATACTTCATTAATTCATTCATGTACTTATTATGATCACCAATCAAATGTTAGAACTAAGTGGATCTTTTGTAATGTTTGAGTTTAAAGATCGTTTGATATTACATACTTATGATGGTGAAGCATGTAGCACAAGTCATATTCAACATTTTTCAGAATATTTTAAAGAAAGATTGTGAGGTAAATAGTGAATATGAAAGAATAGAGAAGCTATTTTTGGTTAGTTTGAAGAGTTATTATAAATTTTCTCAAATATAAGGGCTATCATATTCATCACACAAGATAGATAATAATCAACACATTGTGCATTTTAATTTTTTGTTTGCCTAAGCCCTTTATTATTTAAATCCATTTAAAATAATTTCATTAGTCTTGATAATAGTTTCAATTAATAATGATAGTTCAAGACACTTAAGGGTAATGGATTTAAAAGGTAGAAATAAAACGGATAAGTAGATCACTAAACAAAATGATATGACATTTCAAGATAAATAGAGTGATCATAGCATGATAGTTTAAGAAGAAACAAAAGAGAATAAACAAAAAGAAATTTAAGCAAATCATGAAGTAGAATCATGATATTTCATTTTTATTAGGTTTCTACTTCATGCAAATGATGGGATACTAATGGATAAGAGATTTAGGTATCCAAAGAGGACCGGGAGTGACGGTTCCTTTGGGTACCCAAATACATCGTGTTTGCTTTTGGGGAGATGTGATTGAATGGGCCCTTTTGATTTGAGTTTGTGTTTCATCTTTAACTTTTGGCCGCCATTCAAACATTGGTTTAATATTATTCTTATTTATCAAATTTCCATGATGATTTTCTTTCCTTTGAAGATTATAATTGAAATTATCATTTATAGGAAATTTGTGTAATTTCAATTTTAAGTTGGGAGAAACATGATTTTGTAAATAATGATGATTTGGTTTTTGATATGAAAAAACATTTTGTTTCTTATTCCCATTATTATGTTTAGTTAAGATATTTGTATTCAACTTGCTTTTGGATATTGCTTGATATTCTAAATTTGTATGTTTTGAATTTGTATTTATAATTTTCATAAGCAAGTTGATTTTTGATTTTAATTCATCATTCTTTATCTTTAGATTATGCCTAGCTTTATTATAAGCTGTTGTGCTATTTTTAAGAGTGGAGACAATAGAGTCAATATGATTTTGATACTCATTTCTAAACTCATCAAATGTTTTATCCATCTCTTTAATTTCAATTTTAAAATCTTTGCACTTAGCACAATCATTTTTCAAGGAAGAATTTTCTAAACATAATTTTTCATTTTGTTCTTTTACTAAAATAAAATCCTTTTCAAGTTTCATGAGTTTTTCCTTAATATTATAATAATCAAAACAAAGTTTTGTGTTTTCAAGTAAAGGACAAGATGGTGAAACCACATCACAATTTGATTCTAAATTACCATTAGCTTTTAATCTCTTATTTTCTAAATGTAAATTTTTAATAGTGATTTTTAATTTCTTGATCTTACGTTTAGCAGTTTTTAGTATATTGAAACTAGAAATGGAAGTTATCACACAAGAAGAGGATTTTGACTTTCTTACAGCGCTTTTGGTAGAGGCAAAATGTGTGCATAAAGTTCCTTCGTTATCTTTTGGTCCTTCCTCGATCACAGATGAGTTTTCATCTTCTTTTGATGTATTGTTCTCTTTCTCTATTTCAATATTCTCCATGGCTTTGCTCCGAGAGAGATCTTCTTGAATGATAATGGATGCTTGTACGTTCTTTTCCTCCTGTGTTTGTTCCCCACCTGCGAGAGGAAGATCATACATTTCTTCAAGAAAGTGCCATATTTTGTATGCACTAGAAAAGCAATATATGAATTTGAAAATTTCATTAGATAGACCGCAAAATAAATAATGTTTAGCTTTTGCATTTAATTGAAGTTCCTTTTTATTTGATTCATTTGCAGGTCTTGCTATTGCTAAATTCCAAACTTCGATGTCTAAAGTTTTAATAAATTTTTTAATTAAGATTTTCCACCCTTTATAATTTGTCCCTTCAAATAAAGGTGGTGCAAGTGATTTTTCCTCTTCACAAAAATTTCCCCCACTAGTTGAAGCGAGATCATGAGACGCCATTATTCCTGGTTGTTAAGCCGATTGGAATAAAAACCCCTCTGATACCACTTGTTGGATCGGTCGGCGCCCTTAGAGGGGGGGTGAATAAGGGTTTTCAAAAACTTAAGTAAATATTTAGAAAACTTTAAATCATTGCAACATTAAAGTATTATTTTTGAATAGCGATCTAAATTGATTTATGATGAAAAAGAGGATAATAAACAATTTAGATGAATGAAGAACAAAATCAATTTTATTACAAAAATAGAGACATGATTACTATTAATAAAAATGATTACAAAAATGGATTTCTATGACGCTGGAAATCGAGGCGAATAATTATAGTTCTTTTTTGTTTTCTATACCGACTCGTATCCCCACGAACTGGTTGGTTTTAGCCGATCTCTCCCCAGATACGGCCTCAAGCTGCTCTAGCAATCTATCCCCAAAAAGGCCTTGAGCACCCCCTAGTTCTACACCCTAGACCTAGTTGCCAACACAAGGCGAGTTATCCCCTAAGTCTACCCCAGACCTAGTCGCCAACACGAGGCGAATTAACAAACCGTTTACAAGAAAAAGAGAACTAAACTGAAATTACAACAATAATAAAAACTCCCTCTAAGAACTTCTGAAGTAGGAGATGTTGGACCGCTGTAGTATAAGCGTTTGTTGAGGCGGTCGCCTGTCGGATGAAGCGTGAAGAAATCCTCCTTCAGAAATTCCTTCTCTAAGATTTTGGTGGGAGTATCTCTCTGATCTCTCCTCTCTCTGCTGTGGCACGAAGCTCTGGAGTTTTTGGATCTCAAGAGGATGAAAAGTTCAGAGCCAAGGCATCCAATTTATAGCCTTCACTCTACCGTCGGCGCTAGCGCTACCACCGGCGCTAGCCCAGATTAAGTAACAATTTGCGCGGCAGAATCTCCCATCCGCGGCAACATCTTGCTCTATTCCTTAGTGCGTCATGCTACCGCCGGCGCTATCCGCTACCGCCAGGCGCTAGCATCCTTCTTAAATTGCTTCCGGAATGGCGCTAATCAACGCTATCGCCGGGCGCTATCGCTACCGCCGGCGATAGTGAGCTTGTTCGAATTTTGGCCTCAATTTTGGGGGCAGTCATCATGTGAACTCCTTGAGTCATGTGGACCTAGTAAACCTGCACACTTGAACACACAAGATCAAATACACATAGGATTTGTTATTCTCAAACCTAGGAGATGCGGAAGACCATGTTCCAACACAAACAACTTTGGAAGAATTATATTTGGAGTTAGACTCATACCTGTTACTTCTGGAGTGATGCTTTGACTCCTTGTTGTCTTCCTTGTTGTGATGTGAGGAGGAAGGCTTGTTCTTCCATAGCTTCCTCCTCAACAGCTTTCTGAAGTGCCTTGTAAGAACAGCAATTTCTTCATCAGAAGAAAAGCAGCTTGATGAGCTAGGCTTAGAATCTTCTGGTTCAGCAGATCTTCTGGGAGGAGAGTGAACCTTCTCTCTCCCTCTTCTTGAGCAGTCAGCCTTGAAGGCCAGAGAATTTTCCCTGGTATCACCCTTTGCCTTCTGCTCTTCTTCCTTCCTAGCAGACCGCTGCATTTCATAAGAGAGCAGCTTTCCATAAAGAGTTTGGGGAGGAGTTTCAGTCAACTTAGCCACCTCCCTTATGGCACAAATTTTTGTGTCCCATTCTCTTGTTAGAGATCTGAGGAACTTATCATTCAGCTCATAATTTGTGAACACTCTCTCATAGGTCCTTAGTTCATTTATTATTCTAAAGAACCTTTCATAACACATGGAGATGCTCTCCTGCCCTTGCTGCCTGAAAGCTTCATATTCCTGATTGAGGAGTGACTTCCTATCATTCCTCACATCTTCAGTTCCTTCCATGTACACTATCAGTGTGTCCCACATCTCCTTAGCAGATATACAGTGCACTAAAATTTGAAAGGTTGAGTCATCAATAGCATTGACTATGATATTTTGAGCCCTTTTATCCATAGTAGCCAATGTTATCTCATCCTTGGTCATTTCAGTGTATGGTTTGCCTACATGCCTGGTAGGATCAATAGAAGAGGGTTTTGTGATAGTGAAGGGGCCTTCCTAAACAGTAATGTAGATTCTAGGGTCTGAGGCTTCCATGAACAGCCTAACCCTCTGCTTCCATATGCCAAAGTTGGCTTTGTTACATATGGGCAGTTTCATTGAACTCATTTCCTTATGCATTACACTGGAGGCCATTGGGTGACGACTTGACTAAACCTTTTAGGATCTGGTCAGACTGTTAAGTCCTTTTTGACCAACCTCGCTTTGATACCACTTGAAAGAATATAAGGTTTGTAGTCTAAATGACCTAGAGGGGGGTGAATAGGTCTTTTAAATTTTACTAGATTAGCTTTAGCTGTTTTCAGAGTTAGTTCAAGCAAATCAGCAAACACAGAAAGCACACAATAATTTATAGTGGTTCCCCAAAGACAGTGTGTCTATGGGTAGTCCACTATCCCCCTCCACCCTTCTAACAGTGTGTTAGAAAGGACCAACTTCTCCAATCTCGGCTCAAAGAGCTTACAGCACAAGTTCCTCAGAACTTCTCAGATCAAGAATGATCCTACCTCAGGACACAAGTCCCTACAACTCAGAGCTATCACCAGCTCCTACCTCAGGCATAGCTGTCCTACAAACTCATAGGATAACACCTCCTACAGCTCATACAATAATGTCCTACAACTCAGGCTGTTAAGCCCTACCTCAGATGTGCTCCGGATCCTACAGCTCAGACCTCTCCCAGGTCCTACTACTCAGAGGACTCCTCCTCCTACAATCTCAGACCAAAAGGTCTTACAGCTCAGGCAAAATGCCCTACAGAAAAATGATTTAGAAATATTCTACAGTAGAGGTACTCTCCTGTAGATCCTGCACCGTCTGTGCTTCCTGTAGCTGAAGATGTCGATGTCAGCTACTAACTTGATCTTCCTCTTCGACAGAGTGATGGAAGATCACCTTGCTCCTTCTTGCAGAGGAGCTAACTTTCTTTCTATGTTTTCTTCTTCTTGTTCAGTGAGCAGGAGGAAGAAGACGAGAGCTTCAGCCGTCAATGTAACAGTTGATCTCTTTTGCACGTTACCGGAGAGTTTCAAATGTGCCCTAACTCTTCCTTTTATACATCTCTGATCTTCAACGGCTCTTAGCTGATCTGCTGAGAAGTATGGGAGAAGCTGGTGGACCCCAAACAGCTTTTCTGCAACTTGTCCTAGCCGCAGGTCCCGCCGCCCTACTTTTCCGCAGAGAAGGACTGCGCTCGACGAACGTGAAACACTCTGCGTTCGATGAACCAGCTGTCCCCTGCGTTTGACGATCTTGCTAGCTCAGTGCTCGACAAACTTGCATTGTGTGTCTTCTCAGCGGCTCCGCTGAGATGGCTCCTCGTCTCAGCGTTTGTCGAACGGCGTTCAGCGTTTGACGATCTTGCCTTGTGTGTCTTCTCAGCGGCTCCGTTGAGACGGCTCCTCGTCTCAGTGTTTGTCGAACGGCGTTCAGCGTTCGACGATCTTGCCTTGTGTGTCTTCTCAGCGGCTCCTTCTTTGATCCCGTCTCAGCGGTCGACGAACGGCATTCAGCGTTCGACGAACACGCTGATTCTCAACGTATAATGAACTTATTAGCGGAGGCACCTTCTTCTCAGTGGATACTCTGAGACGGCTCCTCGTCTCAGTGGTTTTGACCCCTCGTCTCAGCGGTTCTGCTGAGACTACATCATTTATGGGAGATGATTTCTCCATATCTAAGGGCATGTTTGGCCCTTCCTTTTGAGTCACCTGCACCTGTATATTTTACACAAGTATAGCTCATCAAATACAATATGTCCTTAGCATTGAGAGTGATGCCTCTTCAAATCAAGCTACTATTAAGGGCAATATACCCAACAGTATACATGGCGATACATGATTTCGCTAGTACACAAAAGCAGGAGAAAATACAATGCTGAAAGAAGAAAGATAACCAACGGTCTGATTCACTAAGACCTCCTGACCGCCCGACTTGCGAGTTCGCTCGGCTAGAGCACGAGACCGCCCGAACTGCCTGCCCGCGAGAACAACACCAACTGAGAACTCCGCGACCTCCACTGATTCTCCTGAACTCCAGCAACCCGCACTGCAAGCCGCGAGACCGCCCGAACACCGTAGAAGAAGAGGTGACCGTTGCTGCCCGCACAATCCGCAGAAGCTGCACAAAAGAAGTTCAATCAGCAAACCGCTCGGTCACAAGAAAATGAGACCGTAGGAACAAGCCGCGAGCTCTGCTTACACTTGGTACGATTATTTTTGCTGCTATAGTGACTCCTATTTATAGGCGTGTGACCTGATCCAATCACCACCCTATGAGATAGAGTCACCGCCTTCTGACCGCGTGACCAAGACCGGTCAACCCACGCGGTCAGCAAGATCGCTCTGCGCCGTGAGATCGCCGACTTCAACAGAAGCCACGCGATCATGACAACTCGCCCGGTCATGACGCTCACCACCTTTGTTCGCCACCCGACCTCCTCCAGAGACCGCGAACACACCAGGTCGACTAGGACAACAGCCCGCCAAGTCGACCAAACACCAGTGACCGCATATACCAGCAGATCGCCGAAGGACCAGCTATGCGAACACAAACCGGAGACTGCGCGACTAAGAACACCTTAGTCCATGCGCACCACCAAGAGACCGGACAGCCACCAAACCGGACTGCCCGTACCACGCGGTCACGCAAACCAGACCGCGTGGTCTCACCATGCTGAAACCTGCTCCGCCACGCGGTCACACGACCAGACCGCACGGCCTCACCTCGGCCCCTTGAGCAGAAGGAATAGCGGTCACACCGAGAAGACCTGCGACAAGACCAGAGAGGTCAGACCGCAGAGGGAGACTGCAAGACCACGCGGTCTGCCAGACCGCGCGATCTCCCCCCCCCCCCCCCCCCAGACTGCCAACTCGACAAACTTCCACTTCAACATTTTCAACAAGTAGTAGCTCTGCTCTAAGCAAAAATGCGGGCCAGTGTGCAGTTTCTGTGGCAGCATGGGTCACACGTTCGAGAAGTGCTTTAAGCGGTTGGTCGCCCAGAAGCAGATTCAGGTGTTAGCGGTCCAAGGTGCGCCGAAGAATGAGGTTTCTTGTATGTTATGCAAGTAGAAGGGGCATGATGTTGCCCACTGCTGGTCTAAATAGAAGGTGCGCTTGCTCTGTGGTCGGAGGGGGAACAAGGCAGCCTACTGCTGGGTGAAGGATAAATCGTGCTTCTAGTGTGGTCAGAAAGGGCATTTGAGGTCCCAATGCCTGCAGGACCAGCCTGCTAGCCAGACCATTCCTCTTCAGGCGTTGCCGCAGCAGCAGCAACCGCAGTAGCAGCAGCAGCAGCAGATGGATAGGGGAAAATCTACATTGAATACCGTGACTAAGGAAGAACCCCAATGTTCTACCCAGGTCATATCAGGTTTGTCTTCGCTCTCCTTGTAGACCAACCTTTGTGTAGAAACTTATACATTATATCTTTGATATATCAATTGTTCATAATGATTGGTCAGGTGAGTTTAAGGTCTGAGATTGTTCGGCGCGTGTCCTCTTTGATTCAGGTGACACTCATTCCTTCGTGGCTAGGAAGTTTGTAGATCATCATCGCTGGGTTGTTGAGCGAGTTGATGATCCGCTTTGCATTAAGTTTCTATTTGGTGATTCAGTAGTATTGAACCAGTGCATTGAGCAATGTCCGATTCTTTTGGAAGGATTCCTGGCCTATACAGATTTGAAGGTGATAGATTTGGAGGATTTTGACATGATTCTAGGCATGGATTGGATGCCCCGCTATGACGTTATTATCCAGTGCAGGGATAAGCATTTGGATTTTTTGATGGATGATGGCTAGCCCATGAGTGTGTTTGGCTTTCCGCGTCAAACTTCCTCGGTTATGTATGTCGTCTGTGCTCAGGCTTTTGCGTAGTTTGGTGGTCGTGCTTGTTTTGTTTCATTTTTGCATGTGGCTTGTGCATCGTTGCCTTGTGTCGAGGACATACCAGTGGTGCGAGAATACCCGGATGTGTTTCCTGACAGCCTTCCTGGTCTTCCTCCTATGCGGGAGATAGAGTTTGTGATAGATCTAGAGCCCGGAACTCATCCTATTGCAAAGGCACCTTATCGTATGGCACCGCGTGAGTTGGAGGAGATGCGTGCTCAGTTGGACGAGTTGTTGCAGTCTGGTTTTGTTAGGCTGAGTTCGTCGCCTTGAGGTGTGCCAGTTCTGTTTGTGAAGAAGAAGAACAGTTCGATGTGGTTATGTATTGTCTACCGAGAATTGAACAAGGTGACAACCAAGAACAGATATCCATTATCGCGGATTGATGACCTGTTCGATCAGTTGCAGGGTAGCTGCGTATTTTCCAAGATTGATCTTCGGTCCGGTTATCACCAGTTGAGGATCCGAGAGTCCGATGTTCCGCGGACTGCTTTTCGTACGCGTTATGGGCATTTTGAATTATTGGTGATGTCGTTTGGGCTGACGAATGCACCCTTTGCCTTTATGGATTTGATGAACAGAGTATTTAGAGATTATCTAGATCAGTTTGTGGTGGTCTTTATAAATGATATGTTTGTTTATTCGCCAGATGAGGAGGAGCATGCTCGGCAATTATGCTTGGTGTTGTCGACCCTGAGAGCACACAAGTTGTATGCCAAGCTGAGTAAATGTGAGTTTTGGCTTTCTCAGGTTTCCTTCTTGGGTCATATGGTGGGAAAGGATGGTATTTCTGTTGACCCGGCAAAGGTTGCTATTGTTTTGGATTGGAAGAGACCGACAACTTCTAAGGAAATCAGGAGTTTCTTAGGGTTGGCGGGTTATTATCGAAGGTTTGTGGAGAGATTTTCAGGAATTTCTGCGCCTCTAACCAAGTTGACGCAGAAAGGAGCAGCTTTTATTTGGAGCAAAAAGTCTGAGGAGGCTTTTCATGAGCTAATGAGAAGATTATGTTCTGCCCCAGTTTTGGCTCTTCCTGTTGAGGGTGTAGGATTTCAAGTCTATGTTGATGCTTCGCAGATTGGTCTTGGATGTGTTCTTATGTAGGATGGGAAAGTGATTGCGTACGGGTCGAGGCAGCTAAAGGTTCATGAAAGGAACTACCCTACGCATGATTTGGTGTTCGTTTGCGGTGATTTATGCCTTAAAGCTACGGAGGCATTTGTTGTATGGGGTATCGTGCAAGATGTACTCTGATCATAAGAGTTTGATTTATGTGTTTTCTAAAAAAGAATTAAATTTGCGCCAGCGTCGGTGGATGGAATATGTTGCAGACTATAATGTGGATATCTTATATCACCCTGGCAAGGCGAATGCAGTGGCGGATGCACTAAGTAGAAAGTCTGCTTCTGTTTTCAGCCTCTCTGTGCAGTCGCTAGTGGAGGAGTTTTATTTGATGTGCATAGCGGTGAAGTCCAATGATGGATCGTCTAGTATGGAAGTTGAATAACCCTCCTGGATTGCGCTGACGAGGTTGCATCAGAAGGATGATCCTGATTTGCAGCACCTCTATGGTAGAGCCGAGAAAGGTGAGTTGCCATATTTCTCAATCGATGAAGAGGGTACCTTGAAGTACCGTGGCAGATTTTGTATCCCCGCTGTGGAAGAGATTCGAGCGAAGATTTACGAGGTAGCTCATGATTCCAGTCTTGCATATCATCCTGGTTTTACGAAGATGTACCACGATTTGAAGCAGATCGTCTGGTAGTCAGGCATGAAGAAGGATATTGCGAGGTTTATGTCGAAGTGTTATACTTGTCAGCGCATCAAGTGAGATCATAAGAGACCCGGAGGCAAGTTGACGTTGTTGGATATTCCGATGTGGAAATGGGAAAGTATCTCTATGGATTTCATTACTGGCTTACCGAGATCTCCCCGTGGTCATGATGTAGTGTGGGTGATTGTGGATAGATTGACCAAGTGTGGTCACTTTGTGCTGTACAAGACCGGTTATTCTATGGAGAAGATTGCATCGCTGTACGTGCAAGAAGTTATTAGATTGCATAGTGTGCCCATGAGCAGTGCGTCTAATCGAGATTCCAGGTATACCTCCCGTATTTGGTAGGGTTTGCAGGGGGCTTTGGGCACCGACCTTTGGTATTCTACCTGTTGGGTATTGTATCCACAATAACCTTGATTTGTAGAAAGTCAACTATGAACCAAGATTGAATTGCTTATATATTTGATATGTTTCTCTAGTTTTGTCTTGCAGGTTCACATTGCTAAGTGTAAACCAATGTCAGGTCACAGTGGGTCAATGAGCACAGTCTCTTACAATGTAATTCCTCATTGTATGAGATATGGTGTTGACTCATATGTGATCTCTCTATTGGGATGCACTTCATGATCAAGACAAAGGAAGCTAAGGTCTTGGAGGTGTAGCTATTCTCAGAGAAAAGTTTAAAGAATTTCTTCTAAGTGTATTTCTCGAGAAGCTAAGTGTTTTTCTCGAGAAATATGAAGAGCTCTCGAAAAACCCCTTTGATTTTCTCGAGAAGTTCTTTTCAGCTTAAGTCTTCGAAGGAAATCCAAATTTCTCGAGAAGCTATCTTTATTTCTCGAGAAGTCTGTAGTGCTCTCGGAAAATCCTTTGATTTTCTCGAGAAGCCTTCTTTGCTGATATTCTCCGAGAAAATCTTTCCTCTCGAGAAGTTGATTCGATTTCTCGAGAAGTTCTTGTTTCTTCCGAAAAGTTTATTTTATCTTATTTCTCGAGAAGATCCATGTTCTCGAGAAATCCTCTTTCCTTTCTCGAGAAGCTCTGACAATTTATTTGAAAGCCGTTTTCCGAGATCCAGCTGAGATTTCTCGAGAAGTCTCCTTTCTCTCGAGAAATCTGTTTCTCGCTTTTTAATTCCGTTTTTGCCGACTTCTGTTATCCGTCTGTTTGACGTGACTCCTTTTCTAGCTTAAGGCTTAAATATTCTATTTAGACCTTCTCTTATAAAAAGGCTCTCTATCTTAAGATCTTAAGAAGATTCATTTTATTCCTTTCTGACTCTCTCTCTCTGATTCAAGAAGTCGCAAAGTGCCGTGCGAGTCGCCCTCGTTGGAGATTGTTCAGAAGTTTCGTTTTCTCATCTCCAAGTGGAAGAATAGATTCGATCGATCGTTGCTTGATTCTCTCTCTGAATTCTATTGGATCGATTCGAATTCTAGAAGATCAGATCTGAGTCATTTGGATCTTCCTCATCGACATCAATTCAAATCCATTCCAATTTCAAGGAGGAAGAAGAACCCTAAAGAGTTTTTCAGATCTGATTGTGATTGATAAGTATCATATCATCTCTTATTTTCATTTGATTGTAGGAGAAATTTTCTCCGAGTTGTAGGAGCTTTGTTCTCCGAGTTGTAAGAGAGGTATTCTCTGAGATTGTAGGAGATTTGTCTCCGAGATTGTAGGAGTTTTGACTCTGAGGTTGTAGGATCTTTCTTGATCCGAGATTTAGTGAAGTAGTCAATTCTAGCGGTGGTGCTAGATTGGCGAGGCCGGCAAGTGGAGTACCCAAGAACGGGGAACCACTATAAATTTCTTGCTTCGTCTGTGATTGTGTTTTGGTTTATCTGTGTTCTTTATCATCAAGATTTTATTTCCGCAAAAGACGCAATTATCACCTATTCACCCCCCTCTAGGTGATTTAGGTTAGCAATTAGATATTTCAATTGGTACCAGAGCTAGGTTGTTCGTTGCTAGGTTAACACCTTGAACAAGATCCCTTCAATCTATTTGCTATCAATCATGGAAAAGTGCAAGGAATCTTCCTCGTTGAAATTGCCTATATGCACCAAGGGTAACTTCCCCATGTGGAAAGAGAGAGTGAAATTCTACATGGAGGCCGCAGATCCAAGAATCTTCCAAGTCGTGGAAGAAGGCCCTCATGTGCCTATGACTGCTTCTACAATTGACCCTCTCCGAAGAGTGCCTAAGAAGATGATGGATTTAACCAAGGATGAGATCGCTCTCGTTGCCTTGGATAAAAAGGCGAAGAACATTATTGCCAGTGCAGTGGACGATTCAATGTTACAAAACCTAATTCACTGCAAATCTGCCAAAGATATGTGGACTTCCTTAATCGTTCTTATGGAAGGCACCGAAGAAGTAAGAGATGACAGAAGATCTCTTCTGAATCAGGAGTACGAAGCATTCAAACAGGGTAAGAAGGAATGCATTGCAGATGCATATGAAAGATTCTTTAAAATAGTAAATGGCTTAAAGAATTATGGTCGGGAATTTACTAATGGAGAACTAAATGACAAGTTTCTGCGATCCCTAACAAAAGATTGGGATAGTAAGATAGTTGCTATCAGGGAGTTCGGAAAGCTACCAAATCTAGACCCTCAGAATCTGTTTGGGAAATTATTATCCCATGAGCTTCAAATGAACATTCGCAAAACAGAAGAAGATGGGAATAGAATCTCTAGCAAGGAAAGGACCTTGGCTTTGAAGGCCGAGAGTTCCAGAAAGAGCAGAGCATTATCTCCAGTTAGAGCTTTAGAATCTGATGAAGAAGAAGAATCAGAAGCCGGCTCCTCCAATTCTGAAATGACTGATGGGGAGTTCTCTCTAATCTCCCGACAGTTTAAGAAACTGCTGAATAAAAGAAGGCAAATGAGGAACAAGCCATCTTCCTCAGATTATAGACACTCACATCGTGAAGGCGATTACTATAAGAAAGGCTCAAGCACAAATGACAGGTATAAATCCAAACCGAACAAACATACTTCTACTGACATTATTTGCTATTGTTGTAATAAGCCAGGGCACATGATCGCTGAATGCCCTCATAAAAAGAAAGAGGGTGGAAGAAAAGACGTGAAGAAATCCACTAATGGAAGAAAGAAAAATGAAAGAAGTTTGGTAGCCAAGAAGGCTAAAACACTAAGCGACAGTGATTCAGATAAATCAAGCACTGAAGAAGAAGCATACTTTGGGCTTATGGCCATGACAGATGATGAAGAAGAACCCCCATACACTGGGAAGGTAAATTCTCACACTATGCTATCTGATTCGGATTATGCTTCTGCTGAACAAAAAGATTATCTCTCTGATGATGAATCTAAACTCATGACCCAATACACCAAAATGCTCAAGAGCTTTGACAAGTGCCGAAGGATTGTCAAATCTCAGACCAAGGAAATTATGTCTCTTAAGAAAATGGAAACCAATTTGAGAAAGGAAGTTGAACAACTTTCTTCCTTCAAAGAGGAAGTCCAAGTCTTAAAAGACAAGATCAAAAGCTCGGATGAGCTCCTTGATCGGAGAGCGAACTCTATCAAAGTTTTGGAAGAACAGCTAGCCGCTGAACGAAAGCTAGTTGAAAAGTTTTCACAACCCAAAACAATTCTTCCGCTCATTGATAGATTCACTGCTCAAGCAAGTACTAGTGGTCTAGTGGATTAGGTCATGTGGCAGGTCCTAGTAACACTACTAAGGGCACACATGCCAATAAGAAATTCATGAATGTTAAGAAAGCCTCTATTGAAGAGAAAGGGAAAGCCCATCAAAAACATGTACCATTTCAGAAAGTTATTTTTCCCTCAAACATTTATGACATGCAAAGCACTTATGGTCACTTGACCCGACCAATTAAGTTTGGACCTGTCAATGACTATAAGGGATGGACTAGTCCCCGAAACTTCGGAGATAGTGTTTTCAAAGCATCTCATGAAGAGATAAATCTAAGAGATTATGGTCCTTACGTTCACGGACATAATGAGAAGAAAGCACCAATTGTAAAGGCTGTTGCACTCAAGCCTAATGAGGTAGCACTACCTTGTGTGTGCTGTACTCACGAAGTACCCACTTCTAGAAAGAATGCTCCTGCTAAATCTTACATTCAAAAAGATCAGCAGGAGAATACAAAGAGAAGGTACAACAGGTTTAAATGTTGGTGCTGCGGCAAAACGGGTCACTTTGCCGTGGATTGTTGGTTCAATGTTTCTTATGCTTATAGACCACAAGTTAACATTGCAAGGAAGACCACTCGCAATGTTAACATTCAATGTGGATCTCAACTAACAAGGGACCAAGGACCCAAATTTGTTTGGGCTCCTAAGGCAAGATAATCTGTTCTTGCAGGTATGTCCAAAGGCCAACAAAAATCCTATCTGGTATTTGGACAGTGGTTGTTCTCGGCACATGACCGGGACTAGAAGTCTATTGCAAAATTATACTCCAGTTGTGAATGGACCAAAAGTTATTTTTGGGGGGTCAGACCATGGAGTTACAAAAGGCTATGGTATGATCTCTAATGGCAATGTATCTTTTTCAGATGTGGCTTATGTGGAAGGATTAGAACATAATCTGATAAGTATAAGCCAACTCTGCGATAAAGGATACATAGTCGATTTTCGTAAAGATAAGTGTCTGATAAAGTCGGCAGAGAATTCTGAAACGATTTTATCAGGGACTCGCTGTAGGAACATCTTTTGCTTAAATTTTCTATGTTTATCTTCTTCTACACCAGTGTGTCTTTTAGCCAAAGATAGTGCATCTCTTGTCGATCAATGGCACAAGAGACTAGCACATATAAATTTTAAAACTATTAATAAACTATTTTCGCAAAACTTAGTGCGCAATGCGCCAAATGTTAAGTGTGTTAAAGATAGACCTTGTCATGCATGCATAAAAGGCAAGCAAACAAGAGCTACCTTCAAGAGCATTATTGGCAAAGATTCTAACAGGTATTTATACCTGCTTCATATGGACTTGTTTGGTCCGTTGCAAATTAGAAGCTTAGGAGGTAAGTCTTATACATTGGTTATTGTGGATGATTACACACGTTTTGCATGGGTATTCTTTCTAAAACACAAGTCAGATACTTTCGACATTTTCACAAGCTTTGTTAAGCAAACCCAGAATGAATTTAACTGTTCAGTGGTCAAATTCAGAAGTGATCACGGAACAGAATTTGAATCTGGAGCTATGACAGACTTTTGTGAAAGCCTTGGTATCTTTCATGAGTTTTCCTCTCCCCGGACTCCACAACAAAATGGAGTAGCCGAGAGAAAGAACAGAACACTCATTGAGGCTTGCAGAACTATGTTGAGTGATTCCTCATTACCAGAATATTTCTGGGCTGAAGCTGTCAATACTGCCTGCCACGTGCAAAACAGAGCACTCATAAATAAGAACCATGAAAAGACTCCTTATGAACTTTTAAAGGGCAAGAAACCAACCATTTCTTATTTCAAAATATTTGGCAGCAAATGCTTTGTACTAAACAATGGAAAGCATTACAAAACTAAGTTTAGCGAAAAGAGCTTTGAAGGTATTTTCGTAGGCTATAGCAGCCATAGTAAAGCTTATCGTATTTTTAATAAGAAAACTCTGGTTGTAGAAGAGTCTATTAATGTTGTATTTGATGAGACGAGCATGCTTCAAAGCAGCTCTTCTAGTTCTTCTATTGAAGTTGCAGGTTCAAAGTTGCAAGATACACTCTTGCATAAGCCAGTTAAAGACGACGCTCAAACCTTTGTGAAGATTACCCCCCTAACCTCAACTGAAGAGGAAATTCACCTTGATGAAGAGCCAACTCCAGTGGAAGAAATTGTTCCAGTAACAGAACAAGTAGTTCCTGGTGTTCCAATTGATGCGAGAAATCTTGAATTCAGACATCTGAGGGATCACCCTATTGATCAAATCATAGGAGATCCTCATGAAGGCATTAGAACAAGAAGAGGTACTACTAACGAAAATTTGCATTTGAGCTTTCTTTCACAGGTAGAACCAAAGAAATTTCAAGAAGCAAATGAAGACCCACACTGGATTATTGCAATGGAAGAAGAATTAAACCAATTCAAGCGTTGCAAAGTCTGGACACTTGTTCCAAAGCCTAAGGATAAGAACGTAATTGGAACAAAGTGGGTGTACAGAAACAAGTTGGATGAAGATGGAACAATCATCAAGAATAAAGCAAGACTTGTAGCTAAAGGCTACAGACAAGAAGAAGGAATCGACTTCGATCAGACATATGCACCGGTAGCAAGGCTCGAAGTGATCAGACTCTTTCTTGCTTATGCTGCTTTCAAGGGTTTCACCGTATATCAAATGGATGTCAAGTCCGCTTTCCTAAATGGAGACATTAAAGAGGAAGTATACGTTGAACAACCCCTAGGTTTTGTTAATCCCGATCATCCCAATCATGTTTATTTATTACAAAAAGCTTTATATGGTTTAAAACAAGCTCCTCGAGCTTGGTATGAGACGCTATCTAACTTCCTTCTTGAGAACAAGTTCACAAGAGGAAAGATAGATAAGACATTATTTCTTAGGGAAGTAAAAGGCAAGATTTTGCTAGTGCAAATCTATGTTGATGACATTATTTTTGGCTCAACGGATGACAACCTTTGCAAGAAGTTTTCAATACTTATGCAGGGGAAATTTGAAATGAGCAGTATGGGTGAGCTGAAGTATTTCTTAGGACTTCAAGTGAAACAATCTGAAGATGGAATTTTCATCTCTCAGACGAAGTTCACCAAGGAGTTAATTAAGAAATTCGGAATGGAGAGTGCAACCTCTATGAGGACTCCAATGAGCTCAGCTACGTCTCTGGACAAGGATGAGAAAGGGAAACCTTTTGATGAAACCAAATACAGAAGCATAATTGGCTCTTTGCTCTACCTTACTGCCAGTAGACCTGACATAATGTTTTCTACATGTGTATGTGCTAGATATCAGGTGAACTCTAAGGAATCTCATTACACTGCTGCAAAGCGAATCTTGAGATACCTTAAAGGCACACCAAATCTTGGCTTATGGTACCCAAGAAGTAATGATAGCGAACTAATAGGCTATTCAGATGCAGATTTTGCAGGTAGCAGAGACGACAGGAAAAGCACTTCCGGAACATGCCAATTTCTCGGAAGAAGACTTATTTCCTGGAGTAGCAAGAAGCAGAATTGTGTTGCAATTTCAACCGCCGAGTCAGAATATATTTCTGCAGGCAGTTGTTGCGCACAACTTCTATGGATAAGGAATCAACTTCAAGACTACAATATGAAGATCAAGAATATTCCAATGTTTTGCGACTCTTCCAGTGCAATTGCTATCGCAAATAATCCAGTCTCTCACAGTCGGACAAAGCACATCGAGCTACGATATCACTTTATCCGGGAGCATATGGAGAAAGGTGACATCAATCTGAGTTATGTCCCCACGGATAAGCAAGTTGCAGATATATTCACGAAGCCGCTGGATGAGACTAAGTTCTCTTTCTTCAAGACGGAACTTGGAATGCTCAACTTGGAGTAATGCTTAAAGCAAGAAGAAAAATGAAGTTTCTAAAAGTTATATATCTATGGAAAGCAGGAATCTGTCCTTCAGAAAGAAAGAGGTAGAAAATTTCTAAGTCTTAACAGGATTTCTCGAGAAATGACATAGACTTTTTCGAGAAATGAAAGACTTCTCGCAAAATGTACCTGCACTTCTCGAGAAATGGGTTATCCCTCGAGAAATGCTTTTTCAAAGTCAGAAAATCAGAATTCTGGGATCTCTCGAGAAATCAAGATACTTCTCGCGAAATTAGAATAGTTCTCGCGAAATCAGTATATCTCTCGAGAAATTGCGTTCAATTTTCAGAATTCTAGTCTTTATTTTCCGAGATACGAAAGGTCAGGTATGCGCGTTTTTATTTTCTTTATCTATAAATAAATCTCAAATAATTGTCACATCAAACCAAACTATAAATAGACAATCGAAACAAATTAATTTTCACGCGAGTTCCTTCTTCTTCTTCTCGGAAAAGCCGAAGCTTCATCTTCCTCTCACGCAAAATCCAGTCGACTGTCTCACGATTTCTTTCTCTCTCGCTTTCGTTTCTTCAAATCCAATCGATCATGGGGCCGCATTCCAAGTCCAAGGTCGGTGTGGGAAGCGAGCTAGTGCGAGAAGGGCTTGTTTCAATTTCAGATGACTTCAAGAACGTGTTCTGCTTGCTCGAAGCCGCTGGTCTGTCTTTTCTGGCCGAGACCCCTTACAAAATCCTTTTTACAGAGGTAGAGGAGTTCTTCTCCAATGCTACAGTAAATAAGAGTGGTCGGAAATTGAAATCCTCTATTGGTTCTCAAAAAGTTAAAATGACTCCTAAGTCAATTTCCAAATTTCTGAAGTTGCCCCTAGTAGCACAAGAGGACATCCTTGATGATGATGATTGGGTCAAGGCAGTGACTTTTGTAGATTTAAAAAGAGCTAAGACACTACGGAGACAGCAAATGAATGATGTTGGAAAACTTCTAGTGGACATTATTTCCAAGGTAATACTGGGAAATACTGGAAGTCTGGGTTATGTGTCAGTGGATGTATTCAGCTTCGTCACTTCAGTCATCTGTGGAAAGAGGTGTAGCTGGGCAGATGTTGTGTTTACACAGATCAAGGAGAGCATCTCTAGTCCAAACCATGCAAGGATTATTTCTCTTTATTTGAATCAATTTGACTCTCAAGTCTTTGATATGTCCAAAGGGACTATCTTCATCATTTAAAGAAGTTGGATGTGTTCACCCTCCAAAGGTGGAACATCAGGATAACCAAGCCTTCAGAAGGTGGTCATTCCCAGGGGGAGCCTTATGGTCAACAGGATGTGCATTCAGCTCCTCCTCCAGACTCTTCAGCACAGCATCAAGCTCCTCCATCTCCAAGTCATCTTCCATCTCCAGGTCAGCAGCATGTCCCTCCAGCAGCAGATTTAGTTCCTCCTCTTACATCAGATAATATTCCATCAGATCAGGTTCCTCCAGGATCAGAGATTCCTCCTCCTGATGTGGTATTATCCCCTATCTTAAATAATATGGCTTCTTCTCCTCCTCCTCCTCATGTTGTTGCAAAAGAAACTGTTGATGCTAACATAGCAGATGTTCTACTTGACATTCAGAACACTGTAGTTGATGATGAGCAGAACTCCAGTGATCACCATGCAGGTTCAGGTGCAGATTTTGAATTCCATCGTGATGATGATGATGTTTCTGTTCACAATATTCCTTCTCCCCCAGCAAATACTGAGGGGGAGCAAGAGTCCTATATAGAAATGAATGCAGAAGTACAGGAACAGCCTGTAGTTCAAGTAGATGAGACTGTGAATCTGTCTTTTCTTCCAGAGAAAAGTACAGTTGTTCTTGAAGAAATTCCTGAACCAGTCCAGCCAGCCCCTATTCCTAGTCCTCTCTTTTCTGAATCTAGCTTGATTGGTCAAATTGAAATGTTACTCCAAAGGCAGAGTGCCAAGATAGATTTATCTTTCAAGGAAGTGCATGCCAGGATAACAGATATAGAGAAAACTATGGATAAAAAGCTGAAAGCCTTCCATGATAGTTCAGAAGAACTTAAGAAAATTGTCATTCAGGGTGGCAAAGCTATTGATCACACCATTGAGGGTGTTGGTAAAGTGTTAGAGTAGATTATTGAGGTCAGAAAGACTCAAGAATCTATGTATAATAAGGCTGATGAACACTGCTTCAAAATTATTGATGAAGTAGGTTTGTTCAAAGACTCTGTTCTCCAGACCCTTCCTGTAGAAGTCAGAAAGGGGGAGGACAAGTTGATAGGATCTATTGATGAGAATTTGTTTGCACTTCATAATCATATGAGTGAGATGTTTGATCAACTGTCTCAGGGAGTCCAGAAGCAGATAGCTGATGTCAAAGATTTCACTCAAAGATCTACCACTTGGCTTCACAGTGAGATCTTTCCAGATTTGGGCATTGACCCTGCTGTTCCCCCTCCTCAGTATGAGGCTCCTCAATTCTCTCCAAGACCAGATGTGTCTTCTGATATAGAAGTTGCTTCTTCTAAGCAAGGTACAAGGAAAAGAAAATATGGTGAAGGACCTTCTGCTAAGAGATCAGTTCCTGAATCTAGTTCAGCAGGCTCTGGCAAAGCTGCTGCTACTGATCCTGTGAATTATCCAGAGATTTGGAGTCCTATTTCAAAGGCTATCATTCTTGATTCACTCAGATTAGTTGAAGAAGGTGGAATGCCAGTTCAAGACTATTTCAGCAATTCTGAATGGAAACTTTATCAAACCAGCAAGACCAAAAGGAGATTACATTACAGGACAAATAAGTACAATGATCCTACAGCTCCTCCAGCTCCTCCAAAGTACCATCCTAAACCTTTTGCATACTTCAAAAGACAGGAACAGAAAAGAAGAGACAATGCCAGAGGTTGAAGATCATCAAATTCTATTGTCATATGCTTATGTGAGCATTAAATCATAAGACAATCTGAAATCTATATATAGTTTTGATTTTGATGTGATAATTATATTTCTTATATAGATTTAGTTTTTGATGTTCTTTCCTATCTGTCTCTATTTAATTCCTTGTATATCATGTTGTGTATTATTTTGTTGCAATTCATCTTGGTAAGTAGGGTTCTGACTTCTACAAATAGGGGGAGATTGTTGGGTATTGTATCCACAATAACCTTGATTTGTAGAAAGTCAACTATGAACAAAGATTGAATTGCTTATGTATTTGATATGTTTCTCTAGTTTTGTCTTGCAGGTTCACATTGCTAAGTGTAAACCAATGTCAGGTCACAGTGGGTCAATGAGCACAGTCTCTTACAATGTAATTCCTCATTGTATGAGATATGGTGTTGACTCATATGTGATCTCTCTATTGGGATGCACTTCATGATCAAGACAAAGGAAGCTAAGGTCTTGGAGGTGTAGCTATTCTCAGAGAAAAGTTTAAAGAATTTCTTCTAAGTGTATTTCTCGAGAAGCTAAGTGTTTTTCTCGAGAAATATGAAGAGCTCTCGAAAAATCCCTTTGATTTTCTCGAGAAGTTCTTTTCAGCTTAAGTCTTCGAAGGAAATCCAAATTTCTCGAGAAGCTATCTTTATTTCTCGAGAAGTATGTAGTGCTCTCGAAAAATCCTTTGATTTTCTCGAGAAGCCTTCTTTGCTGATATTCTCCGAGAAAATCTTTCCTCTCGAGAAGTTGATTCGATTTCTCGAGAAGTTCTTGTTTCTTCCGAAAAGTTTATTTTATCTTATTTCTCGAGAAGATCCATGTTCTCGAGAAATTCTCTTTTCTTTCTCGAGAAGCTCTGACAATTTATTTGAAAGCGGTTTTCCTAGATCCAGCTGAGATTTCTCGAGAAGTCTCCTTTCTCTCGAGAAATCTGTTTCTCGCTTTTTAATTCCGTTTTTGCCGACTTCTGTTATCCGTCTGTTTGACGTGACTCCTTTTCTAGCTTAAGGCTTAAATATTCTATTTAGACCTTCTCCTATAAAAAGGCTATCTATCTTAAGATCTTAAGAAGATTCATTTTATTCCTTTCTGACTCTCTCTCTCTGATTCAAGAAGTCGCAAAGTGCCGTGCGAGTCGCCCTCGTTGGAGATTGTTCAGAAGTTTCATTTTCTCATCTCCAAGTGGAAGAATAGATTCGATCGATCGTTGCTTGATTCTCTCTCTGAATTCTATTGGATCGATTCGAATTCTAGAAGATCAGATCTGAGTCATTTGGATCTTCCTCATCGACATCAATTCAAATCCATTCCAATTTCAAGGAGGAAGAAGAACCCTAAAGAGTTTTTCAGATCTGATTGTGATTGATAAGTATCATATCATCTCTTATTTTCATTTGATTGTAGGAGAAATTTTCTCCAAGTTGTAGGAGCTTTGTTCTCCGAGTTGTAAGAGAGGTATTCTCTGAGATTGTAGGAGATTTGTCTCCGAGATTGTAGGAGTTTTGACTCTGAGGTTGTAGGATCTTTCTTGATCCGAGATTTAGTGAAGTAGTCAATTCTAGCGGTGGTGCTAGATTGGCGAGGCCGGCAAGTGGAGTACCCAAGAACGGGGAACCACTATAAATTTCTTGCTTCGTCTGTGATTGTGTTTTGCTTTATCTGTGTTCTTTATCATCAAGATTTTATTTCCGCAAAAGACGCAATTATCACCTATTCACCCCCCTCTAGGTGATTTAGGTTAGCAATTAGATATTTCACTACCGCTTACCATCCGCAGACGAATGGGCATACAGAAAGGGTAAATCATATTGTAGAGGATATAATCAGGTGTTATATTTTGGAGTATGAAGGAGTTTGGGATGAACGTCTTGGGCTTATGGAATTTGTGTACAATAACAGTTATCAGGAGAGCTTGCAGATGGCTCCTTTTGAAGCTCTGTATGGGAGGTGATGTCGGACTCCCCTGTTTTGGGCTGAACTAGGCGAGAAGCCGGTTTTGGGTCTAGAGTCCTTGGAAGAAATGAGCGTTGATGTAACACAGATCCGTGAGAAACTTCGACTAGCTCAGGAGCGCTATGAGAAGTACGCCAATTGACGAATGATCGATTTAGAATTCGTAATTGGGGACATGGTGTTCTTGAAGGTTTCTCCGATGGCCAGTGTTAAGAGGTTCGGGAAGAACCATAAACTATATCCTAGGTATGTGGGACCGTTTCAGATTGTGAAGCGCATCAGAGTTTCTACTTATAGGCTGTTGTTGCCTACCTCCTTCCCTGGTGTTCACGAGGTATTCCATGTGAGCCAGTTGCTGAAATGTGTCCTCAGTGATCGTCATGTCCTGGAATCTGTGCCTGAGTTGCATCCAAATCTATCCTATGTGGAGCAGCCTGGTCGTATCTTGGAGAATCAAGATCGGGTTTTGCGAAGGAAGACGATTCCTATGGTGAAGGTTCTCTGGAGCAATCAGGATGTTCCGGGCGCAACCTGGGAGCTGGAATCAGTGATGAGAGTCTTATCCTCAATTGTTCGTCTAGAGTTTACCCGGTAGGCTTTCCCCTTTTGTGTTTTCCATTTGTGCTTAATATTGAAAAGTTCGGGCCGAAACTTTCTTATAGGACGGGTGGTTGTAACGCCCCAAAATTTTCGATCTATAGTTAAATCGTTAATTTCGTCGTAGTGAGGGCATTACCGTCTTAGGTGCATCGTCGTAGTTCGTCTCGAGTGTTCGCGAGGTCGCATTTGATAAAAAACTTTATTTATCATGGTATGAAATATTTAATTAGCATATAAAATATTTTATAAGATACCTTATCAAATTCTCTACAAAATTATATATATACTCTTATGAAAGATTATGTATAAAACACTTATAAAAAATATATATATATGCTAATATAACTTCTTATAAAATATGTATATATATATATTCATATATATATATATATCTTACAAGAATCTGCTTATGAAGTTGTGCTTGGGAAAGTGAGTGGGATCCAGTAAGGACCCACTCTCTGCTTTTATTTAGGTTATTTTTTACGTTTCTCCCAAGGTGGCCCGTCTTTTCCTTCTTCTTCTTCGGGTGTCGTGAATTCTAGTTGAGAGAAAGAGGAGGACGAGGCTAGGGTTTCGTCGTCGGAGGTTTCTGGTAGTTGAGTTGATCGGAGCTCTAGCCAGTGCGGGGAATCGGAGAGCTCTCGTCGAGCTCTTCCTCGTGCGATCTAAAGCTGTGCGAAGAAGGCTTTGAGGTCGTGGTGTCCGCTTTCGGTCAAGGCAAGAAGGCTTTTCCTTCTTTTTCTTCTTCTTCTTTGTTTTTGACCAAACCTAGTCATATATTTCTTTTTCTTATTTTTCTTAAAGTTAAAATTGGAAATCGACTAGACTGGGGTAGATTTAGGTGTTAATCGGAGGGGCTGGTATGCCAGAGTTAAAATCGACGGACCTTCCCTTCGATTGGTGGGACCTCCCGTCGATTGACGGGACTTCCCGACGATCGTTAATGAACGGGCCTTCTCGTCAATCAACGGGCCTTCCCGTAGATCGATGGGCCTTCCCGTCAATCGACAGGAACTCTCGTAGATCGACGGGAGCCCTTGCCTTTTTTTTTGGAAAGGTTTCTTCTTTTTATTTGTTTTCTTTCTTGCTCTTTCCCGCGTCGCCCCGATAAACTCCATTAAGTGTGCTGGTATGTTAAGAATTTTGTTTCCTTTGGGGTGTTTCGTAAACCCTAAGTTTTTGTAGCGACCCTTTATTGAACATTGCAATGTTTATGAAAGTTGATATCAGTAAATGGTCTTAAGGGCTATTCTGACTACTGATGAGTCCCAAATATATACACATTTATGGACTCATCTGGGCCGATTTTCTAGTCTATGCACTTCACTTTAGACATGTTTTCACTCATATTTGATACTTCATGCTAAGTGCACCTCTAGGCCCGTTTTTGGTGTTATTTCATGTTCTTCTTCTTTAGTAGTTTTCATGCATTGTTAAGTGCCACTTTCAGTGGCTGGATTCATGGTTGTGCTGGAACATGAGTCGTGCAGTTGTTCCCGGTACAATTCTGTACAGGAACACTGCGCACGATCACTAGTTCTATTGCGCACGACCACTGGTCGTGCGCCGCTGATCGTGTGCACTTAACCCTTTTTTATGAGTTCTGTCTCGGACAGTGCGCACGACCACCTACGATAGTGCGCATGACCACCGGTCGTGCGCCACTGTTCGTGCGCACTTAACATCAATTTTATGAGTTCTGTTTCGACCAGTGCGCACGACCACCTACGATAGTGCGCACGACCACCGGTCGTGCGCCACTGGTCGTGCGAACATGGTATTTTATAAATTTCTTACATTGCAGGCTCCACCCAGGCAGGCGCACGATCATAGGATTCCAGCGCGCACGACCACTGGTCGTGCGCCAATGACCGCGCGCACTGTTTATTCCAGTGCCTATAAATATTGCTGCTTGCGATTTAGGTCGGATCTCCGATTTTCTTCCGCCCGAGTCCGCCGTTTCCTGCTCCGTTCCGCCCGATTTTGCCCCTCCATCGCCGCCCACCATCGGGAGGTGCTCCGGGCTTGTTCTTCACGCCAATCTTGAGCCGGAGCTTCCTCTCGGCCTCCTCCTTCATCCAAGAGCTTCAAGGAAGGTTTAGCCGCCATCGCCATCAAGCAAGAGGAAGTTTGCAACCTCTACCGGATCGTGACACGAAGAAGACAGGATCATTGGAGAGTAGTGACAGCTCTCTCTACCCGGACGTAGTTGCGGACCGAGCTTGGACGCGGATTGACAACCTGGCGATTCCAACCGTGAATCTACAACGAGACTTCGGATTCGGTCGATTTCTTGCCTTATTCTTCTCTTATTGATGTATATGTAGCTAGAGCTAACATTATGATGAAGTAGCACTTAACTTTATTTGCATTTCTATACATTTCATGTCTATGTGAAATATTTTATTGTTTGAGTTGCCTGAGGTGCGCCCCATTCCATCCTCCATCCTGCCGTTGTGTTCAGTGTCGCACTAGCAATTGCTAGTGGCGTGCTTTGCGAAGAGGTGCTTGCGACCCTCATTCCGCCGTTCTCTCCATTCCATTTGTATGCCTACTCTTCCATCCGCCTAGCGAAGCGTGGCATAGCGGCCCGTATAATCCACTCGCCCTACGAAGCAGCGCGCTCAAGGCCTGCATAGTTCGATTCCGCTTGCCTACTCGTCCATCCGCCCTTGCGACGCAGCGCGCTCAAGGCCTGCCTAGTCTCCATCCCACCAAGCGAAGCATTGCATAGCGGCATTGCATAGGAGTAGTTGTAATATTTTCTTTTATTTTCCACAAACCAAATCCCCCATTTCCGCATCCATCCGCTCGAAAGGACTTCAATCTCAAGTCCTTCCTCGATAATAAACTCCACCTTACTGTGTTCCTTTGAGATCGATACTTGGGGATTCATTCCCATTTTATATTACTTGAACGATCGGTACACTGCCGTTTCGTGCCGCAGTCTTACTACCGCCTATAGCGGTGTGCTAAGATTTGCGCCATCAACTACTCATCGCTGAGTTCTTGTCACGTTATGGCAAGTTGGTAATGAAAAGTATTTTCTTTTTGGTCCGCACTGGCGGACACGTTTTGGTTTTGATCAGTTTGACCATCACCTCTGAGCCGCAGGGATGGACACGTGGTTGGTTTTGATCAGATTGGTCATTTCCTCTGAGTCGCAGTGGCGGACACGTGGTTGGCTTGATAGGCTCACTTGGTGCAAGTTCGCCTTTGTCTCGCTTGTTAAGCTGACTTCGCTAGATTTACTCTACTCTTATTTCTCTCGCTAACTTGTAATTCTTCCTAGTTTTGTTTGCGGCTTTCTTGTTTCCCTTTGGGCTGAGGCATTCCTTTCTTTTGAATGCCTTAGGTTCAGGTTTGTAGCTGAGCCGGTGATCAAGAGGTTGCTCTCAGGCTTGATAGGCTCACTTGTTGACGCCCATAGTAGTTTCTAGTTGAATTCTGTTACTTTTGTTGCTCTGCTACTAATACATCTTGTTGGTAAATTACTACTCTCTTGGAAGGTTTTATGTTAGGATGCATAATAGGTATTTTAAATATCAAAATTGCATTTCAACTTCATAGCATGGTTTTTATGAATATATCACCTACCTTAAACTCCGTAAATGGAAAACTTTCTATTTATACTAAATTTAGAGAATTTCTTACCATTGGGGTATTTTTTGTTGTCGTGTACTCAGGATAAGACGAAGGTATTTTCCGCTACGTATTATTATACTTTTACTTGTGGACTAGTTGATCCACTGGGCCGAGGGACATAGTCTCAAAGCTAAACTATAAAATCCATATTTAAAACCTCAAATATGTCCTTTGAAAGTTAATCTTGTGTATAGAGGAGCCTGAGCGTCAGTAGTTGTCCCCTACCGAATGTGGCATCACATCGCGTATTTTCCCTAACTCTGATCATATATTTCTATAATTATATATGAAGGGAAAATGCGGGTTGTGACAACCTCAAACCAAGTATTGGTGAGGTTAGTTTTTGTGATGCCTCGAAGATCTTGGTAGAAGGAAAAGTAGTAATTGTGGTCACCTTAAATGGTGAGAAGGTGCACATCAGGGATGTTTCCTATGTTCCTCGCTTGAAGAGTAACATCTTAAGCCTTAGGCAACTGGTGGAGAAAGGCTACTGCATCCAACTGAAGGATGGAACGTTGGTTAGGCTGAACCAACGAGGAAGAGAAGTTGTGAAGGTGAAGATAATGATGAATCATCTCTTTACATTGAAGATGGATGTCGAGGTGACGACATGTTTTCAACGACTGATGAAGAAGAAGCTTGGTTGTGGCATCACAGGATGGGTCACTTAGGCTTTAGTGGTCTAAAGCTCCTATCACATGCTAAGATGGTGGAAGGTCTGCCGGAGATCTTACCACCACAGAAGATCTGTAAAGCTTGTACAAAGGGGAAGCAGAAGCGGCAGACGTTTGAAGGTGGAAAGTCTCGAAGAGCAAGGAGAAAACTTGAACTAGTTCACTCGTACATTGCTGGACCGTTTGATATTACCTCAGTTGGCGGAAACAGGTACTACATCACTTTCATTGATGAATTCAGTCGGAAGTGTTGGGTATACTTTTTGAAAGAGAAATTTGAGGCCCTTGACAAGTTCAAGGAGTTCAGGGCGATGGCTGAGAAAGAAAGTGGGCAGTATTTAAAGGTGCTCAGGACGGATAGAGGTGTGGAGTACACCTCTAAGTTATTTAATGCTTTCTTCAAAGAGCATGGGATTGCTCATCAGTTAACTACTGCTTAATCTCCTCAGCAGAACGGAGTAGCAGTGTAAAAGAATCTAACAATTCTGAACATGGCAAGGAGTATGGTAAAGGGCAAGAAGTTATCAAAGATCTTTTGGGCTGAAGTAGTACAATGTGATGTGTACTTGTTGAACAGGTGCCCTAGTAAGAGTGTGAAGTTCAAGACTCCATATGAGGCATGTAGTGGATGGAAGACAAGTGTGTAACATTTGAGAGTTTTTGGGTGTGTAGCATATGCTCACATCCCTGACCAGAGGAGGAAGAAGCTGAATGATAAAAGTGAGAAGTGTATATTTGTGGGCTATGCTCTAATGAGTAAGGCTTACAAGCTATAAAATCCAGTGACGAAGAAGGAAATCATCTCAAGAGATGTATTGTTCGAAGAAGACAGTAGTTGGAGTTGTGATGAGAAGGAGAGAAGTGTCAAAGGGTTGTTCTTTGATGACGAGGAAGATGAAGGTGGTCATGAAGCTGAAGCTGAGAATGGTGGAGCTGAACCACCATAACCACCAATCAGAGATTCAGGGGGAGCTTCTACCCCTTACTCTAGTAGAGTAAGCAACAACATGAGCAGTTCTGGTGGAGCAAGCACTAGCAGGAGCAGTTCTGAGAGATCTCAACCTAGGATGAGAAGGTTAGAGGAGATCTACGATGAGACAGAGCCAACTCATGCTAACATTTCTTTATATTGCCTCTTAGCAGATTGCGAGCCGTACTCATATAAAGAAGCTGCTCAGGAGAAGAATTGGAGGAAGGAAATGGATGAAGAAATGCCATCCATTAAGAAAAATGATACTTGGGAGTTGGTCACTCTGTCAGCAGGTCACAAGCCCATAGCAGTGAAATGAGTATATCGAGTGAAGACCAATAAAGAAGGAGAAGTGGAGAAGTATAAGGCAAGACTCATCGCGAAAGGATACAAAGAAGTCCAAGGTGTGGACTACGACGAGCTCTTTTCTCCAGTAGCTCGGATTGTCACCATCAAGCTAATCATCGCACTAGTAGCTCAGTATAAGTGGAAGATCTATCAGATGGACGTCAAGTCTGCTTTTCTAAATGGTTACATAGAAGAAGAAGTCTATGTCCAGCAGCCGCCTGGATATGAAGTGACTGGTCAAGAGAAGAAGGTGTGCAAGCTGAAGATGACATTGTACGAGTTAAAGCAAGCGCCTCTTGTGTGGAATGAAAGAATTGATGCATACTTTCTAAAGAATGGGTACATGAAGAGCCCGTATGAGTATGCACTCTACACAAAGGTGGAGAAGAATGAAGATATCATGGTCGTGTGTTTGTGTGTTGATGACATGATATTCACCGGCAACAACCCTCTAACGTTTGAGATATTCAAGAAGACAATGAAGAAGGAGTTCGAGATGACTGATTTGGGCGAACTTACTTACTTCTTGGGCATAAAGGTACAATAGAAGGAGAATGAGATATTCATTTTCCAGAAGAAGTATGCGGAGGATATTCTGAAGAAGTTCTGGATGGAGAATAGCAAGTCTATCTCTACTCCTGCAGATCCTGGAGTGATGCTGAGGAAGGACTCGAAGGATGAAGCGGTTGATTCTACGATGTTCAAGAGTCTAGTTGGAAGTCTACGGTACTTGACTTTCACTAGACCTAATATAATGCATCATGTTGGAGTGGTCAACAGATATATGGAGGAACTAAAGCAAGGTCACTTCACATCAGTGAAGAGGATCTTGAGGTATGTGAATGGGATGAGAGATCATGGGTTGATGTACTCTACTGTAGAAAAGTTGAAGCTGGTCGGGTACACCGATAGTGATTATGGTGGAGATGTAAATGACCAGAAGAGCACTTATGGGTATGCATTTCATGTGGGAACAGATGTGTTCTCATGGAGTTCGAAAAAGCAAGCAACGATTGTCTTGTCTACTTGTGAAGCTGAGTACATCGATGTGACGACATGTACATGTCAGACAATTTGGCTGAGAAATCTCCTGCATGAGTTGCATCATCCACATGATGTTCCTGTGACGGTGTACATTAACAACATGTCCGCTATTCATCTATCGAAGAATCCAATGTTGTATGGGCGCAGCAAGCACATTGAAACGAAGTATCACTTTCTTCGTGAGCACATAGCGGATATCTTCACCAAGGCGTTGAAGATAGACGTTCCTGAAGTGCAAGAACAAACTTGGCATGAGCAATTGGGTTTGAGGGGTAGTGTCAGATGTGGCAAACCCTCCACAGAGTTAGTTGTTGGCGGCAGTCGTTGGCGGTTTGTCGGAGAATGTGTTAATAACATTCAATATATATAATATTATATATATGTTGACCGAAGTCAATGACAAAAGGTGATATAAATAATATTGGTGAAGGCGTGCAAAGGTGGGAGCAGGCGTAAACAAAAAAAAAAGAAAAAATTGGCGTGAAAAGTTAGGACACGTGGCTTGATCTCCTTTGATTGAAATGCTTATAAATTGGCTTGAAATGTTAAAGAGGGCGGTTGATAACAGGAGGAGATTAAATTTCCGTGGAGCTTACGCTATAGATATTATAATCCCAGCGGCAGCAGCCTCGAACTTACTGAAGAAATAGGTCGGGATGGCCATCGCATATCTGCAAAATCAGTAGGAAGACAATTAGAAATCAAGCTTACCACCGAAATGCTGAAGATAGAAGAAAATCTGGAGCCAGAAGATTAAAAGGGGGAAATAAATCTTCCCTGCTTTGCTTTGTGCACCTGCTGCTCCTTGTTTTGTGTGCTGCATGTTTTGTTTTTTGTTTGTTTCCTATTATGTACTGCTCTCTTGCCAATATATATAAAGGCAGGTCTGCTTCTTTTGAAAGTTAAGAAAGTATCCAATGTATGAAGCCTGAAAAATGTACTCCTTTTTTGATGAAATAAAGCTGCAGTAGTACTGTCTACTTTCCCCAAGTTCTTTTCTTTCCTCCAAAATCACAACATGGTATCAGAGGGAGCTTCTTGAGGTGTTTTGGTTGACTGCTATCCACCATCAGTGTAGTGTGTTGCATTTGTTCTTTCTATTTTTATTCATCATATGGCTTCACTTGGCAATCCCTCACAAAACTTCCTTTACTCTCCTAGTGGGGTTCCAATATTTGAGGGAGATGCTTATGATTTTTGGCAAGTTCAAATGAGGACCCTGTTTATCTCTCAAGGTATGTGGGATCTAATTCAGAATGGATACCCACAACCAACTGAAGAAAATCCCCTAACTGGATGGGATGTTACTCAAACTCGGGCCTATGCTGACAACCAAAAAATGGATGCAAAGGCATCGCTCTACATTCAACAAGGTGTAGCCAGATCCATTTTTCCAAGGATCATGGGAGCTCTCACTGTAAAGGTGCCTGGGAGATTCTCAAGAGTGAATTCCAAGGATCACCAAAGGTAATCTCTATAAAGCTTCAAAACTTATGGAATGAGTTTGAGGCACTGAGAATGCGAGATGATGACTCGACATACACCTTCTTCACAAAAATTACCACCTTAACAAATCAAATAAGAAGTTATGGTGATACCCTTGAAGAAAAAACTGTAGTGTCAAAAATTCTTAGAACCCTCACTAGAAAGTATGCTCAAGTTGTAATTGCTATAAGTGAAGCAAGAACCATTAACACTCTTACAATATCAGAGTTAATGGGTTCCCTTCAAGCCCATGAAGAACGACTAAGGATGTATGATGATCAATCTTTAGAACAGGCATTTCAAAGCAAACCTAACATACAACAAATTGAAAAAGGGAAAACACATGAACCTGAAGTATATAAAACCTGGGAGTCTAAAGAAAGAAGAGAGAATATAAGTAATAAACCATATTGCTATCTATGCAAAAAGGACTCTCATTATCCTCAAGATTGTGTGCTCAAATGCAAGAGATGTAGGAGACCCACACATCTTGATAAAGATTGCTGGTTTAAACTCAAACCTGAAGAGAAAAATAAAGAAGAAGTTAACTATGGGGAGCAAGAGGAAGATGATTATGTGTTTTACATTCAAGAGAACCATGAGACTCAACATGATGACATCTGGTATGGGGATAGTGGGTGCTCAAACCACATGTCTCATAACAAACTTGCCTTTACTTACCTTAATGAAACTGATAAGTCTCAAGTCATCTTGGGAGACGGGAGCTCCAAGACTATTGAGGGAAAAGACACTATTCAAGTTACGACAAGCTCTGGCCAATTAAAATAGATCATTGAAGTCCAGTATGTACCTGGACTTGCACAAAATCTTTTGAGTGTTGGGCAATTAATCTTAAAAGGATACAAACTCATATTTGATAATACGCAATGCATCATTATTGACAAAGACGGTTCTCAAGTTATCACCACAGTTAAAATGTCCCAAAACAAAGTTTTTCCTTTGAATCTATCATGTGAAGGTGAAAGAACCATGATAACTGAAACTATAACTGAGACAACCAAATGGCATCAAAGATATGGGCACCTTAACTATGGTGATCTCAAACTTCTACAAACAAAAGACTTAGTGATTGGGCTGCCAAAAATGAATGAAAAACTTGTCTTATGTGAGAAGTGTGCTAAGAATAAAATACACAAACTTCCTTTTCCACCCCAAGCCACTAGGAGAGCTTCCTTACCCCTTGAGATGATTCATGCCGACTTATGGGGATTGTCCAGAACTTCTTCCCTGTCTGGGAAACTCTATTACTTATTATTAGTAGATGATCACACAAGAATGATGTGGTGCTATTTTTTAACATATAAATCTGAAGCCTTTGCCAAGTTTACCTCCTTCAAAGCCATGATAGAAATTGAAGCAAGTGTTAAAATCAAGACATTAAGAACTGATAGAGGGGGATATTTTATGAGCAATGAATTTATTTCCTTTTGTCAAGACAATGGTATAAAGAGAGAATTAACAATAAGAGATTCTCCAGAACAGAATGGGGTTGTAGGGAGGAGAAACAGAACTATAGTTGAGATGGCAAGATGTATGTTGCATAGCAAAAATTTACCAAAAATGTTTTGGGCTGAGGCAGTGAACACATACATCTACATCTTAAATAGAGCCCCGTGCAGAACTTTGTCCAATCTTACAGCCGTTGAGGCATGGACAGGAAAAAAGCCCAACATAAAACATCTCAGGATATTTGGTAGTATTGCTTATAGCCTCCTACCTCAAAACCATAGAGACAAGCTTGCTGAGAAAGGTGAAAAGGCAATCTTTCTGGGTTATAGTGATAAATCTAAATGATATAGAATTTATAACCCACAAACAAAAAGGTTAAGTATCCACAAAACCTACATAATTGATGAAACTGACAATGGCAATTGGAAGAGGCTCGGGATTAGAACATTCAGCCTAATGTTGCAATTAACAACATTCAGAGTAAGGATGAAGAAAGATTGTCAACTTCTCCCACTGTCTACAATCAAGAAACACCAAATTCCGAAAATCAAACCACTGGAAGTTCATCATATCCCTCATCACCTCTTCGTTTCAAATCCATCACTGAAATATATAAATAGTGCCAACTTGCCTTCATGATATGAGAGCCCATGTGTTACACTGAAGCTGCTATTAATCCTTTGTGGAAATGTTCTATGGAGGATGAACTTCATATGATCACCAAAAACAATACCTGGGAGCTTACAAACTTACCACCAAATAAAAGAGCAATAGGCCTCAAGTGGCTATTCAAAATCAAGTACACGGAAGAAGGAGAAATTCAAAAAATACAAAGCCAGATTAGTCACTAAGGGATACTCACAAAGGGCTGGTGTAGATTACTTTGATACTTATACCCCTGTTGCCAGATTTGAATCCATTCGATTGCCTTAGCTATTTCTGTCCAACATCAATACCCCATCTATCAAATGGATGTTAAATCGGCCTTCTTAAATGGGGAAATTGTAGAAGAAATCTATGTTAAACAACTAGAGGGTTATGAGAAAGAAGGCGAAAGAGAAAAAGTTTATAAGCTCAGAAAAGCCCTGTATGGGCTGAGGCAAGCACCACGCGCTTGGAACCAAAAAATTGACTCTAACTTTATTGATGCTGGATTCAGAAGAACTCTCATTGAACCAGCCATATACATAAGAAAAGAGATAGGAGGAGAGTATGTCATAGTTTGCCTATATGTGGATGACCTCCTCATAACCTGGAACAACACTGATTCTATAAACAACTTCAGAAATTATATGCAATCAAAATTTGAGATAACTGACTTGGGTCTCACCAGTTATTTCCTAGGAATCCAAATCAACCAGCTTAATGAGTGCACCACTATCTCTCAAAGTAAATATGCAGAGGACATTCTACTTCGATTTGGTATAAGCAACTGCAAATCCACGTCCACTCATATGACTGTAGGAGAGAAACTAAAGAAAGAAGATAATGAAGAGAAAACTGATCCAGAAGAGTTTAGGAGCATTGTTGGTTCCCTCCTGTTCTTAACCAATACTCGACCTGGCATTGAACATGCAGTGAGCATTGTATCAAGATTCATGCATTCTCCTAGCATTAAGCATTTAACCACAACTAAAAGAATCTTGAGGTATGTTAGTGGCACCAAACACTATGGGCTTCGATTTATCAAAGAAAAAGACAGCAGACTCAGAGGATATTCGGACAGTGACTGGGGCGGGTGCTCTAATGATGGCAAAAGCACCTCATGTCACATTTTCTTTTTGGGGACAAAACAGTCTCATGGAGCTCTGAGAAACAAAAGACTGTTGCTCTTTCATCGATAGAAGCAGAATACGCAGCCCTAAGCGAAGCAGCAAGAGAAGCAGTTTGGTTAAGAAGAATGCTAGAAGAACTAATGGAAGGAGATAAGGAAGCAACCATTATTAAAGTTGACAACACCTCAGCTATAGCCCTCGCCCACAATCCCGTTTTTCATAGCAAGACGAAACATCTGGAACTAAAACTCCACTAAACTAGAGATCTGGTAAATGACCATGAAATTAAAGTTTAATATTGTGATTCTTCTAACCAAATCGCAGATCTGCTTACCAAACCCCTTTCTTCAAGCAATTTCGAGAGACTCAGAGGGAAAATGGCTATCACTGCGGCAGAGATTAAGGGAGGGTATAGAGATTATAATCCCAGCGGCAGCAACCTCAAACTTACTGAAGAAACAGGTCGGGATGGCCATCGCATATCTACAAAATCAGCAGGAAGAAAATCAGAGATCAAGCACACCACCAAAATGCTGAAGATAGAAGAAAATCTGGAGCCAGAAGATTAAAAAGGGGGAAATAAATCTTCCCTGCTTTGGTTTGTGCACCTGCTGCTCCTTGTTTTGTGTGCTGCATGTTTTGTTTTTTGTTTGTTTCCTATTATGTACTGCTCTCTTGCCTATATATATAAAGGCAGGTCCGCTTCTTTTGAAAGTTAAGAAAGTATCCAACGTATGAAGCCTGAAAAATGTACTCCTTTTTTGATGAAATAAAGCTGTAGTAGTACCGTCTACTTTCCCCAAGTTCTTTTCTTTCCTCCAAAATCACAACTTACGTAAAGTTGCGGACAGCTTTATGAGAAAGGCGTGCACAGGAGCGGTCTCCTAGTGGCGATCTGAAAACTGCATGCAGCAGCTTGCGAACAGTTTTTTTCCAGTCTCCCTTGCGATCTGAAAACAATACCACTCTTGAGAAGACGATCTCTTCCTTGCGCGCGACCTCCGAGAGTGGCGATCTCTTCCTTGCGACCTCCAATTAAGAAGCGGCGATCTCTTTTGTTGACAAGCTTTAGTGTGTGTGAGCTTGTGTGGTGGAGTTGTAATTGTGAACACAAGTTGTGTTTGTGTTTTTGTGACTTTTGATAATAAAAGAATTTGTTTGCTCCTTTACTCGTGTTTTGTGTTCCCACTCTAATAGCTTCCAACAAACATATTTTTCATTAACTGAATATAAGACGAATCACAATTACTCACAAACATATATTAATAATATCTTATTATTCACATCTGAAATTCTTGTCTACACACTGCCACACATATTATCGAACAATATCACATTAAAAGTATCATTTTAAATGTATCATCTTAACCTAATTAAGTGCACCACCACCGTTGATGCAAGTTAAAGCCCACACATCTATATATAGAGAGAGGTATATATATATATATATATATATATATATATATATGATTTACACATCATCATACAAATATTATCTGTAATGGCTATTTACAAACCCTTTTGTATATATATAGATTATGCACTGCCATAGCTGCCAACAAGGTAAGCAAGGCATCCAACAAGCGGTGCATTGATGTATGTTGCAGGCTCGGAGCCGGCATAGTTATTTCGATCATCAGAGAATGCGTCATTCTGATCGGGGCCACCAACGACGGCCCCTGTTAAGATGTTAGGGTTAGGGCTATTGGCATTGAGGAAGGAGAATCCCTGTTGGCAGTCAAAAGGAGTAGGGTGGCTGGCCTTCGACGGCAGGGAAGATCCTCTATGGTGTATCTTTGTAGGGAACCTTGTGCTGTACCCCACCATGTAGGACATCTTTGTTGGGTTCTCTCCAAGAATGTAATCCACCTGTTGAAGATCATCATGTATATATATGATCAATTCATAGAATAAGCATAATAAATTATTATATTTCAAAAAATGTTGTGCAGTGCTGGTCCTACAGCTGGAGGAAAAATCTCTTTGATAAGATTATATTTTTCTCTTAATTAGAACTAATCTAAATCTTGTAGTATTATCCAAAATATAGTTAAGTTCTCTAATTATAACCAAATGATCCTATTTTGCATCGCAGATCAAAGTCCATGAGTTAGGCCCAATGCTGATAAAATACTTTCTTGACTAAAAGCACACATAACAATGTGCACTTCGCTATAGATCATGATTATGTTGGAAGATAAGCCTCATCTTGCATGGGTCGCCTACTACTTTCAAGGAGGATAAGTCTCCAAAAATGACTGCTGGTAGTTTTTTATTTAATGCAAGTTGGCTTGTTCTTTAATAGTTCTTGTAAGGTATATAAATCTGTATGTCAAGTCTTGTATCAAAGATAGTTTATGAAGAAATGCAATCTTAAGGTTGCATATTTCCCTTCCTTACCTTCAATTCTCTGTTTTTTCATTTCAGTTTCGTATTCTTTTTTTTAATTTTTTCGACATGGTATCAACGCTAGGTTGAGTTGGTTGGTCGATCTCGCCGGGGGGACTTTGTGGAGGAAATCAGATTTCAACATGACTACGACGAGTGGGGCCGAAAAATGCGGATTCCCCGGTGGCTCGTATGGGCTGTCTCACAAGGCCTACCTTGCGAGGTTGCGCGTAGGATTGTTCGTCTTGCCGCGGAGGCGTGTTATTGTGTGGATTTCAGGGAGACTACGACGAGAGGGACCAGAAAATACGGGATATTCCCGGTGGCTCGTATGAGATTTAATCCGCTTCGCCTACCCAGCAGCATGCTCCTTCCCGCTCCATCAAAATCCAAGGATGTAGTTAGTTTTGATGCAGATTTCGGCTTACGGGAGGGTGTTGAAAGATAAGCATCATCATGTATGGGCCGCCTAGTACTTTCAAGGAGGATAAGTCTCCGTTCAATTCAGAACTCCAAAAAATATAATATATGTTTTTCAAAGAAAAATGGCTGCCGGTAGTCTTTTATTTAATGCAAGTTGGCTTGTTCTTTAATAGTTCTTGTAGGCATTATAAATCCGTATGCCAAGCCTTGTATCAAAGATAGTTTATGAAGAAATGTAATCTTAAGGCTGCATATTTCTCTTCCTTCCCTTCTCTGTTTTTCATTTCAATTTCATATCTTTTTTTTTATTTTTCCTACAGATTATCTTCACCTATAATCAATTGCTTTTTTAGGTAGTTGAATGCATAAGAACCAAATAAAAAAAAGACTGTGAGGTGCATGGGGAGAATGTAGTACTCTAACATAAATTAGTTTTAGGTGCATTGCATAAGTTTTAACAAAGAATTAATACAGAAGCGCATGACAAAAATCATTACCAAACACAAGAATTAGAGGGAAAGATTTATATATATGCACATGACTAACCTGCTTCTTGGCTAGGTTTCTTAGAGTGCTTGAACTCACAAGAAGATTTCCACAATTGAAGGTGTGATTCGATGAAGCCATGAACTTGGCGTAGGTAGAAATCAAAAAGGAAATGGAAGTCACGTACTGCAGGTTGCTTGAGCTTAGCTTAAACATAAGCCCTCCTGTATATTTTTATTAGTTATATTAGTTTAGAGCCAGTATATATATGGTGATTACTTGTGATTAGTAGAGAAAACCCATAATATAATATGTGCATTAATAATAAACCTGGGGTGTACTGTGTGGATGAAGAAGGGGAGCCGGGCAAGATCTTGCACATGAAATCTTCGGCCTGAACTCTGAAAGCATCGTAGGACTTGTTTCCTTCGACTAAGGCTTTCTGGATAAAGCGATTAATTTGTAAGTTAATCTTGATTATTCTGTAATTATTTCATGGTTAATGAGAACTAAGTAGCTAGTACTCTTGCAAGGAGAACTCTTGCGCCGGCGAACTTATTATCCCAGCTGAAGATGTCGGCGAGATCGTTGGCACCCAGGGAATTCAAGTAATTGAGGTAGGATTCATCGTTGGTGGCTCTTAGCAGCCATGATGCTCCCCAAAGCAGCTCATCCTGCACAAATGTTTTAAGAATCAATTTATTGCTACTCAACTTCTAAAATCTAAAACTGATAAATAACAATAGTGCTAAGATTGTTAAAGTAAGTTAATATTTCCCATTTGTATTATACGAGCAATGTGATGCAGAGTTCCCTCGTGCCCAGCTAGCGACACCTCGCAGCTACTCCGTGTGTGCCGCAACAATAATATTTCTAACCTTCCTCAATGTCCTCTAATACGAAAAAAAGAAAAGTAAACAAGACAGGACAAAGCTTATCCCGTAAAACCACCTCACCCATTTTTCATTTCAAAACCCGGATCAAAGATAGGAGTGGCGGAGTCTTATTATAAGTACGAGTGGACTGTATGGGTAGGCGGTGTGAGACTAATCATGACATGTTTTTCTTTGGTTCATGCTAGACCGTCCAACATGTCCTCTGAGTGTGAACCTAGTTCTGGCACCATGTTAAATCACCGCACCTATTTTTCATTCCAAAACCCGAGTCTAGGATTGGAGAGGCGTGACCAATTAATTATAAGCATGAGTGGACCGTCAAGATTGATAGTGTGAGACTAAGGCTCCGTTTGGGGGGACTTTTTAAGGTCCGGTTCATGCGGTCGTGACCGCTTTACCGGAGAAAATAAGTCCCCCCAAACGAAGCCTAATAATCTTGACATGCTTTTTTTTTATTCATGCTGAACCGTCCAACATATCTTTGATAAATTATGTATGTCATTTTTCATGCGATGAAAAAGAAAATTGAGCGACAGTCCGAGTTACACTCGCCGTTGTATGAGTGGGGGTGGTGGAGGTGAATGAGGCAAAATGTTGTCGATGCCCTATGCCAGACTAATCAGATTCTTAAACAAAATTTTTATCAAATAAAACTCATATAAATTTATAAAGGAGTCGTTAAAAGCACCGCAGTTTTGGATATGTGCATCGCAAGTTGTACGAGTTATTACGCGTCTTTTGGAAATAGGTTTTGCACATGCATTTTTAGGAAAAGTGTTTAAGATCTACAACTTTCGTGTAACTATAACCGCCCTGATTGAAACACTTTTCCTAAAAATCCACACACAAGGCTTATTACCGCCCTGATTGAAACATGAGCGTAACTATAACAAATTTTTGGAAATACGTCTTGTGCGTGCATTTATAGAAAAAGTGTTCAACCCGAAAATTGTAGATCTCGTCAAGTTGTAGATCTCGACGAGATCTACAACTTTCGGGTTGGACACATAAAAATCCCTTTATAAAACATATTAACTTTATTATTATATTATAATCTATAAATCCAAAAAGCAATAATGATAGCGCACACCTTATAGCCAGAGTAGGAGCAGTAGAAGGGGCAGACTGCCCCGCCCAGCGAGTCGCTGTACTTTCCCTGATACTTCATCGCAAACGCCATCACCATCTTGGCTGTGGACAACAACCTGTTCGAGTATACCCGGTCGGTCGACCGGAAAACCATCGCCGCCGCTGCTAATGCCGCCGCCGTCTCGCCTGCAACATCGGAACCGGGGGCAGCCGGCGAGACCCAGTAGACAGTGCGTGGTGTGTCCATGTCCTCGGGGCGCTCCCAGCAGCTGTGGTCTTTGTTTGGGTCACCTACACCGACGTAGAGGCGATTTGGGAGGCCGGCGGCTGTTTTCAAGAAGTAGTCGGTGGCCCACCGGACGGCAGTGCGAGCTGCGGCGACATGAGAGCCCATACGTTTGCCGTACTCTATGATGCTCCATGACAGCATCGTGGTGGTGAAGGCCATCGGAAATCCGAACTTCACGTTGTCGCCGGCGTCGTAATAGCCGCCGGTAAGATTCACCTGAGAGATGTACATTATTTTTTTGCTTTTCTGAAGTTTGTGACATCATTTCTATTTAGAAACATAGGGTATTTTTGTTTGCGTTTGTGACACAAATAAATATATATTAATTTATATAATACTTAAATATTTGGAACCTCTTCATTTTTTTCTCTTATATGTATAGATAGGGCGCTATTATTTGCACCCCACTTTAGGCTATATGCATATTATAAATATTAAATAAACAACATTATATTTATTTTTCAACTCCACCCACTCTAAACCTAAGTGCACACCCCGAGCCAGAACCAGCACCCTCCCCTCTTTTCTAAAAACCTCCCTTCCATGACATTTTCGGAAGGCCGACATTACCTGGAGTCAGTGGCGGATCCAGAAAATTATAAATGTTGGTGCACAAAATTTTTTAAAACACAAGTGATAGTGGGGTGAGTAGACGGGTTGTGGGTCACAGGTTGGAAATTAATTTTGGGGGTGCATATTGGTAGCCGTGGTCTGCGAATAGCCAAATTCGGTCTGCGAATAGCTAACTTTGGTCTGCGAATAGCCAAGATTTTGTCTGCTTATCCCTTTGGCCCCCACTCTGGATCCGCCCCTGCCTGGAGTTCCTCCACCCGCCTTAAGCTGGAGTTCCGCCGCCACCGGCCGCTCTACATGGTGTCCGCCGGCGCAGGCGCCCTTGACGGTAATCTCTGCAGCCCTAATTAAAATCAGCCGCCGCTGCCCTAACTGGGACCTCCACCCGTCGATTTCTGTTTGACTGCGAATTACCCCATGAATCATGGATGCACAAGGAATCACCTCCTACTTTATTTCTTTCAGTTTTCTCTTTTTTCCTCCTATTTTGTGGAGAGGAGCTAGGAAGGTAAATATTAAGAGGTACGAGAGAAGGCTAATTAAATTAATAACATCAAATATTTTTTTCCTTTTTAATATAACCATGGGAGAGGGTATGGGTCCCCATACATATATGAAAATAATGTCTCGTTCCTTTTTGATGGTGATTTTATTGATTTTGCATTGGCTATTTTTGGAAAATTACGAAATATATCACAATTGAGTCTTTCCTTTTAAGAATAATAAATAAAGGCAATTGTTATAAGCACGCCAGTTTTAGCTGTTCACACACCAATTTCTATGAGTTATTACGTGTTTTTTGAAAATACGTCTTGTACATGTATTTTTAGGAAAAGTGTTCAACACAAAAATTATAGATCTCGTCGAGATCTACAACTTTCTTGTTCGAGATCTACAACTTTCGTGTTAAACACTTTTCCTAAAAATGCACGCACAAGGCGTATTGCCGCTCTAATCATAACTATAGCAAATTTTGGAAATTACGTCATGTACATGCATTTTTAGGAAAAGTGTTCTACACAAAAGTTGTAGATCTCGACGAGATCTACAATTTTCGTGTTGAACACTTTTCCTAAAAATGCATGTACAAGACTGTACAACCCCGATGTTCGCCAGGAAGCAACCAAAGCTCGCGCTCAAGGAGGCGAGCCAAAAGGGGCGAACCCTGAACTCCGGCGAGGCAGGCCAAGGAAGAGCAAGAGACTGCGCAGGCGAGCGAGCCCAGCGAAGGGAAGGTAACCGGCTCCTTCGAAGCTCGGCGAGGGCCGTGCATGCGAGCCCGACCAGTTGAGGAGGGAGCTCGCTAGGCGAGCCCGGAACCTCGGGGTACAGTTAGCCATTTTTGGGGTACAGTTAGCCGTTTTGGGGTGCGGATAGCCATCCTGGGGTTCGCCGACCCAGAGGCTCGCGACCTCCGCTCGCGAGGGAAGTCGGCTTGGCCGGGTCGCTATGGGCGAGCCCAACCATTCGAGGAAGGGATCCGCTAGGTGAGCCCGCCTAGAGGGGGTGCGGCTAGTCATCCTGGGGCTCGCCGAGGTAGTACAGGCGAGCGAGCCATGCAACGTGCCAGTAGTAGCTCTGGGGCTCGCCGATCCCGAGGCTCGCGAGCTTCACTCGCGAGGGAGGTCGCGAAGTGGGCTGACTCGCCCAGTAAAAGTCTAGGAAGGGATTTTTACCAAGAGGCCCCCGGTGGTCTGCACTTAGCCTCTCCAAACAGCGGAGTTTGGCTGTTAGCAGACCAATCCGGTGTGCGGATAGTAAGAATGGACAGCGGGATTTGGTTATTGACATGCCACAAAACTAAAATCTATAAATAGACCTCAAAGGGCACCTTGGAGGAGGACCGGTTCATTATCTTTGAGCTCTTCTCTCCCTAGGTCGCTTTGGTTTGGGCTCTCTAGCTCTCCAAGGTGCCCGAGTCTTAGCTTTGGCTTGGGAGGGGAAGCGCTCAACGATCTTCCGGGTTAGTGGAGGGACCTCCTCGCTGAGACTAGGGTCTTTGTTCTTTGCTCGAGTCGTCGGCCTTACCTCTCCCGAGGGACCGGTAAGGGCTAGCTGCCCCTCATTTCGGTGAGGGCCCCGAGCTCCATACGAGACCGAGAAATCGGTTTCAACATTTTGGTGCGGTGAGCGTGGAGTGTGACCGATTCAAGAAACTCTCAAGATGAGCTCCATGGACGGAGGTGGAGGAAGTTCCGACCCAGGTCACTCACAACCCCCGATGGCTGAAGTGACGTTGGAGATGTTCGAAAATTTCAAGCAAGAGGTCTTACATACCGTCCAGGGTGCTTTCGCCATAATAGTCGGAGGCAGAAGAGGAGATGGTCCGAAGATCCCACCCCGGCAGGTGGAGGAGGGAACTCTCGGCCAGCAGTCCAAGAAAGAGGTACCAGTGGAGGGGAGGTGGGGAGGTGCTATACCCCCACTCGCCCGTCCCCAAGGGGGCGAGCTCAGGAGGGAGGCGCCCTCCCAGCTCGCCCCGCCCCTGCAAGGGGGCGAGCTCAGGAGGGAGGCGCCCTCCCAGCTCGCCCCACCCCTGCAAGGGGGCGAGCTCAGGAGGGAGGCGCCCTCCCAGCTCGCCCCGCCCCTGCAAGGGGGCGAGCTCAGGAGGGAGGCGCCCTCCCAGCTCGCCCCTCCCCTGCAAGGGGGCGAGCTCAGGAGGGAGGCGCCCTCCCAGCTCGCCCCGCCCCTGCAAGGGGGCGAGCTCAGGAGGGAGGCGCCCTCCCAGCTCGCCCCGCCCCTTCTAGCCCAGCCCCAAAGGGGGGGCGAACGGGGAGGCAACCGGCCCCCACTCGCCCCGCCCTAGAAGGAGTCGAGTGAATGTCGATGGGCGAAGCCACCTCGGGTGGCGGGTACCCAATGGCCCGACAAGCGCAGAGGCCAGCAAGTCGACTCCGCGAGAGCAAGGAGGGGGGAACTTCAAGAGGAAAAGATCCAACCTCCCAAGGTGGAGGCAGGGACAAAGGGCACCCCCTCCACCGCCTCCGCAAACTATTGCGATTGGCGGGGGAAGAAGGAGGAGAGCCAGGAAAGCAGAAAGAGGAGGAAGAGGAGGGGGTAGGGTGGAGTTATCCTACTGTGACTTCCATCAGGAAGAAGGTCACGCGACATTCACCTGCCCGGAGATTTTGGAAATAAGGGAGGTCGCGAAGTGGGCTGACTCGCCCAGTAAAAGTCTAGGAAGGGATTTTTACCAAGAGGCCCCCGGTGGTCTGCACTTAGCCTCTCCAAACAGCGGAGTTTGGCTGTTAGCAGACCAATCCGGTGTGCGGATAGTAAGAATGGACAGCGGGATTTGGTTATTGACAGGCCACAAAACTAAAATCTATAAATAGACCTCAAAGGGCACCTTGGAGGAGGACCGGTTCATTATCTTTGAGCTCTTCTCTCCCTAGGTCGCTTTGGTTTGGGCTCTCTAGCTCTCCAAGGTGCCCGAGTCTTAGCTTTGGCTTGGGAGGGGAAGCGCTCAACGATCTTCCGGGTTAGTGGAGGGACCTCCTCGCTGAGACTAGGGTCTTTGTTCTTTGCTCGAGTCGTCGGCCTTACCTCTCCCGAGGGACCGGTAAGGGCTAGCTGCCCCTCATTTCGGTGAGGGCCCCGAGCTCCATACGAGACCGAGAAATCGGTTTCAACATTTTGGTGCGGTGAGCGTGGAGCGCGGCTGGTTCAAGAAAGTCCCAGAGAAGAGTTATGGCTGGGGATGAAGAGCAGGGAGAGGAGTTCGGCGAGACCCCTCAGGAAGCAATGGCTAGGATGTTCGCGGATTTCAGGAAGGAGGTGCTCGACACCTTGGGGTTCACGGTCACGGCTCTGCGAAGTGAGTTCGCGACCCCGGCACCTCAGGCGACCACTCCCCCAACAGCAATCGGCGAGAGGGCACCAGGAGGAAGGGCTGGAAAAGAAGTTGCCGCTGAACCAGGACATGACAGGGAAGGGCGAGTGCTGTTCGCCAGTCCGGCGAGCCCGGTGTTAGCGAGCTCCGCGCCGGCGAGTTCGGTGCCGACGAGCTATGCCCCAGCGAGCGCGGTGCAGGCGAGCGCGCGCCAGGAAGATGCGACGACAGTCGGGGTGGTTCAGGCGAGCGTCGCCCTCGCGAGTGCGATCCCAAGCCTGGCGAGCGAGCTAGGTCCGCGAGCCGAGCGAGAGAAGATGGTAGGAGGGGGAAGCCCCTTCTGCGAATTAGTGTTGTCTGCACCCATTCCAGCAGGATTCGGGGAATGGGATAGAGTGTACTACAATGGCAGAGATGACCCAGTTCAGCATCTGCAGTCTTTCGAGGACTCGGTCTCCATCAGGCCGATGTCCGATGCCTTCAAGTGTCGGCTCTTCGCCGTCACTCTCAAGGAGAAGGCCAGGGACTGGTTTCATTCACTTCCGGCAGGCTCCATCTACGCGTTCGAGGACCTGCGCCGAAGTTTTTTGTTGAGATTTTCAACTTCAAAAAGGAGGAAGAAGGACGCTGATTCCCTCTTCGCGGTGAAGCAGGAGTCCAGGGAGACGTTGGTTCAGTATGCGGATCGGTTCCAGGAGGAAGTGCAGCTCACTCAGGAGGTGCCCAGGTTTGCACTTCAACTCGCCTTCACGGTCGGGTTGAAGGAAAGTTTCTTCAAGATGGCGTTGAAAAGGAAGGCCCCCGTCTCCTATGAAGAGCTGATGGAGAGGGTGGCGGAGGAAGTAGCAAGCGAAGAAGCCAACCCCGAGCTCACCAAGAGGCTGGCAAAGCTCAGTGAGCCGGAGATTAGGCAGCAAGAGGTCAGAAGAAGAGAAAAGCCCCGGGCCCCGGAGGGGGGATGGAGGCCGCAAGGTGGAGGAGTGCAGGGGCAGGGAAGGGGTTATGGCCCAGGAAGGGGTAACCGATTCGAAGGACAATGGAGACCCCCCCAGTTGGGGTGGAGGCAGGGCCCGATGCAGTTGCCTCCCCCACCTCAACAGGCCATGACAATTGGCCGGGGAAGAGGAAGAGGAAGGGGAGGAGAAGCGGAGACAGCGGCCGCTAAGAGAAGAAGGAACAGGATAGCAGAGACCGGGGCAAGGGAAGCGGTGGTGCCCTATTGCATCTTCCACGATGTGGAAGGCCACTCCACGGACACCTGTCCGGAGTTCCTGGAGGTGAAGAGGGGCCGAGCACCCGCGCCACCACAGCAGCAACCATTAAGGATCGTGGAGGTGGAACCTCGGGAGGAGGAGGAGGAAAGATGTGAGGATAGAGCAGATCTGGGGAATAGAGGAGGGATCGGAGTGATCCATGGGGGGGTAGGGGTGGAGGCAACCCGCAAGGCTAGTCTCCATACCATCTACCGCCGGAGCGTAGCGTCAACATCCACCGCTCCACCCCCGGCCGAAAAAATTATTTTCACCCAGAAGGACATGCCGAGCTACGAAGACCCGTTCTGCGACGCGCTGGTTATCCAGACGGCGATCGAGAACTTCACCGTCTCCCGAATCCTAGTGGACAATGGGAGTTCGGTCAATGTCATCTTCAAGAAGGCATTCGACAAGATGGAGGTGGAACCCAGAAGGGTGTTGGCCTCGGATGGCCCTCTGTTCGGATTTTCGGGGGAGAGGAAGGAAGTAGAAGGAGGGGTAGGGCTCCATGTGACCCTGGGTGGGCAGTCTCGGAACTGTCGCTTTGTCATAGTGGACGCCCCGAGCAGTTACAGTGCCATCTTCGGACGGCCACTCATCAGCGCGTTCCGCTGCGTCCCTTCCACTTTTCATCAGTTCCTCAAGTTCAATGACGGAGGGGTCCAAGTGCGGATCAGGGGGGATCCCAAAGTGGCAAGACAGTGCTACGTGACGGCGGTCAACACCATCTCCTGGATGGGAGAAGCTGAGGAGTGGGATAAGGTGATGGAGGAGGTAGCCGAAACCGGAGGTCTGGAGGTGGCTGAAGAGAAGAAGGGAGGTGAAGTTCATGCCCAGGAAGGGGTGGCTGAGATACCCCGGGCGGAGAGAAAGGAAGAAGAGGAGAAGGCCCAGGAGGAAAGGGCAGAAGAGCTGATGGTGTTAGGGGAGGGAGTCGAGGAAGAGATCCCAGCCCCCGCTTGTACTGAAGAAGAAAGGGCTTGGGGGGAACAGTCCCGGCTGGAAGCCGCGGACGAGGTCGTGGAGCTCGAGGTCATCACCCGGCTGGGGGTGGTGGAAAAAGTCCGGGTCAGCGGAGGACTCAGCCCAGGAGATCAAGCGGAGATTCTGGCTTGCGTGCAACAGAACGTGGACGTCTTCGCTTGGAGCGCCGCAGAAATGCCCGGGATCGATGCGGATGTGGCGTGCCATCGCCTCAACCTCGACCCCGGTGCCCGCCCCATCCGCCAGAAGAGGAGGGCCGTCGCAGACAAGCTAGAAGGGCCCATCCGCGAGGAGGTGGGCAAACTCCTGCAGGCCGGATTTGTATCGGAGATCCAGTATCCAGGCTGGGTCTCCAACGTCGTTATGGTGAAGAAGGGTGGAGGTAAGTGGCGTATGTGTATCGATTTTTCACTTCTTAATAAAGCATGCCCGAAGGATTGCTACCCCCTGCCCAGAATCGACGCGCTGGTTGACTCAGCCGTCGGTTTTTCTGTAATGTCTTTCTTAGATGCTTTTTCAGGTTACCATCAAATCCGCATGCATCCCCCGGACATCAAGGATGTTTCCTTCATCACGGGGGATGGATGTTATTGCTATAAGATGATGCCCTTCGGGCTCAAGAACGCAGGGGCAACGTACCAAAGGATGATGGATAGGGTCTTCCGCGAGCAGAAAGGAAGAAATTTAGAGGTCTATGTCGACGACCTCATGGTTAAGAGCCGAGACCTCGGGACCCACCTCCGAGACCTCGAAGAGACATTTAGGACCCTGCGGCGGTACAAGATGAAGCTCAATCCCTTGAAGTGTGTCTTCGGGGCAAGCCGAGGGAAGTTCCTGGGCCATCTGCTCACCCCCACGGGAGTGGAGCCCAACCCGGACAAAGTTAGAGCGGTGATGGAGTTGGAGTCGCCGAGGAATCCGAAGGAGGTCCAGAGCCTCACAGGGAAATTGGCTGGGCTCAGCAGATTCCTCTCCAAGGCGGGAGAAAAATGTGCACCTTTTTTCAAAGTACTGCGGGGAAACAAGAAGTTCGAATGGACCCCGGAATGCGAGAGGGCCTTCCAAGCCCTGAAAGAACAGCTCACTCAAACCCCCTGCTCCAGGGACCGAGACCAGGGGAGGACCTATCTCTATACCTAGGGGTAGGATCCGAGGCAGTAAGTTCCGTGCTAGTCCGGGAAGAGGGGAAGAAACAATTCCCAATCTACTATGTTAGCCGAGTACTGAAGAAGGCGGAACTCCGATACCCAATCCTAGAAAAGTTAGCCTTCGCGTTGGTGGTGTCGGCTCGGAGGCTCCGGCCTTACTTTCAAGCCCATTCAATTAAAGTAGTGACCGACCATCCGCTCCGCAAAATCATGGAAGGGGTGGAACACTCAGGAAGGTTGGCAAAGTGGTCCGTGGAGTTAAGCGAGTTCAATATCACCTTCGTACCCAGGACATCCATCAGGGCTCAAGCAGTGGCAGACTTCATGGCCGACTACGCGGCCGAAGTGGGGGAGCACGAGCCACCTCCCCCAGAAGCATGGAGGATGTTGGTGGACGGAGCGTCGGGAAAACACTCCTTCGGGGGGGGGGGGGGGGGGGGGGAATAGTCCTGGTGAGTCCTCAGGGGACTCGGATTGAGCAAGCCTTAAACATCCGTTTCCCGATCACCAACAACCAGGCGGAGTACGAAGCAGTGATAGCGGGCCTTCGGCTGGCCCGGGAACTGGGTGTGCAGGACGTGGAGGTCTCCACAGACTCCATGGTGGTGGCATGCCAGATCAAAGGAGAGTTTGAAGCAAAGGATCCAACCCTCCTACTATACCTGGAGAAGGTTAAGGGAGTCATCGGGCAGTTCCGCACCTTCTCAATCAAACATGTGCCGAGGGAGGAGAGCACCCAGGCGGACCTCCTAGCCAAGTTCGGTCCTCGAGCGGGGGGAACGACTTCGGAACTCTTCCGGCCCTCCATCGAGGAGGGAGAGTCGATGGAAGTGGATCAGCAGGCCTCGTGGATGGATCCATTCATCACCTTCCTATCCTCCGGACAGTTCCCTAGAGAGGATGTGGACAAGAGGCGCTTCAGGTATAAGTCCGCATATTACTCTTTGCATGCAGGGGGGCTATATAGAAAGACTCTCTCGGGACTCCTGGCTCGTTGTGTCTCCGAGAAGGAGGTCCCGAGGGTGCTGGAAGAAATCCACTCTGGGGAGTGCGGCAGTCACTCCGGGAGTCGGACCCTGGAAGGGAGGGTGTTGAGACAAGGCTACTTCTGGCCCACTCTCAGCAAGGATGCATCAGAGTTCACAAGAAAGTGTCAGAAGTGCCAACTCTATGCTCCGCTCCAACTCCTCCCCGCTCAAAGGCTCCGGACCATCACGGCCCCCTGGCCCTTCGCCATATGGGGGTTAGACCTGGTCGGCCCCTTTCCCCAAGCCAGCGGCCAGAGGAAGTTCCTGCTGGTCATGATCGACTACTTCTCCAAGTGGGTAGAGGTGAAGGCACTAGCTAAGGTAACTTCTCAGGTTGTAAGGAATTTTGTGTGGGGGGAAATAATCTGCAGACATGGGCTCCCTCTAGCCATAGTAACGGACAATGGGCCACAGTTCGCGAGTGAAGAGTTTGTCGGCTTCTGCACTCAGCTCAGCATTGACCTCAGGTTTGCTTCAGTCCACCACCCGAGGAGCAATGGGCAAGTGGAGGCGGCGAACAAGATAATCGTCAACCTGCTAACAAAGAAAGTGGAAAACCTACGAGGAAGTTGGGTGGAACAACTACCCTCCGTCCTCTGGGCCATGAGGACTACTCCGAATACCGCCACCGGGGAGACTCCGTTCAAGCTCTCCCACGGGTCCGAGGCCGTTCTCCCCATAGAGTTCGAGGTAAAGACCCCCCGGGTGACCGCTGCATGCGAGGGGGATGAAGAGTGGCTAGAAGGTAACAATGCCGAGCAGAGGCTATCCTTGGACCTGGTGGAAGAACTCCGGGACTTGGCCACCATCAGGCAGGAAGAGGTCAAGAGGCGGATGGCTCGATATTTTGACAAACATATCCGGATCAGGCACTTCCAGAAAGGGGACCTAGTCCTGAAGAAGGTCGATGCGGCCGGCAGAGGGGCCACCGTGGGTAAGCTTAACCCCAATTGGGAAGGCCCCTATATTGTAAGCGAGGTGCTCAAGTCGGGGGGGGGGGGGGGGGGGTATCACCTCCAGGATGTGGAAGGGATGCCCCTTGACCGGGCTCGGAGTGGGGATGATTTGAAACGATTCTACCCTTAAAAACCTTATTTTGTTATCCAATCAACATCTTACTTTCATTTGTTATGCTCTCAACTGCTGCGATACTAGGGTTGGAAATATTGGTGCTGGATTGCCCCAGATCGATTCCGCTCCCGGGCTCTCACCTAGACGGGGGGTTCTGGTTGATCTCTGGAGAGGCTGGCAAAGTTGGAAGTATTGGTGCTGGATTGCCCCAGATCGATTCCGCTCCCGGGCTCTCACCTAGACGGGGGGTTCTGGTTGATCTCTGGAGAGGCTGGCAAGGTTGGAAGTATTGGTGCTGGATTGACCCAGGTCGATTCCGCTCCCGGGCTCTCACCTAGACGGGGGATTCTGGTTGATCTCTGGAGAGGCTGGCAAGGTTGGAAATATTGGTGCTGGATTGCCCCAGATCGATTCCGCTCCCGGGCTCTCACCTAGACGGGGGGTTCTGGTTGATCTCTGGAGAGGCTGGCAAGGTTGGAAATATTGGTGCTGGATTGCCCCAGATCGATTCCGCTCCCGGGCTCTCACCTAGACGGGGGGTTCTGGTTGATCTCTGGAGAGGCTGGCAAGGTTGGAAATATTGGTGCTGGATTGCCCCAGATCGATTCCGCTCCCGGGCTCTCACCTAGACGGGTGGTTCTGGTTGATCTCTGGAGAGGCTGGCAGGGTTGGAAATATTGGTGCTGGATGGCCCCAGATCGATTCCACTCCCGGACTCTCACCTAGACGGGGGGTTTTGGTTGATCTCTGGAGAGGCTACTAACAAGGGTCAAGGGCTATGCTGATTGGTTGAGGTGTTAGAGCCAGAAGGGTTTGAGTCGAGGCCGGTGAAGCCTGAGGTAGCGGGTTGAAATGCTATAACCGGAGAAGTTCAGCTCGCGGGTTGCCTGTGCCCATGCTCGCCAAGGCTAGGTTCGCCGGGCAGTGTCCGCGGGCAACGACAACCCGGGTTCGCGTAATCCGTGAAAAGGAAACCTTGGCGAGGCGAGCCCAGACATGCCTGTTCGCGAGCCCTCCGAGAACACTACCGCGTAACAATTAGCCAAGAGAGGTTGAAAAGAAACCCAATGCGAGGAAAGAAATGAACACAAGCATAATCATAAATGTTAACAAAAGGAAAACTATCACGAAGTCCTTCTATGTTCGGCGGCGATCTCGCCAGCCCAAAAAGAATAATATGCATTCACAAGAGGGGAAGGAAAAAGGGAAGTCATTCTGGAAGGTCCTCGCCATCTTTGCGAGCCCCCAACCAGGGAGCCAAGGCGAAGAGGTCCGGGCAGACGTCTTCCGCTGTGAACTCCATCGCGTCTTCGGCCAGCAGGCTCGCATCCTTAAGGGTCGTGAAGACAAGGTTGGCGACCTCCTGTGCATCTCGCCGCCTCTGCTCCTCACTTTCGGCAGCCTTCTGATGGGGGCCGACTCGCCCAGGAGAGGGGGGTAGCACGCTGCGAACCAGCTCATCCACTCGAGCCTTCAACATCGTATTCTCCAACTCCAGTTCGCCGTTGCGAGCGAGAAGCTTGGTGGCTACGTCGGCATCCTGAGCGTCAAACGAGTTAGGAGAAAGCTAGAGGTCGCGAACGGCAAGGAAAAGAGACGCAAGGATCACTTACCATCTTGCCCTGCATCCCGGCGAGAAGGCTTTCCGTCACCTCCTCCTTCTCTTTAAGACCTTTGATCTCTTCGCGAGCTCTCTTGAGCTCCTCCCGGTACGCGCGGATATCCCTATCCGCCTGCAGATAGCGGCGCCCCGCCATGTGCGCGAGTTCCGTCGAACGGAACTGAGCTCGCATTTCTTCATAAACCAGCTGCCGTGGTCCCATGTCTTTGTAGGCAGCGGCGTCCTCGAGGCCATATAAGCCGAAGGAGAGAGAGAACGCCTCCTCCCCGGCCTTACCGAGCTCCACCCAGGAGGGGTGAAGGGTGGAGCAGGAAATCCGGTTGGCGTTGGGGTCCCAAGCGAGCAGGGGTTCGCCGAGGACGTCGGAAACTTTCTCGCCCAGACCGAAGTTTCTGTGGCCTTTGGGTTGGGGGGTCACAGAAGAACTCCCAACACCCTGGTCCGCCGGGGGGTCAGGTTTTTTCGCAGGGGAAGGAGGCGAGCCGTCGGTCTCGCTTAGATAAACGACCGCGCTCCTATCCTTGGTTGCGATGGTCTTTCCCTTCAACTTCTTGGAGGGCCGCGAACCCGGTTGACTCGCAGAAGGAGGCCGCTTCTTGCCGGACCCGACGGCGGGAAGGTCGCGGCAAGCCTCTGCCGCTGCGGTCGCGAGAGTGTCCGCCGTGAGAGTGGCGCCTTGCGCGTGCGGGGGGTTGACAGGGATCTCGCGCTCGCCTGTAAAGTAAGAGTGTTATGCAACGAAGAAAGGAAAGGAGAGTGGGGCGAGATCGAGCCCTACCTTCCCCTTGGGGAACGGCGAGTAACGAATCAACGTTGCGCCGCAGATAGACGACTTCGAAGTTTTTGCCGGAGAGGTATTGGAGGAGTTTAGCGTCGGCGCCGCTCAGCGAGCTCGGAGGGCGGTAAGTGGCGTCATCCCGCTGGAGGGGGGTGAAGTGGAGATTGCCGAAGGGTCCCTTCACTAGAAGGAACTTCTGAGTCCAATAGTGACTCTTATTCACCGCCTCGCAGACCGTGACGTGCTGACTCGCGAAATAAGTAGTCCCGTCTCGGAAGGCGCGGAAGGAAAACACCTTGCGGAAGACGAGGAGGTTGAACTCGATCCTCTCCTCCAGCAGGTAACTGGCGAACGCGACAATATCCGCGATTGCATTTGGGGTCAACTGGCTCGGTAACACTCCATAATATCGCAACACCTACAAAGAACGATGAGAAAGTTGCGATAGCGAACGTGAAGCGGCGAGAAGGCCAGGCGAGGTACCTGACGAATTTCAGGCCACAGAGGGAGTCGCAACCCATTCTCGAAGTGCGCAACGGGGATCGCGAGCTCGTCAGCCTCGGTCTCGTTTAAAGTAGAATTCTCGCTTGGACAGCGAGCTGAATAGCCCTCTGGGAGATAGCGGTCCACGGCGAGTTTATACTCCTCGGCTGTGATGTTCGCACAGTAGAACTCGTGGGCCTGAAACGCTGAGGCGCACTTTGACCGCCCCTCACTCTCGCCATCCGCTCCCAGTTGCTGATTCGTCCGCATCAAGTCAGGAAGAGGCAACCTACAAGCAGCGAACGCGAACACGATCTTGCGAGGACGGAGATGAGCGTGGACGCGAGAAGATGGGAGAAATAAATGCGACGGGTAGGAGAATGAATCCGAGCTATTTATAAGAAATTCGGGTGGGCACGGGAATCGAAGTGTCGGGAGTGCGGATAACTAAAATAAAGTAGTTTTCTGCTCAAAGGGACTGCGGTCTTGCGAGCCAGGGCTCGCCATCGCGCGATAATTGAGTCCCACCCAAGGCCGGCTCGCGAGGAAAAGGGGTCCGGGCATAGCGTTGCACAGAAGCTCGCAAGCGCTCTGCGAGGGCGATCATATCGAACACAGCGGACGAGCCGAATAAATCACATGCACACCACAGAAATAAAGGGAAAAGTTAAAAATGGAAGACGATAAAAGGCGAGTCACGACAGACTCGCGAATATTACCATACCGGTTATTGTTCAACAGACGTCATAAAGGAAATACAAGCAAAAGAGTAGCAGAATTAAAAACCCGCTGCAGCCTCAGGGGTAGGGAAGCCATTTCCAGCGACCCCGACCCCGCTTGCCCGCACGCGGCGGTACTCTCGGATAATGGTATTCGCGAAGCGCTTTAAACTCGCGCAGGATTAGGTGCGCTTGATCCTCGCCCCGCGAGATGTGCACGCCGGGCGAGGTAACATCTGCGCGAGGCACCGGCTCCGCTTCGGCGATTAAGCGCGCATTCGCGTCTTCCAACACGGCGAATCTCTCGTCAAAAGTAGCCCGGTCCGCGTCATACCGCTCCTCCAACTCGCGTAACATCATGTCGTGCTTCTGAAGCACCTCAGACACCCGACTCTTCATCCGCACGGGGTCGCCAGGGTCACCCAAGAAGTCCTCAATCTGGCTAGGCGAAGGCGGTGGCGACATCTCCATCCTCCCATGCTCTGACTCAGGGGTGGCTCCTGGGATTTCAACGAAGGGTTAGAAGGGCCCGAGGGCGGGCAAGAGATGGGAGCTCGCGAAAATATGCTGACCTGGCGAGGAGGGTGATTCAAGGCGGGGCTTGCGCGAAGACTCCGGCCGACCCTGGAAGTTTTCGCGGAATCCCGAGACGTGGGGTTTCCCCAGTCCAGGAGGGTATACCACTCTCTCCGCGACTTGGGCGACGTCGAGAAGCGAGCCGCCCGGACTTCGCTTGCCCATCAGACCGAAGCCTGGGGTCGCCACGTTAACTTTAGGCGGGACCGGCGAGTTCACCGGGGTGGAGACTTTCTCCTTGGGACTCGACGATGGGGTATCTGCATAGGCCACCGACATGTGAGTATCACGGACTTAAGCGGAGATAAAGTAGGATGCAAGTGACTTACGAGGTTGCGAGAGAGGTGCCTGTTGGGACGAAGTCCCGACCCCAACATCTGGCAACCCCAGCCTCGCGGGGGACGGAGCGCCGAAAGTCGTCAGCGTAAGGCTTGCCAGGCGGTCCTCCGGAGGAAGATTCTGCGAGAAGGAAGGGAATGAGCAAGGGGCCGATGTAAAGAATTTAGACTGAGGATACCTGGTGTGCGAGCACGGTATTCGGCGGAGGTGGGGAGTCAGGAGGCAAGGTCATGTCCTCCCCCGGCGATCTCCTAATCGTCATGGCTTTCTTGGTCTGGGGAGAGGTGGCAGGGTTGAACATCCAGGCGTTGCGCTCGGCGGCCCGAGCTTTCGCCATCTCCCTAGAAGCCTTCAGTCGTTCCAACGCGCTCTGCTTGGTGGACATCCTGAAGGAAGAACGATTTCGGCGAGAAAGGAACAAAAGGGAAGGCTTGATCACCACCATCGGTGGGCAGTATTTATAGCTTCGGGCAGGGGACCCACCAAAAGATTCCCGCCACGTCAGCAGAGTCGGCGAACACCAGGGGTTGGATGTATCTTCGCGAGCTTAGGGCAACCTCGCGAAGAGCGGGGATTGTGTACAACCCCGATGTTCGCCAGGAAGCAACCAAAGCTCGCGCTCAAGGAGGCGAGCCAAAAGGGGCGAACCCTGAACTCCGGCGAGGCAGGCCAAGGAAGAGCAAGAGACTGCGCAGGCGAGCGAGCCCAGCGAAGGGAAGGTAACCGGCTCCTTCGAAGCTCGGCGAGGGCCGTGCATGCGAGCCCGACCAGTTGAGGAGGGAGTAGGCGAGCCCGGAACCTCGGGGTACAGTTAGCCATTTTTGGGGTACAGTTAGCCGTTTTGGGGTGCGGATAGCCATCCTGGGGTTCGCCGACCCAGAGGCTCGCGACCTCCGCTCGCGAGGGAAGTCGGCTTGGCCGGGTCGCTATGGGCGAGCCCAACCATTCGAGGAAGGGATCCGCTAGGTGAGCCCGCCTAGAGGGGGTGCGGCTAGTCATCCTGGGGCTCGCCGAGGTAGTACAGGCGAGCGAGCCATGCAACGTGCCAGTAGTAGCTCTGGGGCTCGCCGATCCCGAGGCTCGCGAGCTTCACTCGCGAGGGAGGTCGCGAAGTGGGCTGACTCGCCCAGTAAAAGTCTAGGAAGGGATTTTTACCAAGAGGCCCCCGGTGGTCTGCACTTAGCCTCTCCAAACAGCGGAGTTTGGCTGTTAGCAGACCAATCCGGTGTGCGGATAGTAAGAATGGACAGCGGGATTTGGTTATTGACAGGCCACAAAACTAAAATCTATAAATAGATCTCAAAGGGCACCTTGGAGGAGGACCGGTTCATTATCTTTGAGCTCTTCTCTCCCTAGGTCGCTTTGGTTTGGGCTCTCTAGCTCTCCAAGGTGCCCGAGTCTTAGCTTTGGCTTGGGAGGGGAAGCGCTCAACGATCTTCCGGATTAGTGGAGGGACCTCCTCGCTGAGACTAGGGTCTTTGTTCTTTGCTCGAGTCGTCGGCCTTACCTCTCCCGAGGGACCGGTAAGGGCTAGCTGCCCCTCATTTCGGTGAGGGCCCCGAGCTCCATACGAGACCGAGAAATCGGTTTCAACAAAGACGTAATTTCAAAAGACACGTAATAACTCATAGAAATTGGTGTGCGAATAGCCAAAACTGGTGTGCTTATAACAATTGCCTAAATAAATGGATATATCATTTAATATTTTATCGAGACCTATTTTATTTTATGAAATGAAAAAATATTGATCCTTCCAAAGAAGATCCTTACTAAAAAATATTAAATTAATAAGTAGTATAAGTATATACTATATGATCATTTATATTAAATTAATAATTAATTAAATTTTATAAAATATAAATTAATTATATCATTATAACAGAGCATAATAAATTATCATTAAATTATTTATTATATGATTTTAGGGGTTTCCACCACCACCCCATCCTTCTCTTTTATTCTCATCATAATAACATAAAAAAGGAGATGAAAAGTACATTTGAGAATTAATACCAAAAGTGTCAGTTCAATATTTCTATTCTATGTTAGCAAAAACAATCAGTAATATTTCCCAGCCAATTTATTATGTGCTAAATTGCCACCTAGCTAATATAATTATGAAAATATGTAAAATTCACATGCATAATTCTATTATTATTATCAAGGAGGCCCTATTGCATCAAATCATGTAAGTAAGATTAAATCCTAAAATTAAACAAACTAAAGTAAATAAATTAACATTATAAATAAATATGTATATATAATACACGTACAAATGAATTATGTAGCGGTTCTAGGTGCGCTCTCTAGAGCATACTGAACACGTCTAATGACTGAAGTATTATTGTAGCAAGGTACATAGATGCTACGCACTGGACACCTCACACTCATTCCGCTATTATTATATTGTTTGTACTTGACGATTTAACGGTTGTTGGTAATATAGTAGCACATCTTGATCCACCTACTAAAATTTGGTATAACTAATTGTTTTTTGTTGAATTTGAACATGGTAGCAGAACATGTTAGGTTTAACATTATATTGATCATTCTTATGCACATCAACCAATGAAGAAAAAAAATTGTTACGCTGAACGTTAAAGATCCTTAGATCCTTCACGTTAATTAAGAGACATGATGATCTAATCCCAATAAACTCGCATAATCTTGTGTTTTAATGAAGATATTTGCCACCTTACTCGCATATAAACAATTGGTTAACCAATTAATTTTGAGTTGGATGCATACATTTTAATATGGTACCAAGGGCAAACTAGCTAGCTAAACAGTTCATTCTCATATCACCCAATAAAAAATAAAACTTCACATTCTAGAATAAGGTTGAGCATATTATTCGAAACTCGAAAGTCGCTCGAATATTGAGCTGAATCGGAATCGGTTACAATTGATTCGACTCAATTTGACTCGAATCTGATTTCGAGTCAGCCCTGAATCGCTCGAAATATGATTTGAATCAACTCGAATTGATTAAAAATATTATGTATTTATTAATATATTATTATTTTAAAATTAAAAACACTAAATTTTAAACCTAAATAAAAATATTGAAGGCTTTAAGTGTTTCATTTGCTAAATTTAGATGTTTCCCAATTTAATTTCGAGTCAATTACGAATAAAGAGAAAAATTGCTCAATTTCGAGCAAGCTTGATTCAATTTTGAATCAGCTCAATCTGATTTCGAGCCAACACGATTCGATTTCGAGCCAGCTCAGAATCATGCCATTTCGAGTCGAGTTGAGTCGACTCGAAATCGATTTCGATTTCGAGCCGAGTTCGACAAGAAAATTTCGATTTCAAGCCGATCCAAAATCACTCGAACTCGACTCGATATCAGCCACATTCTAGAAGTCCATATCACCCAATAAAAAAACTTCACATACTAGAAGTCAAAGATCATGAAACTATGATAAAATATGTTGAGAATATTTGTAGTCCTACGTACACCAAAAAACTAGCTCAGTTTTGTTTGAGACTCCTTAAGGCTTCGTTTGGCACGACTTATTTGCTCTGGTGAGTTGGGTCAAAAACGCTATTATCGTAGAATGTATGTTTGGCAAGACAAAGGTTATGACCGTTATAAAGAAAATAAACTAGTTTTGAGCATAAAATGCATGGATTTTTTTAGGTGAGATCGGGCGTTCACCAACGATGGTACATGACCACGGCGTTCATGACCGCCGCCACGCCAAACAAAGCCTAAGTCTCTAGTGTTGTGGGAATGAAGCTCGATTTAGAAAGGATAAGGGAGCTCTAAGATATTGTTCAAAACGTAGCTGAAAACTGGTGGCAAGATTTACCGCACTGCACATGTATTATATATTAAGCATCGCAGGTCTAATTGCAGTGCAAAAAATGGGAGTTGCGGATATGAGAATGCTTAGGTGGATGTGTGGATGTACACACGAGACTCCCTAAAATTAGGAATGAATGTATCAGGGATAAGACAGAAGTAACCCTCGACTAAGATGGTTTGGACACATACAAAGGAGATCATTAGAGGCACATGTTAAGCGTAGTGAGATTATGACTAAAGATAAGACATCATTTAGCCAACCCCAATATAGTGGGATAAAGGCTTGGGTGGTGTCGTTGAATACATTTAAAAAATCAAAGAGAAAAAAATAGTTGAACGATTTACATCAGCGTCCGATCCATCAGTGAGGCCGGAGTTAGATCTCCATGTAATCTCCTGATCAGAAGGAAGCCTTCCCGATCTCTGCCCCTGGAAGAACAGTATGGATTTTTCCAAGGCATCGTCATAGTTTTGTCTTGCTTCTGCATGCCACGGAATCAAAACCGAGGAAGAAAAGAAGAAGAACCAGAAGCAGACGTGAAGCTGAGGAGACGCCATTAATGGATGCAGCGAAGCTCAATTCAAGCCAGGGGTCGGGTCAGTATTTATACACAGAGAGAAGAGCTAACCGGCAAGCTACGCACGTATGGTTCGCCATGCATGAACTGTGTGTAATATATTTTAATGGAAAAGCTTCGGAAGCGGGTCAATGGCTTGTTGGGGTTCAAGAATGAATGAAAAAGGTGAAGATGGGTGTCTTCAGCCATACTTCCCTTGCCCGAAGGAAATTATTGGCTATGCTTGAATGACGACCGTTGGGATTTGGCACATGTGGGTAGTTCTTTAATTCCCGCTCGAAATATTTCCCCGGGAAATCCTCCTGAAAATGAGGATTTATTGGGTCAGTTCCGGCCATGCCCCCGTGGAGCGCCGCGATTGGTCGAGAGGGTCCGTGAACGCAAAAATTTTGGGCACTTCGCGTCTCCAAAAATCAAGAGACCCGGCGGTGATGATCCCGATAATTCGTTGTTCTAATTTTCACTATTCTTTATTTGATTTAATTAATTTATTAATTATTTTATTTTATAAATTATGTTATTATCCTTTCATCAATATCTATATTATTATATGAAAAAAAAACATCCGCTAAAATATTCATCTTTTCAATTTTATGACATCTTTATTTTAAACTTTACAATTTTTTATAATTTAATTTTTTTGATTTAATTTAATTTATTTAATAAACTATGTCATTATTTTTCACCTTTTTATTAAGTTTGGCATTTTACGGAACGAAAATAATTACGAGGATAACAAATTATAGTTGCATTATCACGTAGGTACAAGGGGTTGCGAGCGGTGAGAGTGTCATCGCGTCGGGGCAATGTCGCAGATGTGGAACTATTGTGGCTGAAGAGGTTTTGTGGAACTGTGGGTTTTGTGGTATGCGAATATCCGTCCCCGCAAGATACTAGATTCGTCATGGTATGGAACTTTGGTGAGCTGATTGAGGTTGTCAGGAATGGTCTCGCGAGCTCGTCCCTTGTGGCGCGAGCTGATTGGTGAGCTTGAGGGAACTCGCCTGGAGACCTCGCTAAAGCGATATGGGGAGGACCTCGCTTATGGGCCTCGCCCGAGAGAGGTCGGAAGGCCCACACTTAATGGCCTTTCCCGAGCGAGGTCGGGAGGACTTCGTGAAAGTGCACAGTGTGCCTCCGAGAATCTTCTAGAGGGAGGAGAGGGGTGAATAGAGATTTAAAAATAATTCATATTCTAACTGTGAAAAAAATAAACTAACTTAAGGATTTATGCACACTCAAGATCTCACACACAATAAAATAGTGCTGGAATATAAAGCAGAAAACAATAAAGTAAACTAGCTATGAGGGACATCACAAAACATTATCCAAACAGAAGACACGCGGATTTTTATAGAGGTTCCTCAAATTGTGGGTACTCCCCTCTTCTACCACCTGGTAGGGATGCACCACAGTGCCTGAGTCTTTTGGAAAGGAGACTCTTAGAACCACTGATATTTTGATAAGGATCATGAACCACCAGATCTTTTGATAAGGAGATCTTGAACCACCAGATCTTTTGATAAGGAGATCTTGAACCACTGAATCCTTTGAAGAGGGATTAACAAAACTCTTTACAGAAGGGAACGAAGGAGAAGGGAAGAAAGTTGTAGGAATTCTGTTCTCAGAATTCTTGAGAAGACTGTATAAAAAACAACCTATTAGATGTTCCATAGGATCTTATTTTGATTAACCCCTGCTTTAGATAGTGATGGATTGCGGGTGCTTTGTATGTCAGATCCTTTCTACTTCTGCTGATTGAGATCTGGCTGCTGAGAGATTGTGATGAAGAGCAGCTTTCAAATCCTCTGTTCTATTAGTTGAAGAACAGCAGAGCTTTCTTACTACACCATATCATGCATATGGTAACGCTTAATTTGTAGTGGTTAAGTAAACGCTGCCAAAAGATATTTATGGTAGCGTTTATTACCGCAACTGTAGATAAATAAACACTACTATACACTTACGAATTAAGTTTGCATTTGGCGTGACCTGTGGGTTAAACCCTTCCAGAGTTCCAGGTTAATTGATTTATTTATTGCTAAAAGAAAGTTCTTTTGGGTGGCCTTTGGGCTTTCTAGGAGCCCCTACATAAATCTGAACCCTCCAACCAATACCTCCCCTTTCATCGAAGCCACCCAAAAAACTTTATTTTGCATCCCGTAATTTCAAAGCTCGTAAGTAATTGGCGGCAGAAGAGGCGCTCTCCCGCATTACTTTCACGCTCTGGCTTATTTTGTAACGCCTCAATTTATTTAAAATTGGTTTTGGGGTGCGAATAGAGGTTATGGGGTGCGAATAGAGGTTATGGTCTGCGGATAATGCTTTGCTAGGTTTAGAATAAAACCTAAAACACTAAGCAACCCTCCCTCTCCCCGATCTCCATCCCTCTCAGATCGCGTGAAATGTCCGCAGCCCTCCCTCTCCCTCTCGTCGCACAGAGCAGCCCCCCTGATCCCTCTCATCCCTCTCTCCCGTCGCCTCTCCCTCTCCCGTCACCTCTCCCTCTCCCGTCGCCCCTCCTCCTCGTCGGCCTAGAGCAGGGAAAACGCCGCCCCGAGCCCTCTCCTCCCTCCTCCCCGTCGGCCTGGAGCAAGGAGGAGCCGAGCCACTCAGATTCAGAGACTCAAAAGGAATGTTGAGCATCGACCGATCATCTTCGACTTTCTCGGTTTCTCCTCCGTGGTTCCGCACTTCCGCTAAATCTGATGACTAAGGGGCAAAAAGGTTCATTTCTTTCTCTCTATCCCTAGTCCAAATTTACTTTATCATCTTGTCTATCTGATGGATAGATATTGTCATGAAATGCTATGAGATATTTTCTACTTTTTTTTTTATTATTTTCAATTTTTTCATGATTTCTTGTATTTTTGTCTAGAAATCCTGATGTAGAGTTTGTTATGTCTGATGATGTAGCTGGACCAATCTGATAGGCCAAGGTAATAGAATGGTGGTTTACTACCAAAAACCTTGTTCTATCTCACGAAGGTTTACATTGTGTAAGCACCGATTAGGTTCAAGTTTTTTCCCACTTTTCAGATTTGTTTAATTTCCTGTCTGCTCTATTTGTCTGAGATTTCCTATGTGTGATTTGATTGCGGATGAGTTGGAACAAATAGTCTTTCAATTGACTTCCAATGCCAATCACTGTTATCTAATTTTGTATAGCACTAGTTGTTGATGTTACTGCGTGCAAAGTGTTAGCGACATTGCCTAAACAAGATTTAATCGTGTCGGTTTTCTCCATGGAGGTTCTTTGGATCTGCCATGTTTTTTTTTACTAAAATAGCTGAAATATCCCTAATGACAATGATGAGATAACTAAAAAAGAATATTTCTTCCACCTCAATTTCAGATACTTTATGATATTGATGAGATAGTATATACATTTTCTATTTAAACTCATTATAATTGTTGATATGAATGAATTCTCACAGCTTTTCTTCAGGCACTACTCCACTTATGCGCATATTGAGAAGCTTGCTAATGAGATATTTATGGGTGCCTCAACAGTTGAATGTGTAGAAGCTTTACTTGTCATTTTGTTAAATTAAATACAATTCTATGTATCCAGATACTACGATCACCATTCCAAATATGGAAATGAATTATACACTGTAAGAAAATATTCATATAAGTCACATTTCCTGGGACCTTATAGTTTGGAGAAACCCATTGACATTGTTCTGTATAATTGAGTGTGTTCTTTGTGCACTATATTTTCTCTCTCAAAATTGACCTCAGATTTATCTTGGAATGACTATGTTTGTTCTTCCATCATCTTTATCATTATAATCCTACATACTTGGCTCAGCCTAGGTACCTGAAATGTTGTAATGCCCCTTAAGTGTGACTTTTGAAGATAATGATGATGGGAGGACATTTCATTCGTGACAGGAGGTTAATAGTGGGTACTTGGCGTTAATTTTTTTTCTTAGATCTTATCTGTCAAAATCTAAACTGGTACTTGGCAGGAGTATCATGTACTAATCGTGTCATTTTTGCTGTGCATCAAGTTTGATTATCAAAATGTACAATGGCATCACTTTGGGTAAAAATGAATCAATACTACTGGAATTTCTGGATGATTAATTTATTACTTTCTATCATCCATGCTCTGGATGCATGTGCCATTTCCGATACTCGTACTTCCATGAAAAACCTTAAAAGTTATTTTATTTATAATTGACTAATGCAAGAATAATTTCTTGTGATCTGATCTTATTTACTACAATGCATATATTCATCATATTTTATTTTACCATGCATCAACTATCAGTTTTGAATTTTCAAAATCGGGATTTTGTACTTGAAATAATTTTTTTACTATGCATGGATGAGTTTATAATATCTTAAATGTTGTCTTAAAATTATGAATTGTTTCTGTCATGCATGTGTGCGGTATCCACTTAATCTTACATTTAGTTCTTTTTCCTGTAATTGAAAAGTAGGATGTTTGTTTCTCCATGCCTCTTTGTCGTGTTGGAGCAGCAGGATCGAGTTGTTCACCTTGCCAATTGGCTGTTATTTGTCTTCTTACAAGTGATCAATGCATTATATTGATGTTGTAGTTGGCTGTCATTTGTGCTGGTGTTGATTGTCATTTTTGGTCTGCTGCAGATGGCAACTGTTGGCTCTTGAAGGTTGTGGTTGGCTGCCCATTTATTGATGTAAATAGTGACAGAATTCTGATTTCATAAGTGGCTGAATTTTCTATATTCCTGCAGGGTTTGTGATTCATGGATGGCAAATTCTAACCAACGCTCATGTAGTAGCCGATCACACTTTTGATCTTGTAAGAAAGCATGGTTCGCCGACGAAGTATAAAGCAGAAGTTCAAGATGTAGGACATGAATGTTATTTAGCACTTCTCATGGTCCAATCTGAAGAATTTTGGGATGGTATGAGTTCTAATGATTTTAGTCTTAATAGTTTTATTTATGAATTTGTCCCATACAAAAATTAATGTTGTAAATTATGTTCCATGTTGATATGAGTCCTAATAGTTTTTTGCTTATAATTTATACGTCCTTTATTTTGTTTTAGGTATATATGAGAAAATGAGGCACCAAAGGAGGCTTCGATGAAGGAAGAAGGCAAGAAGGATGAGCCCGTGAAGAAGAAATTAAGAGAATAATTTTCATGTATTAATTATATACATTTTCTCATGTATTGAGTTTATTAAAGAAAATTAAGTGATCAATATATTGATTGTATTCATTAAGGGTTTGGGCTATCTCCCACCTTTTTACTATTAATAAAAAAAAGTATTTGAATTCTTTTACACAATGAATATTATCTCCATTATTTGAATTTATTAAAATGAATTTTGTACAACTTAAACTACTCCTATGCAATGCCGCTATGCAATGCTTCGCTTGGCGGGATGGAATCTACGTAGGCCTTGAGCGCGCTACTTCGTGAAGGCGGATGGACGAGTAGGCAAGCAGAATCGAACTATGCAGGCCTTGAGCGCGCTGCTTCGTAGGGCGAGTGGATTACACGGGCCGCTATGCCACGCTTCGCTAGGCGGATGGACGAGTAGGCAAACAGAGTGAGGGTCGTAAGCACCTCTTCGACAAGCACGCCACTAGCAATTGCTAGTGCGGCGACGAACGTGACGGCGGGATGGAGGATGGAATGGGGCGCACCTCAAGCAACTCAAACAACAAGCATTTCACATAGACATGAAATATATAAAAATACAAACTAGTTTAAGTGCTCTACTTCATCATAATACAAAGATCTACACATATGCACTTCAATAAGAGAAGAACAAGGCAAAAATCGACCGAATCTGAAGGCTTGTTGGAGATTCACGGTTGGAATCGCTGGGTTGTCAATCCGCGTCCAAGCTCGGTCAGCAACTGCGTCCGGGGTAGAGAGAGCTGTCACGACTCTCCAATGGACCCGTCTTCTTCGTCTCACAATCCGACGGAGGTTGCAAACTTCCTCTTGCTTGAAGGAAATGGTGGCTAGATCTCCCTTGAAGCTCTAGGATGAAGGAGGAGGCCAAAGGGACGAAACCCTGGTGGAGATGGCGAAATCGGCGCTGCTGTACGACGCATACGGAACTCCTCGGTTTTAGGTCGAAGCTGCAGCTTTTATAGAAAAACATTAGAAGTTTGGTCACGCACGGTCGAACGCACGACCGTGCGTGGACCGTGCGATACTTAGGCTAGCAGGCATGCAGGGGAAGAAGGCATGCGCCCGTGCATTTTGCTCACGCACGACCAACACCGCCCGTGCGTCCAAACGCACGGGTAAATTCCGACGCTCAAAAATCATCAAGACACAGGTCGACCGTGCGTTTTACTCACGCACGGGCGAATCCGCCCGTGCGTCAAAACGCACGAGTAAACTCCGACGCTCCGTTTTCTGTCCAGACACAAACGCACGACCGCCACCGACCGTGCGTCAAGGAAACGCACGACCGTGCGATATGCACAGAAATTACATTGGGGAAAACGAGACGATCAGGTCACCTGCATACAAGAGACACAAGCTGGGAAAGTACTACCAGCAGCACAGAGATAAAGAGGATGTGAAAATTTCTCTAAGGACCTTGTGAGAGCAAGCAGGAATCGATTATGCAACTAAGAGATACTAGCCAAAGCAACCAGAAACAATCTTCAGGCAAATATGTGATCTTTATTGATAGCATAAAACTTCATTACAGGGCAAGACATGCTTGGCGAGACATGATTTCGCCAGCACAAACACCAAAAAAAGGAAAAACAAGGAAATGCAGATAACTGAGACCGCTCCAGACCGTGCGACCTCCCTGCGACTTCAACACACTGCCAGACCGCAGCGAGTACTTGACGATCACAGAACCCCACCAACTCGCTGATCAAGCCGCCCACTTCTTCCGACCTCCTGATTCTCCCGAACTCCAGCACCACAACTCCAAGCCATAGACCGCCCGAACACTTTCAGAGGAAGAGGTGAACGCTGCTGCCCGCACTATCCGCAGAAGCTGCACAAAAGGAATTCAATCAGCAGACCGCACGGTCAGAATAAAACAGACCGCAGGAACAAGCCGGACTCAGCTTACACTTGGTGTGTCTCTTTATGCTGCTACAGTGGCTCCTATTTATAGGCGCGGGACCTGATCCAGTCACCACCCTATGAGATAGGATCACCACCCTCCAGACCGCGCGACCAGACCGGTCAACCCGCGCGATCAGCAATAGGACTCCTGCTTCATTTTGGTGAACACGCCAGCTTCAACATCGACCATGAGAGACCGCCACTCTCACAGCAGACCGCGACTCCACAAGGAGCTCGCCAGACCGCCTGAAGCTGTTCACCACCTGTGTTCGCCCGAGACCGCGAACACAGCCAGTTCGCCATTAGATCGCGAACTCCTGTCCGCATGCCGATCTCCTCCTGAGACCGCGAACAGCAATCAGCTCGCATAGCAGCCTCCTCCTGAGACTGCGCACTGAGACCGTGCGACTAATTTCCTTAGTCCGCGAATACTACCAGAGAACCTGGACTACCCTGTGCGGTCACACCAGACCGCCACAGCCTAGAAGAGGACAACCCGCCACGCGGTCAGAGGCAGACCGCGCGGCTCCACCTTGCCGCCTTGGACCAGATACCAGCAGTCATTCTAGGAGACCGCAGCTAGGCTGATACCAGCCAGACCGCCTGGACAACCCGCCAGGTCGCGCGACCTCGCCAGTCCGCCCGACCTTCTCCCAGACCGCCCAGGTCCAAAAGCCCTCTAACTTCCACTTCAACATTTTCAACACTCCCCCTTGAAGTGGGAAGTTGAAACCAGTCCAAGTAACTCCCTTAGCCGTGTGAACGTCCCCTTTGCCAGCGCCTTTGTGAAGATGTCTGCGACATTGTCCGCACTCCGCACATGCCCGACCGAAAGAGATCCCTCCAGCACCTTCTCCCGTATGAAGTGGTGCTCGATCTCGATATGCTTGGTCCTCGCGTGACAAACTGGATTGGTTACCATTTTGAGAGCACTCTCGTTGTCACCGCGTAGCAGAGTCGGCTCCCGAACCTCCTTGTGGACGTCTCCCACCAACCTCCTAAGCCAGATGGCTTCCTGAGCTGCCAAGGCCGAAGCCTTGTATTCTGCTTCTATGGTAGAGACCGATACGGAATCCTGCTTCTTGCTGCACCATGATATAGCCGTAGGGCCCGCCATGAAGACGAATCCAGATGTCGACTTCCGATCATCCGAATCTCCCCCGTAATCAGCATCCATGTATCCATGCACCTCGAAGCCCGCATCCCTCCTGTACAGGAGACCCAAGTCCGAGGTCGCCTTGACATACTTCAAAATGTTCTTGGCCGCTAGCAGATGAGGTACCCGTGGCTCCGCCATATACCGACTCACTCTGCTTACCGCATATGCAATATCCAGCCTTGTGATCGTCAGATAGATCAAGCTCCCAACCAGAGCTCGGAACACCAACGGATCTTGCATAATCCTCCCCTCATCCTTCCGAAGCTTCATAGCCTTCTCCAGAGGTGTGGAGGTGCACTTCCCTTCCTTCATGCCGAATCGATCCACGATCCGCTCCGCATACCCGGCGTAGGTCACCAGCACTCCACCTTCCTTCCTCTGCACCTCAAGTCCAAGGAAATGGTGAAGCTCCCCCAGATCCTTCATCTCGAACCTGATAGATAGCTCAGCCCGAAGCCTAGCTACCTCCACCTTTGAGTTCCCCGTCACGATCATATCGTCGACGTACAGCAGCACGATGACCTGAAGCTCCCCGCTCTTCTTGACGAACAAGCTTGAGTCCGAGTCTGAAGCAACAAATCCACAGAATAAGAGATACTCTGCGATCTTCCCGTACCACGCCCTCGGCGCTTGCTTCAACCCATACAGGGCCTTCTTCAGCTTGCAGACATGCTCCGGAAAATCTTCAGACACGAAACCTGGTGGCTGAGCCATGAAGATGTCCTTGTCAATCTCGCCGTACAAGAAGGCATTCTTGACGTCGAGCTGCCAGATCTTCCATCCACTGAACGCCGCCAAGGCAATGATGAATCGAACTGAAGTCATTTTTGCCACCGGACTGAATGTCTCATCGTAGTCTTCACCGTATTGCTGCGAAAACCCCCGAGCTACAAGACGAGCCTTGTACCGCTCGATACTGCCCTCAGTTTTCTTCTTCAGCTTGTAGACCCACTTGCATGTCACAGGAGTGGTTCCCTTGGGCTTGGGCACAAGAGACCATGTCTCATTCTTCTCGAGAGCTGCCATCTCTTCTTGCATCGCAACGTCCCACTCCTTCACGCCTTTGGCCTTCTCAAAGCTTGACGGCTCCCTCTCATCCAAGGGACCAGCGAAGAAACATGAGACGAAGCTCACTGCGTTTCCTCCTGTATAGCGATCAGGGGCAACGATCGATCGCTTCGACCTCCTCAGCTCCTTCCCCTGAACCGCATTGTCTTCAGCTGCTTCTTCCCTAGCTCCCCTTCCAGACGTGCTAGGAGCAATGCTCCCCCTGCTCCCTGAACCAGAAGCCCCCGTCTCGGAACTAGAAGGAGATGGACCACCTGGTGATACAGGTAGCTCCACCTGAAGATCTTCCACTGCTTGCTCCGGCTCCTCCACCCTGCTCTCTGGTAGTTCCACTCCAGAAGACCCTTTGTAAGATGTCACCTCATCAAATACAACGTCGCGAGATACAACAAATCTCCGCGTCTCCGGGTCCATGCACTTCCATCCTTTCTTCCGCTCATCGTATCCCACGAAGACTAGCTTCCTTGCTTTCGCATCTAGCTTCGTCCGAAGAGCATCTGGAACATGCACATAGCAGGTGGAACCAAACACTCTAAGGTGTGCCACGCTTGGCTTCTCCTTGAAAATCATCTCATGCGGAGTTAACATGTTGATGGGACTAAGAGGCATCCGGTTGATGACGTAAGCAGCACAAGACATTCCCTCCGCCCAGAAAGACTTTGGGATACTCTTGGCATGCAGCCAACACTTGCAGGTCTCCGTCAGATGACGGATCTTCCGTTCCGCAACTCCGTTCTGTTGTGGAGTATGCGCACAAGTAAGCTCCCTCCGGATGCCCGCCTTCCTGCAGAAACTAGAGAACTCACTAGAGGTGAACTCCCCTCCGTTGTCAGTCCTCAGCTTCTTCACCCGCAGTCCCAGCCGACCTTCCGCGAGCTCCTTGAACTCCACAAACTTGGCGAACGCCTCCGCCTTCTCCTTTAGAAAATAAACCCAGACATATCTGGTGTAATCGTCGATCAACACCAGCATATACCTGCTGCCTCCGAGGCTTGGGGTAGCAGTCGGTCCCATTAAGTCACCGTAGATGCACTCCAACGGCACACTACACCTTGTCTGCGACTTGTCAAACGGTAGTCGATGAGACTTGCCGAACTGACATCCCGCGCAAACATGACCTTCTCCGTAGGAAGATAGACTTGGCAGGCCCTTGACCAGACCTCTCACCGCCATAGCTTTTAGTTTGTCCATCCCTACATGCCCCAACCTCTCATGCCATATAACGGCACCATCATTCGTCTTCATCTTGTCGACGTAGGAGCTTGTCGATAAAACGAACAAGTCCTTTGCCCGTCTCCCGACATGAACGACCTCGGCCTTCACGGCCTCAACATTACGTAGAAACTTCACTTCTCTTGGGCCGAACAGAACGTGATACCCAGCGTCTACAGCGTTAGTCACGGAGAAGAGGTTTTTCTTCATTCCGGGCACATGATAGACACTCTTCAAAGTAAGTGGCCCTCTATCACTGCCCACAGAAACAACCCCCACCTTCTCTACTGGATGCACAGTATTATCAGCAGTAATGATAGCATTGTTACCTGTGTAGGGCTGTGCAGAAGAAAGCTTGATCCCGTCTCCGGTGAGGTGATGACCACACCCCGAGTCCACGATCCAGTCCTCCAGATAGTTGATAGGAGCCGAAGCTCCAATAGAAGCCGAGAAGGCTCCTCCCCATCCTCCATCTATATGTCTGACCTCAGCTTCCTCCTTCTCCGCAGCATGCCCTGCTTGAGTGACCACTCTGCAATCTTTCCTGATGTGGCCAAACTTGCCACACTTGTAGCACTTCGGACCTTCTCCCTTCTTCTTCCCGTCAGCCTTGGGAGCATATCCCCTTTCCTGCTGCCCAGAAGTTGAAGGCCCAAAACCTATGGTGGTCTTCTTCTTCTTATCCCACTTCTTCTTCTTCCCCGAGAAGAGCACTTCGCCATCTCCCCCAGTCACTGACAACCCAGCCATCTGTTTTGCCAAGCTTTCTTGTGAAGCAAGCAAGTTCTCCAGCTCCAACAGAGACGGCTGATTTGCCCATCCCTGTACCGACGTTACAAAGGCAACATATTCCTTCCGCAAGCCGCGGATGATGTGTCTCTTCAGCTTCGCCTCAGAGATAGGCTCATCAGGATCCAGTGCTGAGATTTCAGCACACAAGTTCTTCATCTTCAGAAAGAAGTTTGAGATAGATAGATCACCCTGAGCCGACCTTGCCAGCTCATTCTCCAAGAACTGTAGTCTTGCTACATTCTTCTTGTTAAACAGCCCATCCAGGGCTCTCCAGATCTCTGCAGCCGATCCACACCCCAAGATGTGATCAAAGAGATCAGGTGAAATAGCACGCTTCAAGGTGAACTCGGCCTTGGCATTGGTCTTCCTCCATGCCCTTACAGCCGGACCGTTATCACCAGCTTCCGTTGCCTTCACCTCTTCTGTCTCATTTCCTCCAACAACTTCCCATAGGTCCTCACCCAGAAGATTGCTCTGCATACACGACTTCCACTTTTTGAAGTTAGTCGATGTAAGCATCTCAATACCAAGACCTCTTGAATATCCACCTTCCATTGCTCTCCACTGGTTCCTCCTTCACAAAGGCAATGGCTACTCTAAGTTGCAACCTGCTCTATCCACTCCAACCTACCTCTGATACCATGTGAAAATTTCTCTAAGGGCCTTGTGAGAGCAAGCAGGAATCGATTATGCAACTAAGAGATACTAGCCAAAGCAACCAGAAACAATCTTCAGGCAAATATGTGATCTTTATTGATAGCATAAAACTTCATTACAGGGCAAGACATGCTTGGCGAGACATGATTTCACCAGCACAAACACCAAAAAAAGGAAAAACAAGGAAATGCAGATAACTGAGACCGCTCCAGACCGCGCGACCTCCCTGTGACTTCAACACACTGCCAGACCGCAGCGACTTGACGATCATAGAACCCCACCAACTCGCTGATCAAGCCGCCCACTTCTTCCGACCTCCTGATTCTCCTGAACTCCAGCACCACAACTCCAAGCCGTAGACCACCCGAACACTTTTAGAGGAAGAGGTGAACGCTGCTGCCCGCACTATCCGCAGAAGCTGCACAAAAGGAATTCAATCAGCAGACCGCACGGTCAGAATAAAACAGACCGCAGGAACAAGCCGGACTCAGCTTACACTTATTGTGTCTCTTTATGCTGCTACAGTGGCTCCTATTTATAGGCGCGGGACCTGATCCAGTCACCACCCTATAAGATAGGATCACCACCCTCCAGACCGCGCGACCAGACCGGTCAACCCACGCGATCAGCAACAGGACTCCTGCTTTATTTTGGTGAACACGCCAGCTTCAACATCGACCATGAGAGACCTCCACTCTCACAGCAGACCGCGACTCCACAAGGAGCTCGCCAGACCGCCCGAAGCTGTTCACCACCTGTGTTCGCCCGAGACCGCGAACACAGCCAGTTCGCCATCAGATCGCGAACTCCTGTCCGCATGCCGATCTCCTCCTGAGACCGCGAACAGCAATCAGCTCGCATACCAGCCTCCTCCTGAGACTGCGCACTGAGACCGTGCGACTAATTTCCTTAGTCCGCGAATACTACCAGAGAACCTGGACTACCCTGTGCGGTCACACCAGACCGCCACAGCCTAGAAGAGGACAACCCGCCACGCGGTCAGAGGCAGACCGCGCGGCTCCACCTTGCCGCCTTGGACCAGATACCAGCAGTCATTCCAGGAGACCGCAGCTAGGCTGATACCAGCCAGACCGCCCGGACAACCCGCCAGGTCGCGCGACCTCGCCAGTCCGCCCGACCTTCTCCCAGACCGCCCAGGTCCAAAAGCCCTCTAACTTCCACTTCAACATTTTCAACAGAGGATACAATGGGGAGCACGCAGTGCTTACCCCCGACAACAAAGTGCGCAATTGCACACAAAAACAGACATACTATGTACTACAAATAAAAGCATGAATAAGGGAAATATGAACAAAACTGAAGCACAAAAGCAAGAAAACTAGCCTAAATGAGTCCGAAAATATGTATATAATAGGGACTCATCAGACGCCACAATACATTGTGTAACCGCTACCATACCCTACGACCACGGCGGCAGATACAACACACTCGCAACCGCTACCGTAGCCCTACAGTAGCGGTTTTTTAATATATAGTAGTGGTTTTTGAGTGCTACCATATGCATGATATGGTGTAGTGTCTTTTCTTTTCTCTTTTCTATGTTAGGGTTCCTGAGAGAAAGAGGAGAAAGAAGAAAGACCCAATAGAATAGTATGGGCGATTGTGATGAGTGCCTTTTTTTCTCTTTCTTCTGTTGCGTTTATTGTCCCACAATTGAATTTTGAATTTCTTTCACTTTTAGGTAAGTCCTGATGGGTATATTTGTCTAGGCAATAAATCCTTCCTTCTTTTATTCCAGACCCGTCCACCAATATTTAAGCATGTTTCCAAGAAAGCTTTTCTCTGACCTCAGTAAATTCTTTATTCCAGGTGATTAATGGAGTCGTTGGGGAATGGTCTTGAGAGAGGTGGGCCATCAGAGAGAGTCAAAAATGACAGCTGAAAAGGTTTCCCTTTTCAAACTATATTCGACGTAGCGTCGAGTTCACTTCCTCTCTTATCGACGCACCTTCGAGTTCTTGTAGGAGCTGCTTCGAATTCATCCTTGCTTTGATTGAACTCTGCTAGTTGATGTTGCGTCGATATCTTATCGACGTAACTGATAGATTAATTTACTATCAACCCGAAAAGGCAAGTGTACCTATCGAATTGTAGTATCAAGGTCGTATTTAAAACACGGGGTTGTCAATTACTACTACTCACGCCGTTACTAATATCCTACCGAATGAAAGTTGATTTTGGTTTTTGAAATTGAAAATTGCAAGTACGAAAAATTAATGAAAGAGAAATTCACGATTTTAAAAAGACTTAGCACTTGATTAGGTGTTCTTCGGAATCCGATTAAAAAAGAGGCGCTCTAATTCTTAAAAATTATGTTTCGATTGGAGGATTGAAGAAATACGATAGAGGCTCGCTAGAGACAACTACCGCCTAATTTTAATAATATTTCAAACCTAATCTCTTAAAATTTGAAATAAATTAAAATTGCATGAACGTTAATCCCGAATCCAAAAGCAGCGATATTTTCAATTCTCAAAGAAAATACGGCAAACCCTTTATTTATGAGAGATCTAAAGCATCCACGAGCCTCTCGGCTAACTAGAATACCAAATCGGATGGCGAAATTTATATACTAGCAATATAAACTCGCAACCAAAATTTAATCAGAAATAAATCGAAACGAGAAAAATCTAAGAAATAGAGATGATAAATTATAAATTAATCTTCATCCCAATACTAACCAATCATGCACCAAGAGAAAATTTAGCTACGCATATTAGAGAAGAAAATAACAACGAGATTAAGAGAAAGCATTTTCATTAGTTATATAAAAAGAGTACAACAAGAAAAGTTAAATGACAATAATATTCTTAAGAACAATGAAATACAAAGCATGGAAAACTAAAAGCTTGAAACTAACTCTCCCTTGATCTCTCTCTTGATCTCTTTCCAAAAGTTCTCTAAAAGCATAAAGCATGGGCTCTATTTATAGATGAAGGGGGAAGGTTCTAGAAATCACAAGAGAAGAGGGAGATCAAAGGGTGGCCGACCACATGCATGGGAGAGGGGGGTTGAATTTCATTTAATGGGAGGAGGGAGAAAGGTTCATGCATGGGAAAATACATGCATGAATTAAATAGGAGGAGAGAGAGAGAGAGAGCCATGCATGCATGTTAATTTAAAAGAAACATAAAGAGAAGAATAAGAGAGAGAAAATAATGGGATTCATTTAAGAGAAAGAAGAGAGAGGAGAGAGGGGGGAAATTCGGCCAAGCATTGATGGAATGCATGCAAAGGTGGTGGTTTGATAAGGGGAGCTGCTCACGGTTTAAGCTGGCAGCAAGGGGGATCGGGTTTGAGCTTGGAGAGGGCTGCACTTGAAGAGCTTGGGCTGGAAATGAAGGGCTGCTCGGGTTTGACCAGGTAGAGGGTTGCATGCACCATGTTTTGGGCTCGGTTTGCACCATAGGAGGAGCTCGGGCTGCAACATGTAGAGGGGCTGCACCATAGGTCTTCTATTTAATAAAATTTAACTTGTCTTGAGCATGAATTTGTGCGACTCTTGGTGGCCGGGTTGCATCACTTTAACTCCGAAAATATGTTGCGACGACGTTTTGACAGCGGGCACTAACGATTCCCCCCAGGCCTGTCAAATAACACATAAATTAACATTAGTGCGAATAATTATAAAATAATAATAAGTAGATAATTATACTAAAATTTAGAGAAATATATAGAGTTTATATTAAAAATATAGTAATATTGATAAGCATATTTAAGTCAAAATATGCGTCATCAAATTCCCCCAGACTTAGCAATTTGCTTGTCCCCAAGCAAAGACATACGAGGTAGCAAAATAAAAAAGACTAAATAATCAAATTGGCTATGTCGTGCACGAGTACGATGCGAAATTAGAAGTAGGGAAAATATGAAAAATAACTGGAAATTCTTACTTAACCATGACATAAAATTTTATAGATTTCACTAACATAAAAATAAATCATCCCAAGTTTTAGCAAAATTAAAAACTAAGTAATGAGACGGATGAAAAGGGTATTGAGTTGCTACTAAAGTCTAAGAGACATTTTATAATCACCTCAATCTAAATCAAGAGTCCAAACTTACCCAAAAAGCTTACCCAATCTACTTTTTTGCCTTCTTTACTAAAAATAAACCTAGGAGCATGAATCAAAAGGACTTCATTAGATATAACATTTAAGGCTTGGGTTTAAGGTGCAGATATCAAAAGATAAACGTGAAGGGTTAAGACACACTTAAAACAGAAAGAAGAGCTTTGCAAACACTTGTATGCTAGCAAAAATAAATTTTGACACCCCAAATAATTTTGAAATATAAAGGTAGGGGTCAAAATTGCATTCTTCAAATTTTTTCTCAATAATTTTTTTTCATTTCATTTTTTTTTTCATACTCATCTGGTAATTTTCTTCTTCTTTTGTAGCAGAAGGATAACAAAATTAAAACTCCACCATTTTCACAAAAGGAGGCACATACTAGCAACAAATAAAGCTCTAAATTTCAAGCGTGCACCATAGGTAGGTTATTTGGCTTTGGTGAGAATAAGTGGAGCTACAAAAGAAACGGGGGAAGCTCAAAGTGGCTAGCAAAGCTTAAGATTTTATGGCTTGGAATGCAACGGCTCAAACGAATCAAGAGGTGGCCTAAATCATTTTCATGCTCCTATGTCTATCTAAAGCAAAAACTTGAAAAAAATCAAAAGGTGCAAGACTAGGTAGAAAATAAAGAAATTGACTTATCATGAGAGTGAAAATAATAAGCGTCTAGACCGGTTCGCATCTACTACACTAAACATAAGTCAACATTGCAAAGATTTTGTAAAAGAGAAAACAATGGATGATAGATTTTATATAAGTGAAAAACATAAAAAGAAAATCATGAAAAGTGCAAATTTTCAAAAGATTTTTCATAAATAACATGCTACCCGAATTAGAAACACTACACGAGTCAACATATTACCCGCAAAACATAGTTAAAATGAAAATTTAGAAATATTTATCTATCTAAACCAGTACACTGATGATTAAAAATAAGAAAATACCAAGTCGTGGGTACTAAAGACTAAGCAAAATTTTAACTCAAAATTTTTTTGTTTGTTTTCTTAATTTTCATTTTCTTTTTGGAATATTTTTTTATAAAAGAAAGAAAAAGCAACATTTTTTTATAAAAACAAAGAGAACAAAATGCAATTCAATCCCCCCTAGACTTGAGAGAGACATCGTCCTCGATGTTAAAAGAAGAGAAGAAGAAAGAGGAAAAGAAAGGACAAGAAATGTAAATAATTAAAACAGGTACTTCCCCGAATTGGTGAGTCGAAGGTTGATGTCGCTCCACCATGCTTGTGCATTAGACCATCTTTAGAATTAGCTCGAACCATCATGAAAGCAGCAATGTTAAAGCAGGCGATCAAGGAATCCAATTCGCGGGAGCCGCCGAAACAAAAAACAAAAAGAAAAGGAAATGCAGAAAGAAAAGTACAAAAAGAAAGAAAAAGGATGACCAACATACTTAAGTGTTTGGTAAGAGCATAGATTCATTGTTCTCAGCGATAGTATCACCAGAAAAATAAAGTTTGAGACGCTGGCCATTAACTTTAAAATCACCCTTATCTGGGTGTGAAATCAACACAGTACCATAAGGAAAAACTTCTTTCACAATAAAAGGACCAGCCCAACGCGATTTTAATTTGCCAGGAAATAAGCGCAAGCGAGAGTTATAAAGCAAGACTTGATCGCCTGCTTTAAAAGTTTTTGGATGCCTTAAATTTTTATCGTGAAAGTGCTTCGTTCGCTCTTTATAGATCTAATTATTTTCATAAGCGTTGGAGCGCCACTCGTCGAGTTCATTGAGTTGAAATTTGCGATGCTCGGCGACTAAGTGAGGATCGAGATTTAGAAACTTCAAAGCCCAAAATGCACGCTGTTCGAGTTCTACCGGTAAGTGACATGATTTTCCATAGACTAGGTGGTACAGAGTACAACCGATCGCGGTTTTGTAAGCCGTCCGATAAGCCCAAAGAGCATCGTCGAGTTTTAAATACCAATCTTTTCTAGAAGATGAAACAGTTTTTTCCAATATACGTTTAATTTCTCGGTTGACAACTTCGACTTGGCCGTTAGTTTGAGGGTGGTATGCAGTGGAGAGCTTGTGTGTAACGCCATATTTTGTTAAAATTTTTTCTAGCTGGGCGTTACAAAAATGCACACCCCTATCACTAACGATCGCCCTTGGCGTACCAAATCGAGAAAATATTTTTTTGAGAAAAGAAATAACAACACGAGAGTCATTCATAGGAAGTGCTTGGGCTTCCACCCATCGGGAAATGTAATCAACCGCAACTAAAATATACTTATTTCCGCAACTAAAAGGGAGGGGGCCAACACAGTCTATGCCCCAAAGATCAAAAACTTCGCATTCAAGAAAATAATTTTGCGTCATTTTATTTTTACTAGAAATATTTCCGGTCCGTTGGCAACTATCGCACCGACTCACCAAAGATTGAGCATCTTTGAAAAGGCTAGCCCAATAAAAGCCTGCACTAAGAACTTTGTGAGAGGTTCGATTGGCTTGATAATGGCCACCGGTCGGTCCTTTATGTAGATGTTTCAAAATATTTTGACCTTCTTCAAACGAGACACATCTTCTTATTACTTGGTCTGCACATACTCTAAATAGAAATGGGTCCTCCCAAAAGTAATTTTTCAAATCGTAAAAGAATTTCTTCTTTTGCTGAAAAGAAAATTCTTTTGGGAGAACACGGGCCACTAGATAATTGGCAAAATTGGCAAACCAAGGAGTAGAAGATGAAGTGTTAGTTTTCAAAAGTTTTTCATCCGGAAAAGAGTCGTTAAAAGATTTTTCGTTTAATTCTTCGATATAAGGATTTTCTAAACGAGATAAGTGATCCGCTGCCAAATTTTCGGCTCCTTTCTTATCCCGGATATCCAAGTCGAACTCTTGAAGTAGTAGAATCCAACGAATTAAGCGCGGTTTGGCATCCGGTTTTGAAAGTAAGTATTTAAGGGCCGAGTGATCCGTAAAAACAATGATTTTGGAGAGGGTTAAATAAGGGCGAAACTTATCGAACGCAAAAATAATGGCCAAAAGCTCTTTTTCCGCTGTGGTGTAATTTTGTTGCGACGAAGTGAGAGTTTTACTCGCATAGTAAATATGATGAAATTTTTTAGAAATACGTTGGCCTAAAACTGCACCAACGGCGAAACTACTCGCATCGCACATAATCTCAAAAGGGAGGTTCCAAACCGGAGCGATCATAATCGGTGCGTTAATGAGTTTTTCTTTAATTAAGTTAAAAGCGGATAAACAAGCATCGTCGAAAAAAAACGGAGCATCTTTTTCGAGGAGATGAGTGAGAGGTTTAGTGATAAATGAAAAATCTTTAATGAAACGGCGATAAAATCCAGCATGTCCTAGAAAACTTCTTATTGCTTTTACACTTGTTGGTGGAGGTAATTTTTCGATTACTTCTATCTTAGCCTTGTCTACCTCGATACCCTTAGACGAAATCTTATGACCCAGAACTAGTCCCTCTCGTACCATAAAATGACACTTCTCCCAGTTCAAAACAAGATTTGTTTCTTCGCATTTTTTCAAAACTTTTTCTAAATTACCTAAACATAAATCAAAAGAATCCCCATACACCGAAAAGTCGTCCATGAATACTTCCATAAAATCTTCTACGTATTTGTTAAAGATAGCCAGCATACACCTTTGGAATGTAGCCGGCGCATTACAAAGACCGAAAGGCATTCTACGATAGGCAAAAGTTCCGAAGGGGCAAGTAAATGTTGTCTTCTCTTGGTCCTCGGGTGCTATAGGGATTTGGAAATATCCCGAGAGACCATCGAGAAAACAATAAAAATTGTGCCCGGATAAACGTTCTAACATTTGATCGATAAAGGGAAGAGAGAAGTGATCTTTACGAGTGGCATCATTTAATTTATGGTAGTCGATGCACATCCTCCATCCCGTTACCGTCCTAGTTGGAATCAACTCGTTATTCTCGTTTGCTACCACCGTAATCCCACCTTTCTTCGGCACTACCTGGAATGGACTTACCCACTTGCTATCCGAGATTGGATAGATAATCCCCGCATCTAATAATTTAAGTACCTCGCCTTTTACTACGTCTTTCATATTTGGGTTTAATCGGCGTTGAGGTTGAACGACATTACGGGAGTTATCTTCTAAAAGGATTTTATGTGTGCCAAAAGATGGACTTATACCCTTGATATCTGAAATTTGCCAAGCTATAGCTTGGCGGTGTTTTTATAAAACCGTTAATAATTTTTCATTTTCCGATTTAGTCAAAAATGCCGAGACTATAACTGGTAGATTAGAATTTTTCTCCAAGAAAATATATTTAAGGTGGTCGGGTAGTTGTTTAAGTTCCAAAGTAGGTGACTACTCGTACGAAGATTTTAATACCTTGTCCTTATCAAAAATAATTTCTTCAAAAGATTTGGATTTTGTTTGATTTTCAGAAATATTGCTAATAGCCATAAGTGTATTGGGTGGAAAATCATGCGGGAGTTCAGAAAAAGAAGAAAAACTTTTTTCAAAAACATTTAAAAAAAAAAAATTTTGCTCGTCATGAGAAACGTCTAAGAAGAAACATGAATCATCATTTGATAAAGTATTTTTCATGGACGGAGTGATGGAAAATGAAACTTCATCATCGCCTACTCGTAGAAAGAGTTTTCCGTTACTTACATCGATTACAGCACGAGAGGTGGCAAGAAAAGGTCAGCCAAGGATCAAGGGGACCTCGACATCCTCTTCGATATCCAAAATGACAAAGTCTATTGGGAATATAAACTTGTCAACCTTTACGAGCACATCCTCTACTATTCCTAACGGATACTTAATTGACCTATCAGCAAGTTGTATACTCATCCTAGTCGGGCTTAGAGTACCCAAACCTAGCTTTTTAAATAGAGAAAAAGGCATCAAGTTGATGCTCGCTCCTAAATCGGCCAACGCGTGTTTTACAAATAAATCGCCAAAAATGCATGGAATAGAAAAACTACCCGGATCATTTATTTTTTTGGGCAAATTCTTTGTTAAAACCGCGGAGCACTCAGCGTTTAAAGTAACATGAGATAGATTTTCCATTTTCTTTTTGTTGGTTAGAAGATCCTTCAAATACTTAGCATATTTGGGCATTTGCGAAATTGCTTCATAAAAAGGTAAATTAATATGAATTTGTTTGAAGATTTCCAAAAACCGATGATATTGATCATCTAACTTTTCTTTATTTAATTAAGATGGATACGGAGGAGCGGGAGAATTTTTAAGAACGGGAGGCGAAACAATAACTTCATTTGAAAGAGGTGGTTCAGTTAAAAATGGGGCAATAGTCGCTTCGGGCTCTTCGCTAACGGACGGACCGGATAATTCTTTCCCACTTCGAAGAGTTATAGCGTTCGCTTGTTCTCTCAGATTGGGCTCGGAATTAGCGGGAAGAGTCCCCGACGGTCGCTCGAATACAATTTTGGCAAGCTGCCCGATTTGATTTTCAAGATTTTTAACCGTTCCTGTTAAGTTACGAATCGTCGCCTCATTCGCATTAATATATTTTGAAAACATTTCCTCCATGGTGGGAGGTTTTGGAAAATTTGGATTTTGATTTTGTGGTGGTGGTGGAGTGAAATCATGTGGTGGACGTGCGGCGTTTGCGGGATTACTCCACAAAAAATTAGGATGGTTACGCCATCCGAGGTGGTACGAATTAGACGCTGCATTAAAACCAGGAGGAGCAGAAAAATTATTAAAATTGTTTTGAGCAGGCCTGGGTATGTTCCCCAGATAATCCACCTGCTCGGTAGCAGCAACATTTGCATGTTCATGTACCTGAATGGCGGAGGTAGCAGTCATCTCCGTTACTTTCTTGTTCAGCATCTCTACTTGAAGCGCCAGTTGGGACACAGAGTCCACTTCGTAGATACCTGCAAGTTTAATTGGGAGAGACCTAGGCGTATTCCACTGATAGGTGTTCATTGCCATATCCTCGATAAGCTCAAGAGCACCCTCCGAAGTTTTTCGGTTCAAAGTACCACCGGATGCGGCGTCTATCATTTGCTGGGTTGCTTGATTTAGCCCATTATAAAATGTCTGGACCTGTAACCATACAGACAGAGCATGATGAGGGCAACGTCTTAAAAGTTCTTTGAACCTCTCCCAAGTGTCATAGAGGGTATCATAATCGATTTGACTAAAAGTATAAATATTCGTTCGAAGTTTAGCAGTTTTAGCGGGGGGAAAATACCTAGCAAGAAATTTTTCTGTTAAAGTGTCCCAAGTAGTGATTGATCCTCTTGGGAGAGAATTCAACCACTATTTCGCTTTTGTTCTTAAGGAGAAGGGGAAGAGTCTTAGCCTAATCGCATCGTCTGAGACACCATTAATTTTGAAGGTATCACAGATCTCAAGGAAACTAGCAATATGCAAGTTCGGATCTTCATCTGGTAATCCATCGAACTGCACATATTGCTGCACCATTTGTATAGTGTCGGGCTTAAGCTCAAAATTGTTGTTCGCTATTGCAGGTCGAACAATACTTGATTCTGTACCCTCCAGGTTAGGCCGAGCATAATAGGACATGGTCCGTTGCTGGACTTCATCTGGATTGGGCTCACCCATATTTTCTGAATTACGATCACAATCACCGTTAGAATCCTCAACCTTATCCTGAGAAGTGGAACCCCCGAATCGTAAATTTCTCCGGAAGGAGCGTTCGATTTCCGGGTCCAATTCAACAAGTAACGACGAATTCGTGCGGGTCATGCACTAGCGGGAAGAAAAGGGAAAGTGGGGAAAATAAACGAAAGTGAAGGAATACCAAAATTAAAAATGATGATGATTTTTTTTATCTTTTCTCTTTTTTTAGAAGGATTATATTAGGCAGATTATATTAGTCCTGGACTTCCCGAGATCTGCCCTGTGAGGGGTTTGCAACGGTACTAGAGGCTATGATGGGAATTCAAGCCCAAAGCGTCCTTTTCAGGAATTTAGGTGGGATAGAACAACGATGATGTGGGTTGATTATAAGATATGATAATAATTTTTTGATTTTTGTAGAAGTAATAGCGACGGCGTTTTCTTAATATTGACAAATATCCCCGGCAACGGCGCCAAAAACTTGATAGATTAATTTACTATCAACCCGAAAAGGCAAGTGTACCTATCGAATTGTAGTATCAATGTCGTATTTAAAACACGGGGTTGTCAATTACTACTACTCACGCCGTTACTAATATCCTACCGAATGAAAGTTGATTTTGGTTTTTGAAATTGAAAATTGCAAGTACGAAAAATTAATGAAAGAGAAATTCACGATTTTAAAAAGACTTCGAACTTGATTAGGTGTTCTTGGGAATCCGATTAAAAAAGAGGCTCTCTAATTCTTTAAAATGCCGTTTCGATTGGAGGATTGAAGAAATACGATAGAGGCTCGCTAGAGACAACTACCGCCTAATTTTAATAATATTTCAAACCTAATCTCTTAAAATTTGAAATAAATTAAAATTGCATGAACGTTAATCCCGAATCCAAAAGCAGCGATATTTTCAATTCTCAAAGAAAATACGGTAAACCCTTTATTTCTGAGAGATCTAAAGCATCCACGAGCCTCTCGGCTAACTAGAATACCAAATCGGATGGCAGAATTTATATATTAGCAATTTAAACTCGCAACCAAAATTTAATCAGAAATAAATCGAAACGAGAAAAATCTAAGAAATAGAGATGATAAATTATCAATTAATCTTCATCCCAATACTAATCAATCAAGCACTAAGAGAAAATTTAGCTACGCATATTAGAGAAGGAAATAACAACGAGATTAAGAGAAAGCATTTTCATTAGTTATATAAAAAGAGTACAACAAGAAAAGTTAAATGACAATAATATTCTTAAGAACAATGAAATACAAAGCATGGAAAACTAAAAGCTTGAAACTAACTCTCCCTTGATCTCTCTCTTGCTCTCTTGCCAAAAGTTCTCTAAAAGCATGAAGCGCGGGCTCTATTTATAGATGAAGGGGGAAGGTTCTAGAAATCACAAGAGAAGAGGGAGATCAAAGGGTGGCCGACCACATGCATGGGAGAGGGGGGTTGAATTTCATTTAATGGGAGGAGGGAGAAAGGTTCATGCATGGGAAAATACATGCATGAATTAAATAGGAGGAGGAGAGAGAGAGAGAGAGAGCCATGCATGCATGTTAATTTAAAAGAAACATAAAGAGAAGAATAAGAGAGAGAGAGAGAGAAGAATGGGATTCATTTAAGAGAAAGAAGAGAGAGGAGAGAGGGGGAAAATTCGGCCAAGCATTGATGGAATGCATGCAAAGGTGGCGGTTTGATAAGGGGAGCTGCTCACGGTTTGAGCTGGCAGCAAGGGGGATCGGGTTTGAGCTTGGAGAGGGTTGCACTTGAAGAGCTTGGGCTGGAAATGAAGGGCTGGTCGGGTTTGACTAGGTAGAGGGCTGCATGCACCATGTTTTGGGCTCGGTTTGCACCATAGGAGGAGCTCGGGCTACAACATGTAGAGGGGTTGCACCATAGGTCTTCTTTTTAGTAAAATTTGACTTGTCTTGAGCATGAATTTGTGCGACTCTTGGTGGCCGGGTTGCATCACTTTAACTTCGAAAATATGTTGCGACGATGTTTTGACAGTGGGCACTAACGAATCCACCCAGGCCTGTCAAATAACACATAAATTAACATTAGTGCGAATAATTATAAAAATAATAATAAGTAGATAATTATACTAAAATTTAGAGAAATATATAGAGTTTATATTAAAATATAGTAATAGTGATAAGCATATTTAAGTCAAAATATGCGTCATCAGTAACCATCGAGTTGATCTGTATGGCTCTGAACTTCATCATCTGCTTCGAGATGAAGTCGACATTCTGTCGACTTTAGTTGGCTTCGACAGATATCCCCTTCTGCATTGAGTTGAAGTAGAAGCTGCGTCGACTTCTCAAGTTAATTCGACAAACCCATGACCTCTACGTCGACTTCTATTCGACGTAACATCGACTTGAGTTACTTCGGCAAAAGGGTTGAACCACATGGACTTCTAGTCAGAGCAGCGTTGATATGAACTCGATGTTGCGTCGAATTCTATTCGACGTAAATGTTATCTTAGCCCAATTTTGCTTCTCTTGAACTGGTCCTGACACCCTATGTTGATTGTAACATCCTAAGACATTTGATGACCAGATTACCCTCACTATACAATGGGTAATTCAATCCTAGTAGTTAAAATCACTTTTATATAATTTGTTAAGTTAAATCAGAGGGTTTTCCCAACAATCTCCCCCTATTATCTAAACAAATTTTACAGATTTGAGTAAAGTGATTTTATACATTTCATTGCATAATCAAACATACATGCAAGATAACATAGACACAGAGAGGAAACAACTGAAATTATAGACAACAGGTTTCCATATTAAGAAATTGTGTATTATTGTTCTTCCCACCAAATGTAATTCCACAGAAACCAATAATTCATCTGATACCTGAAGTTCAGGAATCCTTCTCAGGAGTTCTTCTCTTCCTGGAGAAGACTTTTGGAATTGTATTCTTCTTGTCCATTCTCAATGGTGCATCTTCATCATCTTCAGGTTCTTCAGCATTAGTTTTATCCTTAGGAAGCTCCCCCTGTGCTTGTGCATTCTGCTCAGCCTCCTGGGCAGCTTTCTGTGCAATATGTGCAACCTGATTTAGTAGGTCTTCATTTGGAGGCTCATCATGGACAACTAATGTACCAACAACTTCCATTTCCAAATCTAGATTCCTCTAAATATCAGGAATAGGCTCCCCCTGAATTGTAAGCATTCCCTGTTCCAACATTTCTGGAGGCTCACCCTGATCTGCAGGCTCCCCATGAATCAGTGCATCCTGAAAGGTGATTACCTTTTCAGGAGCAGGCTCATCAACATTACCCTGATCTTGTTTACTCACATCAGGAGGAGTTCTTTCTTCCTCTAATATGATCTCCCCCTTCTTGACCTTGCTGGCCAGGGAGGTTAAGAATTCCCTTGAAACCATAGAGGAAGATATAAAATATTTGAGACTCTGGAAGGATCTTTGAAATTTTAATAGCTCACCCTCCATTTGTGAGTATTTTTTGTCAAACTTTCTAGCCTAAGAGGCCACTTGATCTGCAAATGTGGAGGAGGCAATGGCCACAGCTTTGGAAATGATCTGCTCAAGATCAAATGTGGGTGGATAAGATGTAGATGGAGGAGGTGATGGAGGGAGCTCTTCTTGGATAGGGGTGAGAGGATGGTAAGCATCAAGGGAGAAGTGAATTGTGTGTGGTGGAGGTGGAGCAGGGTGATGATCTGGAATGAGAGTGGATGGTAGTTGATAGGTTGGCTGAGGAGATGGCTCAGATGCTGAGGAGGATTGGACTGTAGTATCATCTTTATGAATATCTGGAACATTGTCCAGTGGAGGTAGAGAGTGAGCAGGAGGGATAACATCCCTTGGAGGGTCTGGTGTGTGACTTTCTGGCTCTTGATGAGGAGGAGATGGAGGAGGAGAGACTGGAGCTCCACCAGGTTGCCTAGTCCACTTGGAAAAGATCCCAATTATAATCCTTTTCTAAGGAGGAATGAGCACTCCTTTTGACTTGCAGATATTTGGATAGTGTTTGAAGAGCACTTGGCTCATTATTCTCATATACGCATTCTCCTTGTGGGAGTACTTATGCCTAATCATCTTTAGTTGGCATCTTCCCCAATTGATCTTCTTCTTCAGAACAAGAGCTCCCATAATCTGCAAGTGTTGCTTTGGAACAACATCATGTGCAAAAATATTACACAATAATACCATTCCTACTATATCTGCCAGGAATCTGTATTCTTCTCCAAGATCCATTTTCTTCAGATTGATAGGCTTGTCCTTCTTGAACTGCATTAGTTCCAGGGCCCTCTTAACCTCATCCCCTATTAGTTCATCTGTCTCATTTCCAGGAACAAGATCATATGTTTGGTTTAATATTTCCACTGTTATCAGTATGTCTGTGTCACAAACTATTCCCTTGAGGGAACCATCTTCTCCTATCTGAACATTGCCTTTAAATTCAGTCAATTCGATATCCAGGATTTTGCATCTTATGGAGATAAGCTTGGAGAGGCCAGCCTCTTGAAACAGACCAAGGATGGCCTTGAAACTTTCTGCCGCTGCACTAAACGACTCAATGTCGACATCGAATCTTGAGTTAATCTTAGGTGGATCCATTTGAATTTGGTTGTACCTTCAAACACAAAGAAATCGAGAGAGAAAGAGGCACATGAGAGCTGGAGAGCAAGAGAGAAAGAGAGCAGGAGAAAGAGAATTCGAAAGCGTAAATGTTTCGACGCAGTAATTGCTTAAAAGCAGATGAATCGCCGCTAATTAGGATTTAGGTCGACGCACCATCGATATTACTTATTATTTGGCGCGCAAAGCTGTGTCGAGATTGCTTCTAGAAGCGATTCTGCGCTCGCTGATATATCGACGTTGCATCGACTAGTACTCGATGTAACTTCGTGACTATTCAGAGACCCTAAGTCGGCGTAGTCCTGTTGACGTTACGTCGATTTTCAATCTAAGTGACTTCGAATTGAATCAGCAATTATTAAGTCGATGTATGCGTCGATTAGAACTTGACGCTGCGTCGAGATTGCTTCTAGAAGAAATTATTAAGAACTTGACACTGCGTCGATTTCTATTCAAATTGTCTGCTCTGTGTGCTTCTCAATGCTGGCGTCGAGTAGAAGTCAATGGTACGTCGACTTCTATTCGACGCGCCTCTTAATAAATAGATTTATTTCTTTAGAAAATTCTTGCTGTTTTTCCCAGCAATTTTATTTATTGAAAATAGATCATAATATGATGTAATAAATGTTAAGGAGGATTCAAGATAGAAATTACTCCCTTGAGTGACTTTTGTTCCTTATTCATGACCTACATCTTTCTTCCCACTCAATTTTCTCCAGAGTGGGACCCTACCTAACCCTACACATGTAATTCAAACATTCGAAGGAACCCAAGTTACCTTGGGCCCTTTGCTTTTACCATTGTAGGGTTCAATAAAGGAATATCAGGGTCTTTTATGATACCCTTAGGGATGATAAGGAATGGTTTTCCCAAACCTCTTGTTTTGATTCTTTATATGAGTATAAAATATATCTAAATGCAATAGATCAGCAGAGTGTCTTATTATCTTAGATTTTGTTTGTTTACTTTTTGGTGATTGTTATTTGACTTATCTACATTGTTCTTTCCTAAAGGTTTTTCTTTCTTATTCAGATGTATTTTGTTGGGTTTATCTAACCTATCTGAATAATTAACAACCTCACCCTTAATTGATGCACTCTTCTCACTGGGTTGATGATCACTAGGTCTTACAAAGGAAACTGGATTTTTCCAGGAAGGTTTCCTAGGTGCTTCTGAGCTGGTGAATGGTTCTGCACCTAACCCTAAGTGATTAAATCTCATAGAGAAATTTTCTGTGATGTCTTTGAGCTTCTGACTCCTCCCATTGAGTGAGTCCTCAAAGGCATTTGCCTTTGCCAGCTCTTCTTTTAATTCTATGTTCTCTTCCCTAAGTTCAATTAGTTCAAACTCTTTATTATTGCTTTCATTTGCTAGATTCTGATTCCTTAGGTGGATTTCATCTTTCTTGAGGTTTTCTAATTCAGTCCTAGCAGTGTCTAGTTCTTTTTCTACCCTAAGATGATCAATGAAGAAATCTTTGAAGCATGATTTAAGATCTTCTGAAGTAATATCAAATTCATCAAAGATAGATACTTGATCATTTTCATTATCTGATGACATTCCAAGAGCCATCATGCATGCTGCTACTGCTTCTTCTTCATCATCACTCTCAGATGATGATGAGCTCTCTTCCACTTCTGAATCACTCTAGGTTTCAAAAATGAAACCCTTTGCTTTCTTCTTGTCCTTCCCTCTGAAGTACTTCTTCTTCTTCTTCTCCTCTTTATTGCTTCTCCTGTTCCTTTACTCTTGAGGGCACTCAGGAGCAATGTGCCCTGGCTTGTTGCAGGTAAAGCAGATAATCTCCTTCCTAGGATTATTGTCATACCTGGACCTTGAGTCTCTTTCTCTTCTCCTTGAGTCTTCAGTCTTGACCCACTTATTGAATCTCCTTGCTAGGAGATTGCACATCTCATCTTCTGGAGTAGAGGGCTCTCCTTCAGTAGCTTTCAGAGCTAAGTTCCTTTGGACAGGAGCTGGAGTAGTTTCCCTCTCTTCTGACTCAACCCTGGTCTTTAGTAGCATCTCATAAGACTTAAGCTTTCCTAGCAAAGCTTCAGTGGAGATCTCTCTATGGCACCTGGATTCTCTGATTGCCCAGATTCTTGAATCCCATGAGCTAGGGAAGCACATGAAGATTTTATCATTAATTTCAGTCAAGGATATCTCCTTGCCCAAGCCTCTGAGCTCATTAATGATAATGCTGAATCTGTCATACATATTAGCCACAGATTCTTCAGTTTTCTTTTGAAAGTTCTCATACTGGGATATAAGAAGAGATTTTCTGTCCTTCCTTTCATCAGCACTTCCTTCAACCATTGTGGTGAGGGAATCCCAAATCTCTTTTGCTGATTGGCATTCAGCAAACTTCTGGAAAATGTCATCTGACATTGTTGAAACCAGAATGTTCATGGCCTTGGTATCATATGCCTTGACCTTCTTCTCAGCCTCTGTCCATTCCTTTCTTGGGACAACCTCTGTTGTGGAGGATTCCCCTGCCTTTTGTTTGACTGGAGCTGGAGGACCTGTGAGAAGGACATCATAAATATCTTCATCAATAGAGTTCATGTAGATTCTTATTCTGGCCTTCCAGAGTGTGAACTTATTCAGGTTACACACTGGTGGTCTTGAAGGGGCATAATCCTTAGTACTCATTTTTCTTTATGAAATATATTTGTATAAAAGAAATAAGAATAGTAGGTCTTTTTTATCAAGGTGTTAGCCTTTATTGATCAACCTCTCTCTGATACCAATTGAAAGTGCACAGTGTGCCTCTGAGAATCCTCTAGAGGGGGGGTGAATAGAGATTTAAAAATTATTCTTATTCTAACTGTGAGAACAATAAACTAATCTAAGGATTTATGCACACTCAAGATCTCAGACAAAATAAAATAGTGCTGGAATATAAAGCAGAAAATAATAAAGTAAACTAGCTATGAGGGACATCACAGAAAATTATTCAACCAGAAGACACACAGATTTTTATAGAGGTTCCCCAAAAAGTGGGTACTCCCCTCTTCTACCACCTGGTAGGGATGCACCACAGTGCCTGAGTCTTTTGGTAATGAGACTCTTAGAACCACTGATCTTTTGACAAGGAGATCTAGAACCACCAGATATTTTGATAAGGAGATCTTGAACCACCAGATCTTTTGATAAGGAGATCTTGAACCACTGAATCCTTTGAAGAGGCATTAACAAAACTCTTTACAGAAGGGAACGAAGGAGAAGGAAGAAAGTTGTAGGAATTCTGTTCTCAGAAATCTTGAGAAGACTGTATGAAAAACAGCCTATTAGATGTTCCACAAGATCTGCCCTTGATTAACCCCTGCTTTAGATAGTGATGGATTGCAGGTGCTTTGTATGTCAGATCCTTTCTACTTCTGCTGATTGAGATCTGTCTGCTGAGAGATTGTGATGAAGAGCAGCTTTCAGATCCTCTATTCTATTAGATGAAGAATGACAGAGCTTTCTTTTCTCTTTTCTATGTCAGGGTTCCTGAGAGAGAGAGGAGAAAGAAGAAAGACCCAATAGAACAGTATGGCCGATTGTGATGAGTGCTTTTTTTTCTCTTTCTTCTATTGCCTTTTATTGTCCCACAATTGAATTTGAATTTCTTTCCCTTTTAGGTAAGTCCTGAAGGGTATATTTGTCTAGGCAATAAATCCTTCCTTCCTTCTTTTATTCCCGACCCGTCCACCAATATTTAAGCTTGTTTCCAAGAAAATTTTTCTCTGACCTCAGTTAATTCTTTATTCCATTTAAGGTGATTAATGGAGTCGTTGGGAAACGGTCTTGAAAGAGGTGGGCCATGAGAGAGAGTCAAAAAATGACAGCTGAAAAGGTTTCCCTTTTCAAACTGTACTCGATGTAGAGTCGAGTTCACTTCCCCTCTTATCGATGCACCTTCGAGTTCCTGTAAGAGCTGCTTCGAATTCATCCTAGCTCTGATTGAACTCTGCTAGTCGACGTTGCATCGATATCTTATCGACGTAACCGTCGAGTTAATCTGCATGGCTCTGAACTTCATCATCTGCTTCGAGATGAAGTCGACGTTCCGTCGACTTTAGTTGGCTTTAACAGATATCCCCTTATGCGTCGAGTTGAGTAGAAGCTGCGTCGACTTCTCAAGTTATTTCGACAAACCCATGACCTCTATGTCGACTTCTATTTGACGTAACATCGATTTGAGTTACTTCGACAGAAGGGTTGAACCACTTGGACTTCTAGTCAGAGCAGCGTCGATATGGACTCGATGTTGCGTCGAATTCTATTCGACGCAAATGTTAACTTAGCCCAATTTTGCTTCACTTGAACTGGTCCTAACACCCTATGTTGAGTGTGACATCCTAAGACATCTAATGACCAGATTACCCTCACTATACAATGGGTAATTCAATCCTAGTAGTTAAAATCACTGTTATATAATTTGTTAAGTTAAATCACATGGTTTTCCCAACACCTCTCTTATGGGAGGCCCGCGTCGTTGAGTTTTGTCCTCTACGTATCTCCGATGACATTATTCTTCCGGGTCCATGGTCAATTTCTTATAGTTATGAGCTTATAATTTGGCTTGGTCCTTCCTCGGCGAATATAAGTTGCACACAATTCCTGATCTTTGCGAGCTCATCTAAAGCTCGAAAAAAATTGTCTAACCCTTATTCGGTGAGTTGCGTCTTACGCATTGTTCTCTGACTTGACAGGTCACGAGCTTGTTTTCTCTAAATAGGGGGTGTGCCCCTTAGCGTTAACCTCGACTGATAGCCCGGGATATGGAATCCAAGTCGCCTAATGTAGCTATGAAGACTATTTTTCTTCTTGCTGCCCTCAAACTTCGTCCTTCTCGCCAGTATAAGAAGCACGATAAGAAAGAAGGGAGGAAGAAAAACAAAAGAACCTCCTCCTCGCCGACTGGTAACAATGCTTACGATGATGGTTGGTCCTCCACAGAGAGGGGCGAGGCCTCTAAAGTTGCGATCCAACTACCTCAGAGTGCGTTCAAGAGGTAATTGGTCGTGATTGTGTATTATTTAGCGATTGGAATTAATATCTTGGCTGACCTCGCCCTTGCTTGCTAGGCTTTAAATCAGTCCAGCTTCGGGTTCAATGGTGACATAACTACCGGTGATTACCATATCTCTACCCCTTTGGGTAGGGATTTTGTGGCGACCCTAGAGCCAAACTCACATTGAGCTCGACTAGCCAGGTAAAGATCTTTATTCGTGGTCATCAACTCCTTCTTGATGTTTCTGCTAACTTGATGCTTCTGTACAGTTCCCGCTCTTGGAGAGATGACTGAAGTTGCCCTCTCTGGTGGAATTGCTCCCACCGAGACGATCGTGGTTGTGCCATCTGGTGAGACTCTTCCGGGACATCCTTTACCATAAACTAATGTGGTGGTATTAGCTTTGCCCTTTGAGGTTGTATAATAGGTCTCGTTCTTAGCAAGACCTCACTGCTGGATCCTCTTCGCTAGACCCATTCGTTGTGGCCAGCTGATCATCTGAGGAGAATCCCGATTCTTCCCCGGGCGCGATGCTAGCGTCCTTCGTGACTTTGGTGGGCAATTTGCTGGCTGAGGAGGTTTCTTTGGAGATGGTGACATTGTCTCCCCTCCTCCTGGTTTACCACCTTCAGGGGCTATTCAAATCGAGGCGCCCAACGCACTACCTCCACATTGAGTTCCTCCACAAAATTCAAAGGCGGCAGATTCAACATGTGGGTCCCTACGCATGTCACTTTCTCGCAGAAAGGCAACTCTAGTGTTGCCTACAGATCCTTAGGTGGTGCGGCCCCGCGAGTCGCGCAGGAGATCTCCTTCGCAAGATCGCTCTCATCATCATGACAAAACGAGGTCGCACCACCATTCGCCTTGTTTGGAGGAGAGGCCTTCTGACTCTCCTCTAGCTTTTGTTTTGAGGGATCTTTTCTCTTACCTCCTTTATCTTTTGCATATCGCACTCCCTCATCGATCGTCGAGTTTATTGATGGCATTGGATCTCCTTATAGAGGGTTCTAGACTCGCCTTGCCTATGCCTCCATCTCCCTCAAATCCAAAGTGAATATGCCCACTGCGTGCGAGCTGAATCGTCGCCTGGCTTTGCTGGAGGCCCGGGTGGCGAAGAAGAAGGGGTTCGAGCATCGCCTTTTGAGGGCCAAGGTGAAGTATTTTGAAATTCAAGATCTAGAGAGGCGAGTGGATAACCTGGAGCATCGACAAAATATGTAGGAGGATGACCTTCGTGGGCACCACACAAGTGTGGGCTCCATCGACAGTTTGACGTGGATAGTAGAACATATTTGCCGCAGCGAGGAGCATATGACGAGGGCCAATGAAGAATTTTGGGCGACTCATGAGTTGGGCTGGCAAGGTCACCACGCTTAGACCCTGCATCATCGTGTACCCGCCCCACTTTGATTTGTTCACATTATTTTATGTTAAACTTGTTGTAACCTACCTTTTTTACTTTTCTAGCCATCCTGACAACTTATTGTTTGTATTTTTCTATGTGAGACAAAGTCGCACATTCACAGGATTGTTTAGCTTTTACATGTGATGTGTTTGTTATCAAATCATCCATTGCGATACCTATTTTTATGTTTTATTGTATTTGTTAGAGAGGTCTCCTATATGCGAGCTCATCTTGATAGGTTTTCAAGAAGTGACTTGCGTCATGTTAAGGCGAGACGAAAACAAGTTTGTTGCAAACAAAAGATCAGTGGGTGAGGCGAGTTTAGGGTTTATATCACTGATTACCTTGGTTGTGCACTTCTATACCCTCTCCGTCTATTTGCGTGCCGAGTCGGTGGGCCCTGCCTATAAATAAGTGGACCTAACACAATATTAAATGTGCTTTTTTGTTCGAGTTCTTTCAGGCAAGCTGAATCACATGAGTCGCTCATCCAAATTTTCACCTCACGATGTCATCGCCTGGCGAGACCAAAGCAGGTAACTTAATCTATGAGGCCAAGTTTATGGGTCATGCTTTCAATAAGTCTAGGATGATAGATGTCGAGCTAGAGTCTTTTCGATCTCTACATCATCCTTCGGGATATGAGGCGAGATGTGCCAACCAGGACGAGTTTATCAACACCTTCTTCCTCGATCAGCTCGCCTTCTCGATGGTGCATGTTGAGGTGGGGTTGCGACTCCCCTTGTTTCCTAAGTTCTGTCATATTATCCAGTACTTTGGTTTGGTCCCATCCCAGATCAACCAAAATGACATAACGATCGTTATCGCATATCTCTGTTTCCTCCACGACGTGGGAAATGAGTTTGATCTCACGGTCTTCCATAATACTTGAACCATGGATGTCTACCTTCAAGCTTCCCCTTGGGAGCACCACCTTCAAGCTTTAGGGGACTCAAAACAATGTCCACCTATGATACAAGAGGTTTGTATTTGTCAAAGGCAACTTCGCCTCCATCCCTCTCCAGCCGCAACAGGAAGTTTTGTAGCTCTTCGGTTTCCCTACTCTGAGGGGGCAGTGATTCTCCCTCCATTTCCCTTTAAATATGAAGGAATTTGACATCATCTGCTTCTGCCGATGACTTAACTAAATCCTTGACATCAACCGGAGCAAAGGTTAGTATGTGTTAGAGCATGCTTGTCTCTCCCCAATTTTTGAGGTTTCTAGCATCTTTTAATTTGTTTACCATAGGTATTCAATCAGTCCCCGTGACCATCTTTCCCATGGTTGCCAAGGCCACCTTGCACTCGGAAAGTGAGTGTATATCCAGTCAACCCTGCAAGACTATTGATGGGTCTGACGACAACTACACAGGTCGTCAAGTAATATAAAATGAGAATGAATCCCCGAGTATAGAAACTCTTGCGGAACACGACAAGGGTGGATTACATGCTACAAAAAGTTAGAAACAAAGGTGGTTCCAAAAATGTTGATTTGAGTGATTCTACTAAACTAGAGCGGGAATTAAAACTAAGGGTTGCAAGTCACCTTCACCGCTTTGCTCACTGTGGGTCGCATTCACCACCTCATTCATACTTCACTATTATGAAGCAATCTCTTGCAAGAACTCAAGTGAGTGTGTAGGCCTTTGAACGAATACGGTTGCAAGGATCGAGGGTCGTAGGCACCTCTTCCCACAACGCTTTGCACTCAGCAACAGTTGCTCTCACTGTCTCATAAGATGAAATATAAGCATGAAATCATCAACACAACACAATCAAAACTCATCCAAGCATAAGCTGTAAGACCCTCTTTTTTTTGCTATAAAAACCGGGTCTTACCGCCCAAAACCGCCGTCTTGCGGCGAGACCATTACACCCAATGGTCCCCGCCACAATACGCCGATCCTGCCGGCTAATCAACATCATCTAGGCCAACCACAATTCATAGTAACATAAGCAACAAGTCCACAAATCACATTAAATATATAAATTACATGTTTACAATGTCCATGATGAGAATTTAAAGTAAAAGAGAACAAAGCGAATAAGGGCTTATGCCCGGTACATGTTCAAGTATAGTGCAACAACACTCTCTCTACATCTATGCGGAAACTGTCAAACACTGTCTTCATGCATCTGAAGATGCTGCTGCGGCGACGTGTAGTGACTACTCTGCTTCATCCCGTCCTCCTGTCCTGTCTCCTGAATGGGGCCCTGTTGTTCCGCCGCATCATACCTAAAATGATGAGGTCCACCGACCGTCAGTCTATAAGACTCAGCATATTCCTCACCACCTCCACCCGCGACTCCTAGGCACCGTGCGGGAGGAGGAAGCGGAGGTCATCAAGGGGTAAATCAAAAGCAGGTGACAGCGGAGAGACTAGCAGGGTCTATAATTACTGAACATTAAATAATAACAATTCTATGCTAGCAGAGTATAGTACAACAACAATGAGTAAAAGACAATGCAATATAAAGAAGCAGGTATAAGAAATAAGAGCATCTACGAGAGTAACCTTAACTTATATGCACACACACAAGCACATAAGCTAAGGGATCTGGCAAGAAGTAAACTCATCGTATAAAAGAGCCCACACTAATTTATACGATGAGGTCTCTGTTTACGCAGAAATGCTATGCTATGATATGCAATGTAATGATGCAATGTTTGTATTATTATTTCATACACATGCAACTCACTCACACGACTCTGTACGTACAGACCTTTAGTTCCCACTTTTCAGAGGTAGCTAACCTCTCGGGCACCTCCCGTCGTGGTCAAACGGTGGCAGAGGAGCGGGCGTCTCCTCACCTAGGTGGGTAAGTCACACTACCAGACCTAGGCCCAAACATATGCTGTGATACCGGTACCCGGTACTCACGAGCTCCTGCGTACTAAACTGAATTGGCCAGGCAGGGTTTAGGGGATTCGTCCCGTCAGACGCGCTGTAAAACAACCTGGCCCCAATAAAAACCACTAGCACTGCCGAGTCAAAGAACTGCTGTCGGTGTGACGACTAAAACAGAACCGAAGACCCACCACAACTTACACACAAGTAACATGTATTAGTTATTTACTACTGAGCCTCCAGCTCACATATTTGCATCAACATTTATAAAGTAGAGCCTACCGCTCGCCAGGCTATACCAGCCTTAGATTTAAACTACGAGCATACCGCTCGCTAGACTATACTGGTCTTATGTTTAGACTACGAGCCTACCGCTCACTAGACTACACTAGTCTTATAAGTAAAATATGAGCTTACCGCTAACTAGACTATACAATTCTTATATATTGAATATGAGCTTACCGCTCGCTAGACTATACAAGTCTTATATATAAATTACGAGCTTACCGCTAGCTAGACTATACAAGTCCATCCTTATAACCCGAGCCTACCGCTCGCCGGACTATCCCAGTCCATCCTTATAACCCGAGCCTACCGCTCGCCGGACTATCCCTGTCCATCCTTATAACCCGAGCCTACCGCTCGCCGGACTATCCCAGTCCATCATTATAACCCGAGCCTACCGCTCGCCGGACTATCCCAGTCCATCCTTATAACCCGAGCCTACCGCTCGCCGGACTATCCCAGTCCATCCTTATAACCCGAGCCTACCGCTCGCCAGACTATCCCAGTCCATCCTTATAACCCGAGCCTACCGCTCGCCAGGCTATACCAGTCCATCCTTATAACCCGAGCCTACCGCTCGCCGGACTATCCCAGTCCATCCTTATAACCCGAGCCTACCGCTCGCCGGACTATCCCAGTCCATCCTGAATCCAGGGTTGGCCTTAGATACTTCTCGACTACGCCCTTGAGTATTTACATTATGATGGCTCACCCGGCTAAGGGCGGTTCTACTTTCATATGATCATTTATTACCGATGAGTTGTGTGTGTGACCCTTGACAAGGTCTAACTTCCTTTTCTTATCGTCGAAGTGCCTGCACTTATAGCTTGCTAAACGCACCCCACTCCTTACTTCCCAAGTTGCCCTTAGAGATGCTCTTCCAAATAATCTGAGCCTTCATAATTAATAAAGAGTTAACAGTTCTATGTGTGAAGGTCAGTGGTGGTCTAATTCATGTAAATCAGTTTCACTATTTGCAGACCGAAATAAGGTTGATCTAGATTTGACTCCTATGGTGCGATCTTGATCACATCATATCCAAACGGGTTCCAATTATTACCATAGGTTTGCAATGAGTGGCGATCTAACAACCTCAAATCCTAATTTCATAAATTCTCTAGGGAATCTTAAATCATAGTTTCTATTAAAATAGGAGGTGTGCAAATAGAGATTTCTACATCGAGTGCCAACTAACGATCTCCATAAATTCTGGTAAATTCACTGTAACATAATGTTGGTCTAAAATAAAAACCTCAAACCCCAAGTTTCACATTTTTACAGGGATAATTAACCATATTTTCTACTTAACATAAATGGGGTGCAAATAGGGATTTACATATCAAGTATTAGATTATGATCTCAATAAACTCTGGGAAAATTACCATGACATAATACTGGCCTAAAAATACCAAATCCTGAATTTCACATTTCTAGCAGAAATATTTGACCATAATTATCATTTACTACCTTTGGTGTGCGTATAAGGGTTTACACTACAAGTGCTATGTACGGAATTCAATAAATTCTGGGAAAATTACCATAGGCTTATATTAGCATTATGACCTACTGTGATTTATCTCAAATTTATCAGACATATAAAAACTCAATATTTGCACAAAATTCATAAAGGGTATATTTGTAAATTCATCTATTTGTATCATGAAATATTTCCCAAAAATTCTCAGAAAATTCCTGCTGCCAAAATAATAAAATCAAAGACTAAATACTAAGTTTCACATCATTCCAAGTTCATATGACCCCCTTTTCATTTTATAACCTAAATTAGGGGTAATTTAGTAAATTCCACATCTTGGGATTTTTGTACCCAAAAATCCCCAAATAACTTTTGGGAAGGCATATTGCTGCCAAGGACCCATGTCCAACATTTCAAGCCATTGGGTTAACCCCCAAGGCTTGGGGCTCACTCCACCCCAAAATTGCTAAGGGCACACATTTAAGGTCCTTAGCCTAGCTCTTGCATGGCTCATAACTCCACATGCACAAGGGCAAATGATCTCACATTTTTACCAGTGATATAGATATATATAAAGAGCTTACCACTAAAATTTGGGGGTGTTTGGAGTTATACAACTCCATAAATACCAAATATTTACTTTTCCTAATAAATGGAATACCTCAATGGATATACATCCAAAAATTCTCAAATTAAAATCCTAGGTGTGTCTTCATACCCTGCATGCATGGTAGAAAAATCAAGGGATTTGGTTAAGCCAATTGAAAGATATAGCCTTTTAAATTTCTGCCCTACACAAGGAGCAGTCCTAGGAAAGAGGGTGCCCTGATGTCCACAGTGCACCAAATCAGATGATTAAGGTGTCAAATGAAAGTAGACCCATAGGGCTACGAAAGTTGTATCTTCCCCTTTTTGCAAATATGGCCTCTAAGGCCTTCAAAAATTGCATGCAAACTACTTAAAAATCCTAGGCAGAATTATTATGGTTTGCCAATAGACATAAAGAGCAGTCCTAGGAAAATGGGTGCCCTGGTGTCCACAGTGCACCAAATCAGATGATTAAGGTGGCAAATGAAAGTGAACCCATAGGGATACAAAAGTTGTCTCTGCCCCGTTTTGCAAATATGGCCTCTAAGGCCTTCAAAGATTGCATGCAAACTACTTAAAAATCCTAGGCAGAATTATTATGGTTTGCCAATAGACATAAAGAGCAGTCCTAGGAAAAAGGCTCTACAAGGAGCTGTATTGCTCCAAATCACTTGATCTCAAATCCTACAGAAATAGACATCAAGAGTTACAAAAGTTGTCTCAGCCAACTTTTCAAGATCTGGCTTCTAAGGGCCCCAAATCTGGCATTCAAGGTCTGTATATTCTTAGGTCATTTCTAAGTGGCCTGCATATAGCCTGATCTTGATCAGATCAACGGCTGTGATTACATCTTCTTCCTCCAGCCTGAGGGCGTGATTTGCCCGACCTGGAGCAATATCCAACTCCATTTCCCGGCCATCTAACCACCTCCCCGGCCGGCCACCACCACCACCACCTCCGTTGAGGTGTGGGCTAACGTTTGGCGGCGATCCGGCCGCCGGAGATGGTGTTTTCCGGCGAACCCAACACCACTCAAAATCCGAAATTCTCCATTTTTCTCACATGGGATCGGGCTCAATTGAGCCCGATTTCTCTCCTAAATTCATCTAGATGCTAGCACAAGTGGAGAGGGGAAGGAAACTTGCCTCGATTTTGAGCTTCATGCACAAGCATTCCAGATTTCTCCATGTCTGAACTTGTGGAGCTCCAATGGTGATCCAAGCCTTCTGAGCCCGATTTCTTCTCCAATGTTAGGGGGTTTTCTCCTCTCCATTCCAGGAAGCTAATGGCGGGGTAAAAACGAGCTTGGGGAGGTTATATGCATGACAACCATTATTGGCGATTTCAACAAGGTTGCACCTCCTCATTCAGCCACTCCCAGAGCTCCAAGTGGGCATGAAAGCTGCAGGAAATTAACCTCTGAGCTCGGCTACAGTCTTTGGGAGGTGAATTAATCTCAATGGTGGGCTTTTCCATGAAAATGCCATTAAAGTGGTCGGCCTCTTCCTAAAATTCACCCTCTACCCAACTGCCACATCATCAATTCCTGTTGGGATTGCTTGGGTGGGCTGAGAGAAGACCAGGTTTCATGGAATTAAGACCATGTGGAGCTTAATCCATGAATTCATGGTTTTCCTACGTGGATTTTAAGAAACATTCCAATTCTACCCTTAGGCATGCCTTTCTCTTTCAATTTCTGAATTCACATCAGTCCAAGGGAATTGTGGGCCTTCTATGGGCTTCATTAGATGGGCCTAAGCCCACTTGAATTGATTCTTGGGATTATTTGACTTATTTGAGCCGAATTGGGTTAAGCGGGCATCATGGTGATTTTGACCTAATTCGTGGGATTGGCTTGATTTATTGGGATAATTGTGGTTCAATGGGCTCCCCAAGGGGTTAGGGAGAGTTGGTTCTAATCAATTTGATCATTTGAATCTTAATTGACCCTTAATATGGATGGTTGACTTACTTTGAGCTAGACTTGACTTTGGTTAAGGTGACCAATTGGGTTAACCCCAATGGGTTCTAAATGACCCAGGGGACTCCCTAACGGGTTTAGGGGGAGTTGGTGTGGTCCACTTGTCATTTTGAAGCTTAAATATCAAGCCCTAAGCCTTGGACTCAATTTAACTATTTGCACACCAAGGTGATTTTTACCTATTCACCTTGGTTCTTAAGGTCGTTTTGGCCTCTTAGAGAATTATCGTGACCTTGTCATGACGAAATGCACCTTAGGGGTCTAGTCGTTCTGGGGATGTTACATAAGCAATCTACAAATGCACATCATGAACAACAAAACAAAAGAACTATTCATTGAGAGACAATGAAATCTGCATGATTAGCAACATAGGTTCAAGATAGTACATCATCATAAGATAGGAAGAAACTCATACAAAGTAGCCTAAAAGAGAGGAGGTAAGTAATATCTGTATAAAGCCTGAGCCTCTTCCTCGGATATGGAAGAAGGTTGTGATCCTTCAACTCAATCCTTGGCTTCCTTCTGGGTTCGTGAGGAATGTTGTCACCAAACCATCCAATGTTACCCCTCTTCTCGGTGGGTTTGCTCTGTCCACATCATGAACTAAGTATCCTTGCGGTGTGGCTGTGATTGCAGAAGAATCCTTCTCATGGAAGCCTTGGATGGTTGGAGAAATCTTAGGGCAAAGCACTGGCCTGATGGGATAGAGCTGGAAGAGAGGAGAGGATGATTCCCCAAGGATCGAGAAAAAATTGTTAAAAGTAGTATATATATAGAACGTCAGTAGAAATTATTCTTGCTCGATCTTGCGCACGACTGTGCTTTTGATCATTCGAGAAGGAATGAAAAATAGGTGGGTAAATATGAAACTCTAGCAGCTATCAAGAAATCAAGCAAGAAGGAATTCACATGACTGTGTGTAAGATCGCACGTGTTGAAACCGAGATCTCGGCTTCTGTGGAGTTCGGGGCCCTCAGCAAGCTGAGGGGCAACCAACACTTACTCCCCCCAAGGGAGAGCTCTAGGATGAAGGTTGAGGAACTATGAACTGGACCAAGGGCTTAGTGGGGAGGTCCCGCCACATACCCAGAAGTTCCCAAGGAACTTCCCCTCCCAAGCCACTACTAAGCTTGGGCACCACTGGAGGCTCTCCTCACCCACTAGAGAGACATGGGGAGGGAGAGAGAGGGAGAGAGATAGCCTAGAATCAGATCCCTCCAAATGGTGCCCCCTTGGTCCTATTTAGAGGATTTCTGAAGTTGGGCTGCAAATAGCCGAAAACTGGTCTGCCAGATTACCAAAATACCCTTGAACTGGGCTGAAGATAGCTAAATCCCGCTACTCTTGGGTGCTAAACGCAGACCGCCTACCCGACTTGGAGCTGGGCGAGCCGGAGGCCTCCCGGCCTCCCCGGCTCGCCCCCACAAGGCTCTGGGCGAGCCGGAGGCCTCCCGGCCTCCCCGGCTCGCCCCCATGTTGGGGTGCGTTTAGACATCCCTCCTGGTGAGGTCTCGCTGGGGTGCATTTAGACACCCCTCCTGGTGAGGTCTCGCTGGGGTGCATTTAGACACCCCTCCTGGTGAGGTCTCGCTGGGGTGCATTTAGACACTCCTCCTGGTGAGGTCTCGCTGGGGTGCATTTAGACATCCCTCCTGGTGAGGTCTCGCCTGGGTGCATTTAGACACCCCTCCTGGCTGCCGGACTAGGGAGCAGGGGCAAGTGGAGCTCATCCCCTGCTGCTGGGCGAGCCAGAGGCCTCCCTGGCCTCCCCGGCTTGCCCCCACAAGGCTCTGGGCGAGCCGGAGGCCTCCCGGCCCTCCCAGCTCGCCCCCACAAGGCTCTGGGAGAGACGAAGGCCTCCCAGCCCTCCCAGCTCACCCCCACAAGTCTCTGGGCGAGCCGGAGGCCTCCTGGCCCTCCCAGCTCGCCCCCACAAGTTTCTGGGCGAGTCGGAGGCCTCCCGGCCATCCCAGCTCGCCCCCACAAGGCTCTGGGCGAGCCAAAGGCCTCCCGGCCCTCCCAGCTCGCCCCCACAATGGTCTGGGCGAGCCGGAGGCCTCCCGGCCCTCCCAGCTCGCCCCCATAGGGCTCTGGGCGAGCTGGAGGCCTCCCGGCCCTCCCAGCTCGCCCCCACAAGGGTCTGGGCAAACCGGAGGCCTCCCGGCCCTCCCAGCTCGCCCCCACAAGGCTCTGGGCGAGCCGGAGGCCTCCCGGCCCTCCCAGCTCGCCCCCACAAGGCTCTGGGCTAGCCAGAGGCTTCCCGACCGTCCCAGCTCGCCCCCACAAGGCTCTGGGCGAGCCGGAGGCCTCCCGGCCCTCCCGGCCCTCCCGGCTCGCCCCCACAAGGTTCTGGGCGAGCCGGAGGCCTCCCGGCCCTCCCAGGCTCGCCCTCACAAGGCTCTGGGTGAGCCGGAGGCCTCCCGGCCTTCCCCGGCTCACCCTCACACGGGAACAGTCCTGGGATGCGCCCCTCAGACTCGACTCCCTCCAAATGCTCACCCCTCCTCCTCCCGGGGTCGCGCCCTTTGGAAATTTTGGGCCTAAAAATATCTTGGGCCTCGGGGGCCCACTCGGAGAATACAGGGTTGTACACAATCCCCGCTCTTTTCGAGCGTAGATCACGCTCGGAAAGAAATGTCCAACCCTGCATATTCGACGAGTGTCGCTGGGAATCCGGTTATTGGTGATATCTTGGAAAAGCCACAGCGCCTCCCCGAGAGGTCCCCCAACCTTGCCGGCTAGCGAGAGCCCGGCTAGCTGAGCCACCTCGGGGAAAAACACAGCCTCCCCAAGAGGCCTTCCTACCCTGCCGGCTAGCGAGAGCCCGGCTAGTGGGGCCACCTCGGGGGAAAACACTTAGCCTCCCCGAGAGGCCTTCCTACCCTGCCGGCTAGTGAGAGCCCGGCTAGCGGAACCACCTCGGGGGGAAAAATACTTAAGAGAATTTTCGGCCACTGAGCGGTTCCTGACCCTGCCAGCTAGGTGGGAGCCTAGTCAGCAGGTCAGCATGGGGACTAAGTACTTGGGACTTTCCTGCCACCGAGCGATCGTCGGACCTGCCAGCTTGATGGGAGCCTGGTCAGCGGGCCAGCATCGGGACTAAGTACTTGGGACTTTCCTGCCACCGAGCGATCCTCGGACCTGCCAGCTTGATGGGAGCCTGATCAGCGGGCCAGCATCGGGACTAAGTACTTGGGACTTTCCTGCCACCGAGCGATCCTCGGACCTGCCAGCTTGATGGGAGCCTGGTCAGCGGGCCAGCGTCGGGACTAAGTACCCTGAGACTCTCCTACCACCGAGCGATCCTCGGACCTGCCAGCTTGATGGGAGCCTGGTCAGCGGGCCAGCGTCGGGGCTAATTACTTGGGACTTTCCTGCCACCGAGCGATCCTCGGACCTGCCAGCTTGATGGGAGCCTGGTCAGCGGGCCAGCATCGGGACTAAGTACTTGGGACTTTCCTGCCACCGAGCGATCCTCGGACCTGCAAGCTTGATGGGAGCCTGGTCAGCGGGCCAGCATCGGGACTAAGTACCCTGAGACTCTCCTGCCACCGAGCGATCCTCGGACCTGCCAGCTTGATGGGAGCCTGGTCAGCGGGCCAGCGTCCGGGCTAATTACTTGGGACTTTCCTGCCACCGAGCGATCCTCGGACCTGCCAGCTTGATGGGAGCCCGATCAACGGGCCAGCATCGGGACTAAGTACTTGGGACTTTCCTGCCACCGAGCGATCCTCGGACCTGCCAGCTTGTTGGGAGCCTGGTCAGCGGGCCAGCATCGGGACTAAGTACCCTGAGACTCTTCTGCCACCGAGCGATCCTCGGACCTGCCAGCTTGATGGGAGCCTGGTCAGCGGGCCAGCGTCGGGGCTAATTACTTGTGACTTTCCTGCCACCGAGCGGTCCTCGGACCTGCCAGCTTGATAGGAGCCTGGTCAGCGGGCCAGCATCGACACTAAGTACTTGGGACTTTCCTGCCACCGAGCGATCCTCGGACCTGCCAGCTTGATGGGAGCCTAGTCAGCGGGCCAGCATCGGGACTAAGTACTTGGGACTTTCCTGCCACCGAGTGATCCTCGGACCTGCCAGCTTGATGGGAGCCTGGTCAGCGGGCCAGCATCGGGACTAAGTACTTGGGACTTTCCTGCCACCGAGCGATCCTCGGACCTGCCAGCTTGATGGGATCCTGGTCACCGGGCCAGCATCGGGACTAAGTACCCTGAGACTCTCCTGCCACCGAGCGATCCTCGGACCTGCCAGCTTGATGGGGGCCTGGTTAGCGGGCCAGCGTCGGGGCAGTTCATCGAGGATCGCTCGGTGGCAGGCTCCCATCAAGCTGGAAGGTCCGAGGATCGCTCGGTGGCAGGAAATTCCCAAGTACTTAGTCCCGATGCTGGCCCGCTGACCAGGCTCCCATCAAGCTGGCAGGTCCGAGGATCGCTCGGTGGCAGGAAAGTCCCAAGTACTTAGTCCCGATGCTGGTCCGCTGACCAGGCTCCCATCAAGCTGGCAGGTCCGAGGATCGCTAGGTGGCAGGAAAGTCCCAAGTACTTAGTCCCCATGCTGACCAGGCTCCCACCTAGCTGGCAGGGTCAGGAACCGCTCAGTGGCCGAAAATTCTCTTAAGTATTTTTCCCCCCGAGGTGGCTCCGCTAGCCGGCCTCTCACTAGCCGGCAGGGTAGGAAGGCCTCTCGGGGAGGCTAAGTGTTTTTCCCCCGAGGTGGCTCCACTAGCCGGGCTCTCGCTAGCCGGCAGGGTAGGAAGGCCTCTCGGGGAGGCTGTGTTTTTCCCCGAGGTGGCTCAGCTAGCTGGGCTCTCGCTAACCGGCATGGTTGGGGGACCTCTCGGGGAGGCGCTGTGGCTTTTCCAAGATATCACCAATAACTGGATTCCCAGCGACACTCGTCGAATATGCAGGGTTGGACATTTCTTTCCGAGCGTGAGCCACGCTCGAAAAGAGCGGGGATTGTGTACAACCCTGTATTCGCCGAGTGGGCTCCCGAGGCCCAAGATATTTTTTGGCTCAATATTTCCAAAGGGTGCGACCCCGGGAGGAGGAGGGGTGAGAATTTGGAGGGAGTCGAGTCTGAGGGGCGCATCCCAGGACTGTTTCCTTGTGAGGGTGAGCCGGGGAGGGCCGGGAGGCCTCCGGCTCGCCTAGAGCCTTGTGAGGGCGAGCCGGGGAGGGCCGGGAGGCCTCCGGCTCGCCCAGAACCTTGTGGGGGCAAGGTGGGAGGGCCGGGAAGCCTCCGACTCGCCCAGAGCCTTGTGGGGGCGAGCTGGGAGGGCCGGGAGGCCTCCGGCTCGCCCAGAGCCTTGTGGGGGCGAGCTGGGAGGGCCGGGAGGCCTCCGGTTCGCCCAGACCCTTGTGGGGGCGAGCTGGGAGGGTCGGGAGGCCTCCGGCTCGCCCAGACCCTTGTGGGGGTGAGCTGGGAGGGCCGGGAGGCCTCCGGCTCGCCCAGACCCTTGTGGGGGCGAGATGTGAGGGCCGGGAGGCCTCCGGCTCGCCCAGACCCTTGTGGGGGCGAGCTGGGAGGGCCGGAGGCCTTTGTCTCGCCCTGAGCCTTGTGGGGGCGAGCTGGGAGGGCTGGGAGGCCTCCGGCTCGCCCAGAGCCTTGTGGGGGCAAGCTGGGAGGGCCAGGAGGCCTCCAGCTCGCCCAGAGCCTTGTGGGGGCGAGCTGGGAGGGCCGTGAGGCCTCCAGCTCGCCCAGAGCCTTGTGGGGGCGAGCCAGGGAGGCCGGGGAGGCCTCTGGCTCGCCCAGCAGCAGGGGACGAGCTCCACTCGCCCCTGCTCCCTAGTCCGGCAGCCAGGAGGGGTGTCTAAATGCACCCAGGCGAGACCTCACCAGGAGGGGTGTCTAAATGCACCCCAGTGAGACCTCACCAGGAGGGGTGTCTAAATGCACCCCAGCGAGACCTCACCAGGAGGGGTGTCTAAATGCACCCCAGCGAGACCTCACCAGGAGGGGTGTTTAAATGCACCCCAGCGAGACCTCACCAGGAGGGATGTCTAAACGCACCCCAACGTGGGGGAGAGCTGGGGAGGCCAGGAGGCCTCCGGCTCGCCCAGAGCCTTGTGGGGGCGAGCCGGGGAGGCCGGGAGGCCTCCGGCTCGCCCAGCTCCAAGCCGGGTAGGCAGTCTACATTTAGCGCCTAAGAGTAGCGGGATTTAGCTATCTGCAGCCCAGTTCAAGGGTATTTTGGTAATCTGGCAGACCAGTTTTCGGCTTTTTGCAGCCTAACTTCAGAAATCCTATAAATAGGACCAAGGGGCACCATTTGGAGGGATCTGATTCTAGGCTAGCTCTCTCCCTCTCTCTCCCTCCCCAAGTCTCTCTAGTGGGTGAGGAGAGCCTCCAGTGGTGCCCAAGCTTAGTAGTGGCTTGGGAGGGGAAGTTCCTTGGGAACTTCTGGGTATGTGGCGGGGCCTCCCCACTAAGCCCTTGGTCCAGTTCATAGTTTCTCAACCTTCATCCTAGAGCTCTCCCTTGGGGGGAGTTAATGTTGGTTGCCCCTCAGCTTGCTGAGGGCCCCGAACTCCACAGAAGACGAGATCTCGGTTTCAACAACACGGACAAGGCCAAAATAACTAAATTCTCGGGAAAGTTAGGACAAACAACACGCACGACCACAACAAATCATGCGAGCACAAATTCACATAATCGTGCATAAGATCAACATGCTATTGGGAAAATAGAGTAGAACGCGCACGACTGCTGCAAACCATGTGAGCAAAAAATTTCATGGTCGTGTGATTTTGTTAAATGCAAGCCATCTTCCCCTGCAAGAACAAACGCATGACCATGCATGTGCAAATCGCAAAGGCAGACACAATTCTACATGGAACTAGGCCATAAACTTCCCTAAATCCACCACAACTGATACATTGTATTTAAAAGAGCATACAACATTAAAACTCTAACTAAGCATGGATGAGAGGGAGAGGTTATCTCCCTTATGTATGATATGCAACAAAAATTAATCCATCTAGCTTAGATAAGCTCATATGAAGACTTTGGAGAATTTGAATGATATGTGTTAAACTGATGATGAACTAAAAAAGGTGAAAATAGAGCTAGATGAGCACCAAAATTACTATATAAATATCACTCATCAAATACCACCATACTTGAATGTTTTCTTGTCCCAAGCAAACCACTGGACTCATAGGGATAAAAAGTGGCTAATTACTCAAATAGATAGTGAAACTAGGGAGTGGAAAGAAACGTTTCATGCCCTGGATGGATATAAAGAAACCTAGTGAAGCTGTTTATGGATACTAAATATTTACAACCTTTTCAATCATTATATCAAACTTATAATATCCACTCATACAAAAGAATTAAATTGTTTTTCCTAGATATAGCGTAGGGAGAAAGTAGTGCAACCACTTAAATCGACATTAACATATTAAGACTATGGGGCATCCTCCAAAGAAATCCATCAATGATGATGGACATAGGCTTTCCCGGTCAAACCCTCTCCACTGCACTGGTCAAGGATAACTCAAAGTATAATTAGGAATTAAGAAGGGACGAAGCATTAAGGTTTGTGTTTAAGGTGAGGCACATCAAAATGATAAACATGAGGCTCAAATTCACACTTAAACAAAATCAGGGATGACATCAAAATCTGCCAAAGTATAAAGTGCTAGAAGTGACACCCCCATACTTAAATGATGAAATACATGGTCACTCTAGCTTTCATATACACGAGCATGTTGATGCCGAAATTGCACCTCCACGATCCACTCGAGGAAACAGGGGGAAAAGGAGGCCGCGAGCAGCTGGTTACTTGAGTCGCGAGTGAAGAGGGGAGAAGAAGAGGTCTGGTCGCGAGGCTTGTTTGGTGAGGCCGCCCGGCCTATTTGATGAGGCCGCCAGGCTTGTTTGGTGAGGCCGCCCGGCTTGCTTGGTGAGGCCGCCCGGCTTATCTGATGAGTCCTCCAGGCTTGGCAGTTAGGAGGTCGCCAGACAGCCCGTTACTAGGTGCGGTTTGATTGGTCTAGCCGCAAGATTTGGACCTCTCGGCCGGTGTCCCTTCTGAAGAGGCATGGTGGCCTATTTATAGGACCAGGGTGGAGTTTTCTAGAAGTTGATGACGTCAGTTCTAGGAGAACAGAAGAAGAGGTCGCCCGGACCGCGACCTCACTGGGAGAGGTCGCCCGGTGCGCGACCTCATGATGTGTCCCATTTATATACACATTTATGGACTCATCTGGGCCGTATTTCTAGTCAATGCACCACACTTTAGGCATGTTTACGATCGTATTTGTTATTCCCTGCTAGGTGCACTCTTAGGCCCGTTTCGGTGTGCATTTGCGCTCCTTGTTATTTTGGGTAAGCACATGGTGCTCCCCAATCCTTTTTCTGTGTTTATTTGGTGCTGGAGGTGTATTCCCAGCTGGTATGTCTTATGTGCAGGTGGCCGGATCGTCCCATTTTCCCCCAAAATCTAGTCTGTGCATATCGCACGGTCGTGCGTTTCCTTGACGCACGGACGGTAGCGATCGTGCGTCTGTATCTGGGCAGAAAATGAACAATCTGAGTTTTGTCGTGCGTTTTACGCACGGGCGGATTTGCCGGTGCGTGAGTAAAATGCACGATCGACCTGTTTCCTTTTGTTTTTGGTCATTCTGAATTTACCCGTGCGTTTGTACGCACCGGCAAATTTGCCCGTGCGTGAGTAAAACGGACGGGCGGCGCAGCGTCTCCCTCAAGTCAGATTTTATCATTTAATAACGCAAGGTTCACGCACGGTCGTGCGTTCGACCGTGCTGACCATTTTTCTGCCTTTTTAGTATAAAATGCAGGATACACCGCAGTCAACGGGAGAGCTCGTAAGGGGAGCGGGAAATCAGATCCTCCCCGCAGTTTCTGAGGTCTGAAGGCTTCTCCTTCACCTCCACCACCAAGGAGACCATATTCCGGCGATTTCCACCACCATTCTTCCATTCGGGAGCGTTAGCAAGCATTCTCCATCAAGTGTTCAAGCATTCCTCGTCGTGGGAAGCCATAGAAGTGTTGTAGGTCATTGGAGAGGTGACAGCCTCCATCGAGTACGCACACCATCTGAGGGCCGAGCCCGGAGAGAGCCCGACAACCTCTCATTCCGGCCGAGAACCCAAGATGCGGCGACATCTTCCTATTGGTCCTCTCTAAACTTGATGCTTGTACTTTCTTTGTGTTGTTGTAATGAACTATTGCATAGCTTAATGTCATAGATCTTTTATGATGTTCATGTGCAATGATGCGTTGGTGTGAGAGTAGCATTTTCCTTGTTGTGATTTTCTGAGTTCGTTGTGTGTGAAGCCCCAGCAATTGCTAGTGGTGATGATTGGAGAAGAGGTGTCTGCGACCCTCAACCGTCACAGTTACTTTCCGTCCACACGCCTCCCGAAGCACGACATCGCGGCCGTTGCATCCATCCCGCCTTGCGAAGCGGAGTTTTGACCCGCATCTCTCTTTTCCGCATTAGCTTAGGAACCAAATCACAACCCCATTGTTGTTACTTAGTAATCCTTTTTCCTAATTTTCGGGCAGAGCTAATCACATTACCCAACTTGCAGTCCTTTGAGAGATGATATTCAGGGATTTCCTCCCAATTTTATTACTTGAGCGACCGGTGCATTGCCGTCGTATCGCATTTCATGCTCGCTAACTAGCATTGCTGAAATTGCGCATCAAGTTTTTGTCGTCGTTGCTGGGGACTGCAAGCATTTATGATTTGTTTTTCTTTGGAATTCGTTTTAAGGTCTTTTTATTTTTTTTTATTTTCTACTTTTGTGTTGAAGAGTGTGTATGCATAGAAGAGATCCCGGTGAGTGCGCAACATTTGACCCTGAAATAGAGCGTACCCTGCGGGCACGTCTCCATGCTGCTGCCACCATGGATGTTAATGAAAATCAGGTTGATCCCGGAGTGGGAAATGCACCGGTCATGGGTCAGGTAGCTGACGAGAATGAAATGGCTAGGCCACGACCCAGGACCATGAGAGATTACACTACACCCACTGTTGGGAGTGTGTACCCTGGATTCGGCCCGGCTATCACCAACAACAACTTTGAGATAAAGTCGGCCATCCTGAACATGATCCGCAACCAGGCCCAATTCTCTGGGTTAGCCAGTGAAGACCCCCATCTTCACTTGGTTGAATTCGCAGAAATTTGCGGGACATTTTGGTACGCAGGGCTGGCTGACGAGACGGTAAAGCTCAGGTTGTTCCCTTTCTCTCTACATGACAAGGCAAAGCCGTGGCTCCACACGATACCACCTGGCACAACTACCACTTGGAACGCTCTGCAAGAAAAATTTCTGACAAAGTTCCATCCTGTCGACAAGGTCGTAAACTTGCGGAGGGAAATTGCAACCTTCCAACAACACGATCAGGAGGCTCTCGCAGAAGCTTGGGAGAGGTTCATGAACCTTCTCCGGAAATGTCCCCAGCATGAGCTGCAACCATGGACTATAGTAGAAATTTTTTACTTTGCTATTGAGCCTAACTACAGGGCCATGATTGATGCTGCTGCAGGTGGAACTCTAATGAACCACACCCAAAAGACGCATTACAGATCGTCCAAGACACTGCCATTCATAGCTCCTTTTGGACTGCTGGAAGAAACGCTCCGAGGAATGCTCGGGGACTCTTTAAGGTGAACACATCTGGTGCACCTGCTGAAAGTATCATGCTACTAAAGAGGCCCACCCTCCCTTCTGCCTCAGTGATGATGATATAATGCCAAGGTTGTGGAAGCCTGGGGAATCATGCATATGAGTTTCCCACAGGTGAGCAACCTACCGAAGTTTCTTTTGATGAAAGCGTCAATTATATTAATGATCAAAATCATGGAGCACCGTTTAATAATGCCTATAACTCGGGCGTGAGGAGTCATCCAAACTTCTCTTGGAAACAAAAAGTTCCAGGCCAACGATGGCAAGGAGGCTCGCATCAATTCGATGCTCAAGCCTCTGGTAGCCAACCGCGGCCGCCTCAACCGAGTTATAATCAAGGTGCCCCGACTCCTAAGAAGAGCAACCTCGAAGAAATGATGGAGAGGTTTATGCAGGCCGCAAACGCGAATATGGTTAACCAGACCGCATCCATGCAAAGCTTGGAGACGCAATTGGGCCAATTGGCTCAATTGTTAACCGAGCGTTTGCAAGGGACCCTTCCCAGCAACACAGAAAAAAATCCTATCAATCAAGGGAAAAGTCTTACCGACACGGAAGTGGTTAACCCAAGTGAATTAGTAATCACTTGCTCTATTAATAACATCAAAACTGCTGCCTTATGTGGCTCCGGTTCACCCCGCAACGTCCTTGCATTGCAAGACATTGCTAAATTGCAACTCGAAATGAACACGGACGATCAGAAGTCTTTGGTGCTTGCTAATGGGACCATTATTCAGTCGGAGGGAGAAGTGAAAATGTTGAAGTCATGGTCGAGGGGATGGTGGTGGTCGCTGATTTTCAAGTATTCGGACCCCAAGAGAATAAATCCATCCCCATCTTGGGAGTGCCGTTCTTGAAAGAGAGCGGTGCCACTTTGGATTTCTCTGCAGGGAGTGTTATCATCCCTACTTGCCCCAAGAATGTGCCCGAAACATTGTCTCGCTCTCCCCAAATTATTTCTGATGAATCTCTTAGTAATGCATGAATAGGGGCTGAAACAGTATCGTTGGAAGAAGAAAAAGATGAGAAGCAGTCATGCGAAAAAGAAGAAGAAGCAGGCTTACGAAAGAAATGTGACCCTGAGAGGAAGGAGAGCCTCGTTTCTGAACCCGCCAAGCAAAACGTAACTCGGGACAATGTCCCATTTTTATTTAGCAAGAAATCGTGCAATAAACCTTTTAAATAGTCTGTCTCTTGGGCTGACCCAGTTGCTACCGCGGCAACGAAAGTGATGTTACCCACCACTAAGGTGGGAAAATCTGACGACTATCAACGCTGGCGCTCTCCAACCGTGGAGAAGTTGAAGCAAGAGAGACAATTTCCTGGTGCACGCTCCACTACTTCCAGTGGCAAGATGGCAGAGGCTAGGGAAAAATTGGGTGACACCATTTTTGGCCCTAAAGCTTTCACCTCCAGCCTACAAGCCACTGGAGATGTGCACTACAAAAGCGCGTATAGCTGATGCTCTTTTTCTTGCCGTGATCTGTGTGCATGAAACTTTTCTCTATGTTAGAACTATTTATCTTCAATGCTTAATACAGGTATTTGGTACACCTTTAAAGACGTTAAACAAAAGGGCTTCTTGGGAGACAACCCATGGGAACCACCCGGTTCCGTTTGCTTAGTCTATGTCTTTTAGTCCTGTTTTTTTTTCTTTTTGCTAACATCGCAGGTTAAAGCTCTCGCGTGGTGGATGCGAAAGGAGAAAAATTTAAGGAAGGAATTACCGCACTTCTGGCATGCTCATTTATGAGCATAGGTCCACTCTACCCCTATTCTCCTTATTCCAGAATTCCCTATTTTATTTTGTTTTGATCATGTCTGGGGGAGCGGACCTTTGCTTGCGCTACACGCACATTCATGCTAGAATGTTATGTTAGGAAAATTATATTGATTGTCTCATTGCATAACACACACCACACATGTTTTATTTTTACTCGTGAGCAATTATCGTGTAAGTGCTTGATGTATGTGTTTAGAAGTTTGAATGTTAGTTGAGGATTGTGTGGCTGAACACGATGTGACCCGTGCGGTGCTACTAGTAGAGCGCTCACGCAGCATAAAAATTCACGTAGAATAGATTTAATTACAAAGTTATAGTTTTATTTACTTCATTTGTGTAATTACTTAATACTCTACTCAAATGGTGAATTTGGTGAATCTAGCGGTAGCCCTAGGTCGAGTGTAGAAGAGCTGTTAGCCTCGTGTTGTTTGAGTTGGAAGGAGAGGAGACCTCGCTTGGTGGTTAAGAACTTGCCCCAAGCTATTTTCAAAACGAGTGTGTTGAATGATCTTGTTGGGAGCATGACGTAGGCCATCATTTGGTCCGGTTGAGCTTTGATTTCCCAACCTAACGTCTTCCTTTGCTAGCATCGTTGAGCCTTACCTCTCTTATTTGTTAAACTCCACTAAACTTTCACCAAGGCCACATATCCCAACCTAATACGCACTAGAGTCGAACTTTGGAATTCATACATATTTATGATGATTTTGCGTTGCGGAGAAATATTTTTGTGCGCGAAGAAAAAAAATGAGAATGAGTTAAAATTTTTGATTGATCCTAACTTATGTTTCTATGGATCTATAAAAAAAGAAGAGTAAAAGAACTCTAAGAAGAATCTTACCACAAGTGTGGTAGTCTCGCGCACACCATCGTGCTTAAATGAAGTCTGGGGGAGTATGCTTCAAGGTGAAGATGTTGAGGTTGAAATTTGTTATTTACCGGAGGATGAGTGCATTTAACCTACGTTCTTCTACTTCATTACCGTACCTCAACCCAAGCCCTATGTCTAGCCTAAAAGCCCTACTGATTCTTAATAAGATCGTCTCATGCAGTGGAGAAGGTGCAAAAGGGCAAGCATATGACCACTGACCTTGATGGATTTCTTGGAGAGCTCTTCCTTGAGATCCAATTTGAGCAACGCTCACCTCAGCAGTTCACGCAATTTTCCCTAGGGCGCGACTGTTCGATTCACCAGTGATTCACCTCAGAGTAGTAGTAGTATTTTGTATCTTACACTAGTTGAAGTTCTTAAAATATAGTCTTTGTTTTAAAATCTTTTCTACTTTATTTTTACGCTCGTTAGTTATTTACTTCCCATCATGTTTTGCCTGCACAGTTGCTTCTTTAACATCAATTTTTCTATCATGGGATTGAGTGTTTGCCCGAGACGTGCAAACGAGTAAGTCTGGTGGTGTGATGAGTCCCATTTATATACACATTTATAGACTCATCTTGGCCGTATTTCTAGTGAATGCACCACACTTTAGGCATGTTTACGTTCATATTTGTTATTCCCTGCTAGGTGCACTCTTAGGCCTATTTCGGTGTGCATTTGCGCTCCTTGTTATTGGGGGTAAGCACATGGTGCTCCCCAATCCTTTTTCTGTGTTTATTTGGTGCTGGATGTGTATTCCCAGCTCATATGTCTTATGTGCAGGTGGCCAGATCGTCCCATTTTCCCCCAAAATCTAGTCTGTGCATATCGCACGGTCGTGCGTTTCCTTGACGCACGGACGGTAGCGATCGTGCGTTTGTATCTGGGCAGAAAATGGACAATCTGAGTTTTGTCGTGCGTTTTACGCACGTGCGGATTTGCCCGTGTGTGAGTAAAATGCACGATCGACCTGTTTCCTCTTGTTTTTGGTCATTCTGAATTTACCCGTGCATTTGTACGCACGGGTGGATTTGCCCGTGCATGAGTAAAACGCACGGGTGGCACATCGTCTCCCTCAAGTCAGACTTTATCATTTAATAATGCACGGTTCACGCACGGTCGTGCGTGCGACCGTGCGTGACCATTTTTCTTCCTGTTTAGTATAAAATGCAGGATACACCGCAGTCAACGGGAGAGCTCGTAAGGGGAGCGGGAAATCAGATCCTCCCTGCCGTTTCTTAGTTCTGAAGACTTCTCCTTCACCTCCACCACCAAGGAGACCATATTCGGGCGATTTCCACCACCATTCTTCCATTCGGGAGCGTTAGCAAGCATTCTCCATCAAGTGTTCAAGCATTCCTCATCGTGGGAAGCCATACAAGTGTTGTAGGTCGTTGGAGCGGTGACAGCCTCCATCGAGTCCGCACACCATCTGAGGGCCGAGCCCGGAGAGAGCCCGAAAAAACTCTCATTCCGGCCTAGAACCCAAGATGCGGTGACATCTTCCTATTGGTCCTCTCTAAACTTGATACTTGTACTTTCTTTGTGTTGTTGTAATGAACTATTGCTTAGCTTAATGTCATAGATCTTTTATGATGTTCATGTGCAATGATGCGGTGGTGTGAGAGTAGCATTTTCCTTGTTGTGATTTTATGAGTTCGTTGTGTGTGAAGCCCTAGCAATTGCTAGTGGTGATGCTTGGAGAAGAGGTGTGTGCGACCCTCAACCATCACAGTTACTTTCCATCCACGCGCCTCCCGAAGCACGACATCGCGGCCGTTGCATCCATCCCGCCTTGCGAAGCGGAGTTTTGACCCGCATCTCTCTTTTCCGCATTAGCTTAGGAACCAAATCACAACTCCCTTGTTATTACTTAGTAATCCTTTTTCCTAATTTCCGGGCAGAGCTAATTATATTACCCAACTTGCAGTCCTTTGAGAGACGATATTCGGGGATTTCCTCCGTAGTTTATTACTTGAGCGACCGGTGCACTGCCGTCGTATCGCATTTCATGCTCGCTAATTAGCATTACTGAAATTGCGCATCACTTCACAGGGAGAGGTCGCCCAAACCGCGACCTCACTGGGAGAGGTCGACAAGTGCGCGACCTCACAGGGAGAGGTCGCCCAAACCGCGACCTCACAGGGAGAGGTCACCCGGACTGCGACCTCACTGGGAGGGGTTGCCCGGTGCGCGACCTCACAGGGAGAGGTCGCCCAGACCGTGACCCACTGGGATAGGTCTCCCGGTGCGTGACCTCACAGGGAGAGGTCGCCCGGTGCGCGACCTCACTGGGAGAGGTCACCCGGTGTGCGACCTCACAGGGAGAGGTCACCGGTGTGCGACCTCACTGGGAGAGGTCGCCCGGTGTGCGACCTCCTGAAGCGAGACAGCCCGGACGGTAGAGACCACCCGGGAGGGGGGAGCTCGCCCGGCAGGGGAGAGACTGCCCGGAAAGAGAAAGCTTGCCCGGGAAGGGCATGGCCGCCCGGTAGCTCCGAAAATGCCCAGTACCTGAAAAAGGGCGGCTCGGAGGGGATCGCCGATTTCTGGGTAAACATAATCCAGCACTTTTTTAAGTTCCCTAGAGACCTTCGAAAAAGTAGAACTTACCCACGAGAATCGTGAATTGCCTCCCACAAATTGCCAGAAAAGACATGAGAAGGAGAGAGAGCTAGTACCTGCTACTTTTTCAAAAAAACAACTTGCGAATACTTATTCTATCATCCGCGAAGGAGAAGAGTTAAAACAAGTATATAAAAAAGGAGAAGAGTCTTACAAGTACTTGAACATGACTTGCCAATAATTTATGTAAGGAAAAAGTTAGAGCAGTAAAAAAGAGATAAGAACACGTGGGTACCTTGTAGATAACTCGCTAATTTTTACAAAAGAGATGTTAAGACAGTTTAAAAGAGAAAACATAAATAGCGAGTACCTGAGAAGAACTCGCGAACACCTGCTAACCTCTTCAAAAGAAAATTCGAAAGCAGGTAAATGAGATATAAAGAGCGAGTATCTGAGAAGAACTCGCGAACACCTGCTATCCTCTCTGCGGAAGATAACTTGAAAATAGGTAAAAGAGATATAAAGAGCGAGTACCTGAGAAGAACTCGCGAATACCTGCTATCCTCTCTACGAAAGAGAACTTGAAAACAGGTAAAAGAGAATCTATAACGCGAGCACCTGAAGAGAACTCGCGAACACCTGCTTAAAGCAGGTATAAATGAATTAATAACGCGAGTACCTGAAGAGAACTCACAAACACCTGCTAATCTCTGCAAAAATAGAACTTAAAACAGGTATAAAACAATCTATAACGCGAGTACCTGAAGAGAACTCACACACACCTACTAACCCCTGCAAAAGAGAACTTAAAGCAGGTACAAAAGAAACTATAATGCGAGTACCTGAAGAAAACTCGCGAGCACCTGCTAACCTCTACAAAAGAGAACTTAAAGCAGGTACAAAAGAAACTATAACGCGAGTACCTGAAGAAAACTCGCGAACACCTGCTAATCTCTGCAAAAGAGAACTTAAAGCATGTATAAATGAATTAATAATGCGAGTAACTGAAGAGAACTCGCAAACACCTGCTAACCTCTGCAAAAGAGAACTAAAAGCAGATATAAATGAATTAATAACGCGAGTACCCGAAGAGAACTCGCGGACACCTGCTAATCTCTGCAAAAATAGAACTTAATGCAGGTATAAAACAATCTATAACGCGAGTACCTAAAGAGAACTCGCGCACACCTGCTAATCTCTACTAAAGAGAACTTAAAGAAGGTATAAATGAATTCATAACTGTTTGTCTTTGCTATTTTACTTACTTGTGGATATTCATATGCGATCTTCTATTTTTAGCGTTATTCCTTATAAGACTTCAAATCCTTTCTGAAAACCTCCAGGGAAGAGATATCTCCACAAGTGTAGATAATAAATATTAGATCGTGCGGTCAACTTTCAATCCGAGCTGCTGGAAGCTCGAGCTCTGATTATGCGAGAATTCCAAAAGAATAATTGCCCGGTTATCATGAAATGTTTCCCTGGCAGTTTATCATTTTAGTTCTAAAGTAGATCCTGATTGACTCAGTGAAGATGAATCGCGGCCTGAAACTGCCGGGGGTTATATCTTCATAAGCTCTGATTGTAAGCAATAAGTCGTGCAATTAGAATGCAATCCAGACGACTAATAAGTCCATTTCCCGACGATTAGAGTGAAATCTTTGACTCGATTATCTCGAGTCAGAAATATTGCCTTGTGGCTTCCTGTAATAACCTGCTTTCCATCTTTAAAACCAGATACATTTTATCCACTTGGCTAGCATATTATGCAACCATTTTTCATAACCTATAATACTCTTTCAAACCGACCGGCTTGATAGATAAAACCGCCCGGTCTAAAAGTTTTTCAACTTTTAAATGAGCAAGTGGGCAGATATTTGTACCTATTAGATACTACTTTCTCCAAATGATCGAGGATCATAAGAGAGATAATTTTCCTGTAAAGAAAAAGGAAGTACAAACTTTGATGACCAAGTGGGCAGGTGCGCCTAGGCGGCAAGCATTGCTTTCCTCAAGTGGTCATCGAAGCTGTAAATGACTCAACTGCTCTCCTTCCTAGGGTTACAAGCCGAGTTGATCAATTGGGCAGGTGGGCCTAGGCGACGACCATTGCTTTCCTCAGAGAGATGAACTCAGTTGTGGGTCCCTTTTAGGCACCGCTTGAGAGTACCTAGGAGTGTTCGCTAGTCACAGATTAAGATGATCAGTTGGGCAGGTGGGCCTAGGCGGCGACCATTGCTTTCCTCAGAAAGATCATCAAAACTGTAACCATATCCCTTTCGGGGCACAGAAGAGCTAACAGTCACCTGGACCTCCCTTGATGCAGAGGTGTGTTAGATGCTGGCTGGGATCCAAATTTCTGAAGACCACCGCACAGGAATTGGTAAGCTTCCACTGCACGTGTGCGAAATCTCCCTGCTACAAGTGGTCATCATGGTATTACGCTAATGACTACAATCCGAGGGGGTGCAAGCAGAACTTGGCGATATCTCTGCGGTTCAGTGAGTTTGATAATAAGTAAAAAGAAATAGACAAATCATAAGGAAGAGTGTCAGTATTCTAGATATCAAAATGCAAACCAATGAGAGCATTATCATTAAGGACATAACCGTTTTGAGATCGTCTCCGCTCCAAGTATGAGAGATGTCTTCACCATCACTTGTCTGGAGGAGATAAGTTCCATTTCTTAACACCTTGATGATAAATGGACCTGCCCAGTTAGGATTTAATTTCCCAACGGGAGCTGATATGGCTGGTAGTTGCTTCATCCTGAAGTGAAGTTCTTAGTGAATTAGGCCGCCTCAAAGGCTTGTAGATGAAAAACTGGATCACTTATCCCAGAATAGACTAGTAGACGAGGTTCAACTCGGAACTACCTCCCAACAAATTTTGTTTGATAATGGGAAGGCTCTTGCTATTATCCTACAAGAAAAGTTAGCCCATCAACTTGATATGGAGAATTACTTATACGCACCTTATAGAACTCATGGTGAGGAATAGAGAGCTCTTCTGCTTCAAGTTGCGGCAAATGTTCTATTTGATTGCTGGAAAGCTTGTCATTAGTAGTTGCAGTATGAAGTTGAGAGTCCACTTGTAATTTGAGTGGAATGTTCTCTGCTAATAGGTGATGGATGTTGTTGTTTTTTACACGCATTTCTGGATGATCGGAGGGATGCCAGAGGCCCTTTGACGGATGATCCATGAAAACATGAATTGCCGAAAGAGAAAAACTGAAATAACTTTCAAACGGAGCCAAATTTTTGAAATCTGAGTGCTAAAAAATGCCTGAATGCAAAATCCCGTTCAATTTTTGGATATTTCAGCTCAATCTGGTCGCGACAGGCTTTGAATTTCTGAATTCCGACACCCGGATCAAAAGTTATGGTCGTTTTAAAATTAAATGTATTTTAGGCCAAATCTCGAATCTTTATCGCAACTGTTATTCATCAACCACTCGCTATCTGAAGGTCGCGTGTTTCTGTTGATGCCGAAATTGCACCTCCATGATCTACTCTGAGGAAACAGGGGAAAAGGAGGCCGCGAGCAGCTGGTTACTTGAGTCGCGAGTGAAGAGGCGAGAAGAAGAGGTCTGGTCGCGCGACTTGTTTGGTGAGGCCGCCCGGCCTATCTGAAAAGGCCGCCAGGCTTGTTTGGTGAGGCCGCCCAGCTTGCTTGGTGAGGCCGCCTGGCCTATCTGATGAGGACGCCAGGCAAGGCAGTTAGGAGGTCGCCGGACAGCCCGCTACTAGGTGCGGTCTGATTGGTCTAGCCACATGATTTGGACCTCTCGATCGGTGTCCCTTCTGAAGTGGCATGGCCGTCTATTTATAGGCCCAGGGTGAAGTCTTCTAGAAGTTGATGACATCAGCACCGGGAGAACAGAAGAAGAGGTCGCCCGGACCGCGACCTCACTGGGAGAGGTTGCCCAGTGCGCGACCTCACAGGGAGAGGTCGTCCAGACAACGACCACACTGGGAGAGGTCGCCCGGTGCGTGACCTCATAGGGAGAGGTTGCCCAGACCGCGACCTCACAGGGAGAGGTCGCCCGAGCCGCGACCTCACTAGGAGAGGTCGCCCAGTGCGCGACCTCACAGGCAGAGGTCGCCCAGTCCGCGACCTCACTGGGAGAGGTTGCCCGGTGCGCGACCTCACAGGGAGAGGTCGCCCGGTGCGCGACCTCACTGGGAGAGGTCGCCCGGTGTGCGACCTCATAGGGAGAGGTCGCCCGGTGCGCGACCTCACTGGGAGAGTTCGCCCCGTGCGCGACCTCCTGAAGCGAGACAACCCGGACTGTAGAGACCGCCCGGGAGGGGGGAGCTCGCCCGGCATAGGCGAGACGGCCCGGAAAGAGGGAGCTTGCCCGGGAAGGGCATGGCTGCCCAGGAGCTCCGAAAACGCCCGGTACCTGAAAAAGGGCGGCTCGGAGGGGATCGTCGATTTTTGGGTAAACAGAGCAAATGATAAATCCAAAAATGTCTTCTTTTCTTCTTTTTCTCTTTAAACATTTTTTTTATTTTTTATTTTCTTCTCAATTTCTTTTCTTCATAAATGTTTTGTTTTATACATTTTCATAAACAACACCCACATGATAAATCTTTATGATTACACCCACAATCAAAAAACATCAACCATCAAATCACAATTAGGGAAGTAAAATTTCAAATGAAGCTTAAGTTTAAGTGTGAAGATAGGGTAAAAATTTAGGCTTTGGTGATAAGAAGGTGGTGTTGGAACATGGTCTTCCGCATCTCCTAGATTGAGAATAACAAATCTTATGTGTATTTGATCATGTGCGTTTAAGTGTGCAGGATAACAAAGTCCACATGACTCAAGGATTACATAAGAAGGTTGCCTCCAAAGTTGAGCCATCAAATCCAAATCTCCTACTAGCGCAGGCGGTAGTACTAGCACAAGCGCTAGCTGTCGTTCGAAGAACTATTAGCGGTGCTCGACAAAATGCTCATAACTGCGTTCGACGAAAATTCGCTCGACGAACTCTTTGCTGCGTTCGACAAAATTTCGTTCGACGAAATGTTGGCTTAAGCGCAAACGCCGGGAGTACTTATAGAAGGAGATAGCTCCAGGCGATATCCGATAGCGCAGGCGATAGCGAGGAGCACAGTAGACAAGAGAGAATTGTTTCCTCGGATTGAAGATTCTGCCGCGCATAATATGTCCTAATATGGGATAGCGCCGGCGGTACCGCTAGCGCAGGCGCTAGCGCTGAGACTATAAAAAGGACCCCCTAGCTCCGTCTTCCTCATCCTTTTGAGATCCAAAATTCCAGAGCTTCATGCCACATCATAGAGAGGAAGGTTCAGAGAGATATTCCTACAAATCTATAAAGGCTTAAGGAGATCCGTGGAGAAGATTTCAACACGCATCATCATCGTGATGAAAGACCGCATCAACTAAGATCATACTCTGCGTCTTCGTCTACTTCTCCAAGAGATCCACATTGAGGGAGTTTTTATATTATTGTCTTTTCATTTCACATCCTTTCTTGTAATCGTTTAAGTAAACTCGCCTCGTGTTGGCGACTAGGTCTGGGTAGGACTTAGGGCAGAAATTCGCCTCATGTTGGCGACTAGGTCTCGGGTATAGGTCTAGGGGGTGCTCGAGGCCATATCCGGGGAAGGGTTGGCTAGAGCGGCTTGAGGCCGTATCCGGGGAAGGATCGGCTAAAGCCAACCGGTTCGTGGGGATACGAGTCGGTATAGAAAACAAAAAGAGTCTTTCATATTTCGCTTTGATTTCTAGCGTCATTGAAATCAAAATTTTGTAATCATTTTTATCATGTCTCTCCTTTTGTAATAAAAATGATGTGTTCTTCATTTCTCTAAATTGTTTATTATCATCTCTTTTATTATAAAACAATTTAGATCTTTATTCAAAATCACTATTTTGATCTCTTATTATTTCAAGTATTACAAATATAATATATGTTTTTAAAACCCGTATTCACCCCCCCCCCCCTCTAAGGGCGCCTACTGATCCAACAAGTGGTATCAGAGTAGTTTTATTCTAATCGGCTAACAACCAGGAATAATGGCGTCTCATGATCTCGCTTCTATTAGTGGGGTAAATTTTTATGAAGAAGAAAAATCTCTTAAACCACCTTTATTCGAAGGGAGAAATTATAAAGGGTGGAAATTTTTAATGGAAAAGTTTATTAAAAATTTAGATATCAATCCATGGGATATAGTAATAGTTAGACCAGCGAATGAAACAAATAAAAAGGAACGTCACCTAAATGCAAAAGCTTTTAATAGTATTTTCTGTGCTTTATCTCACGACATTTCAAAATTAATATACTGTTTTTCTAGTGCATACAAAGTATGGAAATTTCTTGAAGAAATGAATGATTCTCCTTTTATAGGTATGGAACAATCATAAGAACCGGAGAATATGCAAGCTTGCACAAGTCCTCAAGAATGCTCCTCTCATGACGGATCAATGGAGCACACATCAAATGGAAAAGAAGAAGAAGTACTGTCTTCGGAAGAGGAGTGCCAAAAAGATGTCAATGAAACGATATGCTCAAATCGTGCCACTCCCGAAAGCAATGTAAGGAAATCAAATCCCATTTTCTGCACTTCTATTTCTACATTACAAATGCTTCAAACTACAAAGCGCAAAATTAAGAAATTCAAAAATGCTAATAAACATTTGCGCTTAGAAAAAAAAATTTAAAGGCAAAAATTAATGAAGAATCAAATTCTAATTTATCTAGTTCTACACATGGCTCCTTAGTTGAAAACACCACAACTTGTGTAGAATATAATAAATTAAAAGAAAAGCACAAGAAACTTGAAAAGGATTTTATTTTAGTGAAAGAACAAAATGAAAAATTATGTTTAGAAAATTTATCTTTGATAAATGATTGTGCTAAGTGCAAAGACTATAAAATTAAAATTAAAGAGATGGATGAAACATTTGATGAATATAGAAATAAATATCAAGATCATATAGATTCAATTGTTTCCACTCTTAAAAATAACACAATCGCTTATAATAAAGCTAGACATAATTTAAAAATTAAAAATAATGAATTTAAAACTAAAATCAACTTGCTTAAGGAAATCATAAAGAAAAATTCTCAAAACATACATTATCAAAATAATGCAAAATCCAAAAGCAAGTTGAATATGATTTCTCATAAGTTGAACAAGCCAAACAATGGAAATAACAAACTTCAAAAGATTGAAAATGAAATTCCAAAATACAATCATTACTATCATTTACAACATCAATCTTCTCCCAACATAAAATTAAATGCTCACAAATTTCCTATGAAAATTACTTTCAATAATCATTACAATCATAATCATCAATATAAAGATTATCACAATGGAAATTTCACATACAAGAATAACACTAAACCAAAGTTTGAATGGAGGCCCAAAATTAAAAATGAATCATTAACTTCACATGAAAGGACCCATTCATCACTAACGACCCACAAACCTACACATTATTTTTGGGTACACAAAGGAACCACCACACTTGGTCCCCCTTGGATACCTAAATCTCTTATTCATTAGTATCCAATCATTTGCATGAAGTAGAAATCAACTCAAAATAAAATATCAATTCTCTACTTCATGATATGCTCAATTTCCTTTTTGTTTTTACTTTTTATTGAACTATCATGATATGATCACTTTATATAACTTGTGATGTGACTTTCACATTTTAAAATCAAAATTTATAAATAAATGAAATTGAATAAAGTTGAATAAAAAGTCATATCATTTTTCAAGTGATCTACTTATCCTTTTATTTTTAACCTTATAAGATCCATTTCCTAAAAGTCATAGAAATCTTGAAAAACTAAATTTGTTATATGATATTATTAAGACTAAATGAAATAAGTGTCAAAATGGATTTAAAAGGTGTATTTTAGGGGTATTAGACTGAATTTATAAAATGCACAAGGTATTTAATATATTTGTGTCAGTTTTTGATTACCCCTAGTATGTTTAATCATAATCATGTCTAATCGGAATTGAAAAAGTTGCATGAATATTATGTCACTTATTTATGATCATTTCACTCATGCATACGTTGTGCAAAACTCAAGAATTAAGGTCTAATGAGTATGAAGCTTTAATGAATGTGAAACCCATGTACTAAAATTTTAACTTCCACAACTTTTTGCGATTTCTTCTCGTCTCATCACTTCATTAGACAGGCCTTACATTGCACAAACATAATTAAGAAAAATCGGAAGCAAAATCGAAGAAAATCTAGGCCATATGATTAAAATAAGCACTCTCTGTGAACTAACGCAGACGCTAGGATCTAATGCCGGCGCTAGCTCAAGTATCTGATTTTCTATAATTTTAAAATTCTGAAAAATCAATAAAAATATTTGTATTTGTTTAATATTCAAAAACCAAAGAGAAAATTTACAGAACTCTTCAAAATAAACATATTTTCTCATATTCACTATTCACCTTACAACGTTTCTACTTAATAATTTGAAAAGGTTGAATATGAATTTTCTTTAAAAATTCCTCATGTACATTATCATGAATAATTAATTACGAGTACTTAATCACTATGAATTAATATTAATGATCATATATAATAATCATGCAAAATCATATGATCTTTTAAGACAAACATCAAATATAACTACAAAAGATTTTATTCCTTCCAAACATATAGTCTGTGATTATGATTACTATATGAATCTATTATGTTTTGCATAGACCATAGAATCAACTCTATATCTATATGAATAAATAAATTAGAATCATCACGTTATTCTATGTCTAAAATTTGAATCTCTATTGTTACATACATGCAACATTGTATCAACAAACCTTGATATAACATTAATCTCAAACTTATCATACTAACATTGCCGCCTAAAGAAGATTTGTGTCTATGTTATGCTTTATTTGTTTACCAAGATATACAGGCTGGGTATTCTCATTTAGGGCTTATCCATGGTATTATTATGCATGAACATTATTGTTAATCACTAAAATCATGCATATTTGATTTGTTCATTCATGTCCTCTCATTCTTACATTTCCTATCATTTTCAAACTACATTGGTAAATATAAGCCTTAAAAATATTGAAATGGAGATATAATAAAATATATCACTTGCAAAGTTTATTTTGAAAAGTCATATACAAAATCGCTAATGTTTCATGCAATTTGGACTATCTAGACATCTCCTAAAATTCTGAAATTTCAGCATGAAACTACTATTGGGACACCTAATCAAGAACAACAATTAAAAATTTCAAAATCATAAAAAATCGTGTACTGTTTCCCGCGCTAGCGCTAACGCCGGCGCTAGCGTACTTATTTATTTTTCTGTATTTTTAAAATTTTGAAAAATTCTTAAAAATATATCAATCTATGTGTACTATTTATTTTTTGCACTTATGCTTTTATTTCATTTTTGAAAAATCAAATACAAAAATACAAAAGCTAAAATACAAAAAATATGTTTTGCTTTTTTGGGTTTTTTGTCATTTGTTTAAATTCTATTTCTAAAAGCAAAAATCAAATACAAAAATATAAAACAAAAAAACAACAAGTATCAAAAATTATTATTTTGAACTTAACTTTTCTATTTACATGTATCTTGCGAAAGGGTGATTTGGGCTATCATCCCATCATATCACCTAGTACCGGGCGAACCTCTCACAAGGTAGTCCTCGGGAAGTCCAAGATCAATCTTATGAGTTCAAACGTTAAATTATCAAAAATAATGTATGGACATCATTGAGAAAATAGAGCATGATTTAATCTATTATTTAAAAGTTCTATGATGTTGTAATTTATCTTTTCAAACTACTTTGAACATTGTTTTCATCATGCTTTGATATATCTATTAATATGTGCATCAATTATATTATAAAAGTTGTGTAGGACCACGCTTAGCATGCCTCTAAGTATGAGTAAATGTTTTATGTTTGATAATGATCTTTATTCACTCACTTATTTTGGCATTGTCTACATATGTGTTTAATATAAGAATGCTTGTGTATGTTTTGTATTAATACAATGAATTAAAATTGCACAAGTATCTTACCTACACTACTTTTATTTGCACTTTTAAAATTTAAGAAAAGTGGTTATGATTTCATAAATTATATTGGTTTGCAAAACAAGTGTATTCGGAGAACTTTGTACAAAACAAAAATCATAAAATAAAGTGACAAAGATAATCCACCAAGCACTACTTGAACCTCCTGATAACTCTTAATAAGCGTTGTGAGGTTGAGCACCTTGGAAAGAATAGTAAAGTATCTTGTGCAAACCATATCTTTCTTTCAAAATAAAAACCACTTACTCTTAAGTACACCGGATCACTAGTCTCAATATTAAAAATAAAATATGTGATCCGCCAAGCACTACTTTGCACCCTGATAAGTCTTAATGAGCATTGTGTGTGCAAAGCACCTTGGTAGTTGTACATTTTTTCTGTGCATTAAAGTGTGTGGAAGTGAAATTATTTGTGTTTTATTGTGCTCTTACTTTACATATTACTTGTATTTTTGATTAAAACATCTGTTTACTCTACTCAAAAATACACTTATGTGCACATCATTATCTTCCATAACACTTCTTCTCATGAGTATTGGATCCTAATGCTAATTCTATACCACTCTTTATTTATGAAATGCACTAGATAACCTAGCATGCTTTCTACAATGTTTGGTATGTTTTGAATTTATGAATTAAAATAACATTGTAGTAATCTCTTGTTGATAACATTATTTCATGCTTGGTTACTTTATTGTCAAACTTAAAGATTTTTATTGAAAAAATGATTTACAAAAACATCTTCTTTTTGAAATTTAATTCATATATCTTTTTATGGATCATCATTGATTACAATAAGATGTTTCTTGTATTTCTATAAGTCTTCCGCATCATAACCATATAATTGTTTTACCTTGCGCTTTCATGCTTATTTAAAGTCTTTTATTTTGGGTACATCATCACTTGAATCTTCAAATTCCTTTCTTGCAACAAGTGGTAGACTTGCTTGGTAGACTCTATATTGGTTACTCTAAACATGAACTTTTTTTATATAAAACTCTGATTTATTTCTATGAAAATATTGTAATGCTAAAACTCTGATTTATTAATGGACATCAAAATTGCTATGTGAGTGTTTTCATAATTAAAAATATAAATATAAATCCATAGGCTATGTCATTAGATTTAAAACGCTTAAATATTTCCAATAATTATTATCCATGACTTCATATCTCACCATAGCGGGGGCGTAGGGTTGTAGACATTAGATAACCTTATCTCTAGTCATGTCTTGTCCTTAACCGGGGAGGGTTCCAGTGGGGCCTTGCGAGGCAATGGGGGGAAAGAGTGTTAGGTTGAGTTTTGTCTAGTGTTTTCATATGGGACTAACACCCCAACCTACGGCATGTTTGCAGCTCCTCATGCCCATCCGCCACTTAGTACGGCACTAGGGTGTAGTCATATTGTCTGGGTAGTTTAATTACTTGGAAATCATTACATTTTTATATGCTTAAAACTCTTATAAAAAAGGGGGATGAACCAACATAATAATACATAAAAATGCTAAAAACTATGATCTATCTCTATAAAAATTTATTCTAAAACTCCGTATCTTTTCATTCTCTCTAAAAGCTCGATCATGCCTTTATCTTATTATCAACTTTTAAGTGGTGTCTCCTTACCCACTTTTGCTAATAACAAAAGGGGGAGAACTAACATGATAAATATAACCTGCTATCAAAATATAATGCTTAATTAAGATGATAGCTTACATATTAGGAAAGTATTCACTTAGGGGGAGCATGTATTTAGGGGGAGCAATTCTATATGCTAAAATCAAAAATTATCCTAAGTCATCACTCTCACATACACACAAGTATGTTTCTTCATGCTTATATATTAATGCTCTGATTTATCATTAATGGATTTGTTATTATCAAAAGGGGGAGTTTGTTGGAACATGGTCTTCCGCATCTCCTAGGTTTGAGAATAACAAATCCTATGTGTATTTGATCTTGTGTGTTTAAGTGTGCAGGATAACAAAGTCCACATGACTCAAGGATTACATAAGAAGGTTGCCTCCAAAGTTGAGCCATCAAATCCAAATCTCCTACTAGCGCATGCGGTAGTACTAGCGCAGGCGCTAGATGTCGTTCGATGAACTATTAGCGGCGCTCGACAAAATGCTCATAACGACGTTCGACGAAAATTTGCTCGACGAACTCTTTGTTGCGTTCGACAAATTTTCGTTCGACGAAATGTTGGCTTAAGCGCAAATGCTGGGAGTACTTATAGAAGGAGATAGTGCCAGGCCCATATCCGATAGCGCAGGTGATAGCGAGGAGCACAGTAGGCACGAGAGAATTGTTTCCTCGGATTGAAGATTCTGTCGGGCAGAATATGTCCTAATATGGGATAGCGCCGACGGTACTGCTAGCGCAGAGACTATGAAAAGGACCCCTTTGCTCCGTCTTCCTCATCCTCTTGAGATACAAAATTCCAGAGCGTCGTGCCACAATATAGAGAGGAAGGTTCAGAGAGATACTCCCACAAATCCATAAAGGCTTAAGGAGATCCGTGGAGAAGATTTCAACACGCATCATCATCGTGAAGAAAGACCGCATCAACTACGATCTCGGGTGTAGGTCTGGGTAGGACTTAGGGCAGAAATTCGCCTCGTGTTGGCGACTAGGTCTCGGGTGTAGGTCTAGGGGGTGCTCGAGGCCATATCTGGGGAAGGGTTGGCTAGAGCGGCTTGAGGCCGTATCCGGGGAAGGATCGGCTAAAGCCAACCGGTTCGTGGGGATACGAGTCGATATAGAAAACAAAAATAGTCTTTCATATTTCGCTTTGATTTCTAGCGTCATTGAAATCAAAATTTTGTAATCATTTTTATCATGTCTCTCCTTTTGTAATAAAAATGATGTGTTCTTCATTTATCTAAATTGTTTATTATCATCTCTTTTATTATAAAACAATTTAGATCTTTATTCAAAATCACTATTTTGATCTCTTATTATTTCAAGTATTACAAAATATAATATAAGTTTTTAAAACCCTTATTCACCCCACCTCTAAGGGCGCCTACCGATCCAACAGGTGGGATGAATCAAAAGGACAAGTGCAAGGCCCAAGGGTCCATGCAATAGTATAATGCGTAGGGTAGGGTGAAAAGGCTCAATCGATCCAATGCAAGACCTAAATCATATTCATGAAGTTAAATTAACCTATACAAATGTTTCGGTGGTCGCTAGGGGAATGTTTTAGACATTGAGAAAGGATTCTCTTTCATCAAAATTGAATAATACTTCTCTAGCGGCTAACTACACACATCCCTACACTAATCGTCGGACACAACCATCTTCTAACTAGGAGTGGATATTAACCGAAGATAAAATCTAAAAAAGGCGTAAAAAAGAACTATGCATAAAAATTAACTCTAGAAAGAATTCCTTCCCAAGACACGTGCACTCAACTAGGAGCACTACATGAGTCTATAATACAGTCCCATAATCAAAATGTATAAGAAAATTAGATTATGCTAATCTTCAAGTAATAAAGCGGAACAACTTAAAACAAAGCAATCGTTCAAAAATATAACACGTTATTTGAATGCAAATGAGTGAGAAAAATAAAATTTGGGCAAATGTTTAAAAAAAAAACACATGGTATTTGAATGCCATGATATGACTGAATGAGTGTTGAGCGATTGAATAACAAGAACTACCCCTAGACGTAATTTATGTATTTCCCTCAATGCATTATAATACATGTTGAAATACAGAGAGGAATATTAAATGCTACCCAATGCCCAAGAATGGGGCATTCAGAACAGGCATGAGGGTGGACCAAAGCAAGTGTGTGCATACTCTCTCGCCAAGAAAGATCGATGAAGATGTCTTAAGATCCTACAGAAGATTAGCTCCAAAATAAGAGAGAAAATAAACATTAACCAGGGTTAGTAAAAAATAATGGCATGCAAACACATTCAATGAAATTACCATGGTTGTTTTTTTAGTCCTCTGCTAGACCCATGCAAATATGCAAAAAGAAAAATAAAATTGAAATTAAAAGCAAGATAAGCATGGGGTTCCTCTCAAGAGCGCTTTGTTTAACGTCCTTGATCTAAACGTACATGTATTATCAGCTCAAAAATTGTTCATGCGGGAAAGTAATGAGAAGTACTACTGAAAATTAAATTCATTACAAGCAACATAATCAACTATAGGTTGATGTAAAGTAGTAAATGTAAATAAAAGAAAAAGGGTCAGAGGTCATGTGGTGGGGGAAACTAGGAGGGATGTTAATACTCCATCCCCATAACTCTTCCTTTTTCAACTTCTTCAACTCCTCCAACATTACTTCAAAAATGAAAAACCTCTTGCCTCCCTACACCCAATCCTTGAGGGGAAGCATAAGTAGTGGAAATATGGTGGAATAAGCGATGTTTTCTGTAATTGGCATATGCTCGTCCTGCCAGGATTGCAATAGAAAATCACCCAAAATGGGTCCACAAACACATGGTCCTATAGGGGAATACACTAAATAAATTTAATTGCATTAGGAAGGAGAGGAGGAAGAATAAACTCAAAAATTCCAGGAGTGGCACAAGTGGGAGAAGCATAAAGTTGAACTTCCTTCAGTGAGGGGATGCTATCCTCCTCACATATGAGAAAACTCTCCTCAAAACATAGCAATTCTGGTTTAGATTCCACCCAGCAGACTTGAGATAAGTCACTAGCAACATAATCATCAGATATTAAAGTGTTGTTATCAATGAAAGCATTAGGGGAATAAGAAGGGGGTTCAGGAATAAAATGATGAATAATGATAGAAGAATCAAAAAGAGAAGGAGTGATCCAAGTATCAATCCCATCCGGTTCACAACATGGATCATTGTAGACAATGAAGACATCTCTACAGGAAATAAATGAGCTGCAAGGGGCTTCAATGACGAGTTGGATTTCTTCCACCAATGATCAGATAGAGACCTCCTCACTAGGAAGAACATCCTCCTTAGCACAAATCAGCTCAGCTTCGGGCTCCTTGGTCTCCTCCTACAAAATTGAAAAATTGACATGATCAAGTTACGCATGTGTAGCGGAGACATGAAAAATTAGAGGATCAACAATACTAGATATAGAATTAGATAAGCTAGAATCGTCCACTAGGTTTGAATCCAAAATTAATGAGGACTCTACTAGGGAAGGATGCCCCACTATGTCCTCACATGGATCAATGAAGCAGCAGATGGACATATCGGTCATGCTCCCAAGAAATTAAGGGGGCACCACATATATCTCCTAAAATCGAAGGAATTATGGCACTACTGATGAGAACATTTTCAATGCTCCCACTGAAGCATGAGGGTATTGAATATCTCTCATTAGTAGATGCATGAGCAGTGTAAGGAGCGGAGGGTAGTAAGATGGTGATTGTCGACTTATCAACCTCCTATATTTGCAATTTTAATTCTTCGTAATACTTCACAACCTGTGCTCTGACATTACAAGAACAACTTTCCGGTAGGTCTCAGCCTCGAATAAGCCAAACCACCCTATGAAGGGGATGCTCGCACTGGAGATACATAATTATAATAGGTTGGTTCATTGTATGACGATCCATAAGATGTGGATTGTCCATATGATGAGTCATACAAATTATAATCATAGCTTCTTATATAGCAGTCATCACTAGAATGATTATAAGATCAACACCATTTACACTACTGGTAAAAAGACATATTGGTATGGAAATGGATTCAAAATAACAGAAGTAGAAAAGAGACTCACTACACACGATGATAAAATTAAACTTGATGAAAACCCGATATAGAAATTTACTTAAAATTTTTAGAAGGAATTTAAAAGAGCAACGGAATAAAAATGAAGAAAACCTCAATACCTAAATCCACAAATCCAAAAATCACACGTAACTGTATTCCCCAGCAATGTAAAGTGCACTGACCATCAAGTAATATAAAACGAGAATGAATCCCTGAGTATCGACTCTCTCGCGAAACTCGGCGGTTTGGATTACTTGCTAAAAAAACTTAGAAACAAAGGTGTTGTCAAAAACATTGATTTGAGTTTGATTCTATTAAACTAGAGCAGGAAATAAAACTAACTAACGGTTGTGGGCCAGCTTCATCGCTTCGCTCACTGTGGGTCGCCTTCAACGCATCGCTCGCACTTCACCATTATGAAGCAATCGCTCATAATAACTCAAGTAAGGGTCGTAGACTCCTCTTCACATGAATATGGTGGCAAGGATTGATGGTCGTAGGCACCTCTTCACACAACTCTTTGCACTCAGCAACGCTAACTCTCTCCGTCTATCTCTCTCTGTCTCTCAATCGCAGCACGAACTCACAAGCATGAAATCATCAACATAAAACAATCAAAACTCTTTCAAGTATAAGCAATCTTCAAATGCACATCATGAACAACAAAATAACTATTCATTGAGAGACAATGAAATAGACATGATTAGCAATATAGGTTCATGATAATACATACACCATCATAAGATATGAAGAAACTCATACAAATTAGTCTAAAAGAGTGGAGGTAAGTAAGAGATACAAACATAGCCCGAGACTCTTCCTCGAGTATGGAAAAAGGTTGTGGTCTTTCAACTCAATCCTCGGCTACCTTCCAGGATTAAGAGGGATGCTGTCACCAAACCCTCTAATGTTACCTGTCTTCTTGGTGGGTTTGATCCATCCACGTCACGAACTAAGTATCCTTGCGGTGTGGCTACGATTGCAGAAGAATCCTCCTCATGGAAGCCTTGGATGGTGGGAGAAAGCTTAGGGCAAAGACCTGTCCTGTTGGGATGGATCTAGAAGAGAGGAGAGGGTAATTCCCCAAGGATCCCGAACAAATTGTCAAAAGCAGTATATATAAACTGTCAGCAAAAATTGTTCACACATAACCATGCTTTTGATCATTTGATAAGCAATGAAAATAGGTGGGAAAAACTGAAGTCCTAACAGCTGTCAAGAAATTGTGCGAGAAGGAATTCACACAATCAAGCATTAGATCGTATGGACAAGGCCATAATAAATGGATTCTCAGGAAAGTCAGGGCAAACAACACGCACGACCGCAATAAACCGTGTGAGCATAAATTGGCATAACCGTGTGCAAGATCAATTTTCCATCAGTTAAACAAAGTAGAACGTACATTGTCGATGCAAACTGTGCGGGCACGAATTTGCACGGTCATGCGATTTTGTTAAATGCAAGCCATCTGCCAATGCGAGAACAAATGTGTTGGGAACTTTGCCCTCAATGTTTCTGGTTTGAAGAAGTCCTCAACCTAAGGATAAACACACTTTGTATTTGACATATTTGCTTTAGATTATTTCTTTCAGGTACTAGACAGTGCAAGTATAACATAGGGCTAGACTTAGTGTCATCAGACATAGTTTTGCCAATGTAATTCTTCATTGTGCAAAACACCATGTTGACCTATGATCTAGACCATTTTAGACTTATCACTAATCTTAATCATCAAGAATAAAGGTCTATTAAGTGAGCTGAAGAAAAGGATTTGAGTTGAGAAGATTAGAATTTCTCTAAGCCAAATATCTTCTTGTTAAGCTTAAATATTGTCGAGTAAAGGTCTCGATATCGTGTTGAAGACCTTGAGCTCCAATACGATATCGTCCTGTAAACTCATAGCAACTTTCATATCGTCTTGGAAGTATACTACATATATCTTTAAGTGTTTTATATGAAGGAAGAAATTGACTAAGGAAATTATCATCGAGGTCACTTGAAATATCATCGAGGAACCAAGACGACATTTCATGAATAACATGACGATTCATCTAGAAGAGCTCAAATATTGCATTGAAGATTTCAAGTAGTTATCTAGTCGATTCATGTAGAAGATTCAAATAGAAGGGGCAAGAAGCGAAATATCGTCTTGAAGACTATGAAGAAACAACATGTCGATTCACGTAGAAGAATCGACTAGAAAGATGAAGTGTGAAATATCGTCTTGTGGAAGAAACAACAAGACAATTCGTGTAGACAATTCATCTAGAAGAATGAAGTGTGAAATATTATCTTGTAGACCACCAGTCACCAAGATGATTCATGTAGATGACTCGACCCGAATATTATACTATGAAATATCATCTAGAATACTATCAAAGACAGCAAGACAATTCGTGTAGAAGAATTGAATTTAATCTATAAGCAGTGCAAATTCGTATAGAAGAAGTAAATTCAACTAGACATCTAGTAGAATGGCTGAAAGGGCTGAATTCAAATTAAAGCATGATTTTGGCATCACGTCATTTATTGTTGTCGCAGACTGAGCCAATGAAACCAGAGCTTTATGGAAAGCTGAGAACTGACATAAAGGACATACGAGGAAGATACCGTTATCAAGGGTTCTTATAAAAGGGTTGAGATGATTTCAGTAAACCCTAATCTTTAGATTGTGAATCATTTTTCCTTTATTATTTCTGAAAAGAAGAGCTCATCGCTGTCAAGAGTCATACTCGCTTACAGAGCTCAAGAGAGAGGAGAAATGCATTCAAGCCGATCAAATACTTTCTTCTAAAGAAAAGATTCAACTTTCTTGTCGATTCTGATATTCAACATCTATTGCAAGAAGATCTGTGAAGAAGCCATTTACGCTAATGGCTTCAAGAAGACTCCAGATTTACAAGAGAAATTTTTCTGAGTCTAAGTTTTGTTTGTAAGAATATTATTTTACATATTCACTTATAGGATTTCTATGGAAATCTGAGCTGTATGATCTTTAAGATCTAAGTTGTAGAATCCTGGCTAAGAATCTAAGGTAGGGAACTTTGCATAGTTCTTGAGTGTTGGATCTTGCAGGATCTGAGTGTAGGAGATTTGGTCTCTGAGGTAGAAAGCTGGTGAGTGATTCTGAGTTGTAGGGTCCTTGGGACCTGAGATAGAAGACGTGGTCTCTGAGTTGTAGGATATGTGGAATTGAGATTTGGTGGAGTTTGTTGATGAGTACTTTTTATACTCATCCTTTAATATAATTTTAGTTCTATTTTAATATGAATTTATATAATTTACATAAATTATCCTATCTAAATTGCATATTTCATTTCTATGAGCTAACTTAAGCTTATTTTATGTTTTCAGGTTTTTCTGGACACTTTAAGCAAAAAATTACAAGTACACGCCCAAGGTCACAGGCATGACCAAGGGCGTGACAGCCCAAGATGTGTCCCAGACCTGCTGCCGCCATCCTGAGCTCGTTCCGAGAAGATTCACCAAGTACACGACCTAGGTCACGGGTGTGTAAACATAATCCATGCCTCCACCTCTACAGGATGTGATCCACGACCATGACGGTCATTTTGCCAAGTACACGCCCATGACACAACATGTTACGCCTGTGTACCTCCAAGGTCACGGGCATGCACCTCCTTGACGCCAGAATAACGCGTTACCGCCATAGATTTTATCTGCCAACAGCAGTTTAAAGATTACACGCCCTAGGTCACGTGCGTGACCTAGGGCGTGATGCGCACGTAACACCTGCAATGAATCCAGAAGGAATCTATCCCGCACCATCTTCGATCACGCCCCATGCACGCCCTTGGTCATGGGCGTGATCGAGGGCGTGTAACCCCAACTTTTCACCTATTTAAAGGCAGCTTCACCAGAACTTCAAGGATGAATTTTGGGTATGGTTTTCCTATATTAAGCATACTTGTACTTCTCTTTCTTCTTGCAATAGTAACTTTCAATTCAATAGCTTGTAGTGTTCTTGTGCTAGAAGTAATAAAAATAGTTTTTCTTGTTCTCTCATTCTCTTCTTCTTTCATCATGTACTCTTTTAATTCTGTTTGTTCTGTAATCTCAATGAGTAGCTAAATTTCTATTAGTACTCGATCGAGATCATCCGAGGAATAATAATCGCCATGAATTAATTTAGATCGTCTTTTTCTCTTCTTTGAAATGCTTAAGATTTATCTTTGATTTTATAGAATTGAGATTATATTTTCAATATATATTTCTCATTCTTGTTTTCGTAATCTAGTAGCCGAGAGGCTCATGATTCAAATCGATCACTCAAGGATAAAGAGAGTTGCATGCAACCCTCGAGAGAGGGTGATATAAATCTCATGGATTGGATTCAAATCCAATAGAGGGGTTCACCACGATAAAGCTAGTTTTAAAGGTTTGATTTTAGAATGAGAGTTCGTTTGATCAACCTAAACTCAGGTTAATGTATCCTCGAGAGAGGTGAATTAGTGTTGGAACAGTGCCCAGCAATGTTCCTGATTTGAAGAAGTGCTCAGGTCAATGATAAAATCATTATGTATTTGATGGTATGCTTAGTTTATATCTGCAGAGATTAAATCATGTGTCCAGTACTTCTCCAATCTCACTAAGTCCAAAATCGTCGAGAAGGACTGGACATATTATCAAATAAGTACTTATATATCGTCGAGATTACTCTAAGAGATAAACAGAAGGTTCATGCCAGTTATCGTCGAGATAACATGGACAATTCGACGATATTGTTGTGATATCAAAGTACATACGCCGATATCGTCGTAAGAACAAGAAGAATCGATCAAGTCTAATATCATCATGTCAACCGGGATCACATGACGATATCACTGTAAGCTCTAAAGAAGACTTAAGTGAAAGTATTAGACAATGTCGACGCCATCATCGACAAGAGATCTTGTCGTTAAGATGAGAAAAGATGCTCTCTGAAGACCTAAGTTGAAATGCTCGGGAATGTCGACGACATCGTCGTAAAGAATACTAGTCATTGAGAAGGCTAAGAGAGAACTCTCGAAGACAACTTATAGAAGAAGAACCGCTTGTCGCCAAGATGATCAAAATGATATTGACGAGAAGTTAGAATGATTAAGACGATATCATCGATAAGACAGTATGGTTTCAACGATATTGACGAGAAGATAGAATGATCAAGACGATATCATCGATAAGATAGTATGGTTTCAACGACATCTTCGAGAAGACCGCAAGTCGACAACAAAATTATGACGACATCTTTAAGAAGAATTCATGTCATCGTGAATGCAAGTGCAGCTGTGATATCTTGTATCGTCCAGATATCCTTCTCTAAAGAAGACTTAAGAAGACTTAAAGATTTGTCCAAGTCCAAGATGGATCAGTGTAATGGCAAGTTCTGTCGTCGAGATGCTATCAATGTCGTCGAGTCGTTGCAAATATCGCCGAGAGAAATCAAGATATTTCAAATCACGCTGTCTGCATTTAATGTCGCCGCCTGATGGTCCAATCAGCACGTGCTGTTAAGGAATGGGCCTCTGACACCTAAAGGACATCATAGGAGACCGTTAGTCGGCTCCTCAGTCATATAAAAGGGATAAGTGTCTGCCCTAATTTTAAAAACAACAGAGAATATGCGCACGAATCAATAGAACAGTAACAAGGCTGCGTAAAGAAGGAACAAGAACCAGAGTGAAAGTGCATAGCGTGCCTCTGAGTATTCTCTAGAGAGGGGGGGGGGGGTGAATAGAGATTTAAAATCTTTTCTATCCTAACTGAGCATACAATAAAAATAATACTAAATATTATGCATTCAACAATCCAAAGACAGAATAAATAGATTGCTGTAAAGAAATAGATAAAGAAAACTGAAATAAGGGACAACACATAAAATCAACACACAGAAGACACAAGGATTTTTATAGTGGTTCCCCAAAATATGGGTACTCCACTCTTCTACCTCCCTGGTAGGAATGCACAACATGTGCCTAAGTCTTTTAATAAGGAGACTCTTAGAACTACTGAGTATTTTGATAAGGAGTCTCTTATAACCACTGAGTCTTTTGATAAGGAGACTCTTAGAACCACTGAATCCTTTGGAAGAGGGATTAAAAAAATCTTTTATAGTTTGGAGAAGAAGGAAAAGAAATAAAGAAGAAGAAGAAAAGAATTCTGTTTTCAGAATTATTTAAAAGTTTTTCTCAAGTTCAGCTTCTATTTCCTTTTCACTGGATCTGTTGATGATGAACTCTTGCTTCTGATTGTGATGATTTGCAAGGGTTATGTTTATCATATCCTATTATCTGAAAGATTCTTGTATTCTGACTGCTGTAAGATGTAGAATAGAAAGCAGCCCTGTAAATTTCCTGTGCAGAGAGAACACTTGTTTTCTTGTCTTTCTTTTAGGGTTGAAGGAGGAAGAAGAAGAGCGAACCCTAATCGACAGAGAGAGAATATGTAATGAAAACTCTGTTTTCTTTCTTCTCTTCTCAGCCTACTTATTGTCCATCATTGGATTTGAATTTCTTTCTTATTTTGGACAGACCTGAGAAGGTATTCTTGTTGGACACTTGATTTCTTTTTCTTCTTTTGTTCCCGACCCGTCTATCACATTTGATTTCATTCCAAGAATGCTTTTGCTCTTCAGGAATACTCCTTTCCTTTATTGGCAAGAAATTAGCCGTTGGACAACTGTCTTCAGTATGGTGGAACTTCTGAAGGGGTATTAGAAAGACAGTAAAGAAAGCTTCCTTTCTGACTGTATTCGACGCTGCGTCGACTTCATCATTCCTCATGTCGATGAACCTCTGAGTTCTTATAAGAGTAGCTTCGAATTCCTTCTTGGCTCTGGCTGAACTTAGATGTCGACGTTGCGTCGATTATTTATTGACGTAACCGTCGAGTTGAAGACTTGGACTTGAACTTCATCTTCCGCGTCGAGTTGATGTTGAAGTTGCGTCAACTTCTAAGATAGCTTCGACAGGCACTTCCTTCTGCGTCGAGATCCTTTCTATGTAGAGTCGACTTGATATACTTCGACAGAGAGGTTGAGTTGCTTGGGCTTCTAGTCTGAGTTGCGTCGACAACAAGTCGAAGTTACGTCGACTTCTATTCGACGCAAGTATTAATTCAACTCAAATTGTGTTTGTCTTGACCTGGTCTTGACACTCTAAGGTGAGCGTGACATCCTAAGACATTTAAAGACCACTTTACCCTTTCTATACAATGAGGGTAATATATCCTAATAGCTGAAATCACTTTAAGTAATTTGTTAGATAAATTACAAGGGTTTTTCCCTACAATCTTCTCCTATTTATCAAAACAAATTTTACAAGATGAAGTAAGTGATTTCAAACAAGTTTTCACACAAACTCAGATACAAACAATTGTACAGATACAATAAACTGAACGAATGGTAAAACGAAGAGCATCTGTTTAATATAAGTAAATGTTTATCAGAGTTACCCAAGAGATAGTTTACTTTCTTCCCTTAAGAAAAATGAATAAGGCCTCATAGACCTTTCTGAACTTCCTCTCCACATATTTAAAGTTTGCTGGTGTGTCTTTCTTCGGGTTCCTCTGGATTCTTTCATGCCCCTTGAAGTGCTTTTCTAGTTCAACTTCTACTTCAGGATGGACATCTTTGAGTTTGAAGCCCAGACCAAAAACTTTAGCAGTCATCAAGTTTATGTCTTCCAAATCTAGATCATCTGAACCAGGATCTGCATCAGGATTTGGAACAATAAAGGTTGATTGCGGAATCCCAGAAATTGAAGCTATCTTGAATATAATCTTCTTTTTGTAGAGGTAGTTGCTCTGCTTTCTTTTTCTTCTAAGGTGGCTGTTCTGCTTCATCTGGATCACATCCAAGACCCCCTTTGTGAAGTTGCCCTTTATTTTCTAGAATTTTGCTTGAGGATTCCTAGCAGTATACTTTGTAGGGTCAAAGAGTTTGCTTGGAATATGGATTGACTCCTTCAATTGTTCCTTTTTAACAAAATCCTTGCCCTTATGTAGTCTTTCAATAAACAACTTTCTCTTCTCTTTTATCCCTCTCTGAAATGCCTCAAACTCATAAGTATCTCTTTCCTTGATGTCATCTAGAGCATCTTCAAGTGTTGGATCAGTGTATGTTGTCATTTTATTCTCTGGTATTTCAATCCTCTCATAGGTCTTATTTGTTGGGAAAAAACCCTTTGAAGTGATTTTATCTCTTAGGATGAATTACCCATTGTATAGCGAGGGTAATCTGGTCATTAGATGTCTTAGGATCTCACATTCAACCTAGGGTGTCAAGACCATATCAAGAGAAGCACAAATTTGGTGAAGTTAGTATTTGCGTCGAATAGAAATCGACGCAACATCGAATGGATGTCGACGCTGCTCTGACAAGAAGTCCAAGTGGTTCAAATACTCAGTCGAAGTAACTCAAGACGACATAACGTCGAAAAGATGTCGACGCATAGGTCATGGACTTGTCAGAGCACTTGAAGAAGTCGACGCAGCTTCGACTTCAACTCGACGCAGAAGAGGTTATCTGTCAAAGCCATCTAAAGTTGACGCAATGTCGACTTCATCTCGATGCAGATAATGAAAGTGAGAGTGGATGTCGTTCAACTCGACGGGTGCATCGATAAGGAATCGACGCAACGTCGACTAGCTGAGTTCAGTCATAGTACAGAAGAAATCGAAGCAGCTCTTAGAATGAACTCGAAGCAGCATCGATAAGAGAGACAGTTAATTAGACTCTACGTCAAATACAATCTATGAAAGTTCAACCTTTGCAGCAATCATTCTAAGGCTTCTATCATGGCCCACATCTTTCAGACCGTTCTCCAACGACCTAATAATTGCCTGATGTAGAAGGAAGCATTAAAGAAGGAGATAAAGACTTTCTTGGAAGTATACACCTCCTGGGTGGACGGGTTGAGAATTAATAAAGGAATGAAAGAGAATGTCTATCAAAGATACCTTTTTAGGTCTTACCAGAAAGGGAAGGAAATTCAAATTGAAGACAGACTATATAAGGATAGAGAAGAAAGAGAAGAGCAAGGCATTAATCACTATCAACCGTCTCCTTCATTTTCTAGGGCTTCCTCTTCTTCTCCCCCTCTCAGAAACTCTAACAGAGATAACAAAAATGAAAGGAAGGCTCTACTGTTCTTTAGCAAATAGAACAGAGGATCTGAAAGCTGCTCTTCGTCACAATGTCATAGCAGCCAGATCATAGTCTGAAGAAGAAAAAAAGGATCTGACAATACAAAGCTTCTGCAAATCATTACTATCAAAAGCAGGGGCTAATCAAGAGCAGATCCTTTGGAACAACTCATAAGCTGATCTTCATACAACCATCTTCAAGAATTCTGAGAATAGAATTTCTTCAACATTCTCCCCTCTTCTTTCTCATTCTGTAAAAGAGTTTTATTAATCCCTCTTCAAAGGATTCAATGGTTTAAGATCTCCTTATCAAAAGATCTGGTGGTTCAAGATCTCCTTATCAAAAGATCTGGTGGTTCTTGGTCTCCTTATCAAAGGATCATTGGTTGTAAGAGTCTCCTGATCAAAAGACTCAGGCACAGGTGGCGCATTCCTACCAGGTGGTAGAAGAGAGGACTACCCACATTTTGGGGAACCTCTATAAAATTCATTGTGTTTGTGCTGTGATTTTTTGTGCTGTCCAACTTTCTTATTTTGCACTTTATTTTTTGCATTCTTTATTCTGCCTGGATTGTTAAGCATAACTCTTTAGAGTAATTTATTGTTAAACATAGTTAGGATAGAAATAATTTTAAAACTCTATTCACCTCCCTCTAGAGGAATCTTAGAGGCACACTGTGTACTTTCAATTGGTATCAGAGGGAGGTTAATCAATAAAAGGCTAACACCTTGATCAAAAAGACCTCCTCCTCTTATTTCTTTTTCTATAAATACATTTTATAAAGAAAAATGAGTACTAAGGATTATGCTTCAACAAGACCTCTAGTGTCTAACTTAAATAAGTTCACACTCTGGAAGGCTAGAATAAAATAATATATGAACTCTGTTGATGAGGAAATTTTCAATGTCATCCTTACAGGTCCCCCAACCCCAATAAGGAAAGAATCCACTGGGAAGGTCATACAAATCTCAGTTCCCAGAGCTGAATGGACTAAGGGTGAGAAGAAGATAAAGGCATGTGATGCCAAGGCCATGAACATATTGGTCTCAACTGTGTCTGATGACATCTTTCAAAATGTTGCTGACTGCAACTCTACAAAAAAGATCTAGGAATCTCTCTCCAGAATGGTTGAGGGAAGTGCTGATGAAAGAAAAACAAAAAATCCCTTCTCATATCCCAGTATGAGAACTTTCAAAAGAAGGCTGAAGAATCTGTTGCCAATATGTATGACCGATTTAGTCTTATCATTAATGAGCTCAGAGGCTTAGACAAGGAGATATCCTTAACTGAAAATAATGATAAGATTCTCATGTGCTTCCCTAGCTCATGGGATTCCAGAATCTGGGCAATCAGGGAATCCAGATGTCATAGGGAGATCTCTACTGAATCTTTGCTTGGAAAGCTCAAGTCATATGAGATGCTCCTAAAGAACAGGGCAGAATCAGAACAACAAGAGAAGACCTCAGCTCCCATCCAAAGAAGCCTTGCCCTAAAAGTCTCTGAAGGGGAGCCTTCTGCCCAAGAAGATGAGATGTTCAATCTCCTAGCAAGGAGATTCAAGAAGTGTGTCAAGACTGAAGACTCAAGGAGAAGAGAAAGAGACTCAAGGCCCAAGTATGATAAAACTCCAAAGAGGGAGGTTACCCGCTTCTCCTGCAACAAACCAGGGCACTTTGCTTCTGAGTGCCCAGAAGAGCAAAGGGAGAAAAGCAACAGCAATGATGAGAAGAAGAAGAAGTTCTTCAGAGGAAAGGACAAGAAGAAAGCCAAAGGCTTTATTGCTGAGACTTGGAGTGATTCTGAAGCAGAAGTAGACTCCTCATCATCTGAGAGTGAGGATGAAGAAGAAGTAGTAGTAGCCTGCATGATGGCTCTTGGGATGGTACCAGATGAAGAAAATGATCAGGTATCATCTATCTTCGATGAATTTGATTTTACTTTAGAAGATTTAAAATCTTGCTTTAAAGATTTCTGCATTGAGCATCTTAGGGTAAAAAAGAACTAGGCATAGCTAGAACTGAACTAGAGAACCTTAAGAAAAATGAAATGCATCTAACTAATCAAAACCTAACAAATGAAATTAATGATAAAGAGTTAAAGTTGATTAAGCTTAGAGAGGAAAATACAAATCTAAAAGAGGAGCTAGCAAAGGTAAAGGCCATTGAGGACTCACTCAATGGGAGGAGTCAGAAGCTCAAGGATATCACTGAAAATCTCTCTATGATATTTAATCACCTAGGATTAGGAGTAGAGCCCTACACTAGCACAGAAACATCTAGGAAACCAGCCTGGAAAAATCCAGTGCCATTTGTTAGATCTAGTGAATATCAATCTAGTGAGAAGAGTGCATCACCCAAGGGTGGAGAGAACAATCATCCAGACCGGTTAGACAAACCTAATAGGACAAATCTTAATATTAAGGACAAACCCCTAGGCAAGGGTCATCTGGAGAGGTCAAATAACTACAACCAAAAGAATAAATCAAAACATAGGATAATCAAACATTCTGCTGATTTATTATATTTTGATACATTTTATTCTCATTTCAAGTATCAACATAATAGATTTGGGAGATCCATTCCTTATCATCCCAAAGGGTTTCATGAAAGACCCTTCTATTCTTTCATTGAACCCTATAATGGTAAAAGCAAATGGCCCAAGGTAACCTAGGTCCCTTCTAATGTTTGAGTTACCTGTGCAGGTGTAGGTAGGGTCCCACTCAGAAAAATTGAGTGGGAAGAATGATGTAAGTTATGAATAAGGAACAAGAGTCATTCAATGGAGTAATTTCTATCTTGAATCCTCTTTAACATTTATAACACCATATTATGATCTATTTTCAATAAATAAAACTGCTGGGAAAAACAACAAGAATCTTCTAAAAGAAATATATATGTTTATTAAGAGATGCGTCGAAAAGAAGTCGACATACCATTGACTTCTACTCGACGCCAACGTTGAGAAGCACACAGAGCAGACAATTCGAATAGAATTCGACGCAGCGTCAAGTTCTTATCGATGCATACATCGACTTAATAATTGCTGATTAAATCCGAAGTCACGTCGATTGAAATTTGACGTAACATCGACAGGACTACGCCGACTTAGGTTTCTAAATAATCTTGAAGCTACGCCGAGTACTAGTCGACGCAAGATCGATATATCAACGAGCACATAATTACATCTAGAAGCAATCTCAACACAGTTTTGTGCGCCAAATAATAAGTAATATCGACGGTGCGTCGACATAAACCCTAAGTAGCGACGATTCATCTGCTTGTAAGCAATTACTGTGTCGAAACGTTTACACTTTTGAATAATCTTTCTCTTGCTCTCTTACTCTCCTGCTCTCTCGTGCCTCTTTCTCTCTCGTTCTCTTTGTGTTTGCAGGTACAATCAAAATCAAATGGCTCCACCAAAGGTGAACTCAGGATTCGATGTAGACATTGAATCTTTCAGTGCTGCCACAGAAAGCTTCAAAGCCATCCTTGGTCTGTTCCAAGATGCTGGCTTGACCAAGATGATCTCAACCAGGTGCAAAATCCTGGATACTGAGCTAACTGAGTTCAAGGATAGTATTCAGATAGGAGAGGATGGTTCCCTCAAAGGGAAGATATATGACACAGATGTATTGATCACAGAGGAATTGCTGAACCAAACATATGACCTCCAGACAGGGGATGAGTCAGATGAACTAACAGGGGATAAGCTTAAGAGGTCCTTGGAACTGATGAAATTTAAAAGGGACAAGCCTATCAATCTGAAAAAGATGGACCTTAGTGAAGAGCACAGGTTTCTTGCTGATATAGTGGGAAAATTACTACTGTGTAAAATCTCTGCACATGATGCCATTCCCAGGCAATAACTACAGATAATGGGGGCACAAGTACTTAAGAAGAAGATAAACCGGGGAAGACTACTCCTAAAGATGATTGGGCATAAGTATGTCCACAAGGAGAATGATTTCATAAGGTTAATGAGCCAGGTGCTCTTCCAGCACTTCCCTAGTGTCTGCAAGTCAAGAGGAATGCCCATTCCTCCTGGTAAAAGAATAAACATAGGAATATTCTCAAAATGGACCAGGCAGATCTTGAAGCTTGTTCAAGCTGCATCTTCTCATCCTCCATCTCCTCCTCCTCTAGAGTCAAATAGGGAGATTCCAGATCCCCAAGGGATGATCCTCCCTCAATGGACACTATTCCAGAGCCCCATCAAGAAGATTCACCAGCCTCACTGCAACAACAACAACAACAACAACAACAGATCCCTTCCACTTCTCCACCTGAACCATCTCCTTTACAAACCCATCTACTTCAATCCATACCACCTCCACCTCCAATTCATTTCTCACCAGAAGTTTACCATCCTCTCTCTCCCATTCAAGAAGACTTCCCTTCATCACCTCCACCTCCAGCTCATCCTCCCATTGATTTTGAGCAAATCATCTCCAAGGCAGTAGCCATTGCCTCCTCAACTTTTATAGATCAAGTGGCCTCTCAGGCCAGGAAATTTGACAAGAAATACTCACAGATAGAGGGTGAGTTATTAAGGTTTCACAAAAAATTTCAGAGCCTTAATGAGTTTATATCTTCCTCCATGGTCACAAATGATTTCTTAACCTCCCTGGCCGGCAAGGTTAAGAAGGGGGAGAACATTTTGGAGGAAGAAAGACCTGTCATAGATTTGAGTGGACATGATAAAGGTGATGCAGATGAAGCTCCTACTCTTGACAAAGTGACCATCTTTTAGAGTGCACAGGTTCAGGGGGATCGGGTTCTAGAGAATCAGAATGAGGAGGAATCAACAGCAGCAAATGAGAGGGAGCTCCCAGAAATGCTAAATGAGGAGCAAATTGATGCAACAAATCAGGGGGAGCTTGCTTTAGATGTTCAGAGAAATTTGGATATAGATTTGGAAGCTGTAAGTACTGCAGCAGATCAGGAGATGCCTCAGAATGACACTCTGCTGGATGAGGTAGCCAAGATAGCCGTGGAAGCTGCCCAGGAGGCTGAAGTAAATGCTCACTCTCAGGGGGAGCTTCCCATGGATGAAACTATAGAAGATGATGAGCCTTTGAAGAGTGGCCCAAGGAAAGTCTCCTCAAAAGTATTTTCAAGAAAAAGAAAAACTCCTAAGAAGGAGCAATGAGGCTCAGGTACTCTGTAAGAAGATTTCTTCTGGAAAACATATCTACATATTACTTGACATTTGAATGGTCTGTGAAAAACAATATGTTTTTTTATATATACCAATCCAGTCTTGTATGTACTTCATTCCTTTGTTCAGGATGTCTTGTATGCATTTATGTTTATGTATGCAAAGAAATAAGTAAAATCTCTTTGTTCAATTTGTAAAATTTGTTAAGATAAATAGGGGGAGATTGTTGGGAAAAACCCCTTTGATTTAACTTAACAAATTATCTAAAAGTGATTTTATCTCTTAAGATGAATTACCCATTGTATAGTGAGGGTAATCTGGTCATTAGATGTCTTAGGATGTCACATTCAACCTAGGGTGTCAAGACCATATCAAGAGAAGCACAAATTTGGTGAAGTTAGTATTTGCGTCGAATAGAAATCGATGCAACATCGAATGGATGTCCACGCTGCTCTGACAAGAAGTCCAAGTGGTTCAAATACTCTGTCGAAGTAACTCAAGTCGACGTAACGTTGAAAAGATGTTGACGCAGAGGTCATGGAATTGTCAGAGCACTTGAAGAAGTCGACGCATCTTCGACTACAACTCGACGAAGAAGAGGTTATCTGTCGAAGCCATTTAAAGTCGACGCAACGTCGACTTCATCTCGATGCAGATAATGAAAGTCAGAGTGTATGCTGTTCAACTCGACGGGTGCATCGATAAGGAATCGACGCAACGTCGACTAGCTGAGTTCAGTTAGAGTACAGAAGAAATCAAAGCAGCTCTTAGAATGAAATCGAAGCAGCGTCAATAAGAGAGGAAGTTAATTAGACGCTACGTCAAATACAGTCTATGAAAGTTCAACCTTTGCAGCAATCATTCTGATGCTTCTATCATGGCCCACATCTTTCAGACCATTCTCCAACGGCTTAATAATTGCCTGAAGTAGAAGGAAGCATTAAAGAAGGAGATAAAGACTTTCTTGGAAGTATACACCTCCTGGGTGGACAGGTCGAGAATTAATAAAGGAATGAAAGAGAATGTCTATCAAAGATACCTTTTTAGGTCTTACCAGAAAGGGAAGGAAATTCAAATGGAAGACAGACTATATAAGGTTAGAGAAGAAAGAGAAGAGCAAGGCATTAATCACTATCAGCCGTCTCTTTCATTTTTTAGGACTTCCTCTTCTTCTCCCCCTCTCAGAAACTCTAACAGAGATAACAAAAAGGAAAGGAAGGCTCTACTGTTCTTTAGAAATAGAACAGAGGACCTGAAAGCTGCTCTTCATCACAATCTCATAGCAGCCAGATCATAGTCTGATGAAGAAGAAAGGATCTGACAATACAAAGCTTATGCAAATCATCACTATCAAAAGCAGCGACTAATCGAGAGCAGATCCTTTGGAACAACTCATAGGCTGATCTTCATATAGCCATCTTCAAGAATTCTGAGAATAGAATTTCTTCAACCTTCTCCCCTCTTCTTTCTCATTCTGTAAAAGAGTTTTATTAATCCCTCTTCAAAGGATTCAGTGGTTTAAGATCTCCTTATCAAAAAGATCTGGTGGTTCAAGATCTCCTTATCAAAAGATCTGGTGGTTCATGATCTCTTTATCAAAATATTATTGGTTCTAAGAGTCTCCTGATCAAATGACTCAGGCACAAGTGGTGCATTCATACCAGGTGGTAGAAGAGAGGACTACCCACATTTTTGGGGAACCTCTATAAAATTCATTGTGTTTATGCTATGATTTTCTGTGCTGTCCAACTTTCTTATTTTGCACTTTATTTCCTGCATTCTTTATTCTGCCTGGATTGTTAAGCATAACTCTTTAGAGTAATTTATTGTTAAACAAAGTTAGGATAGAAATAATTTTAAAACTCTATTCACTCCCCCCCTCCATCAAGCATACTTGGAGCATTGATGAAGAACTTGTGCTTACTTTCATCAAGTGGCTTAGTGAAGATGTCAGCCCTTTGAATATCAGTGGATAAGTATTGAAGGTTGATCTTACCCTTCTCTACATTGTCCCTGAGAGAGTGGTGATTTATCTCTATGTGCTTAGTTCTGCTGTGGAGAACAGGATTGGAAGCTATAGAAATAGCACTAGAGCTGTCACAAAATATTGTGAAATTGTTAAGGGAAAAGTTGTAGTCTAACAACTGATTTTGCATCCACAATATTTGTGAGCAGCAGCTTCCTGCAGCTATATACTCAACTTCAATTGCAGAAGAGGAGACTATGGTTTGCTTCTTGCTGAACCATGAGATCATTCTAGCACCCAGGAATTGACATGTTTCTGAGGTGCATTTTCTATCAAGCCTACATCCAGCATAGTCTGCATCTGAATTGCCAATCAGATAAAATCCAGAATCTGCCGGATACCACAAACCAAGTTCAGGTGTACCCTTTAAATATTGGAGTATTCTTTTGACAGAGCTCATGTTGGATTCTTTGGGGTCCAACTGAAACCTAGTGTTAAAAAACATGAGGTCTGGAGTTGAAGTAAAAAATGCGGAACACTTCACAAACTTTCCACAAGTATAGCAACACAATGACAATGGGAAGACCGAATAGTGCTATGGTATTAACTATCTCTTTACAATTTAAGGTATTCATGGAGAGACATGATTCATAAGAAACATGGAGGAGAGAAGCACAAAACACAAAAAGACTACAAGCTGCCGACAACTTGACAACCTGATATCGCCAGACCGCACGAACAGATAAGCCGTGCGGTTAACCCCTGAGACCGCACCTAATAGACCGCAACCACAAACTGCTCGACCTGCTGCATTATTCAACTGTTGAAAGATAACCTGTTTGCACTCCTTGATCACCTAGACCGCACGGTCTTAAGATCACAGAAGAACCCACAAACACTTGACAAAGAAAATTGCATCCTGCTACAGACCGCAACTCAAGATCGCCTGATCACTTCAGACCGCCTGATCAACTGAGTCCGCTGCACAGACAAAGAACACCTAAACACAGTCTGCACGGACTGGTTTATTCAAAGCTGGAAGAAGGGAGAATGCTGACCGCAAACTGCTAGTCGCTAACCTATAAATAAACAAACCGGTCAGACAAAATCTCAGACCGCGTGACCTCAAATTGAGACCGGCACAATCAAGCCAACTTTGGTTCTTACAGTTCTTCGTTATTAATGATGGGACCTGCACCCCTATTTATAGGTGAGTAGTTAGATGTCGTCACCGCACAAACCAGGATACAATAACTGCCTATCAGATCGTGAGCGGTCTCACATGATAGACCGCCTGAGCTCAGCAAGGCCAACAACTCCCTTATAAGACCACTGGTTATATATAAACCGCCCGGTCACCGCAGTAACTAAAACAGACCACCCGGTCTTTAGTGCAAAACCAAAGAACTTCTTTAGTGACCCAGACTGACAAGAACAAGATGTCAGACCACCCAGTCACTGCAAGAAGACAGACCTACTTGAACATCTGGCTGACTTGAACAAGTTGCCAGAATAACCTGCGCAAGCCTCCCAGACACTTTGTGGTCTCCCAGATCACACCGCCCAGAACAGATCGCCTGAGACAGAACCGGCCAGAGCACCAACGCAGACCGCGCGGTCTCTGCGGTCTCCAATATGCAGACCGCCCAGCACCATTCCACTTTGACTTCAAAAATTTAACACTCCCCCTTGAAGTGGGAAGTGGAAGTCAGCCCAAGCAGGCTACACAACTGAACAAATGGTCCCTTCGACAGCGGCTTAGTAATTATGTCGCCAACATTATCCTTGCTATGCACGTGCTCCACAGTTAGAGATCCCTCCAACACCTTCTCACGAATGAAAAGGTGATGAATCTCTATGTGCTTTGTATGCGCGTGACAAACTGGATTGTTCACCAGTTTGAGAGCACTCTCATTGTCACCACGTAGCAGAGTAGGACCTCGCACCTCCCTATGAATGTCCTCCACAAGCCTCCTAAGCCAGATGGCTTCCTGAGCCGCCAAAGCTGAAGCTTTGTACTCTGCTTCTATGGTAGAGACAGACGCAGAATCTTGCTTCTTGCTGCACCATGATGTAGCTGCAGAGCCTGTCATAAAGACATATCCAGATGTCGATCTCTAATCATCGGAATCTCCTCCATAATCAGCATCCATGTACTCGTGCAAGCAAAAGCCCGAATCTCTCCCATAGAAGAGACCCAAATCCGAGGTGGATTTGGCATACTTCAAGATACTCATAGCGCCACAAGATGAGGTTTCCGAGGCTCTGCCATAAACCGACTCACCCTGCCAACTGCATAAGCATTATCTGGCCTCGTGATCGTCAAGTATATCAGACTCCCAACCAAATCCCGGAACACCAAAGGATCGGTAAGAACCTTCCCTTCATCTCGTCGAAGATGAACTCCAACCTCCAGTGGAGTAGAGCTGCTCTTCACCCCTTCCATGCCGAACCTCTTCATGATTTGATCCGCATAGCCTTTTTGGGAAACAAGCATACCGCTCGCTTTCCTCTCCACTTCGAGCCCAAGGAAATGGTGGAGCTCACCCAAATCCTTCATCTCAAATCTGATAGCTAGCTCACCATGAAGCATGGATACCTCCATTTCGGAATTCCCCGTGACGATCATATTGTCAACGTACAGTAGCACCAAGACCTGAAGCTCCCCCGTCTTCTTTATGAATAAGCTTGAATCTGAATTAGAAGCAAAGTATCCACAGAACTGGAGGTATTCTGCGATCTTCCCATACCACGCCCGAGGCGCTTTCTTTAATCCGTAAAGAGCCTTCTTGAGCTTGCAAACATATCTTCAGTGCTCTTCGGATATATAATAAGGTGGCTGATCCATGAAGATATCCTTGTCAATCTCGCCATATAAGAAAGCGTTCTTCACGTCGAGTTGCCAAATCTTTCACCCTTGGCAAGCTGCAAAGGCGATCACCACCCGGACCGAAGTCATCTTGGCAATGGGGCTAAACGTCTCTTCATAATCCTCCCCATACTTCTGAGAGAAACCTCGAGCTACAAGGCGAGCCTTGTACTGCTCAATACTTCCATCAGCCTTCTTCTTCAGTTTGAAAACCCATTTGCAAGTCACCAGAGTAACTCCCTCAACCTTATGCACCAAGTCCCAAGTCTCTTTCTTCCTGAGGGCAGTCATCTCTTCATCCATGACTCCTTCCCACTCCTTGACTCCAACTGCATTTTCATAATAAGATGGCTCTCTCTCATCCAGGGGACCTGCGAAGAAACATGAGACAAAGCTCACCAAGTTTCCTCCCGTATACCGATCTGGTGGAATAATGGTCCTCTTGGACCTCCTCAGAGCTTGACTCTGAACCACCTCTTCCACTGCAACTTCTGGACTAGCTCTCCTTTCAGGTAGACGTGGAGCATCGCTCCCCCTTGCTTCCAGTAGCTGAAGCACCTGAATCAGAGCTAGAGATTCCTGGAGCACCTGGAGAAATAGGCAACTCCACCAGAACTTCCTTTGCAGCTTCCTCTGTTCCGCCATCTACCCTGCTTTCTTGTAACTCTAAAGAAGAGCTACCTTGGTATGACGTCAGCTTGTCAAATACCACATCCCTAAAGACCACATATCTCCGTGTCTCGGGATCCATGCATCTCCACCCTTTCTTCCGGTCATCATAACCGACGAAGACTAGTTTCATTGCCTTTACATCTAGCTTCGTTCGAAGGGCATCCAAAACATGCACGTGGCAGGTTGAACCAAACACTCGAAAGTGTTCCATGCTTGGCTTCTCCTTGAACATCAACTCACGAGGGGTCTTCATTTTGATGGGACTGAGAGGCATCCGGTTGATGACATAGGCCGCACAAGACATTCCCTTTGCCCAGAAGGACTTTGGGATACTCTTGGCATGAAACCAACACTTACAGGTTTCCGTCAGATGACAGATCTTCCGCTCTGCAACACCGTTCTGTTGTGGAGTGTGAGCATAAGAAAGCTCTCTTTGAATGCCATGCTTCCTGTAGAAGTTAAAGAACGCCTTGGAGGTGAACTTCCCTCCATTGTCTGTTATGAACCTATTTACCCGCAGGTTGAGCCGACCTTCCACCATCTCTTTGAACTCCACAAACCTCTCTAACGCCCTCGACTTCTCCTTCAGAAAATGGTGGGTATTGTATCCACAATAACCTTGATTTGTAGGAAGTGAACTTTGAACCAAGATTGAATTGTTTGTGTATTTGATATGTTTTTCTAGTATTGTTCTTGCAGGTTCACATTGCTAAGTGTAAATCAATGTCAGGTCACAATGGGTCAATAAGCACAGTCTCATGCAATGTAATTCTTCATTGTGTGGGGTATGGGGTTGACTCATGTGTGATCTCTCAATTGGGATACACTTTATGATCAAGACATTAAAGATTCAAAGCTTGGAGTGCAGCAGTGGTCTAGAGAAAAAGGAAGAAATTTTTCCTAAGTAAATTTTTTGAGATGTAAAGGTACTTTTCGAGAAGTCCTTTTATGCTCTCGAGAAGTCCTTGTTATTTTTCGAGACGGGTTGTATCAGAGGTCTTTCTCGAAAAGTTGAATTTTTTGAGTAGCTATTGTGATCTCTCGAGAAATCAATGTTATCTCGAAAAGTCCCCTTAGCTTTCAAAAAGACTTCTTTTCAGTTGTTTTCGAGAAGTCTATCTCAGCGGCAGCTTTCGAGAAATCCTTCCTCTCTCGAGAAGTATTTTTGTTTTCGAGAAGTCATCTTTTCTTTCGAAAAGCTTTCTCTCTAAAGGTTTTTCTCGAAGTTCTTTAGGAGTTCACGAGAAGTTTTTTGTTCTCTCGAGAAGTCTTGTATCTCTCGAGAATTCTTTTCATAATTCTTTGAAATTCTCTTCTAAAGCTGTTTTCGAGAACTAGTAGTCTTCTCTCGGGAAGTCTTGGATTTCTCGAGAAGTCTAGTTCTAGTATGTCTCGTGACCTTTGTTTTTCCATTTTGACGACAAGTCCTTTCCGTCAAATTGACGTGACATCCTTCCTCGTTTTAAGGTTAAACCGTTAGGTCTTCATCTATATAAGCATTACTCCTTAGGAAAGAAAGAGGTTCGTTAAGAAGATTTCATTGTTAAAGAAAAAGAAGATCAGAGTTCGCACTTTCTCCAAAACCTAATCTGATCCAAGATCATCGTTAAGTGCCGCGCATCGCCATTGTTGGAGTTCGATCGTGTGTTATCTGATTTCGTCTCCAAGTGGAAGAAAAAGGTCGATCGATCATCGCCTCACTCGTTCTGATTTCATTGAATCGATCGAGACCTTTGAAGATCTGATTTGTGCTGATTCGATCTTTCTTCTTCAACATCAAGCCGAAGCCTTCTCTATCTCAAGAAAGAAGAAGATCCTCTTCAAACTATTCAGATCTGATCGTGATTCGTTAAGTATAGTTTCGTTCTCAACTTTATATTTGTTTGTAGGAGAAATTGTTCTCCGAGTTGTAGGAGAGGTGTTCTCCGAGTTGTAGGAGAGGTGTTATCCGAGTTGTAAGAGAGGGTTCTCTCTGAGTTTGTAGGAGATTGATCTCCGAGTTGTAAGAGTTTTGACTCTGAGAATTGTAGGATCATTCTTGATCCGAGATTTAGTGAAGTAGTCAAGTCTAGCTGTAGTGCTAGATTGGCGAGGCCAGCAAGTGGAGTACCCAAGAATGGGGAACCACTATAAATTTCTTGCGTCGTCTGTGATTGTGATTTGCATTCTGTGTGTTCTTGATTTTCAAGATTTTCAATTCCGCAAAAGACGCAGTGATCACCTATTCACCCCCTCTAGGTGATTTTGGTTAGCAACTAGATATTACAATTGGTATCAGAGGGTCGTTGTTCTTGAAAGGTTAACACCTTGAATAGGATCTTTCCATTTTAGTTGCCAACAAATCATGGAAAAGTGCAAGGAATCGTCTTCGTTGAAATTGCCAATATGCACTAAGGCTAATTTTCCTATGTGGAAAGAAAGAGTCAGATTTTATATGGAAGCCGCAGACCCAAGAATCTTCCAAGTCGTAGAAGAAGGACCTCATGTGCCAATGACTGCCTCAACAATCAATCCTACAGTTCAAGTGCCAAAGAAAATGATGGATTTGACAAAGGATGAGATCCCTCTCGTTGCTTTGGACAAAAAGACAAAGAACATAATTGCCAGTGCAGTAGATGATTCAATGTTGCAAAACTTAATTCACTGTAATTCTGCCAAAGAAATGTGGACGTCTTTAATAGTCCTTATGGAAGGTACTGAAGAAGTAAGAGATGATAGAAGATCTCTTTTGAATTAAGAGTACGAGACTTTCAATCAGACTAAAAAGGAGTGCATTGCCGATGCATATGAAAGATTCTTTAAAATAGTAAAAGGCCTAAGGAATTATGGTCGGGAATTTACTAATGGTGAACTAAACGACAAATTCCTGTGATCCCTAACGAAAGATTGGGATAGCAAGATTGTTGCAATCCGAGAATTTGGAAAGTTACCAAACCTAGACCCACAGAATCTGTTTGGGAAACTATTATCCCATGAGCTGCAAATGAATATTCGCAAAACAGAAGAAGATGGGAATAGAATTTCTAGCAAGGAAAGGACCTTGGCTATGAAAGCCGAGAGCTCCAGAAAAAGCAGAGCTTTGTCTCCAGTTAGAACACAAGAATCTGATGATGAAAAAGAATCTGAAGCCGGCTCCTCCAGTTCTGAAATGTCTGATGGGGAGTTTTCTCTAATCTCTCGTCAGTTTAAGAAACTGCTAAACAAAAGAAGACACATGAAGAATAAGTCTTCCTCTGAATATAGACATTCTCGACGTGATGGTGATCGTCACAAAAAGTGTTCTAGCAATCATGAAAGGTATAAATCTAAAACTGGTAAACATATTTCTTATGACATAGTTTGCTATTGTTGCAATAAGCCAGGGCACATGATTGCTGAATGCCCTTATAAAAAGAAAGAGGGTGGAAGAAAAGAAGAAAAGAAATCCACCCACGGAAAAAGGAAGACTGAAAAGAGTCTAGTCGCTAAAAAGAACAAAACTTTAAGCGACAGTGACTCGGAGAAATCAAGTAGTGAAGAAGAAGCCTACTTCGGGCTGATGGCTATGACTGATGAAGAAGAAGAACCTCCATATACCGAGAAGGTAAATTCTCACACCATCTTATCTGATTCTGAATATGCCTCAGCTGAACAAAAGGATTATCTTTCAGAAGATGACTCAAACCTCATGACCCAATATACTGAAATGTTTAAAAGTTTTGACAAATGCCGAAAGGTAGTCAAAACTCAGGCCAAGGAGATCATGTCTCTCAAAGAAGTGGAATCTAATTTGAGAAAGGAAGTTGAACAACTTTCTTCCTTCAAAGAGGAAAACCAAATCTTGAAAGACAAGATCAAAAGCTCAGATGAGCTCCTTGACTGGAGAGAGAACTCCATCAAAGTTCTGGAAGAACAGCTAGCCGCTGAGAAGAAGCTAGTTGAAAAGTTTTCACAACCGAAAACCATTCTTCCAATCATTGATACTTTCTCTGCTAAAGCAAATAGCAGTGGCATAGGTCATGTCGCTGGGCCAAGTAATTCTTCTAAGGGCACCCTTGCCAAGAAGAAAAATAAGAATGCTAGGAAAGCTACTATCGAAGAAAAAGGGAAAGCCCATCTAGAACAAGTGGAATTTAAGAAAGTTCTACTTCCCACAAATGTTTATGACATGGAAAGCTCTTATGGTCACTTGACACGACCAATTAATTTTGCGCCTGTCAATGACTATAAGGGGTAGGCTCGTCCTCAATACCTCTGTCAAAGTGCTTTCAAAGCACCTTATGAAGAAGTAAATCTGAGAGATTATGGTCCTTATGTTCATGGTCCAAGTGCTGTTAAAGAACCAATAGTAAAGACTGTTGTACCTAAGCCAAAGGAGAAAGCATTACCCTGTGTATGCTGTACTCATGAAGCATCCTCATCAAGAAGGATTGCTCCTGCTAAAATCAACGTTCAAAGAGTTAAGCAGGAAAATATTAAGAAAAGATACAACAGGTTTAATTGTTGGTGTTGCGGCAAAATAGTTCACTTTGCCGTAGATTGTTGGTTCAATTCTACATATTCCAAGAGACCACAACTAAATAATGCAAGAAAGACTGCTCGCAATGTTAATGTTCATCGTGGTGCTCAACTAACAAGGGACCAAGGACCCAAAGTTGTTTGGGCTCCTAAGGCAAAATAATTTGTTTTTGCAGGTATGTCCAAAGGCCAACAAAAATCCTATCTGGTATTTGGACAGTGGTTGTTCTCGGCATATGACCGGAACAAGAAGCCTTTTGCAAAACTTCATTCCAGTTGAGAACAGTCCAAAAGTTATTTTTGGTGGATCTGACAGAGGAATAACAAAAGGCTATGGTATGATTTCTAACGGTAATGTATCCTTTTCAGATGTAGCTTATGTGGAAGGATTAGAACATAATCTGATAAGCATAAGTCAACTTTGTGATAAAGGATACATAGTTGATTTTCGTCGAGATAAGTGTTTGATAAAATCGGCTGATAATCTAGAAACGATTTTATCAGGCACTCGTCGTAGAAATATGTTCTGTTTAAATTTTCTTTGTTTATCATCTTCTACACCAGTGTGTCTTTTAGCAAAAGATAGTGCATCTCTTGCTGACCAATGGCATAAGAGATTAGCGCATATAAATTTCAAAACTATAAATAAATTATTCTCTCAAAACTTAGTACGTGATGCGCCAAATATTAAGTGCATTAAAGATATACCTTGTCATGCTTGTGTAAAAGGCAAGCAAACAAGAGCTACCTTTAAGAGCATTATAGGCAAAGATTCAACTAGGTGCTTATACCTACTTCATATGGACTTGTTTGGTCCTTTGCAAATTAGAAGTTTAGGAGGTAAGTCTTACACATTAGTTATTGTAGATGATTACTCACATTTTGCATGGGTATTCTTTCTAAAACACAAGTCAGATACATTTGACGTTTTCACTAAGTTTGTCCAGCAAATCCAGAATGAATTTGAATGTTCGGTGGTCAAAAATAGAAGTGACCATGGAACAGGATTTGAATCTGGGGCCATGACAGATTTTTGTGAAAGTCTAGGTATCTTTCATGAGTTTTCCTCTCCTCGAACTCCATAACAAAATGGGGTAGCTGAGAGAAGGAATAGAACACTCATTGAGGCTTGCAGAACGATGTTGAGTGACACTTCTCTACCCGAATATCTTTGGGGTGAAGCTGTCAACACTGCATGCCACATGCAAAATAGAGCACTCATAAACAAAAGCCCTGAAAAGACTCCTTATGAACTACTAAAAGGGAAGAGACCAACCATCTCCTATTTTAGAATCTTTGGTTGCAAATGCTTTGTACTTAATAATGGAAAGCATTATAAAACCAAGTTTAGCGAAAAGAGTTTTGAAGGTATTTTTGTAGGCTATAACAGCCATAGTAGAGCTTATAGAATATTTAATAAGAAAACCCTGGTTGTAGAAGAGTCAATCAATGTTGTATTTGATGAAACGAGCATGCTACATAGCAGCTCTTCTAGTGCTTCTATTGAAGTTACAGGTTCAAAGATACAAGATATAAGCTTGGATGAGCCAGTCAAAGTTGATGCTCAAACCTTCGTCAAGATCTCTTCCCCAATCACAAATGAAGAAGAAGATCATATTGATGAAGAACCAGTACAAGTGGAAGAAGACATTCAAGTAGCAGATGATGCTCCAGATGTTCAAACTGATGCAAGAAATCTAGAGTTCAGACACATGAGAGATCATCCTATTGATCAAATCATAGGAGATCCTCATGTCGGAATTAGAACAAGAAGAGGTACTACTAACAAAAATATGCATTTAAGTTTTCTCTCACAGGTTGAACCAAAGAAGTTTCAAGAAGCAAATGAAGACCCCCACTGGATAATTGCAATGGAAGAAGAGTTAAATCAATTCAAGAGTTGCAAGGTGTGGACACTAGTTCCAAAACCCAAGGATAAAAATATTATTGGAACAAAGTGGGTCTACAGGAACAAGTTGGATGAAGATGGAACAATTATAAAGAACAAAGCCGGACTTGTAGCAAAAGGTTAAAGACAGGAAGAAGGGATCGACTTCGATCAAACTTATGCTCCGGTAGCAAGACTTGAAGCGATCAGAATGTTCTTAGCCTATGCTGTATTCAAAGTTTTCACCGTATACCAAATGGACGTTAAGTCAGCTTTTCTGAATGGTAACATAAAAGAAGAAGTATACGTTGAACAACCTACAGGTTTTGTAGATTCTGAACATCCTAATTATGTTTACTTACTGCAAAAAGCTTTGTATGGGTTAAAACAAGCTCCTCGAGCTTGGTATGAGACACTGTCTAACTTTCTTCTTGAAAATAAGTTCACAAGAGGAAAGATAGATAAAACATTATTTCTTAGGAAAGTAAAAGGCAAGATTTTTCTAGTGCAAATCTATGTCGATGACATTATTTTTGGCTCTACGGACGACAATCTTTGCAATACGTTTTCAAAACTTATGCAAGGAAAGTTTGAAATAAGCAGTATGGGAGAGCTAAAATATTTCTTAGGACTTCAAGTGAAACAATCTGAAGATGAAATTTTCATCTCACAGACGAAGTTCACCAAGGAGTTGATTAAGAAATTTGGAATGGAGAGTGCAACCTCTATGAGGACTCCAATGAGCTCAGCTATGTCTCTAGACAAGGATGAGAAAGGGAAACCTTTTGATGAAACCAAGTACAGAAGCATAATTGGTTCTCTGCTCTACCTTACTGCTAGTAGGCCTGATATAATGTTTTCTACATATGTATGTGCCAGATATCAAGTGAACTCTAAGGAATCTCACTATACCGCTGCAAAGCGAATTTTGAGATATCTTAAAGGTACACCAAATCTTGGCTTATGGTACCCAAGAAGTAATGATAGCGAGTTAATTGGTTATTCAGATGCAGATTTTACAGGTAGTAGAGACGACAGGAAAAGCATTTCCGGAACATGCCAATTCCTCGGAAGAAGGCTTATCTCCTGGAGCAGCAAGAAGCAGAATTGTGTTGCAATTTCAACAGCCGAATCAGAATATATTTCTGCAGGCAGTTGTTGCGCACAACTTCTTTGGATAAGAAATCAACTTTAAGATTATAATTTGAAGATGAAGAATATTCCAATGTTTTGTGACTCCTCCAGTGCAATTTCTATAACAAACAATCCAGTCTCGCACAGTCGGACAAAGCATATCGAGTTAAGATATCATTTCATCCGAGAGCATGTGGAGAACGGGGATATCAACTTAAGCTATGTCCCTACGGACAAGCAAATTGCAGATATATTCACGAAGCCGCTGGATGAGACCAAGTTCTCTTTCTTCAAGACAGAACTTGGAATGCTCAACATGGAATAATAGTCAAGCAAAGGAGAAGAGAAGAAGATAAGTGGATTTTCTTAAGTTTTATCTTATCTTATTTCTAAATAAAGCACAGGTTCATCATTGGTAAGGAATAAAAAGCTAAGAAGAAAAATTCAAGTCCTCATTAGACTTCTCGAGAAATGTAGCTGACATCTCGAGAAATGACTTGCTTTTTATGAATATGGATGAAGATAAAACTTTTCGGAAAATTGAAGACACTTCTCGAAAAATAAGTTTATACTTCTCGAGAAATGGGTTATCCCTCGAGAAATGCTCTTTCGGAAGAAGATCGGCAGAGTTCTGGGACTTCTCGAGAACTTTAACTACCTCTCGAGAAATGTCTTATACTTTTCAAAAACTCTAATTTCAATTTTCGAGAATATGAAAAGCCAGGTACGCGCGTATTTCATTTTCTTGATATTAATATAAACCAAATAAATTGTCACATCAAACCAAACTATATATAGACTATCGAAATGAATTAAAGATCACACGAGGTTATTTCATTTCCTTTTCGAAAAGCGCCGACCGTTCGTCTTCTTCTCTCGCGAGGCCGTTCATTCAGGTTTTCGATTCTCTCTCTTTCTCTCTCGCAATCTATCTTCAATCTCTCTTGATCTATGGCACCTCAATCGAAGCCGAAGATCGGAGTTGGTAGTGAATTGGAGCGAGAAGGTCTCGTCTCGATCTCAGATGAATTTCAAAATCTATTCTACCTTCAAGACGCCGCTGGGTTGTCATTTGTTCTTGAACACCCATGCCGAGTTCTGCTTAAAGAGGTAGAAGAGTTCTTTATAAACATCAAAGTTCACAAGGAAAGGAAGAGGATGAAATCTGAAATTGGAAATTTCAAGATCAAGGTCAGTCCTAAATCCCTATCTAAATTTCTAAGATTGCCAGTGGTATCTTCTGAGGACACATTAGATGATGCTGATTGGAATAGAGCCTTGAGCTTTTGTGGCTTAGACAAGACAGTTAAGAATGTAAGAAGACATCAGATGAATGATGTAGGTAAACTTTTAGTGGACACTATTTGGAAAGTTTTGTTATGTAATACAGGAAGTTTGGGCTATGTCTCAACAGATGTGTTCTAGTTGATGACAACTGTAATTTGTGGAAAGAAGTTCGACTGGGCAAACTTTCTTTTCAGTAAGATTAAAGTCAGTATTTTGTCTCCAAACTTTGCCAGAATTCTGTCTTTATATCTAAATCAGTTCAATCATGAAGTCTTTGACATGTCCAAAGGTGCAATCATACACCATCTGAAGAAGTTAAATGTCACAACAATACAGAGATGGGATATCAGAATTACTAAGCCAGCTGCAGGTGCAGGTCCCCAGGGGGAGCCCATTTCTTCAAGTCACTCAGCACCAGAGTATGAAGCTACTGCTCCTCCTCCTCCAAAAATAACCACAATCCTAGCTCCACCTCCAGCTCAGCAACACAGTCCAGCTCCAGATCCATCTCCATCTCCAGCTCCACAAGACACCATTCCTTCAGAAGAGCCAAGTCTTCCTCCTCCAACAGACACAGTTCTTCCTCCATCAGCTTAGGATTCAGCAGATCCAGTTCCTTCTGATCAAGTACCTTCTGACACTCCATCCATCCCAGATACTCATGTTCTGTCAGACACTGCTATGGGAAACACCTCTCTTTCACAAGAGCAAGTTGATCACTTCTCACCTCCTCCAGTTATTGATGAAGACAGAGTTGATTCTACAATAGCAGATGTGGTTAGTGAAATTCTAAAAGGTGCTAATGATGATGTGCTTAGCACTAGTGACCACATGGCAGGGTCAGGTGCAGACTATGTTTTTAATCAGGAAGTAGATGATGCTTCATTGCATGATTCATCTCCTCCCCCAGTACATGTTGAGGGGGAGCAAGAGCCTTGTCTGGAAGGCAACAAGGATGCTCTGAAAGAGTCTGTTGATGAGGAAAATGAGAGAATCAACATATCTGCTGTTAAGCTCCAAAGTTCAGTTATTCTTGAAGATATACCAGAAGAAGTTCTGCCAGCCCCTATTCCTCCATCTCTTTATGATGAGAGTACAATTCTTGGTAAAGTTGAACTTATGCTTCAAAGGCAGAGTGCCAAAATAGATTACTCCTTCAAAGAAGTTCATGCAAGACTATCTGATATTGAAAAGGAAATGGCTAAGAAGTTGAAAGAGTTCAAGACCAGTTCAGATCAACTGAAAGAAGTTGTTATTAAGGGAGGAAAGGCCATTGATCACACCATAGAGGGTGTAGCCAAAGTTCTTGCAGAGGTTATTCAAGTCAGAAAAACTCAAGAAATCATGGCTTCAAAGGCTGAGGAGAATGCCTTTAAGATTATTGATGAGGTAGGACAGTTCAAGGATTCTATTCTCCAAACCCTATCTGTAGAAGTCAGGAAGGGGGAGGACAGTAAAACTGAGAAGATGACTGGGTTATTGGATCAAACTCTTTTTGATTTTCATAGACATTTGATCAATAGGTTTGAGCAGTTGTCCCAAGGTGTTCAAAAGCAGGTAAATGAGATAAAAGATTTCATCTCTAATACTGCTGTTTGGCTCCACCATGAAATCTTTCCTGATTTGGGTATTGACCCTGCTCAACCTCCTCCTCATTTTTATCAAGTTCAATCTGATGCTCCTCCAATTCCTCAATTTTCTCCAAGGCCAGCAGGGCAGTTTGATGCTAATCCTTCAGTAGAGACTCACTCCTCCTTGTAATATTCTAGGAAAAAGAAGTATGGTGATGGACCTTCTGCAAGCAGGTCTGTTCCTGGTTCCAGCTCAGCAGGTTCTGGCAAAGTAGTTGTAGATGAAACTAAGGTTTATCCAGAACTTTGGAGTCTAGTTTCAAAAATTATCATTCTTCACTCTCTCAAGCTTGTAGAAGAATGAAATGTGAAAGCTTCTGAACTTTACAGCACTTCTGAATGGAAGAAGTATGAGACAAGCCAAGTCAAGAGAAGAATCCATTTCAAGAATTATGGGTACAACAATCCAACAGCTCCAGAAGCTCCTCCCAAGTATCATCCAAAGCCATATGCTTACTCTGAAAGGCAAGAGATGTTGAGAAAGAGAAATGCAAATATCTGAAGTCAAGTCTTTGAAGATCTTTAAAACTTTATTTCTATATGCCTGTGTGAACATTAATTCATTAGACAATCTTACATCTAAATATAGTTTTTGGTTTTGATGTGACAATCATTTTCTTATATTTAGATATTGTTTTTAATGTTCTCTCTAGTTTATCTTTTTGCATTTTATATTGATACAATTCATCTTGGTAAGTAGGGTTCTGACTTCTACAAATAGGGGGAGATTGTTGGGTATTGTATCCACAATAACCTTGATTTGTAGGAAGTCAACTTTGAACCAAGATTGAAGTGTTTGTGTATTTGATATGTTTTTCTAGTATTGTTCTTGCAGGTTCACATTGCTAAGTGTAAATCAATGTCAGGTCACAATGGGTCAATAAGCACATTCTCATGCAATGTAATTCTTCATTGTGTGGGGTATGGGGTTGACTCATGTGTGATCTCTCAATTGGGATACACTTTATGATCAAGACATTAAAGATTCAAAGCTTGGAGTGCAGCAGTGGTCTAGAGAAAAAGGAAGAAATTTTTCCTAAGTAAATTTTTCGAGATGTAAAGGTACTTTTCGAGAAGTCCTTCTATGCTCTCGAGAAGTCCTTGTTATTTTTCGAGAAGGGTTGTTTCAGAGGTCTTTCTCGAAAAGTTGAATTTTTCGAGTAGCTATTATGATCTCTCGAGAAATCAATGTTATCTCGAAAAGTCCCCTTAGCTTTCGAAAAGACTTCTTTTCAGTTGTTTTCGAGAAGTCTGTCTCAGCGGCAGCTTTCGAGAAATCCTTCCTCTCTCGAGAAGTATTTTTGTTTTCGAGAAGTCATCTTTTCTTTCGAAAAGCTTTCTCTCTAAAGGTTTTTCTCGAAGTTGTTTAGGAGTTCACGAGAAGTTTTTTGTTCTCTCGAGAAGTCTTGTATCTCTCGAGAATTCTTTTCATAATTCTTTGGAATTCTCTGCTAAAGCTATTTTCGAGAACTAGTAGTCTTCTCTCGGGAAGTCTTGGATTTCTCGAGAAGTCTAGTTCTAGTATGTCTCGTGACCTTTGTTTTTCCATTTTGATGACAAGTCCTTTCCGTCAAATTGACGTGACGTCCTTCCTCGTTTTTAAGGTTAAACCGTTAGGTCTTCATCTATATAAGGATTATTCCTTAGGAAAGAAAGAGGTTCGTTAAGAAGATTTCATTGTTAAAGAAAAAGGAGATCAGAGTTTGTACTTTCTCCAAAACCTAATCTGATCCAAGATCGTCGTCAAGTGCTGCGCTTCGCCATTGTTGGAGTTCGATCGTGTGTTATCTGATTTCGTCTCCAAGTGGAAGAAAAAGGTCGATCGATCATCGCCTCACTCATTCTGATTTCATTGAATCGATCGAGACCTTTGAAGATCTGATTTGTGCTGATTCAATCTTTCTTCTTCAACATCAAGCCGAAGCCTTCTCTATCTCAAGAAAGAAGAAGATCCTCTTCAAACTATTCAGATCTGATCGTGATTCGTTAAGTATAGTTTCGTTCTCAACTTTATATTTGTTTGTAGGAGAAATTGTTCTCCGAGTTGTAGGAGAGGTTTTCTCCGAGTTGTAGGAGAGGTGTTCTCCGAGTTGTAAGAGAGGGTTCTCTCTGAGTTTGTAGGAGATTGATCTCCGAGTTGTAAGAGTTTTGACTCTGAGAATTGTAGGATCATTCTTGATCCGAGATTTAGTGAAGTAGTCAAGTCTAGCTGTAGTGCTAGATTGGCGAGGCCGGCAAGTGGAGTACCCAAGAACGGGGAACCACTATAAATTTCTTGCGTCGTCTGTGATTGTAATTTGCATTATGTGTGTTCTTGATTTTCAAGATTTTCAATTCCGCAAAAGACGCAGTGATCACCTATTCACCCCCTCTAGGTGATTTTGGTTAGCAACTAGATATTACAGAAAATATACCAAAGTATATCTGGTGAAGTCATCAACCAAAATCAGCTTATACCTACTACCTCTAAGATTGGTAGTGTTGGTAGGTCCAAACAGATCACCATGTATACATTCCAAAGGTCTTTTACATATGCTTTGTGATTTGTCAAATGGAAGACGTTGAGACTTACCAAACCGACAACCTGCACAAATGTGACAATCTCCGAAAGATGACAATCTAGGCAGACCTTTCAGAAGGCCTCTTCCTGCCATATCCTTCAACTTATCCATCCCAACATGCCCAAGTCTTTCATACCAGATAGCGGCACTGTCATTAGCCCTCATATTATCAACATAAGAACTTGTTGAAAGAACAAACAAGTCCTTCACCCATCTCCCTACATGAGTGACCTCAGCATTCACGGCTGAAACATTTCGGAGAAATTTCACTTCTGTTGGACCGAACAGAATGTGATAGCCAGCATCCACAACATTGGTCACTGAGAAGTGGTTCTTCTTCATCACCGGAACATGATAGACACTCTTCACTGTAAGATTACCTCTATCATCGTTCAAAGAAACCACACCCTCCTTCTCTACTGCATGTATAGTATCATCTGCTGTTATGATAGCGTTATTACCTGTATATGCTTGCAATGAGGAGAACTTCGACTCATCCCCGGTGAGGTGATGACCACACCCATTGTCTACTATCCAATCATCCTGATAGTTGATGGAAGCCATAGCCCGAACATACGTGCCCGTCATGAATGCACCTCCACCACCCCAACTACCTTTAGAATTGGAACCAGCCTCCTCCTTTCCTGCAGTATGCCTTGGCTGAAGATTAACTTGGCAGTCTCTCTTGAAGTGACCAAGCTTATTGCACCTGAAGCATCTAGGTCCTTCCTTCTTCTTCCCATCATGCTTAGGAGCATAGCTCCTCTCCTACTGATATGAAGTAGACGGACCATCATCTCGAGATGTCTTCTTCTTCTTGTCCCATCTCTTCTTCTTGCCAGAGAACCTCACCTTCTCCCCCAGAGACTGACATCCCTGCCATTTGCTTAGCCAAACTCTCTTGCGAAGCAAGTAAGTTCTCCAGCTCCAGCAATGATGGCTGGTTGGCCCAACCTTGAACAGAAGTAACAAAGGCCACATACTCCCTCCGCAAGCCGCGAATTATGTGCATCATCAGCTTAGCTTCTGAGATAGGCTCATCAGGGTCCAAAGCCGATATCTCTGCGCAAACATTCTTCATTTTCAAGAAGAACGTTGAGATAGACAAATCTCCCTGAGTTGCTTTGGCCAACTCATTCTCCAAGAACTGTAGCCTAGATACATTCTTCTTATTGAACAAGCCATCCAAGGCTGTCCAAATTTCTGCAGCTGATCTACATCCGATGATATGATCAAACAGCTCCGGAATGATAGCTCGCTTGAGAGTGAACTCAGCCTTCGCATTCGTTCTCTTCTAAGCCTTCATGAGCTTAGGATTCCCTTCAACAGGAATGACAACTTGTCTTGCTTCTCCTCCTACTACCTCCCATAAGTCCTCACCAAGCAGATAGCTCGCCATGCAAGACTTCCACTTATTGAAGTTAGTCTGCGTAAGGAGCTCATTACCAAGACCTTTAGCATATCCTCCTTCCATTATTATACCACTGATTGCTAACCAACTTGAGGAACCTGAGAGAAGTAAACATCAACTACTGCTCAACAACTTCCCTCTGATACCATGTTAAAAAACTTGAGGTCCGGAGTTGAAGTAAAAAATGCGGAACACTTCATAAACTTTCCACAAGTATAGCAACACAATGACAATAAGAAGACCGAATAGTGCTATGGTATTAACAATCTCTTTACAATTCGAGGTATACATGGTGAGACACGATTCATATGAAACACGGAGGAGATAAGCACAAAACACAAAAGACTACAAGCTGCCGACGACTTGACAACCTGAGATCGCTAGACCGCGCGAACAGACAAGCCACGCGGTTAACCCCTGAGACCGCGCCTGATAGACCGCAACCACAGACTGCTCGACCTGCTGCTTTATTCAACTGTTGAAAGATAACCTGTTTGCACTCCTTGATCACCTAGACCGCACGGTCTTAAGATCACAAAAGAACCTGCGAACACTTGACAAAGAAAATTGCTTCCTGCTGCAGACCACAACTCAAGATCGCCTGATCGCTTAAGACCGCCTGATCAACTGATTCCGCTGCACAGACCAAGAACACCTAAACACAGTCTTCCCGGACTGGTTTATTCAAAACTGGAAGAAGGGAGAATGCTGACCGCAAACTGCTAGTCGCTAACCTGCGAACAAACAAACCGGTCAGAAAAAATCTCAGACCGCGCGACCTCTAATTGAGACCGGCATAATCAAGCCAACTTTGGTTCTTACAGTTCTTCATTATTAATGATGGGCCCTGCACCCCTATTTATAGGCGAGTCAATGGATGTCGTCACCGCACAAATCGGGATATAATAACCGCCCAACAGATCGCGAGCGGTCTCACAAGACGGACCGCCCGAGCTCAGCAAGGCTAACAACTCCCTTATAAGACGACTAGTTATATACAAACCTCCTGATTACCGCGGTCACCAAAACAGACCACCCGATCTTTATTGCAAAAGCAAAGAACTTCTTTAGTAACCCAGACCGACAAGAATAAGACATCAGACCGCCCGGTCACTGCAAGAAGACAGACTTACTTGAACATCTGGCCGACTTGAACAAGTTTCCAGAACAACCTGCGCAAGCCTCTCAGACACTTTGTGGTCTCCCAGATCAGACCGCCCAGAACAGATCGCCGGATACAGAACCTACCAGAGCACCAATGCAGACTACGTGGTCTCTGCGTTCTCCAATCTGCAGACCGCCCAGCACCATTCCACTTCCACTTCAAAAATTTAACACCTAGCACATATACAAGTAGCAAACATTATATCTGGTCTGCTGACTGTCAGATAGAGAAGAGAGCCAGTGGCTGCTCTATAAGTTTTCTAATCAAAGGACTTACCCTTTTCATCTCTATCTAAAACAGCATTAGTAGCCATAGGGGTTTTCATTACAGAGGCATTTTCCATCCCAAACCTCTTGATGAGTTCTCTAGTATACTTAGATTGGGATATGAAGATGTCATCTGCAGTCTGCCTTACTTGAAGGCCAAGGAAATAAGATAATTCCCCCATGCTAATCATTTCAAATCTAGACTGCATTAGGTGTGCAAACCTTTTGCATGATGATTGATCTGTTGACCCAAATATAATGTCATCTACATATATCTGGACTAGTAATAGCTGATTCTTATGTGCTCCTGTGAAGAAGGTTTTATCCACCTTTCCTCTTTCAAAGGAGTGTTCCAGAAGAAAGGTGGATAAGGTCTCATACCAAGCCCTTGGAGCTTGCTTGAGACCATACAATGCTTTATCTAACCTATATACAAAGGAGGGAAAAGATGGATTGACAAAACCTGGGGGCTGCTCCACAAATAGTTCTTCCTGAAGAGTGTTATCTAGAAATGTACTCTTTACATGCATCTGATAGACTTTGATCTTCATGTGTGCAGCATATGCCAGAAACATTCTAATGGCCTCCAGCCTTGCTACTGGAGCAAATGTTTGGTTGAAGTCAATACCCTCCTCCTGCCTATATCCTTGAGCCACTAGTCTGGCCTTATTCCTGAAAAATACTCCTGTTGAATCCATTTTATTTTTGAAGACCCATTTGGTTTTAATTACTGGATAGTTCCTTGGTCTCTCCACCAGTGTCTAGACCTTGTTTCTCTCAAATTGAGTGAGCTCTTCTTGCATTGCAGATATCCAGTGAGGGTCACTGTCTACTTCTTCAAACTTTTTAGGTTCATATTGAGAGAGAAAGCATTGCATCATTGTTTCATTTGTTAGCTGCTTTCTTGTCTTGACTCCCACTGTCAAATCACATATAACTTGTGTTGCAGGATGATCCTTTAGAGTCATCCTAGTTCTTGTTAAGTTATTGAGGGGATTCTCTTCTTCCTGAAGATCCGCTTGCTCATTTACAGTGGGGGCACCATCTTCATTTTCTATAATGATTTCAGTGTCTGGTAGTTCAGGTGCAGTAGGTTCTTCTTCATCTGCTGTAGATTCTTCATCTGAATCAGTGTCAGCTTGTTGTTTTCTTTGCCTTGACATTCTGAAGAATGATTCATAATGCTGAGCATTTCAACCTGATCTGCTAGTTGCTCTTCTTCCTGCAAAGGAGTGCTGGTGGAAGTTTCCTTCCCCTTATAAAATATGTGATTCTCATCAAAAACTATATGCACAGACCCCTCAATCTTGAGAGAGCTTTTATTATTGCACATATTGGCCTTGCTTGATGTAGAATATCCCAAAAATATTCCATCATCAGCCTTCTTGTCAAATTTGGCAAGATGGCTTTTCCCATTGTTTAGGATAAAGCAAGTACACAAAGATCCTAAAGTAAGTGACTATAGGTGTCTTTCCCTTCAGTAGCTCATAGGGAGTCTTCAACTTTGTCTTGTGGATGAGACTTCTATTCAGAACATAGTTGGCAGTATTCACTGCCTCAGCCCAAAAGTACTTTGGCAAGTTGTATTCAGCCAATAATGTCCTTCCTGATTCAATCAAGATTCTATTTTTCCTTTCAGCCACCCCATTTTGTTGGGGGGTTCTAGGAGTTGAAAAGCTTTGTCTTATCCCTTCATCCTCACATAATCTACACATTAACTGATTTTCAAATTCAGTACCATGATCACTTCTGATCACAACAACCTGAGTATTGAATTCAGATTGAATCTGTCTAATGAATCTTGAGAGGATCTTGAAGGTGTCTGTCTTAGATCTTATAAAGAACACCCAGCTGAATCTAGAAAATTCATCAACAATGACTAGAGTATAGGACTTACCTGCTAAGCTCTGAGTGGAAATAGGACCAAATAGGTCCATGTGCAACATAAATAGGATTCTGGGGGAATCATTCTTACGAATTGGCTTGAATGATGATTTGACCCGCTTTCCTAGTTGACATGCTCTGTTGGATCGGTAGGCGCCCTTAGAGGGGGTGAATAAGGGTTTTAAAAACTTATATTATATTTTGTAATACTTGAAATAATAAGAGATCAAAATAGTGATTTTGAATAAAGATCTAAATTGTTTTATAAATAAAGAGATGATAATAAACAATTTAGAGAAATGAAGAACACATCTTTTTTATTACAAAAGGAGAGACATGATTACTATTAATAAAAATGATTACAAAATCTTGATTTCAATGACGCTAGAAATCAAAGCGAAATATGAAAGACTCTTTTTGTTTTCTATACCGACTCGTATCCCCATGAACCGGTTGGCTTTAGCCGATCCTTCCCCGGATACGGCCTCAAGCCGCTCTAGCCAACCCTTCCCCGAATATGGCCTCGAACACCCCCTAGACCTACACCCGAGACCTAGTCGCCAACACGAGGCGAATTTCAGCCCTAAGTCCTGCCCAGACCTAGTCGCCAACACGAGGCGAATTTACTACACGATTTAAAGGAAAAGATGTGAAATACAAAGACAATAATATAAAAAACTCCCTCTATGTGGATCTCTTGGAGAAGTAGACGAAGACGTAGAGTATGATCGTAGTCGATGCGGTCTTTCGTCACGATGATGAAGCGTGTTGAAATCTTCTCTATGGATCTCCTTAAGCCTTCATGGATTTATGGAGTATCTCTCTGAACCTTGCTCTCTATGCTGTGGAACGAAGCTTTGGAATTTTGGATCTAAAGAGCATTGGGAAGACGGATCCAATGGGTCCTTTTTATAGTCTCAGCGCTAGCGGTACCGCCGACGCTATCCCATATTAGGACATATTATGCGCGACAGAATCTTCAATCGGAGGAAACAATTCTCTCTTGCCTACTGTGCTCCTCGCTATCTCCTGTGCTATCGGATACCGCCTGGCGCTATCTCCTTCTATAAGTTCTCCCGGCAATTGCGCTTAAGCAATCATTTTCGTCGATCGAAATTTTGTCGAACGGAGCAAAGAGTTCGTCGAGCGAATTTTCGTCGAACACCGTTATGAGCATTTCGTTGAGCGCCGCTAACAGTTCATCAAACGACAGTTAGCTCCTGCGCTAGTACTACCGCCAACGCTAGTAGCTGTTTTGGATTTGATGGCTCAACTTTGGAGGCAGCCTTCTTATGTAATCCTTGAGTCATGTGGACTTTGTTATCCTGCACACTTAAACACACAAGATCAAATACACATAGGATTTGTTATTCTCAAACCTAGGAGATGCGGAAGATCATGTTCCAACATGCTCTACAGGGATGGTCTTTATTGAACTTACCTATTGGTAAGCCTCTTACTAGGTTATGCTTAGAAAGTTTGGCAATGGTCTTAAAGTTAAGATGGATAAGTCTCCTATGCCACAACTCATTGTTTTCTAACTGAGAGTTGAATAAGCAGATTTCTGACTTGGTATACTCAAAGTCTACAGCATAAACCTTACCTTTCCTAAGGTCAGTCAGTACAATTTGGTTAGTTACAGAACTAACTATATGACATAAAGACTTAGTGAATACAACTTTGTATTCACCTTCACACAACTGACTAATACTAATTAGATTATGTTGAAGTGCTTCAACACAAGCTACCTTAGAAAAGGAGACTTCCCCAATCCTGAGCAAACCATACCCTTTGGTTTGACCAGAGTGGGAATTCCCAAAAATTACCTTAGGACCTTCCTTGGCCTTGTAGTTGTCCAGCAATTCTTTTGCTCCAGTCATCTGTATGGAGCATCCACTGTCCAAATACAATTGCTAGTTTGTGGTTGAACCATCTCCCTTCTAATTTTCAGTGGTAGAGTCTTCCATAGACATTAAACAGGATTCTTCAGTTCCACACTCTTCCTCACTATCAGATGAGGAAGAGCTTGATTCAGACTCTGAATCACTCCAAGTTTCTGCAATGAAAACTTCCCCTCTCTTCTTATCCTTCTTCATGGAGGATTTATTCTTGTGGTCCTTCTGCTTGTTGCTTTTGTTCTTTTCTTCTTCTGGAGATTCACTGGCATAGTGCACAGTTTTTCTGCATGAAAAGCAGATAATTTCCTTATTAGGAGTTTTGTCATACCTTGGCTTGCTTGAACTCCTCTCTTTCCTTCTGGAGTCCTATGTCCTGACCCATCTCTTGAACCTTTTAGCCAAGAGATTGAACATCTCTTCTTCAGATGTGGAAAGCTCTCCATCAGCAGCCTTTAATGTAAGTGTTCTTTCTTTAGGAGTTGTGGTTCTCTCCTGGACTTCTGATTCAGCCCTGCTTTTCAGTAAGAGCTCATAGGACTTGAGTTGTGGTTCTCTCCTGGACTTTTGATACAGCCCAGATTCTTAAGTCCCATGTGCTTGGGAAGCACATGACGAGCTTGTCATTTATTTCTTCCATAGAATCTTTTTTCAAGGTCCCTTAGCTCATTTATGAAGAGGATGGACCCGTCATACATTTCAGCTATGCTCTCATCAGCCTTTTTCTTGAAGTTCTCATACTGGGATATGAGAAGGGACTTTTTGTCCTTTCTTTCATCAGAGCTGCACTCAACTAATCTAGAGAGAGGCTCCCAGATTTCTTTGGCAGAGTTGCAACCAACAACTTTTTGAAAGATGTCATCTGACATAGTTGACACTATAATGTTCATGGCTTTGGCATCACATGCCTTTACTTTATTCTCACCATCAGTCCATTCTGCTATTGGGACTACAATTTGTGCTACTCTCCCACTAGGATCTTTTCTGACTTGGACTGGGGGACCTGTAATAATGACATTGAAAATGTCTTCATCAATAGAGTTCATATAAAGCTTTATTCTGGCCTTCAAGAGTGTAAAATTATTTAGGTTATACATTGGTGGTCTAGTAGATGCATAATCCTTAGAACTCATTTCCTTATAAAATAGTTTTGATTAATTTATAATAAAGAGATGAGAGTGAGGAGATCTTTTGATCAAGGTGTTACCCTTTTAATGATCAACCTCCCTCTGCTACCAATTGAAAGTGCACAGTGTGCCTCTGAGTATTCTCTGGAGGGAGGGGGTGAATAGAGATTTAAAATCTTATCTATCCTAGCTGAGCATACAATAAAAATAATACTAAGTATTATGCCTTCAACAATCCAAAGACAGAATAAACAGATTTTTGTAAAGAAATGGATAAAGAAAATTGAAATAAGGGCCAACACAGAAAATCAACACACAGAAGACACAAGGATTTTTACAGTGGTTCTCCAAAATATGGGTACTCCACTCTTCTACCTCCCTTGTAGGAATGCACAACCTGTGCCTGAGTCTTTTAATAAGGAGACTCTTAGAACCACTGAGTCTTTTGATAAGGATACTCTTAGAACCACTAAGTTTTTTGATAAGGAGACTCTTAGAACCACTGAATCCTTTGGAAGAGGGATTAATAAAACTCTTTTAAAGTTTGGAGAAGAAGGAAAAGAAATAATGAAGAAGAAGAAAAGAATTATGTCTCAGAATTCATTAAAAGTTTTTCTTAAGTTCAGCTTCTGTTTCCTTTTCACTGGATCTGCTGATGATGAACCCTTGCTTATGATTGTGATGATTTGCAAGGGTTATGTTTATCAGATCCTTTTCTCTGAAAGCTTCTTGTAATCTGGCTGCTGTAAGATTCAGAATAGAAAGCAGCCCTGTATATTTCCTGTGCAGAGAGAGAACTCATTTTCTTGTCTTTCTCTTAGGGTTGAAGGAGGAAGAAGAAGAAGAGCGAACAATAATCGACAGAGAGAGAATATGTAATGAATGCTCTGTTTTCTTTCTTCTCTTCTCAGCCTACATATTGTCCATCATTGGATTTGAATTTCTTTCTTATTTTGGACAGTCCTGAGAAGGTATTCTTATTGGACACTTGATTTCTTTTTCTTCTTTTGTTCCCGACCCGTCTATCACATTTGATTTCATTCCAAGAATGCTTTTGCTCTTCTGGAATACTCTTTTCCTTTATTGGCAACAAATTAGCCATTGGACAACTATCTTCAGTATGGTGGACCTTCTGAAAAGGTATTAGAAAGACAGTAAAGAGAGCTTCCTTTTCTGACTGTATTCGACGTTGCGTCGACTTCATCATTCCTCATGTCGTTGCACCTCTGAGTTCTTATTAGAGTAGCTTTGAATTCCTTCTTGGCTCTGGCTGAACTCAGATGTCGACGTTGCATCAATTACTTATCGACGTAAGCATCGAGTTGAAGACTTGGACTTGAACTTCATCTTCTGCGTCGAGTTGAAATTGAAGTTGTGTCGACTTCTAAGATAGCTTCGACATGAGCTTCCTTTTGCGTCGAGATCCTTTTGACGTAGCGTCGACTTGATATACTTCGACAGCGAGGTTGAGTTGCTTGGACTTCTACTATGAGTTGCGTCGACATCAAGTCGAAGTTTCGTCGACTTCTATTCAACGCAAGTATTAATTCAACTCAAATTATGTTTGTCTTGACATGGTCTTGACACTATAAGGTGAGTGTGACATCCTAAGACATCTAAAGACAACTTTACCCTTTCTATACAATGAGGTTAATATATCCTAAAAGATGAAATTACTTTAAGTAATTTGTTAGATAAATTACAAGGGTTTTTCCTAACACAGAGAACAAAATGATCTTCATCAAGTGTTCTCCAAGTTACAGTCTAGCAACATCCGCTGATAAGTATTGTTCTAGATTGAAGAAAGGATTGAAGAGGAATCTGTGCTGTCCAAGAAGATATCAAAAGCATTCTCTTCAAGTACAAGAAGCCAATCTTCATCCGGATAAAGAACTATCTCTTATTCTTTCTCTGTAGGGCTTTTACAAGCCTAAGTTAGGATCTGTTTCAGATCTGAGTTGCAAGGCTTGAGGGCCTGAGCTTTATAGGGCTTGAGGGCCTGAGCTTTGTTGTGCTTAAGGGCCTGAGTTGTAGGGCTTGAGGACCTGAGTTGTAGGGCTTGAGGGCCTGAGTATTGTAGGGCTTGGGGGCCTGAGTTGTAGGGCTTGAGGGCCTAAGATTGTTGGGCTTGCGGGCCTGAGATTGTTGGGCTTGCGGGCCTGAGTTTTGGCAAAGTTTACCGACCCTAGCACACTACTAGAAGGGCGCAGAGGGAGAGTAGACTACTCAAGGCACCCTGTCTTAAGGAACCACTATACATCTGTTGTTCTTGTGTGGTTTGTTTCTGTGATTGGTTGGTGTGTTGTGGTAGATTCATTTAGCTCTTGTGCATAAAATTCAAAAACAGTCATATCACATAATCCGCCCCCCTCTCTAGGTGATAGTTTCATAACTAACAAGTGGTATCAGAGGGAGGTTGATTAAAGAGTGACTTAACAGTTAGATCTAGATCTTGGAACAATTCACTATGGCTGGAGGTGATCAACACAGAGAGATGAGATCCATGATCTCCCTATTTTCTCTAAAGAAAATTTTCCCATCTGGAAAGAAAGGGTCAGATTGTTCATGGAAGCTGCTGTTCCAAGGGAGTTTGTAGCTGTTCAAGAGGGTCCCTTCACCCCCATGACTGCATCCACCATTGATCCCTCTCAAAGAGTGCCAAAGCAATATTCAGATATGAACAAGGACGAGCTGTTAAAAAACTTGAGGTCTGGAGGTGAAGTAAAAAAAAGCGGGATCACTTCACAAAACCATCCACAAGTGTAGCACAACAATGACAATGGGAAGACCGAATAGTGCTATTGTATTAACTATCTCTTTACAATTCAAGGTATACATGGAGAGACATGATTCATAAGAATCGCGGAGGAGAGAAGCACATAACATAAGGGTAAACAAGCTGCCGTGGCCTGGCAATTTGAGACCGCCAGACCGCGCAAACAGACAAGCCAAACGGTAGCCCCTGAGACCGCGCGAACAAAGCACAAGCCGCACCTGTCAGACCGTAACCATAGACCGCACGACCTGCTGCGTTATTCCTCTGCCAAAAAACAAACAGTTCCCACTTCTTGATCGCCCAGACCGCACGGTCTCAAGATCACAGAAGAACCCGCAAACACTGAACTAAGAAACTGCTTCCTGCAACAGACCGCAACTCAATATCGCCTGACCACTTAAGACCGCCTGATCAACTGAGTTCGCTGCACAGTCCAAGAACTCCTAAACATAGTCTGCCCGGACTGGTTTATTCAAAGCTGGAAGAAAGGAGAAAAGCTAACCGCGAGCTGCTAGTAGCTAACCTGCAAATAAACAAACCGATCAGACAAAATCTCAGACCGTGACCTCAAATTGAGACCGGCACAATCAAGCCATCTTTGGTTCTTACAGATCTCATTTTTAATGATGGACTCTGCACCCTTATTTATAGGCAAACAGATGGATGTCGTAACCGCACAAACCAGGATACAATAACCGCAATCAGATCGCGAGCAGTCTCACAAAACAGACTGCACGATCTCAGCACCGCTGAACAGCTTCCTTATTAACCATACAGTTATGTACAAACCACCCGGTTACTGCGGTCTCCCTAAAATAGACCGCATGGTCTTTATTGCAAAGGCAAAGAACTTCTTCAGTAAACCAGACCGACTAGAACAGTCGTCAGACCGCCCGGTCACAGCAAGAAGGCAGACCTACTTGAACATCTGGTCGACTTGAACAAGTCGCCTGATCGACCCGCGCAAGCCACCCGGACAAAAGAGGCGGTCTCCCAGATTAGACCACTCAGAACAACTAAGACAGAACTGGCTAGAGCATCGGTGCAGATCGCACAGTCTCTGCGGTCTCCAACCTCCAGACCGCCCAGCACCCTTCCACTTTCACTTCAAAAATTTAACACTCCCCCTTGAAGTGGGAAGTGGAAGTCATCCCAAGCAAACTCCGTAACTGACCAAATAGTCCCTTCGACAGCGGCTTAGTAAATATGTCAGCAACATTCTCCTTGCTCTGCACATGCTCCACAGTCAGATATCCCTCCAACACCTTCTCACGAATGAAATGGTGATGAATCTCTATGTGCTTTGTACGCGCGTGACAAACTGGATTGTTCACCAGTTTGAGAGCACTCTCGTTGTCACCACGTAGCAGATTAGGACCTCGCACCTCCCTATGAATGTCCTCCACAAGCCTCCTAAGCCAGATGGCATCCTGAGTTGCCAAAGCCGAAGCTTTGTACTCCGCTTCTGTGGTGGAGACAGACACAGAATCCTGCTTCTTGCTGCACTATGATATAACTGTAGAGCCTATCATAAAGACATATCCAGACGTCGATCTCCGATCATCCGAATCCCCTCCATAATCATCATCCATGTACCCATGCAAGCAAAAGCCCAAATCTCTCCCATAGAAGAGACCCAAATCCGAGGTGGATTTGACATGCTTCTTCCCATCACGCTTAGGAGCATAGCTCCTCTCCTGCTGATATAAAGTAGACAGACCATCATCTCGAGATGTCTTCTTCTTCTTGTCTCATCTCTTCTTCTTTCCAGAGAAGAGAACCTCACCTTCTCCCCCAAAGACAGACATCCCATTCATTTGCTTAGCTAAACTTTCTTGCGAAGCAAGTAAGTTCTCCAGCTCCAGCAATGAAGGCTGATTGGCCCAGCCTTGAACAGAAGTCACCAAGGCCACATACTCCCTCCGTAAGTCGCAGATTATGTGCCTCTTCAGCTTAGCTTCTGAGATAGGCTCATCCGGGTCCAAAGTCGATATCTCTGCGCAAAGGTTCTTCATCTTCAAGAAGAACGTTGAGATAAACAGATCTCCCTGAGTTGCTTTCGCCAACTCATTCTCCAAGAACTGTAGCCTAGCTACATTCTTCTTATTGAACAAGCCATCCAAAGTTGTCCAAATTTCAGCAGCTGGTCCACATCCAATGATGTGATCAAACAGTTCCGGAATGATATCTCTCTTGAGAGTGACCTCCGCCTTAGCATTCGTTCTCCTCCAAGCCTTCACGAGCTCAGCATTCCCTTCAGCAGGAATAACAGTCTGTCTTGCTTCTCCTCCTACAACCCCACACAAATCCTCGCCAAGAAGATAGCTCTCCATGCAAGACTTCCACTTCTTGAAGTTAGTCTGCGTAAGGAGCTCAATACCAAGACCTCTAGCATATCCTCCTTCCATTGTTATCCCACTGATTTCTAACCACTTGAGGAACCCGAGAGAAGTATCAGTAATTTCTGCTCAACAACCCCAGCAACCTACCTCTGATACCATGTTAAAAAACTTGAGGTCCGGAGGTGAAGTAAAAAAAATGCGGAATCACTTCACAAAACCATCCACAAGTGTAGCACAACAATGACAATGGGAAGACCAAATAGTGCTATGGTATTAACTATCTCTTTACAATTCGAGGTATACATGGCGAGACATGATTCATAAGAATCACGGAGGAGAGAAGCACAAAACACAAGGGTAAACAAGCTACTGCGACCTGACAATTTGAGAACGCCAGACTGCGAGAATAGACAAGCCAAACGGTAGCCCATTAGACCGCGTGAATAGAGCACAAGCCACACCTGTCAGACCGCAACCACAGACCGCCCGACCTGCTGCTTTATTCCTCTGCCAAAAAACAAACAGTTCGCACTTCTTGATCGCCCAGACCGCACGGTCTCAAGATCACAGAAGAATCCGCGAACACTGAACTAAGAAACTGCTTCCTGCAATAGACCGCAACTCAAGATCACTTAGCCACTTAAGACCACCTGATCAACTGTGTTCGCTGCACAGTCCAAGAACACCTAAACACAGTCCGCCCAGACTAGTTTATTCAAAGCTAGAAGAAAGGAGAAAAGCTGACCGTGAGCTGCTAGTCGCTAACCTGCGAACAAACAAACCGATCAGACAAAATCTCAGATCGTGCGACCTCAAATTGAGACCGGCACAATCAAATCAACTTTGATTCTTACAGTTCTCGTTACTTATGACGGGCTCTGCACCCCTATTTATAGGCGAACAGATGGATATCGTCACCGCACAAACTGGGATACAATAACCGCCCATCAGATCGCGATCGGTCTCACAAAACAGACCGCCCGATCTCAGCACCGCTGAATAGCTTCCTTATTAACCATACTGTTATGTACAAACCACCCGTTTACTGCGGTCTCCCTAAAACAGACCGCCCGGTCTTTATTGCAAAGGCAAAGAACTTCTTCGTAAACCAGACCGACTAGAACAGTCGTCAGACCGCCCGGTCACTGCAAGAAGGCAGACCTACTTGAACATTTGTCCGACTTGAATAAGTCACCAGATCAACCCACGCAAGCCACCCAGACAAAAGAGGCGGTCTCCCAGATCAGACCGCTTAGAACAACTGAGATAGAACCGACGAGAGCTCCGGTGCAGACCGCGCGATCTCTGCGGTCTTCAACCTCCAGACCGCCCAACACCCTTCCACTTTCCGTTCAAAAATTTAACACGAGCTTGCAGTGGTTGTTGGAACATGGTCTTCTGCATCTCCTAGGTTTGAGAATAACAAATCCTATATGTATTTGATGTTGTGTGTTTAAGTGTGCAGGAAAACAAGTCCACATGACTCAAGGATAACATAAGAAGGTTGCGCCAAAATTTGAAGCCAAAATTCCAACATGCCCGCTAGCACCGGCGCTAGTGCTAGCGCCAGCGCTAGCGCTGATTTGAGAAAATATTGGAAACAGTTATGGAAGGTGCTAGCACCAGGCGATAGAAGCTAACGCTAGCGGGAGCAGCTAGCCAGGCGATAGCAGCTAACGCTGGCGGTAGCAGCTAGCGCTGGCGGTAGCAGCTAGCACGGGCGGTATCTACTAGCGCAGGCTGTAGCGCAAAGCAATAGAGGAAGGCGGCCGACTTTCTTAAAATGAAGGATTCTCACGCAGAGAATATTGCCTAATCTAGGATAGCGCCAGAGGTAGCGATAGCGCAGGCGCCTGCTCCAAGGATATATAAAGGACCCCTTGGATCCATCTTCTTCTTCCCTCTCAACTCCCAAATTCCAGAGCTTCGTGCCACATCTTATAGAGGAAGGTTCAGAGAGATAGTCCCACAAATCTATAAAGGCTTAAGGAGATCCGTGGAGAAGATTTCAACACGCATCATCATCGTGACGTAAGACCGAATCGACTACGATCATACTCTGCGGGTCTTCGTCTACTTCTCCAAGAGATCCATATAGGGAGCTTTTATATTATTATTATTTATTTCACATCTTTTCTTTGTAAACCGTTAGAGAACTCGCCTCGTATTGGCGACTAAGTCTGGGTAGGACTTAGGGCAGAAATTTGCCTCATGTTGACGACTAAGTCTAGGGTGTAGATCTAGGGGGCGCTCGAGGCCATATCCGGGGAAAGATTGGCTAGAGAGGCTTGAGGCAATATTCGAGGAAGGATCGGCTAAAGCCAACCAGTTCGTGGGGATACGAGTCGGTATAGAAAACAAAAAGGGTCTTTCATATTTCGCCTTGATTTCTAGCGTCATTGAAATCGAATTTTGTAATCAATTTTATTAATAATAATCATGTCTCTCTTTGTGTAATAAAATTGATTTGATCTTCATTTCTCTAAATTGTTTATTATCCTCTCTTTCATTATAAAACAATTTAGATCTTTATTCAAAATCACTATTTTGATCTCTTATTATTTCAAGTATTCCAAAATATAATATAAGTATTTAAGATCCTTATTCGCCACCCATCTAAGGGCGCCTACCGATCCAACAAGTGGTATCAGAGCCAGGTTTTATTCCAATCGGCTTAACAATTGGGAATAATGGAGTCTCATGATCTCGCTTCTACTAGTGGGGTAAAATTTTATGAAGAAGAAAAATCTCTTAAACCACCTTTAATTGAAGGAAGAAATTATAAAGGATGGAAAATAGTAATGGAAAATTTTCTTAAGGCTTTAGATGAAAAAGTTTGGAATATTACTATTAAAAAGACACCTAGCATATTAAATAAAAATGAAATGGTTTTAAATGCAAAATCTATGAATAGTCAATTTTGTGCGTTAGATTAAAATATTTCCTAACTCATTCATACTTTTCCTACTGCATACGAGATGTGGAATTTTCTTGAGATAACTTATGATTCTCCATCTACAGGTATAAAACAAACACAAGAATTGGAGAACATAAACGCTTGCAAAGATGTTCAAGAAAGCTCCTCTCATGATGAATCAATGAGCGCATCAAGTGGAAAAGAAGAAATCATGTCTTTGGAAGACGAATGCCAAAAAGATAAAGATAACAAAGGAACTCTATGCTCAAATCTCATCGCGTCCAAAAGTGTTGTAAGGAAATCAAATTCCATCTTTTGCAATTCTATTTCTGCATTATAATTGCTACAAACTTCTAAGCGTAAAATTAAGAAATTAAAAAATTTAAATTCAAAATTACGTTTAGAAAATAAAAACATAAAAGCTAAAATTAATGTAGAAACAAAGATTGATGTGTTTGATTATTCTCCACCTTGCACTTTAATTGAAAATATAAAATCGTGTTTTGATTGTAATAATATTAAAGAAAAATTCAAGGATTTTGAAAAAGAACTATTAATTGTAAAAGAACAAAATGAAAAATTTTCTTTAGAAAATTCATCATTAAAAAGTGATTGTGCTACATGCAAAAGTTATAAAATTGAAATCAAAGAGATGGACGAAACATTTGAGGAATTTATAAATGACTATCAAAATCATATTGACTCTTTTGTTTCCACTCTTAAAAATAGCACAATAGCTTATAATAAAGCTAGGCATAATCTAAAGATCAAGAATGATGAATTAAAATAAAAAATCAACTTGCTTATGAAAATTATAAATACAAATTCACAATATCAAACTATATCTAAAAACAAGTTGAATATGAATATGAACATCTTAAATAAGTTTAATAATTGGAGTAAGGAGCACAAAGGATTTGTAAATCAAAATCATCATTATTTACAAAATCATGTTTCTCCCAACTTAAAAATAAAACTACACAAATTTCCTATGAACGATACTTCCAATTATAATTTTTAAAATAAAGATAATCACAATAGAAATTTGATGCATAAGAATAACAATAAACCAAGATTTGAATGGATGTCCAAAATTAAAACTAAAACATTAACTTCACATGAATGGACCCATTCATCAATATCTACCCACAAACCTACAAGTTATATTTGGGTACCCAAAGGAACCACCACACTTGGTCCCCTTTGGATACCTAAATCTCTTATTCATTAAGTATCACCAAATGCATGAAGTAGAATATTTTCAAAAATGAAATATACAAATTTTTCTACTTCATGATATGCTTTAATGTCTTTCTATTTTTCTTTTTGTTTTTTAAGCAATCATGTTATGGTCATCTTATACATTACAGGAAATATGATCTTATCTCTTAAAACTTAATGAGTTTATAAATCAAATTAATCAAAATTCAAAATGTAACACCCCAAAATTCATATAATTGCTTTCCATGAAGACCCTAAGAGCATTAGAGGAGTCCCATGGGGTTTTGGGGATGTTTGGGGGTGTTTAGGAAGCTTTTTAGAGAAACAGATTTTTGACATGGCTTGCGACACGACCATGTGCAAGGCCGTGTCCGTGAATTTTAAGCATCAAACTTTGGCAGAGAAGGTCACGGCTAGGCACACGGCTGTGTCCCTAACCGTGTAGATCCACACGGCCATAGACATGGCCGTGTGTTGGGGTGTGTCTAACTCCAGTTTTTCCTGTGTGTTCACACGGTCTGGCACACGGCCGTGTACCAAGCCGTGTACGGGTTTTTCCAACCCGTTTTAAGTTTAAATCTGAGCCATCCGTTGAGTTGTGAGGAGATCTGATGGTGGGAAATATTTCCTGATGGCTTAAGGTCGGGAAATGAGGGTTTAGAACCTCATTTCACCCACCCCACTCTCTCTCTTACCGTTGAAAACCTAGAGAGAAGGAGGAGCCATTTTCCCCCATTGAAGGAGCTCCAAAGCTCGGATTCACAAACCGAGACCGGATTTGCGGAGAGGAGTCCGCTACCATCATTTCCCACCGAACAAGTTTTGTTCCATGGCGCCGAAGCGTACTCCAAGGGTAACGATTCTTTCTCCCGGTCTTAGGACGTGTTCTTTGTCCTCTCATTCCTTTTTCTATGCTTGCATGAGGACTCCCTTTCACCAAATGGGTGAAGTGTACGATTTCCTCTAGTTCTTCGGAACTCCGGGTTGATTGTGTCCGTCCCCGGCATATTGCATCTAGAAATCCGGTAGTCGTGCGGATTTAGGCATTGTCTGTGAAGCCTATTCGTGGTCGTGAGCCAGAATCGATGATGCTTGATTTGCGACGTTGCATTTAGGTTAGGCCTAGAATGCGTGCCGGAGAATGACTCCGTGAGATCATCTATAGTATTGCGGGACATGAGATTAGGCGTCGTGTGAAGATCCTAACGAAAGCCCTTGCTTGGAGAGTGGTGGAATGCAAACCTTCACCACGAAATTGAAGTGAGTCGTTGTATACCTCCTTCGTTGGTTGTTCTAGTGAAGCCTAGGGCCACTTGGTTGGTTTAGGTGCGTAACTTATCGTGATTGGGAACGCCCGTCGGTGTTTCCTTACAATCGGGCCGAGGTAAAGCTACACCCGCATCGTTATTGTTAATGCGATGATTTGAGCAACGGGCACAAGCTTGTACCGAACCCGCACCATGCTTATCGGCGAGAGGGGGAAACCTCGGGACGCCGTGTGATCGTGGGATAGACCTGTTTGGGAGGGTTCCTCCAATAGGTAAATGCTCAAGCGTTCACTAAGCTCTTTAGCTTAGCTGGTTACGTATGGTCGTGAGAACCCGCGGTTGGTTTTGGATTGATGTTATGATTAGCCTCATGCGTTGCTTAGGCGGTTGTGGGGAACCTTCGGGTCAACCCAACCAACATCATGTGCATTCCCAGAATCAACTCTATTTGTTGCTACACCTAGAAGATTGATTGTGCTTGAAACCTCACCTTGTGTAGTTTGCACCTTCCTTAGTACTACTTGCCGCTTGTACGACTTGTTTGCAGGGAAGAAGCTCCGCCACCCCGGGAAAGGGGTGGGGTCGTTATAATTTGGTCAGCTGTGCTGACCGTTACTTTGTTTGCCACCTCTTGGTGGAATCTTCTTATGCAGGTGCAGGTGAGCCTAGCGGGAAATAGCGGGCGGTGGCCCTTTTTGCTGCGTTGGCCCTCGAAGGCCAGCGTCTTTTCTGCTTTTCATGTATTGCCGGCCTGCGTGCCGAAGTATATTTAGGAGTTTTGTACATTTTGGAATGTAAGGCCTTAAGGCCGTAACTCTACACTTTATTGTTTCATTCCTGTGATAGTGGACTATTCTGAAAGAAATGTTAAATCTTTATGCTTCCGCTTATGTTTATTATACTCTGATGTATTTTTTGTATGTATATCTCCTTTTAACGCCTAACTAGTGTGGTTAGTATAGCGTGGGGTCCCAGCCGGACCTACTGTTATATTATTTGTACTGGCAGGGTGTTATAATTTGGTATCGGACTTAGGGCGTCGATCAGTAGTTTAGCGAATTCGGGACGAATTCTTTTTAAGGGGTGGTGTGCACGGGATGTGCGCTCACCCAAAACGTTAAAAACTAATAAGAATGTCCACTTAGGAATGGAAAAACATACTTGTTTGCGGAACCTGAGCATTCCATGATTGTTGTTCTCCTTGTTTTCAGTCAATGAATTGTGTCTTCCACGATTATAAGTGACTAGGAGTGGTGCGGGGCAGTTTCAACCCTATAACACTGCTGAAAGTAGTGCGTTTGTTGAGGTACCAGCAATCACTCCTTCTGCTGAGATGATCAGGTTAGTCGCTGAAGCGGTCTTCGCGATGATCAACACTCAGTCTGGGCGGCTTGCAGAACCTACTACTCCGACTCCGGATGTGGCCCCTGTAACTGTTGCCGCAGTGGAACCTGCGGTAGAGCCGAGGGTGGAACGTCGAGTTGAGCAAGCAGTTGTGGGACGAGCACGTGACCAGCAATAAAAGCACTTCCTGAGCTTTAACCCTCCAACATTCTTGGGAACCGAATCCCCAAAGAGAGCGGCGGAGTGGTTGTCAGAAATAAAAAGGACTTTAATGTCAATGCTTATAAGCAAAGAGAGGTTGGTAGCCTTAGCCACCTTCCTACTTATAAGAGAAGCAAGACTTTGGTGGGAAGAAGAGTTGGTGCACAAGTTTGGTGGGAGACAGCTTACCGAAATCTCTTGGGAAAACTTTCATGAGTCATTCCTTCTAAGGTACATGCTCTCAAAAGAGCATTTGGCACTACAGAACCAGTGTTTACACCTGGAGCAGGGAGCGCACTCAGTGGATGAGTACTTGAATTAGTTCATCAGTCTGGGCCGCTATGAGAGGTCTATGTGGGAAGATGAGGAGACCATGGTCAACAAGTTCTACAATGGTCTGCGAGATGACCTAAGACTAATGCTTGTGGGTCCAATGTTACTTGGCTTCAACGTCTTAGTGAAAGCAGCAAAATCTCTGGAAATGGATATGGAGAGTATGCAGCGCGCGAAAGACTTCAATGTAAAGAAGTCAGAGTTTCATGCGCCGGTCTCTCAGTCCAAGTCTGAGTTAAGAAGAGTTAAGAGAAAGTTTAACTCTGTGGAAGCTAGGACTGCATGGTGTTCCTTAATTTGTTTCACTTGCGGAAAGGTGGGACACAAAGCCCGAGTGTGTCGAAGTGGTCCCCCAAAGGCAAAAAGCGGAGAAGTGGACTATGCTCGTGTGATGGATTCAGCTTTTATGGAATAAGGCAAGGCGGTGGAGTCTTCGACTTCCCAGCATTCTCTAACCCAGCCGAGAGTCTACTCCTATGGCCAGCAAGTGGTCATTCAACAATGCGATGTTGCCACAGGTATGGGTGATCATCTTTTAATATGATTTCTACCCCGTGTGCGGATAGAGATAGCAGTGTGGCCACCGTATCCGATGTCAGCGAAATTTTATGTCTTGCATTTTTGTGCAATTAGGCCTTGCACTAATTATCGGCTATTCGACGAGAGCTCTATTGGTGTGGGAGCATCGCTCTCTTATCTGTCTAAGGACTTCATGTTATGAATCGGAGTGTCGTTTACCTTAGTCAAGGATAGATTGGAGGTAATGCTGCCCAATAGATCTTGAATGAGCGCGGATAGGAGAAGCTGTGAAAAGGCGCGAAGATGTTCTTCACCTTGTTGAAGGATTCGGGGCCTAAGCTCAACTTTGGTGTTGTCCTAGCAGTAGCAGACCAAGCTGACCGAGAAGAACCGTTATCCGATTCCGAGAATCGACGACTTATTCGACCAACCGGTTGGGTCGACGGTATACTCTAAGATTGACTTATGGTCCGACTATTATCAGCTTCGTAATGGAATGTGATATTCTAAAGACAGCGTTCAGTACCCGCTTTGGGCATTATGAGTTCACCGTTATGCCGTTCGGTCTATCTAATGCACCGTCGGTATTTATGGACGTAATGAATAGAATGTTCCGAGAGTATTTGGATCACTTTGTGATCGTCTTCATCGATGACATTTTGGTATACTCTCAGTCGGAGGAGGAGCATGCAGAGCATCTGCACGCAGTTTTGAGCACCCTGAGGAGGAGTCAATTATATGCCAAGTTCTCCAAGTGCGAGTTTTGTCTATCGTCAGTAGCATTCCTGGGTCATGTTGTTAGTGGGGATGGAATTGCGGTTGATCCGTCGAAACTAGAAGCGATCCGAGTGTGGTCTGTGTTGAAAAACATAGCGGAAGTCCAAAGTTTCTTAGGACTTGCCGGCTATTATAGGCGCTTTGTGGATAACTTCTCGAGGGTCGCACTCCCTCTCACTAAACTGACTAGGAAAGATCACAAGTTCGACTGGTCGCCCGAGTGTGCTCGAGCTTTTGAAGAACTGAAGAGCCGTCTGACCATGGCGCCCATTCTATGCTCGCCATGTGGTACTGAAGGCTACAAAATTTATAGTGATGCCTCGGGGAGTGGTTTGGGTTGCGTCCTAGTGCAGTTTGGAAAGGTAATTGCCTATGGCTCCCGACAACTGAAGGTTCACAAAAGGAACTACCCGGTCAATGATTTGGAGCTAGCGGCCGTGGTTTTCGCCCTAAAGCTTTGGAGGCATTACTTGTATGGCGTGAAGATCGATATCTTTACTGACCACAAGAGCCTCAAGTACCTGCTGGATCAAAGGGAGTTGAATATGCATCAGAGGAGGTGGATGGAATTCCTTGGGGACTACACCTTCGACATCAATTATACTCTTGGTAAGGGAAATGTACTTGCAGACGCGTTGAGTCATCGGGCTCCTGCTCAAGCAAATTGGATTTTGATGCACGATGAGCGTATAATCCGCGAGCTAGAAGTTATGGAAATAATTTGCGTCGATAGAAGAGCGTCTCCTTCAGCATGCTTGAACTGGATGGAGGTTCAATACGACCTCGCCTACCGAGTTCGACAAGCATTGGAGCTGGATGAGAGCATGAAACGCTATAAAGCGGAGACCGTTGATGGGTCAAACGCTGTTTTCTCTTTCGAAGATGGCCTTATGTGGAAGAACGACAGATTGTGCGTCCCAAATGTTGTTACATTACGGGCGAAGTTGATGTACGAGGCTCATCATACCAAGTACTCGATCCACCCTGGGAGCACGAAAATGTACATGGATATGAAGAAACTCTTCTGGTGGCCGGGTATGAAGAAAGTCATTGCCCTCTACATGGCCAAGTGTCATACTTGCGCGTTGGTGAAGGTGGAATGTCAACGTCCCGGTGGGTTTCTGAAGTCATTGCCGATTCCGGAATGGAAGTTTGATGATATTTCGATGGATTTCGTGCACGGATTGCCGAGATCGCAACATGGAAACGACGCTTTTTGGGTGATCGTGGACCGATTGACGAAGGTATCACACTTTATTCCGAACCGGAAGGATGATTCTGTGGAGAAGCTGGCAAAGTTGTACGTCGATAACATCGTACGGTTGCACGGGATTCCTCGTAGCATCGTCAGTGATCGCGATGGGCTGTTCACATCAAATGATTGGAGGCTGATTCATCAATTATTGGGTACCAAGCTGAAGTTTAGCACGGCCTTCCACCCGCAAATGGATGGACAGACCGAAAGGACCAATAAGACGATGGAGGACATGCTGAGGATGTGCGCCCTGGACTTCGGAAAGAGATGGGAGGACCATCTCTATATGATTGAGTTTGCTTACAACAACAGCTACCAAGCAAGTATAAAGATAGCCCCTTTCGAGGCTCTTTATGGTAGGAAATGTCGCACACCGTTATCTTGGGCTGAAACGGGTGACACTAAGTTGTTGAAACACAAGGATGTGGAGGAGGCAAATACATCGATTCGGGCTATTCGGGAGCGATTGCTCATTGCCCAAGATCGGCAGGCAAAATACTACAATGCAAATCTTCGGAATGTCGAGTTCGCCGTTGGCGTCTGGGTTTATCTCAAGATCAAACCGTTCAAAGGAGTATCGAGGATTCGACGCTTGAAAAAGCTAAGTCCGAGATACTTAGGACCGTTCGAGATCTTGGAGCGCATTGGTGAAGCTGCCTACCGGCTTGCTCTATCTTCGGAGCTGAGCGGGTTGCATGATGTATTCCACATCTCTGTGTTGCGGAAGGCTGTTAAGGAGCCAAATCTTGTTGTTGCGGTCAGTGAAGTGTCGGTAGATGGTGGGCTAGCGACGAAAGTCAAACCCATTTGCATTGAAGACACTGAAGTGAAGCAGTTGCGGAACAAGTCCATTCGGATGGTGAAAGTCTGTTGGAATAATTGCGGGCGAGAGGAACTCTCTTGGGAAAGAGAGCAGGAAATGCTTGCGGAGTACCCCGAGCTATTTCTCTCAGGTACGACTTATGTTTGATTGCTTTCATATTAGAAATTTCGGGACGAAATTCTTTTAAGGGGTGGAGAGTTGTAACACCCCAAAATTCATATAATTGCTTTCCATGAAGACCCTAAGAGCATTAGAGGAGTCCCATGGGGTTTTGGGGATGTTTGGGGGTGTTTAGGAAGCTTTTTAGAGAAGCTGATTTTTGACATGGCTTGCGACACGGCCATGTGCAAGGCCGTGTCCATGAATTTTAAGCGTCAAACTTTGGCAGAGAAGGTCACGGCTAGGCACACGGCTGTGTCCCTAACCGTGTAGATCCACACGGCCATAGACATAGCCGTGTGCTGGGGTGTGTCGAGCTCAAGTTTTTCCTGTGTGTTCACACGGTCTGGCACACGGCCGTGTGCCAAGCCGTGTACGGGTTTTTCCAACCCGTTTTAAGTTTAAATCTGAGCCATCCATTGAGTTGTGAGGAGATCTGATGGTGGGAAATATTTCCTGATGGCTTAAGGTCGGGAAATGAGGGTTTAGAACCTCATTTCACCCACCCACTCTCTCTCTTACCTTTGAAAACCTAGAGAGAAGGAGGAGCCATTTTCCCCCATTGAAGGAGCTCCAAATCTCGGATTCACAAACCGAGATCGGATTTGCGGAGAGGAGTCCGCTACCATTGTTTCCCACTGAACAAGTTTTGTTCCATGGCGCCGAAGCGTACTCCAAGGGTAACGATTCTTTCTCTCGGTCTTAGGACGTGTTCTTTGTCCTCTCATTGCTTTTTCTATGCTTGCATGAGGACTCCCTTTCACCAAATGGGTGAAGTGTAGGATTTCCTCTAGTTCTTCGGAACTCCGGGTCGATTGTGTCCGTCCCCGGCATATTGCATCTAGAAATCCGATAGTCGTGCGGATTTAGGCATTGTGTGTGAAGCCTATTCGTGGCCGTGAGCCCGAATCGGTGATGCTTGATTTGCGACGTTGCATTTAGGTTAGGCCTAGAATGTGTGCCAGAGAATGACTCCGTGAGATCATCTATAGTATTGCGGGACTTGAGATTAGGCGTCGTGTGAAGATCCTATCGAAATCCCCTTGCTTGGAGAGTGGTGGAATGCAAACCTTCACCACGAAATTGAAGTGAGTCGTTGTATACCTCCTTCGTTGGTTGTTCTAGTGAAGCCTAGGGCCACTTGGTTGGTTTAGGTGCGTAACTTATTGTAATTGGGAACGCCCGTCGGTGTTTCCTTACAATCGGGCCGAGGTAAAGCTACACCCGCATCGTTGTTGTTAACGCGATGATCTGAGCAACGGGCACAAGATTGTACCGAACCCGCACCATGCTTATCGGCGAGAGGGGGAAACCTCGGGACGCCGTGTGATCATGGGATAGACCTGTTTGGGAGGGTTCCTCCAATAGGTAAATGCTCAAGCGTTCACTAAGCTCTTTAGCTTAGCTGGTTACGTGTGGTCGTGAGAACCCGCGGTTGGTTTTGGATTGATGTTATGATTAGCCTCATGCGTTGCTTAGGCGGTTGTGGGGAACCTTCGGGTGAACCCAACCAACATCATGTGCATTCCCAGGATCAACTCTATTTGTTGCTATACCTAGAAGATTGATTGTGCTTGAAACCTCACCTTGTGTAGTTTGCACCTTCCTTAGTACTACTTGCCGCTTGTACGACTTGTTTGCAGGGAAGAAGCTCCGCCACCCCGGGAAAGGGGTGGGGTCGTTATAATTTGGTCAGCTGTGCTGACTGTTACTTTGTATGCCACCTCTTGGTGGAATCTTCTTATGCAGGTGCAGGTGAGCCTAGCGGGAAATAGCGGGCGGTGGCCCTTATTGCTGCGTTGGCCCTCGAAGGCCAGCCTCTTTTCTGCTTTTCATGTATTGCCGGCCTGCGTGCCGAAGTATGTTTAGGAGTTTTGTACATTTTGGAATGTAAGGCCTTAAGGCCGTAACTCTACACTTTATTGTTTCATTCCTGTGATAGTGGACTATTCTGAAAGAAATGTTAAATCTTTATGCTTCCGCTTATGTTTAGTATACTCTTGTGTAGTTCTTTTCTGTATATCTCGTTTTAACGCCTAGCTAGTGTGGTTAATATAGCGTGGGGTCCCGACCGGACCTACTGTTATATTATTTGTATTAGCAGGGTGTTACACAAAATCATATTTTATTTTGATGACCTATCTTTTATTCTTATATTCATTGCTTATAAATATCTTATATTATCCATATGAATCAAACTCTAAATTTGTTATGAGATATTTATCTAAATTATAAAGAAAATCACAAAAGACATATTGAAAGATTAATTGTCTTAAATACTAATGCCACACGCACCACCATGATCTATTGATGTCCTTTGAAAAAATTCTCTAAAAATCATATATCATAATTCATATCAAAAATCATCTAAAAACAACTATCTCTATCACATGTATATGAATTATATGATAACAATTGGCATTATAATTTTTACCCTGTTTGGTGTATTATGTGTGTATTGTGGTTTATTTCAAGTTTAGACCTTAGAATCATCTTGATATCAATAAGTTCAAATCAAATAGAATCTTCACTTCATTCTAGGTCAACAAGTTGAAACACTATCATACTTTGGCATAGCCTTAATCTCAAAACATTGCCACCTAAAGAATATTAGTGCATATCTATTTTGTTCAAACATGTCTTCTTTGTTTGCATATCCTATAATATTAAGCTTAAATGGTTGTGCAAAACTCAAGAATGGTTCAGCAACGTTTTGCGATTTCTTCTCGTCTCTTCACTTCATTAGACAGGTCTTACATTGCACAAACATAATTATGCAAAATCGGATGTGAAATAAAAGAAAATCTAGGTTATATGATTAAAATAAGCACTCTCTGTGAGCTAACACAGGCGCTAGGATCTAACGCCGATGCTAGCTCAAGTGTCCGATTTTCTGAAATTTTAAAATTTTGAAAAATCACTATAAATATATTATTTTACATGTACTACTCATTTTTGCATCTATGCCTATAATTGAATTTTGAAAACATAAAATACAAAATTACAAAAACCAAATTACAAAAAATATTTTTCTTACTTCCTTTCTTTGGTTATTTGTTTGATCTCTATTTCTATATGCAAAAATCAAATACAAAAATATAAAACGAAAACAAGTATAAAAATTTATCTTTTGAACTTAACTTTTTTATTTACATGTATCTTGCGAATGAGAGATTTGGGCTATCATCCTATCACATCTCCTAGTACTGGGAGAACCCCTCACAGGGCAGACCTCGGGAAGTCCAAGATTAATTTTAAGAGTTCAAACTTTAAATCAAATTTTTTTAAAAAACAAATATCAAAAATACTGTATGGACTTTATTGTGAAAATCAAGCATGAGTTAATCTATTATTTAGAACATCTATAATGTTTCACTTCATCGGTTCAAACTACTTTGAACATTGTTTTTATCATGCTTTGATATATATACTCATATGTGCACCAATTATAAAAAAAAGTTGTGTAGAACCAAGCTTAGCAAGCCTCTAAGTATGAGTAAATGTTTTATGATTGATAATGATATTTATTCACTCACTTATTCTGGCAAAGTCTACATGTGTTTTTAATCCAAGAATGCTTGCTTGTGTATTGTAATTGTACAACAAATTAAATTTGCACAAGTATCTTACCTACACTACATTTATTTGCACTCTTAAAAATTAAGAAAAGTGGTTGTACTTTCAAATTACATTGGTTTGCAAAACAAGTGTATTCGGAGAACTTTGTATAAAAAATAATCATGAAATAAATTGACAAAGATAACTCCACCAAGCACTACTTGAACCTCCTGATAAGTCTTAATAAGCGTTGTGAGGTTGAGCACCTTGGAAAGAATAGTAAAGTGTCTTGTGCAAACCTTCATTTTACACCACTTATTCTTAAGTACACAGGATCACAAAAATTAATATTGAAAAATAAGTATGTGATCCCCCAAGCACTACTTTGCACCCTGATAAGTCTTAATGAGCATTGTGTGTGCAAAGCACCTTTGTAGTTGTACATTTTCTTTGTGCATTGAAGTGTGTGGAAGTAAAATTATTTGTGTTTTATTGTGCACTTTACTCTACATATGTCTTGTATTTTTGATTAAATCATTTGTTTACACTATTCAAAATACACTTATGTGCACATCATTATCTTCCATAACACTTCTTCTCATGAGTATTGGATCCTAATGCTAATTCTATACTACTCATTATATATAAATGCACTAGATAACCTAGCATGCTCTCTACAATGTTTTGTATGTTTTGAATTTGTGTATTAAAATCACATTGTAGTGATATCTTTTTGATAACATTATTTCATGCTTGGTTACTTTATTATCAATCTTAAAGTTTTTAATTGAAAAATGATTTACAAAAACATCTTTCTTTTTGGAATTTAACTCATATATCTTCATGATCACAAAAAGATGTTTCTTGTATTTCAATAAGTCTTCTGCATCATCACCATATATTTTTTACCTTGCGCTTTCATGCCTATATCAAAGTCTTAAATCTAAAAATTCCTTTTTTTTAACTAGTAGACATGCTTGGTAGAATTTATGTTGGTTACTCTAAACACGCATATCATTTTTATGTTAAAAACTCTGATTTACTAATGGATTTCAAAATAGCTATGTGAGTTTTTCAAAAAAATCAAACAAAGATATAAACCCATTGGCTATGAAATTATAATTAGATTTAAAATGCTTAAATGTTTCGAATAATTATTATCCATGATTACATATCTCACCATAGCGGGGGCGTAGGGTTGTAGACATTAGATAACCTAACCTCTAAGTCATGTCTTGTCCATAATCAGGGAGGGTTCCAATGGGGCCTTGCGAGGCACTGGAGGAAAGAGTGCTAGGTTAAGTTTTGTCCAGGGTTTGCATATGGGACTAAGACCCCAACCTACGGCATGTATGCAGATCCTCATGACCATCCGTCACATAGTACAGGGCTAGGGTGTAGACATATTGTCTGGGTAGATTGGTTACTTGGAAATCATTACCTTTTTATGCTTAAAAGTCTTATATAAAGGGGAAAACTAACATGATAATATTGATTACTTGGCAAATGTTATATTGTTCATCTTTAAGCTAAAAACTTTGATCTATCTCTATAAAAATTATTCTAAAACTCCTTATCATTTCCTTCTCTCTAAAAACTCGATCATGCCTTTATCTTATTATCAAAAAAATTTGTGTTTTGCTTCCTTACCCACTTTTGCTAATAACAAAAGGGGGAGAAATAACATGATAAATATAATCCGCTATCAAAATGGAAAACTAACATGATTAATTAAGATGATAGCTTACATATTAGGGGAGCATTCACTTAGGGGGAGCACGTATTTAGGGGGAGCAATTCGAAATACTAAAATCGATAATTATCCTAAGTCATCACTCATACACACACACAAGTAGGTTTCATCATGCTTATATATTAATGCTCTGATTTATCATTAATTGATTTGTTATTATTAAAAGGGGGAGTTTGTTGGAACATGGTCTTCCGCATCTCCTAGGTTTGAGAATAACAAATCCTATAAGTATTTTATGTTGTGTGTTTAAGTGTGCAGAAAACAAGTCCACATGACTCAAGGATAACATAAGAAGGTTGCGCCAAAATTTGAAGCCAAAATTCCAACATGCCCGCTTGCACCGGCGCTAGCGCTTGCGTTGATTTGAGAAAATATCAGAAATAGTTATGGAAGGTGCTAGCGCCAGGCGATAGTAGCTAACGTTGGCAGTAGCAGCTAGCGCGGGCGGTATCTACTATCGCAGGCGGTAGCGCAAAGCAATAGAGGAAGGCGACCGACTTGCTTAAAATGAAGGATTCTCATGCGGAGAATATTGCCTAATCTGGGATAGCGCAGGCGCTAGCTCGAAGGATATAAAAAAGGACCCCTTGGATCCGTCTTCTTCATCCCTCTCCACTCCCAAATTCCAGAGCTTCGTGCCACATCCTATAGAGGAAGGTTCGGAGAGATACTCACACAAATCTATGAAGGCTTAAGGAGATCCGTGGAGGAGATTTCAACACGCGTCATCATCGTGACATAAGACCACATCGACTACGACCATACTCTGTGGGTCTTCGTCTACTTCTCCAAGAGATCCATATAGGGAGTTTTTATATTGTTGTTATTTATTTCACATCTTTTCTTTGTAAATAGTTAGAGAATTTGCCTCGTGTTGGCGACTAGGTCTGGGTAGGACTTAGGGCAGAAATTTGCCTCGTGTTGGCGACTAGGTCTAGGGTGTAGATCTAGGGGGTGCTCGAGGCCATATTCGGGGAAGGATTGGCTAGAGTGGCTTGTGGCCATATCCGGGGAAGGATCGGCTAAAGCCAACCAGTTCGTGGGGATACGAGTTGGTATAGAAAACAAAAAGGGTCTTTCATATTTCGTCTTGATTTCTAGCATCATTGAAATTGAATTTTGTAATCAATTTTATTAATAATATTCATGTCTCTCTTTGTGTAATAAAATTGATTTGATCTTCATTTCTCTAAATTGTTTATTATCCTCTCTTTCATTATAAAACAATTTAGATCTTTATTCAAAATCACTATTTTGATCTCTTATTATTTCAAGTATTCCAAAATATAATATAAGTTTTTAAGACCCTTATTCACCCCCCCCCCCCTCTAAGGGCGCCTACCGAACCAACAGTGGTAAGCCTAGATAAAAGGGCACATAATGTTATTGTAAGTGTCATTGATGACTCAACCCTCCAAAATCTCATTCACTGCAAAACTACCAAGGAGTGGGACTCCCTGGTTGTCTATATGGAGGGGACTGAAGAAGTAAGGGATGACAGGAAATCCCTTCTGAATCAGGAGTATGAGGTGAAAGACTTTAATTAAGGGTAGCTAAACACCTGGAGGGGGGGGGGGGGGTGAATAGGTTATTTAAAAAAACTATTGCGATTCTTGATTATAACCGAGATAAAACTGATCATAGCTTTCAAGAAATAAAAACATACATAGAAAAGAACACACAGATTTTTATAGTGGTTCCCCGTATCTTGGGTAATCCACTTTCCCCCTTCTCCCCTTCTAGCAGTGTGCTAGATAGAGGTTATAGCTCTTCCAGATCTCAGACCACAAACAGGTCTTACAGCTTAGATCACAACAGATCTTACAGTCTCAGATCTCACAGATCTTACTAACTCAGATCACACAGATCTTACTAACTCAGATCACACAGATCTTACTAACTCAGATCACACAGATCCTACCTCATCCTTTATAACTAGGCCTACAGCTCAGATTCACCCCTGAATCCTACAACTCAGATCACACCTGATCTTACAACTCAGATCCTTGACAGATCCTACACTCAGATCTGACAACTTAGATCCTACAAGAATTTATAAAGAGAATAACAAATACTTAGAATCAGATTTGAGATTGTTGATCCTTCTTGATCTGCCTAAATGATCAGACAGAAATCTTCAATAGAACAGCAGCAACAAATTATCTTCTTGATTCGACAAGCTGAGATGACTGTTCTTCTTCTTGGGAAGACAGATTCTTCCTTCTTGATCTTCTTCTTTCAGAAAGAGGTATCAGCACAAGATTGCTGAATGAGATCTTCAATTTAGATTGGTTCTGAAAGGGAAGACAACTTCTCCAGATTCTATCTCAAACTTTCTCTCAAAATGATGGAGACGATAATGGCTTTTGAGAAGATAGGAAAACTTTTCTAACTTAACTTTTCTTCACTTCATAACTTGGATTAACTACACAACCCATAGGTCATGCCTTCTATTTATAGCCCGCCACCTGCAATGTCTGTTACGCTTCTCCACGTCAGCATGACGTCACATCTTCAACGGTCTTCATTGAAAATAAAAGCACAGCTAGCTGTGGAAGATATTCCTCAGTTCAGAGTATTTGTAGAAGAGGCGTTGAGCACTTAACATCTCTATCGACGCTTTTCCAGTTAGGCGTCGAGCGGTATTTAGACGCTCGACGCATACTCCTTAGACTGAAGCTCTCGACTCCTCCTTCTCAGGCGTTGAGCAAACATCACTTAGCCGACGCTTTTTATCCGAAGAAGTCGAGCAATGTCCAGGGGCTCGACGCTTCTTAACTAAGCCTTCATATCTCGACACTTCTGGTTGGCGCTGAGCTGAATGAAGTTAAGTCGGCACTTCTCTTTCCAAGGCATCGAGCGACACAACTAGGCTCGATGCTTCCAAAATTGATCTCAGAACTTCAGCGGCGACCTTGCCTATTTGAGTAGTAGACATGAGTCAACACTTCTAGGTCACAGGCGTCGAGCGATGTATGATTTCTCGACGCTTGTGAACTTGAATGAATTCCATGAACTTTTTGCCTGACCTGATCTCCTGCACATTGATTCTAGAGAGTATATCAAATACATTCCGAGATATATCTTTGACTTAGGAATGGACTTCTCCAAATCTAAGACATTGTGGGCAATGATCCCAACAATCTCCCCCTATTTGAAGAAGTCATAATCTCAGTCAATGATATATCTCTCTTTTCAAAGATAAACAATGTGTTCTAAACTCTATACAGATAATCAAAATAAAGAGTATCAAACTTTATAAAATTAGATTACCAAAACATTCTATCCACAAAAATTATCTCAGACATAGTTTCTTATATAAGCATAAAAACATAGGCAATTCAAAATAAGATGTCATGAAGAGAGACAGAATCACATCACATGCATATGTATATATATAAACATGAAGAATAGTTCACACTGGGAATTCATCAAGATTGTTCAAAAATATATCAATTACATTCTTCTGAAAGTGAAAAGTAAAGATTAAATTTCTAAAGCTGTCCAGGATCCTTGAATTCAATTCCTCTTTTGGCTCTTTTAGAGAGTGCTTCAGCAACTTCCTTTATTCTCTTGAAATAGCCAAATGGCTTTGGAAAGTATCTGATTAGCTCCACTTATCCTGCCTGGACCTTCCCAGCCATTTTGTCAGCCTTGAATTTGATCTTTAGTTCCGCTTGATCCTTATGCTTTAACCATTCAGCTTCAGAATACCACTTTCCTCTTTCCGCTGGGTTATTTTTCATAGCTTCCCATGCTGACAGAATTAGTTCTCTGGAAGATGGAGACCAATGTTCAAAATCAACTCTTGATTGAACCTCTTCTCTGAACTTTCTTTTACTTGATTCTACTTGCTCACTAGTAAAGTTCTCTCTTTTACTTTTATCCTCAGGACTATACATCTTAGCAATCTGCTTTTGAACCTGAGTAAGAGAGGATGGCCTTGTCTCAGAGACTTTATCATTCTCATAGTTTATGGGAGGATATCCAAGAGTTTATCTTATAGAGTTTGAGGTCCACACAACATGTTCAGAACTAGCTTGAATCATTGACCTCTCCCCCTTTAGGACTTCTTCAACAATGTGTTCTCTCAAAGTATTTTTTTGAAATCTGACTTGACCTTCCAAGTGAGTAACTCCACTTTCAATGGTTTTCTTTACTTTAAAGAGATGATCATCTATAGTATCTGCATGCAACTTTGCTTGATCTTTTAGAACTATGGAGCTCTCATCAATTTTAGCCAAGATATCAACATTCTGTTTTTGCAGTCTAGCTTCAATCTTATTTGTACCTGTTAAGATTTGTGCTACCTGTTCTTTATATAGAACTTGCATATTGCCACTTAGTATTCCTTGGTTTGTCTAAACATCATCTACTGTCTTCGTAATCCCAGCTTGAGATTCTTTAATAACCTTTGATGTTTCTTTGATTACATCAAGCTGTTCAGTTGTATAATCTACTGAAACACCAGCTCTCTTAAAGAACTTTACCATCTCCTTTCTCAATGCAGATATCTGATGATTGACTTCAAATCTTACCAATTTCAGCTGAAAATCTACCTCATTTTTCATTTTTGTATTATTCTCCTCAATATATTGTTCTAATAATCTTCTTTGATTATTCAGCAACACTTCCAGCTGAGGTAGAATAGGACTAAGATCCACATGGATTTCCTTTTCCATTTCAACACCTTTGCTACTTTCTTCTCTGATTAAGGAATCATCTCTCTGGCTCATTTGGGAGCTAGAGGATTTTATCTTGATAACCTTCTCAGCAGATTTCTTTGGTGCTTCAGGCTCTCCTTCTACTTCCATAACATCTATTACAGAATTCTCTTTAGCAGGGATCTCAGCCTGAGATTCCCCCTCAAATGGTGTATTATCTTTTGCTGGGAATTCATCTTGAGGCTCCCCCTCAATCTCTGCATTGATCAAATCAATTTTATCCTGAGTAGGGATCTCATCCCGAGCCTCCCCCTCAACTGCTGCTTTGCTCATTTCAGAATTGTTCTGAGCAGGAATCTCATCTTGAGTCTCTTTCTCATTTAGAAAAACCCCTTCAAGTCTAGCAGTGGATACATGAAGACTTCCTCTTTCATCTTCTCCTTTCTCACTCTCATCCTTTGATGTATCAGGAAAATTATCCCTTGCATTATTCCCTTCTTCATCTTCAGATGTTGAAAGGTTTGGATCATGAATTGGAGTAGACTTAGATTTTCTTTTGGAGGAGGATGAGCTGGATGAACTAGAAGAAACTTTCTTCTTCTTTTGTTTCTTTGCTTTCTTCTGCTTGGGAGAGGAATCTGTTGGAAGAGGGTTAGATAAGATTATGTCCCATCTCTCTATCATTCTCATATCCATATTCTTCATATGGTTTATCTTTGATCCAAGTTTATTATTTAAGGAGTCAGGAGAGACTTTTACTAAATACAAAGACAATATTCTACCCATGTTGGGTACTTGGATACATTCAACTATCCTGTCAAACACAACTCTTCCCCAATCTGTTCTCAGAGAATGAATAATCCTTGTTAGTAGAATAAACATTTTTCTGGAAACTTTGTCATGTGATCCAGTCTTGCACAATAGTCCCTTTCCTATAACATCTGTTATCAATTTACCTTTCGAATTCATTCCCTTTCTCAGAATACTTCCAGTGATTTCTCGTGACGTTTCAATTCCGCACCAGATTTGTGCTAATTTAATCTGTTCAGAGGTCACCTCTTCTTCTTCTTCATTCCTTTTTAACCTAGGCAATTCTAGTGCCTTAGCTAGTCTAGAAGAAGTTATTTTAATCTTCTTACCATTCATACTGGTCTTAATCTTTGAATTGATGGAGTCTATTACTATGTTAGAGTATAGCTCTAATACCTCTCGTTTCCAGATGAGAGTTGATTCAGACAGAACAAATTCCAGTCTTGCATTGTAGATTAATTCGATTGTTGATTTGATCTCCACAGAAGCTGATTGGAATCCATTTCGAACAAGTTCACTTCCCTCATAGAGATACTCAATGCTTTTGGGAGGCATTGTTGTTGATGAACGGAGAGAGAGAGAATTGATGGAGTGATTTTCTAGGGCAGACAATTTCGAACTTAGAGAACTAGGGCACTAACAAAGTGTCTTCCCTATTTATAGAAGTTCTAGTTCAAGAAGATGAATAGCCGCGCGCCTAACTTGTTCGACAAGATTGATCTAGTGGTTTAAATTGACCCTGTCGAGATGGCCTAGCTATGTTTGCATAAGCGTTGAGATCGCTCGACGCCATATATCTTCAGTCGACGCCAGGTGTCTTCTCGACGCCAGATATCGTCTCGACGCCAGATACTTTCTCTCGACGCCAGGTGATTTCTCTCGACGCCATGTATCTTCTTTTGAAGTTAGATAATTTCTCCACTAACCTTTTAGGACACAATCATTATTTTTCATTTATTTAATGCAACTTTAATCCATTTTTAACATACCTAATTCAATTTTAAAATTATTGAATTTAGTTTCATCCAGGGGTTTAGTAAATATGTCAGCAACCTGTTTTTTGGTTGGAACATATTCAATTGAGATATCTCCATTTTCTATATGTTCTCTAATGAAATGGTATCTTATTTCTATATGCTTAGTTCTGCTATGAGATACAGGATTATTGGCTATAGCAATAGCACTAGTTGAATCACAAAATAGAGGAGATTTACTTAGCTGAACTTTATAGTCTTGGAGTTGGTGTTGAATCCATAGTAGCGGAGCACATTAGTTTCCAGCTGAAATGTACTCAGATTCTGCTGTAGAAATAGCCACACTTGTCTGCTTCCTGCTACTCCAAGATATTAGTCTTTTGCCAAGAATTTGACATGTACAAGAAGTATTTTTTCTATCCTCCTTACATCCTACAAAATCTGCAACTAGTGTCTCGCACATACACATATATAATGGTATTTTCCAAGATAGACACACAAAGTGCACAGCATGTTGTTAATTTAACAACAAGCAATAAACATAACAGTGATTGCATGTTGTGAATATCATACCAAAAAAAACATTACAGGCATATGCCTTATAATCATTCACATTTAAGATAAGTCATATAACTTAACAAATTGTTCTTATCATGACATGAGCTCAATAGATAAGTGATTTTTAAATATTGAAAGGCAAGACGACATTGCTGGTGCAGTCTTCCTTCTTCTTCTTTCGTTTATAGAAGTGGAGGGGCTTCGGTATTTTCTTTGGAGGAGGAGGAGGACCATGGGAAAAAGCCAATTTGTGATACTTCCTTGCATCCAACTCTTTCTGATGTTGATTCCATTCTATTGAAGAGTATACTCTTCCATGGTCGATCTGAGGATGTTCGAACGCGATCCACGATTCTGTGATGATTTCCCTTGAACGGGGACTCCATCTTCCGGCTTCGGGGTCCTGTTCAATCTCACTTAGCCTTTTCTTCCGGTACTCCACACTGGATGCTCTTCTTCTCTTCTTAGATGAAGATGACTCATCCGAATTGCCTCCATAAGCATCAGAGTCGGAGCTTGAAGAGGGTTCAGTGAGTGCATATTTACACGAGGTCACATGAAGTGCTTCCTTTACTTGATTACTCACCCACATTGCTTGGAGTGAGCAGGCACAAATATTTTTATTACCAACCTCCTTGATCTCCTCTTTAACATTCTCCTCCATCTCCTGGATGTCTTCAGATAAGGAGTGTTGCAGTCCGACTAATTGCTGCAGGGCTACCTGATTTCCTGCATCCACGAAGTCTCTAACCTCCAACATACGGGCATTCAAGTTTTGCTCATGGACATTGATCCTGTTCAGAATCAGTTCTGTGAAGTGGACACGTTGAGTATTGAAATTAAGGACTTCTTCCTTTATTGAATCTATCTCTGTTTAAGTCTCATTCTTGAATTCACTTATGATCTTCTGTATGGAATTCTCTATCTGTTCTTTCTGAGTAGCTAAAAGAGTTGAAATACAGTGGAGGAGAGGGTCATTCTGAGCTAAGGGTTTTCTTGATCCGGGAATGCTGCCTTCTTTTTCCATGAGGTTGTGAGGATGAATCGACGGAGACAAAGAAAAGAATTGGAAGTTTCGATAGCTTGGACTATAGGTAGTCGTTCTATTTATAGTGCGGGAAGGTGAAGAGTCGCTCGATACCCGTGTATGTTTGTATTTATCGAAGAACTGATAGTAGTCGCGTCAAGTGTCTCTAATATATTGAATTACTAGTATTTTATTTAAGTTAATATTTCTTCGTTATGACATGTACTATGATGTTTAAATATTTTACATAGACATGATTTCTTCGCTTGTCTGTTTCAGACAATTTTCACCCCTTCCCAGAATACTTCTTATTGCAGACATGTCCATGGAGCACCCACTGTCCAAGTACCAGATTGGAAGTTGATTGGTCTTTGGACAACTCTGCAAAGAGAAATTACCTTTTCTTAGGATCCCACACCAAGTTGGGTCCTAGAACCCTGTTAGTATGAGCTGGAACATTTAGTTGTTGAATAATTCTTGGAGCTGTGAGAGTTGCCATAGGTCTGAATACTGGTCTCCCAGAGTTGAATCTTGGAACAGTTGGATTGAACCAACAGTCAAGTGCAAAATGCCCAACCCTTCCACAGCACCAGCATTCATATCTATTATATCTCCTTGGAGGTCTTCTTACTTCTTTATGTTGACTCATATTTTGCTTAATTACCTTATTTACAGGTGCTATGTAATTTATTTTAGTGACATTTACTGGTTCAGTATTCTTACTATCAGTAGTTTTTACTCCAGGTCTTAGTTCCTTTCTGTTGCATTTCGTATTTGCTTTAAATAAATGAGTCATGATGAGTTAATACTTTTTCTTTGCATAGAGGTTTGGCATTATTGTTACTTGGTTGAATTAAATTATATTTGCTATTAGAACATTCACCCTTATAAAACTTATGCACACCTTTTTGATCATGCTTGTTTGTGATAGGCATGGCTTTGTTAAACTTTAAAGGTTGTATAGGTGCCTTGTCATTACTTTTAGGGTTTTTATCTGCATTCCTATCATATCCTATGCCACATCTGTATTATGCAGAGAATGTTTCTATTATAGGAAGAATAGTTTGTGGTTTTGAGAACTTTGCTACAAGTTTCCTTTCTGCTAGGTGTTTTGCTTCAAGTTCTTTTATTAACTTTTCCTTGGTGCTCAAAGTTTGTATGTGAATAATAGACATGACTTTTAGTTTACTAAGTTCTTTACTTGTCTGATTCAGCCTCTCAGCTGTCTCAGAGTTTTGAGAATCAGTTTGCTTTAATTCAGATATTTCTTTTTGTAACCTTTTTATTATGCCTTTTGCTTTTCTTAAGTGCTTTGAGAATTAATTGATATTTTTCAATAATTTCATCTATATGAAGTTTGGATTGTGAGTCATTTTCGTTAGAAGAGAATGAATCTATTTCAGTTTCAGAATTAGAATCAGAAAGAGGAGTTTTATCAAGTACCTTTATATCAGTAGTTGTCTCCTGATTTTCTTGATCACTCAATGCCATGAGTCCTGCATTTTCTTCTTCATCCTCTTCACTATCAGACCTTGATAGTGGGGCTTTTATCATAGGTCTATCATTTAGACTGTCTTCATTTTCATTGGCAGCCATCAGAGCTATGAGTGCCTCCTCACTATCTGAGTCTGATGACTGAGATTCACTATCACTAAGAGTGACCTTGCCCTTTTTGGCTATTAGACTCTTCTCATGTCTTTTGTCAGATTTCTTATTGTTCTTTCTCTTTGAAGGACAATCAGCAATCATGTGTCCTGATTTCCTGCAACCAAAACACACAATTTCTTCTGAATTAATTTTATTGTGTTTAGAATTGTACCTGTCCTTCTTGGAGTCTTGTTTGAATCCCTCTGACAAATTTGAATGCTTCTTAGATCTGGATAACTGAGAGGGTCTAGTTTTCTAGTGTTGTTTTCTCCTCAACATTCTTTTTAGCTGTTTGGTAAAGAGTGCCAATTCACCATCTGATATTTCAGAATCAGAATTACTGGTTTCTGATTCTTCTGATTCAGATGGAATCCTGGGGGATAATGCCATTCTTTCTTTGCTTTTCTTGGAGCTTTCTGCTTTCAAAGCAATAGGATTTTCCCTGCTGTGTCCTTCCTCAGCTTTTCTGGTATTCAGATGAAGTTCATGGGACAATAGTTTCCCATATAAATTTTTTGGCTGAATGTTGCCCAGATTTCCTATTTCTCTGATTGCACAGATCTTGATATCCCATTCTTTGTTCAGTGATCTTAAGAATTTATCATTCAGTTCATAATCTGAGAAAGTTCTTCCATAAGTCTTTAGGCCATTTACAATCTTGAAGAATTTTTCATAGCAGATTGCTATTGAATCTTTCTTGTCTTGTCTGAAGGCTTCATATTACTGATTTAGAAGTGACTTCGTGTCATCTCTGGCTTCTTCAGTCCCTTCCATATAGACAATAAGAGATTCCCACATTTCTTTGGCAGTTTTGCAATGGACTAAATTTTGGAAGGTTGAATCTTCAATAGCACTAACAATGATGTTCTGAGCTCTCATATCCACGGAGGCCAGAATCACTTCATCTCTGAATAGGTTTTAGGAGTCTTTATATTTCCATCTGTAAATGAAACTTTCATAGGAACAAAAGGTCCCTCTAGAACTGTTATGTAAATCCTAGGATCAGATGCTTCCATGAAAAGTCTGACTCTTTCTTTTCAAATACCAAAGTTTTCTTTTCTGCAGATTGGAAGCTTCATAGATGTGAATTCTTTGCTTCCTTCTGTATTAACCATCACGACTTCAGAAATCTACCCTTAGAAGATCTTGTTTAGGCTGTTAAACCTTTTCTTGAACAACAACCCTCTGATACCACTTGGAAGACTTTAATTAAGGGTAGCTATCACCTAGAGGGGGAGGGGGGTGAATAGGTTATTAAAAAAAACTATTGCGATTCTTGATTATAACCGAGATAAAACTGATCAGAGCTTTCAAGAAATAAAAACATACACAGAAAAGAACACACAGATTTTTATAGTGGTTCCCCGTATCTTGGGTAATCCACTTTCCCCCTTCTCCCCTTCTAGCAGTGTGCTAGATAGAGGTTATAGCTCTTCCAGATCTCAGACCATAAACAGGTCTTATAGCTCAGATCACAACAGATCTTACAGTCTCAGATCTCACAGATCTTACTAAATCAGATCACACAGATCTTACTAACTCAGATCACACAGATCCTACCTCAGCCTTTATAACTAGGCCTACAACTCAGATTCACCCCTGAATCCTACAACTCAGATCACACCTGATCTTACCACTCAGATCCTTGACAGATCCTACACTCAGATCTGACAACTCAGATCCTACAGGAATTTATAAAGAGAATAACAAATACTTAGACTCAGATTTGAGATTGTTGAGCCTTCTTGATCTGCCTAAATGATCAGACAGAAATCTTCAATAGAACAGCAGCAGCAAATGATCTTCTTGATTCGACAAGCTGAGATGACTGTTCTTCTTCTTGGGAAGACAGATTCTTCCTTCTTGATCTTCTTCTTTCAGAAAGAGGTATCAGCACAAGATTGCTGAATGAGATCTTCAATTTAGATTGGTTCTGAAAGGGAAGACAACTTCTCCAGATTCTATCTCAAACTTTCTCTCAAAATGATGGAGACGATAATGGCTTTTGAGAAGATAGGAAAACTTTTCTAACTTAACTTTTCTTCACTTCATAACTTGGATTAACTACACAACCCATAGGTCATGCCTTCTATTTATAGCCCGCCATCTGCAATGTCTGTTACGCTTCTCCACATCAGCATAACATCACATCTTCAACGGTCTTCAATGAAAACAAAAGCTCAGCTAGCTGTGGAAGATATTCCTCAGTTCAGAGTATTTGTAGAAGAGGCGTTGAGCACTTAACATCTCTATCGACGCTTTTCCAGTTAGGCGTCGAGCGGTATTTAGACGCTCGACGCATACTCCTTAGACTGAAGCTCTCGACTCATCCTTCTCAGGCGTTGAGCAAACATCACTTAGTCGACGCTTTTTATCTGAAGAAGTCGAGAAACGACCAAGGGCTCGACTCTTCTTAACTAAGCCTTCATATCTCGACACTTCTGGTTGGCGCTGAGCTGACTGAAGTTAAGTCGGCACTTCTCTTTCCAAGGCGTCGAGCGACACAACTAGGCTCGACGCTTCCAAAATTGATCTCAGAACTTCAGCGGTGACCTTGTCTATTTGAGTAGTAGACATGAGTCAACGCTTCTGGGTCACAGGCGTCGAGCGATGTATGATGTCTCGACGCTTGTGAACTTGAATGAATTCCATGAACTTTTTGCCTGACCTGATCTCCTGCACATTGATTCTAGAGAGTATATCAAATACATTCTGAGATATATCTTTGACTTAGGAATAGACTTCTCCAAATCTAAGACATTGTGGGCAATGATCCCAACATGAGGCCTTCAAGCAAGGCAAGAATGAAAATATCTCTAACTGCTATGAGAGATGTTTCAAAATAGTAAATGAGTTGAAGAACTATGGAAGAGAATTCACAAATTTAGATCTAAATGATAAGTTCCTTAGATCCTTCACTAAGGAATAAGATATTAAAATATGTGCCATCAGAGAAATGGGTAAACTGGGCAACAAGGAGCCCAAGAACCTATATGGGAAGCTTCTATCTCATGAGCTTCAGCTTAACACCAAAAAAGCTGAAGAAGAAAGCTCAAGGGGGAGCACCAGAGAAAGATCAGTAGCTCTTAAGGCTGAGAGCATGAGGAGATCCAAGGATAAGACTCCTGCATGTTAAAAAAATTTAGAGGTCCAGAGTTGAAGCAAATTAAGCGGAATGCTTCGTAGCTTTCCACAAGTGTAGAAACACAATGACATGGGAAGACGGGATAATGCACTTGAAAATTGGCTACAGTTTCCTCTCTACAATGCGAGGTATACATGGCGAGACATGATTCATAAGAATCACGAAGGAGAGAAGCACAAGACAACAAAAACAACAAGTCTCGATAGACTGAGAAATAGAAGACGCCAGAGATCGCAACACCACCAGTCCGCACGGTGAACTCCTGAGACCGCGTGAACAGAAGCAGGGGAGATGACCTACGAGTTGCCAGACCGCAAACCCAGACCGCACAGAATGCTGCTTTATTACACTGCTGAAAACCAAACCTATCTGCACTTCAGATCGCCAGACTAAGAGGTCGCCCGATCACTGAAGCTACCCGCAAATAGAACCAAAGAACTGCTCTAGCTGTTGCCTACCCGCAACTTGAGATCACCTGACTATTTAGGTCGCCTGATCACAAAGCTTCCTGCGAACAGCACCAGAACAATAACATTCCAGATCGCAGACGGAGACCGCTGACGAACAGATTATTCAAGCCGCTGGAAGGTCACCAAGGAAACAAACCGCTCGCTGCTGGCCACAAACCTGCGAACACAACAAAAGGTCAAACCGCTTCCAAGACCGCACGACCTCAAATTGAGACCGTCATAAATAATCCAGGCTCTAGTTCTTACAGTTCTCGGTTAGATGTGATGAGCCCTGCACAACTATTTATAGGCAAGAGGATGGATGTCATCACCACCCCAAGAGATACGGTCACCTTCCATATTGAAGCACGCGGTCTCCAGAAACAGACCGTGCGGTCTCTCCAAGACCTTTATTGTACTAAGGCATAACTATCCGAGAAGGATAACTTGCCAAGACAACCCGGCAGACCACCCGGTCTCTGATAAGAACAGACATGAGCATCTGACCGACTAGAACAAACCGCCAGGATAAGCTCATGCAACCCGCAGATGAGACCGCCCGGTCAAAACCATAACAAGAATACTTGGCAAAATTAGCAGACCAAACACAGGTCTCCAACACCAGAGACGCGCGACCACACCAGCCAGGCCGACATACCCAGCTCACGGATTCCATAGGCAAAGCTCCAAACAGGCCGCGCGGTCTCTGCGGTCTCCAAAAGCAGACTGCCCGGACTCAACCACTTTCACTTCAAAATTTAACACTCCACCTTGAAGTGGGAAGTGGAAGTCAGCCCAAGTAACTTCCTCAACTGTGTAAATGGTTCCTTCGACAACGTCTTCGTAAATATGTCTGCGATATTTTCCTTGCTCTGCACATGCTCAACCACAAGAGATCCCTCCAATACCTTCTCCCGAATGAAATGATGTTGAATCTCTATGTGCTTGGTTCGTGCATGACAAACTGGATTGTTTACCAGTTTGAGAGCACTCTCATTGTCACATCGTAGCAGAGTAGGACCATGCACCTCCCTATGAATGTCCTCCACAAGCCTTCTAAGCCAGATGGCTTCCTGAGCAGCCAAAGCCAAAGCTTTGTATTCTGCTTCCGTAGTTGAGATAGACACAGAATACTGCTTCTTGCTGCACCATGATATAACTGTAGAGCCTGTCATAAAGACGTTTCCATAAGTCAATATCCGATCATCTAAATCTCCTCCATAATCAGCTTTCATGTATTCTTGCAAGAAAAAGCCTGAGTCCTTCAAGTAGAAGAGACCCAAATCAGAGGTGGTCTTGACATACTTCAAAATGCTCCTCGCCCCACTAGATGAGACTTCCGTGGCTCTGCCATATACCGACTCACCCGGCCCACCGCAAAAGCAATATCCGGCCTCGTGATCGTCAAGTATTTCAGACTTCCGACCAAAGCCCGGAAAACCAAGGGATCATGTAAAACCTTCCCCTTATCTCGTCGAAGATGTATTCCAACTTCCAGTGGAGTAGAGCTGCTTTTCCCCCCTTCCATGCTGAATCGATTTACAATTTATTCTGCATACCCATTTTGGGAAACAAGCATTTCACCCTCTCTCCTCTCCACTTCAAGTCCAAGGAAATGGTGGAGCTCACCCAAATCCTTCATCTCAAATCTGATAGCTAGCTCAGTACGAAGCCTAGCTACCTCCACTTCAAAAATCCCCGTGATGATCATATCGTCAACGTATAACAACACCAAGACCTGAAGCTCTCCCGTCTTCTTTACGAATAAGCTCAAATCAGAATCAAAAGCAAAATGTCCACAAAACTGGAGGTATTCTGCGATCTTCCCATACCACGCCTAAGGCGCCTGCTTCAAGCCGTAAAGAGCCTTCTTGAGCTTGCAAACATGTATTGAGTATTCTTCAGAAACATAACCAGGTGGCTGATCCATGATGATATCCTTGTCAATCTCGCCATATAAGAAGGCATTATTCACATCGAGTTGCCAAATCTTCCACCCTTGGCAATCTGCCAACGAGATCACCACCCGGACCGAAGTCATCTTGGCAACGGGGCTAAATGTCTCTTCATAATCATCCCCATACTTCTGAGAGAAACCTCGAGCTACAAGGCGAGCCTTGTACCACTCAATACTTCCATCTGCCTTCATCTTCAGTTTGAAAACCCACTTGCAAGTCACCGGAGTAACTCCCTCAACCTTAGGCACCAAGTCTCAAGTCTCATTCTTCCTGAGGGCAGCCATCTCTTCATCCATAGCTCCTTCCCACTCCTTGACTCCAATGACGTTTTCATAACAAGATGGCTCTCTCTCATCCAGGGGACCTGCAAAGAAACATGAGATAAAGCTCACCAAGTTTCCGCCCGTATACCGATCTGGTGGAATAATGGTCCTCTTAGACCTCCTCAGAGTTTTACTCTGTTCCACCTCTCCAGCTACCTGTTCTGAACTAGCTCTCTTTTCAGGCACACTTGGAGCATTGCTCCCCCTGCTTCCTGAACCAAAAGAACTTGACCCAGAGCTAGAAGAATTTGGAGCACCTGGAGAAACAGGCAACTCCACCAGAACTTCTCATGTAGCTTCCCTTTGGACACAATTCAACCCGCTCTCCTGTAGCTCCACAGATGAACTACCTTGGTATGACGTTAACTCATCCAATACCACATCCCTTGAGACCACAACTCTCCGGGTCTCTGGATCCATGCATCTCCACCCTTTCTTCCGGTCATCTTAACCGACGAAGACTAGCTTCCTTGCTTTTGCATCTAGCTTCATTCAAAGAGCATCAGGAACATGCACGTAGCAGGTAGATCCAAACAATCAAAAGTGTTCCACAGAAGGCTTCTCTTTAAACATCATCTCATGTGGAGTCTTCGTGTTGATCGGACTAAGGGGCATCTTGTTGATGACAGAAGCTGCACAAGACATACCCTCTGCCCAAAAGGACTCAGGAATATTCTTGGCATGAAGCCAACACTTCACGGTCTCCGTAAAGTGATGGATTTTCCGCTCAGCAACCCCGTTCTATTGTGGAGTGTGAGCACAAGTAAGTTCTCTCTGGATTCCATGCTTTCTGCAAAAGTTGAAGAAAGCACTAGAGGTGAACTCACCTCCATTGTCCGTTCTTAACTTCTTGATCCGCAGGTTAAGCCGAACCTCCACTAGCTCCTTGAACTCCACAATTTTTTCAAACGCTTTCGACTTCTCCTTCAGAAAGTATACCCATGTATACCTAGTGAAATCATCAACCAAGATCAGCATATACCTGCTACCCCCAAGACTAGCATTCTCGGTTGGTCCATATAGATCAACATGGATGCACTCCAATGACACTCTACATCTGCTTTGTGACTTGTCAAATGGAAGAAGATGAGATTTTCCATATTGACATCCAGCACAAACATGACCATCTCCCATGGATGAAAGACTAGGCAGGCCTCTCACCAGACCTCTCGTCGCCATAGCCTTTAGCTTATCCATTCCGACATAGCCAAGTCTTTCATGTCAGATAGCAGCGCTATCATTTGTCCGCTTCTTATCAACATAGGAACTTGTTGATAAAACAAACAATTCCTTCACCCTTTTTCCAACATGAGGGACATCGGCCTTCACAACTAATATGTTCCGAAGGAACTTCACTTCTATTGCCCCGAACAGAACATGATAACCAACATCTACATCATTAGTCACCGAGAAGAGATTTTTCTTCATTCTCGACACATGATAGACACTCCTCAACGTGAGTGGACCTCTATCACTACCCAAAGAAACTACACCCTTCTTCTCAACTACATGTATAATATCATCAGCAGTAATGATAGTATCATTACCTGAGTATGCCTGCAACGAAGAGAACTTCAACTCGTCCCCGGTGAGGCGATGACCACACCTAGAGTCCACGATCCAATCATCCTTGCAGTTAATGGAGGACATGGCATTAACAAATGTTCTCATCATGAAGGCACCATCTTGCCAACTACAATCAACATTTGAATCCATCTCTTCCTTTCCTGCAGCATGACCTGGCTGAAGATTAACCCTACAGTCTCTTTTGAAGTGACCAGGTTGATTGCACCTGTAGCATCTTTGCCCTTCCTTCTTCTTCCCATCACGCTTAGGAGCCTTGCTCCTTTCTTGCTGATATGAAGTTGAAGGCCCATCACTATCAAGCGACATCTTCTTCTTGTCCCATCTCTTCTTCTTCCAGAAAAGAGAACCTCACTATCTCCTCCAAAGACAGTCATCCCAGCCATTTGCTTTGCTAAGCTCTCCTGCGAAGCAAGCAAGTTCTCCAGCTCAAGCAACGATGGCTGATTGGCCCAGCTTTGGATATAAGTAACGAAGGCAACATATTCCCTCCGCAAGCCGCGAATTATGTGCCTCTTCAGCTTCGCTTCTGAGATAGGCACATCCGGGTCCAATGCTGAAATTTCAGCGCATTGGTTCTTCAACTTCATGAAGAACAAAGAGATAGACAAATCTCCTTGAGTTGCTTTCGCCAACTCATTTTCTAAGAACTGTAGCCTTGCTACATTCTTCTTGTTGAACAAGCCATCCAAGGCTGTCCAAATCTCAGCAGCAGGCCTACATCCAATGATGTGGTCGAACAACTCCAGAATGATAGCTCTCTTGAGAGTGAACTCTGCCTTAGCATTTGTTCTCTTCCAAGCCTTCATGAGCTGAACATTACCCTCGGCAGGAACAACAGGTTGTCTTGCTTCTCCTCCAACCACCTCCCAAAGATCCTCGCCAAGAAGATAACTCTCCATGCAAGACTTCCACTTCTTAACGTTAGTCTGCGTCAGGAGTTCAATTCCGAGACCTCTCGCATAACCTCCTTCCATTGCTATCACACTGATTACTAACCACCTTAAGGAACCTGAGTGAAGTAAAAGCGACTACAGCTCAGCAACCTGCCTTTGATACCACGTTAAAAAAAATTTAGAGGTTCGGAGTTGAAGCAAATTAAGCGGAATACTTCGCAACTTTCCACAAGTGTAGCAACACAATGACAATGGGAAGACAAGATAATGCACTTGAAAATTGACTACAGTTTCCTCTCTACAATGCGAGGAATACATGGCGAGACATGATTCATAAGAATCACGAAGGAGAGAAGCACAAGACAACAAAAGCAACAAGTCTTGGCGAACTGACAAAAAGAAGCCGCCAGAGACCGCAGCACCACCAGAACGCACAACGAACTCTTGAGACCGCGTGAATAGAAGCAGGCGAGATGGCCTGCGAGCTGACAGACCGCAAACCCAGAACGCACAAACTGCTGCTTTATTCCACTACTGAAAACAAAACTTGTCCGCACTTCAGATCGCTAGACCAAGAGGTCGCCCGATCACTGAAGCTACCCACGAACAGAACCAAAGAACTTCTCTAGCTGTCTCCTACCCGCAACTTGAGATCACCTGACCATTAAGGTCGCCTGATCGCAAAGCTTGCTACGAACAGCACCAGAACAATAACAATCTAGATCGCAGATGGAGACCGCTGACAAACTGATTATTCAAGCCGCTGGAAGGCCACCAAGGAAACAAACTGCTCACTGCTGCCCGCAGACCTGTGAACACAACAAAAGGTCAAACCGCTTCCAAGACCGCACGACCTCAAATTGAGACCGTCACAAAAAATCCTGGCTCTAGTTCTTACAGTTCTCGGTTAGATGTGATGGGACCTGCACCCCTATTTATAGGCAAGAGGACGGATGTCGTGACCACCCCAAGGGATACGGTCGCCTTGCTTGTTGAAGCACGCGGTCTCCAGAAAAAGACCGTGCGGTCTCTTCAAGACCATTATTGTACTACGACATAACTGTCTGAGAAGGATAGCTCGCCAAGACATCCCGGCAGACCGCTCAGTCTCTCATAAGAACAAACATGAGCATCTGATCGACTAGAACAAATTGCCAGGATAAGCTCATGCAACCCGCAGATAAGACCACCCGGTCAAAACCAGAACAAGGATACTTGGCAAAATTAGCAGACCAAACACAGGTCGCCAACACCAGAGACGCGTGACCACACCAGCCAGGCCTCCACACCCAGCTCGCGGATTCCAGAGGCAAACCGCCAAACAGGCCACGCGGTCTCTGCGATCTACAAAAGCAGACCGCCCGGACTCAACCACTTCCACTTCAAAATTTAACACTGCATATTAGGATAAATCTGAATGCAGTGAAGCTTCTGATGTCAGCACATCAGAATCTGACAACATTGACAAAAGATGGCTTTCCTATCTAAGCAGTTTAAGAAACTGATCTCTAGAAGGAGAAGAGATAAATACAGACCATCTTCTTCGAGCTCCAGAAGATCTGGTCAATATGATAGATCTAAATCCTCAAGGGAGGACATGTACAAATCAAAACATAGTAAATTTGATTTAACTAACACTGTCTGTTATTCCTGCAATAATACAGGTCACATAATTGATGATTGCCCTTCAAAGAAGAGGGAATCAAAGAACTATGAAGACAAAAGAAGGTCAAGGGACAAGAAGAAACCTGAAAAGAGTTTATAGCAAAGAAAATCAGAACGCTGAGTGATTCTGATTCAAGCTCTTTAGAAACAGAGGAGAAAGCACTTATTGGCCTTATGGCCATAAATGAAGAAATCCACGATGACAATCTCTCTCCTGGGAAGGTCCTAATCAGAGATCCCCTATCTGCTTTTGATACTGAATCAGTGGCAGATCCCTTGCATGATGATGATGATGGCGAGTCTGCTGCCAACAACACATCCTTAAGATCCTCATATGAGGTTGAATCTGAACTGATACAACAATATGAAACTTTGTGGAAAACTTTTAAGAAAAGCAAGAAACTCCTCAAAGTTCAAACTAAGGAGTTGGATTCCTTGAGAACTACCCACTCTGAGCTCCAGGAGACAACTGAGAAGCTGGTTGCTATGAGCAAGGAAGTGGACAGATTTAAGGAAGCCAAAAAGCTCAAAAATGCTGAACTGGCTCAGAAGAACAAGGTCATCAAGGACCTTGAGGAAATGCTGCTGGCTGAAAAGAATATTGTTGCCAGCTTTTCCAAACCCAAAACTATCCTTCCCATTATTGACAGTTTTACTGCACCATTTGGAGCTGGTGTAGGATTCAATAAAGAGACAGTCTAGTGTAAAGCCTCTAAAGAGCAACCCTCTTTTAAGAAGGTGCTGCTAGTATCAAACCCCTTTGACCAGGAATCTTCATATGGTCATCTGACCAATGCTTGCTCAGCAAGTGGCAGTAAGCGCTCTATCACAAATATAAGAGCAGGCTTTGGGCTAAGTGCTTTTAAAGCACCCCATGAGGAGATTCAAATGAAGAATCTAGGTCCCTTTGTCCTTGGACCTGGTGCAACAGCACTCAAAAGCAAGGGAAAGGCTGCTCCTGTTGGGTTTTTCTAGAACCATACATCAAATGTAGGCGCAGCGGAATAAAAGAGAAACAACCCAAAAGACTTTGATCGGGCCATGAATATTGAATCAAGAAGTTAACAAAATGCTAGGTATGAAATTACCTTTGCGGGATTGGATAAAATCCAACCTAGATGCTCCAAGAAGAAGATTCCTTCAGCGGCTATGCGAGTCCTTACGTAGAATAATGTCTACGTCTCTACAGCAGTCCACACGAGCCGGGAGAACACCAAATCATGTCGCACGCAACTCGGAAGGAAGAACAACTGCACCTTGCACTTCCACGGATTGCTAGATCCGCTTCAGGAAGAACAGCACCCGACGACGATCGCCGAAGAGGAGGTCGGCGGAGGCGATTCAGACGGCGGAACTCTTCCGTCGGCTAGGGAGAGAGGCGGAACTCTTTCCGTCGGCTCAACTTGTCGCAAGTTATAAGAACCCTAAAAAGAAGTCCTATTTATACCCAAAGGATAAACATCTTCTAGAAGAATCGCTATCCGCAGACCACACAGCAGAACAGGGGCTTCGGTTACAATTCGTCGGGATTCCATGGAACAGAATTCGTCGAGTTTACATGGGACAATCCGACGAATCCGACGAATCCAATCAGACGGCAACATTTGCCGAGTGAAGGGTCTCTGTGACAATTCGTCGAGATTCCACGGAATGATCCGACGAATCCGACAAATCCAATCAGACAGCAACATTTGCCGAGTGAAGGATCTCTGTGACAATTCGTCGAGATTCCACGGGATGATCCGACGAATCCGACGAATCCGACGAATCATATTCGACGAATTCCGACGAATCTGACAAGTCATATCCGACGAATTCAGACAGCAACAATTGCTGGACTTCCCCATTCTATATGGTGATTGGTAACCTTTACCAACACAGTCAATCTTCCATCTTCTCCACATGCTCTTATGTGCGACCCTGCAGGCTCGTATCGCGTTGGCAGTGACATTACATGTTTGACCACTTCTAGATCACAATGGTAACTCCAACAGCTCCTACCAAGCCTGTTCCCAAGAAGGTGAACCAAAAGGTGATGAGACCAGCTCCACCTCATGCTCACACATGTGAGGTTCACCAAAGACCTGTTAGGCCAACTGTCTTCACTCCTGTCCACCAACATTGCCATCCTACTCAGATGGTGCGGCAGAAGAGAAGATACAACAGATATGAGAGTTGGTGTTGTGGGAAAGTGGGTCACTTTGCCCTAGACTGTTGGTTCAACCCAACAGGGCCTAGTGCAAAGAGTGTGTAGACCACTCTGAGGTGTGCTATCCCAATTTATTCCCCTAACAGAAACCAAGGACCCAAATCAAATTGGGTGCCTAAGGGCAAGTAATCTTTCTTGCAGGTATGTCCAAATGTTAACAAATCTTCCATTTGGTATTTGGACAGTGGTTGCTCCAGGCACCTGACTGGAGTGAGGAGCTACCTAAGAAACTTCACCCCTGTGGAGAATGGACCAACAATCATATTTGGAGGTTCAGAAAAAAGGGTGACCAAAGGCTATGGTAACATCTCTAATAGCTTAGTCACCATCACAAAGGTAGCTTATGTGGAGGGATTGAATAACAATCTCATAAGCATAAGTCAACTTTGTGATCTAGGTTATGTTATTGTTTTCTACAAGGATAAATGCTTAGTTAAGAAGTCCTTAGACTCTGAGGACACCTTAACTGTCACTAGGAGTGGAAATGAATATTGTTTAAATTTCTTTCATTCAAATTCTTCCATGCCAATGTGTTTTGTGGCTAATGAGAAAGAGTCTCTATGTTCTCAATGACACAAAAGACTTGCACACATTAATTACAAAACCATAAGTAAGCTTTTCTCTATATACCTAGTTAGAAATGGACCCAACATTAAGTGCATTAAGGAAGGTCCTTGTCAGGCATGCCAAATTGGCAAGCAAACTAGGACCAGCTTTAAGAGTGTCTCTAATAAAGATTCCTCAGGGTGCCTATTTTTGTTGCACATGGATTTGTTTGGTCCTATGTCAGTTCTCAGCTTAGGAGGGAAGGCATATACCCTCGTTGTAGTTGATGACTATTCAGGGTTCACATGGGTGTTCTTCCATAAAAAGAAGTTTGATACCTTAGATATCTTGAAGAACTTTCTTAGGTAGATCTAGAATGAGATGAGCTGCACCGTGGTCAAGTTCAGAAGTGACCATGGTATACAACTTCAGTCAGGGGCCATGACAGAATTCTACCAAGAACTGGGTATCTCCCAAGAATTTTCCTCACATAGAACTCCTCAACAGAATGGAGTTGCAGAGAGGAAAAATAGAACTTTAATAGAGGCTAGTAGTACAATGTTGAGTGACTCCTCTCTACCAAAATACTTTTGTGCAAATGCTGTCAATACAACTTGTCATGTGATAAATAGGGTCTCCATCATCAAAGACCACAAGAAAACTCCTTATGAGCTGATGAAAGGCAGAAAACTTATATTATCCTACTTCAGAATCTTTGGGAGCAATTGCTATGTACTTAACAATGGGAAAGCCAAACTAACTAAGTTTGTTTAGAAAAGCAACTAAGGTATTTTTGTTGGCTATAGCTCCTATAGCAAAGCATATAGGGTGTACAACATCAATACCCAAGAAGTAGACGAATCAAACCATGTTGTATTTGATGAGACTAGCCATATTCATAAAGGATGCTCTAGTTCTTTAGTTGATGCAAGCACAGTAGAGAGATTGGAAAAGCTATCCATTAAAGACAAGGCTGAAACTTCAAAGAGAGACAACGACCATTCAATAATAGTTGAATTGGAAGAAGATAATGTAGAAGGATTAGAAACAGCTGAAGAAGTACAACCTGAAGAACTGTCATAGAAGAAATCCCTAGAAGACTGCCTGCTACACTTCGGCAAATCAGACATCACCCTCAAGAGAAAAATATAGGAGATGTCAGTCAAGGAGTGATGATAAGGAGCAAGGCTTTAAATGAAGCATTATACTTGAGTTTCCTTTCTCAAATTAAACCCAAGAAATTTGAGGAAGCAAATCAGGATTCATTCTGGATTGCAGCAATGCAGGAGGAACTAAAATAATTGTAGAGATGTAAAGTGTGGAGGTTAGTTCCCAGACCCCAAGGACACAACATTATTGGAACCAAGTGGGTCTATAGAAACAAATTGGATGTGAATGGGGTCATTACAAAGAATAAGGCAAGACTAGTAGCAAAGGGCTATAAACAGGAAGAGGGCATTGAATTTGATCAGACCTTTTCCCATGTTGCAAGATTGGAGGCAATTATACTGTTCCTAGACTATGCTGCCCATAAAGGATTCAAAGTTTACCAGATGGATGTGAAGTCAGCTTTTCTGAATGGTGATCTCAAGGAAGAAGTATATATAGGACAACCTTCAGGTTTTGTTGATTCTACTCACCCCGACTTTGTTTATTTTCTTAGAAAGGCCTTATATGGTTTGAAACAGGCTCATAGAGCCTGGTATGAGACTCTATCAAGCCTTCTCATTGAAAACAAGTTTTCAAGGAGAAAGATTGACAAGACATTGTTCACGCTAGTGTAGATCTATGTGGATGGCATTATCTTTGACTCCACCGATGACAATCTCTACAAGAAATTTGCTAATTTAATGCTGGGAAAGTTTGAAATAAGTAATATGGGAGAGCTCAAATACTTCCTAGGTCTCCAAGTGAAATAATTTGAAGATGGTATATTCATCTCACAGACCAAATTCACTAAAGAGCTAGTCAAGAAATTTGGATTGGAGAGTGCATCTTCTATGAACTCCTATGGGACCCAATGTGTCTCTGGACAAGGATGAAAAGGGAATACCCTTTGATGAAACCAAGTATAGATGCATGATTGGGTCTTTGCTTTACCTAAATACCAGTAGGCCTGGCATAATGTTTGTCACATGTGTCTGTGCTAGATATCAGGTGAACCCCAAGGAATATCATCACACCTCTGTCAAGAGGATCTTAAGATACCTGAAGGGTACACCTAATCTTGGCATATGGTACCCTAGGAACAATGGATGTGAACTAACTGGCTATTCAGATGCAGACTATGTAGGGTGCAAAGAAGATAGAAAGAGTACTTCCTTGGTCTCCAATTGCTAAGAACCCTGTATCACACAGCAGGACTAAGCATATTGAGATCAAGTATCACTTCAATAGGGAGCGTGTGGAGAATGAAGATATCACTCTTGAGTTTGTCCCTAGAGATAAACAAGTTGCAGATATATTCACAAAGCCCCTAGATGAAGCTAAGTTTAACTTCTTCAAATTCCAATTGGGGATGTTAAACTTAGAGTAATTTCCAACTCACTTTACTCTTATCAGTAATCATTTGTTGTTTAGGAGAAGGTCAGGCTAAGTACTGCAGGAGCCTCTCAAGAAGGGCTGAATATTGTCTAAGCCAAACAAGAATATGATGATTGTCTCGACGACACAATCAATTAACTCGACAACACAATTAATTGTCTCAACGACATGCAACATATTTTGATGATAAATGGACCAAGTTGGAAAGAAGCATAACAATGCCATATCTCGACGACATACCGGAGTATAGTCAAAACAGGAAACGACTATTAAGCACGATACTGGATCGACAAATTCAATCCGTCTGATGAATTATCAGTCCGAATGATAAGGGACACACCTCCTCATCTACCTCCACTATAAATAGAATGAATGTTTAGGATAAAAATTACACTATTATTTTCCCTAAGACATTCCTACGACAAACCTCCGTTCCATCTCCGACAACTACGACTTATCACGATTCTTCTACAATGGCTCCCAAGAAAGACGTGACTTCAGTAATTTTAGGGTGTGAGCTTCAGCGAGGTGGATTCAACTCCTGTTCAAATGAAATTAGGTCTGTAATAGGGTTACTAGAATCAGTGGGCCTCGAATATTTGCTAAGTGAACCCTGTGTCATTCTCAACCGAGAGCTCCTAGAATTCTTTGGAGGAGCAAGACTATACACTTCCAAATCCTCAATGAAATCAGTTATTGCTGGGCAGAAAGTGAAAGTAACTACGAAGATCCTGGGAAAGGCGTTGCAACTAACTCAGCTAAAGGTAGAAGATGAAGAGAAAGAGGTGTCCACTGACGACATATCTGTAGGTTATGACTGGCGTGGGCACTATGGAAAGACCTATGGGTCTATTAAAAGGCAGACTTCAACCAGAAAGGAAAGCTTCTCACAAACATCATTTGAAAAGTCCTACTCTGCAAACCGGGTTCTCATGACCGAATCTCCTAGGAAATGTTTGAAGCAATGTGTAGGGACTCGGCGCTACCAACTCTCCTAAAAGCCCAAATTATTTGGGGAAGGCGCTACTGCTCCTTTATAGAGCTGGATACCCTAGGCAAGATCCACGGGGCGGCCAGTTAGGCCCACAGGGGGCACACCCTTCTTCTTCGACTAGTGCCACAAAACCGGGGAAATTGCTGAACCCCAACAATCCCCCTTCCCCAGAAATGACCCTGGGGTTTCGAACCCGTGTCCTTCTCTGATACCACTTGTAGGGACTCGGTGCAACCAAATATTCCCAAAGCCTGGTGTTGGGAATCTTGCCCACATGATTCCTGATTTGTAGAAGCCACCAAGTCAAGAAAACTTCACTTTGTATTTGATCACTTCTCTAGCTCATAATCTCAGGAAGTTAAAGGAATGTTATCGAGAAGAATAGGAGATATCGTCGACAAAGTATGCTTGTCGTCATGATGATGAGCAAAGCAAACGCTGAGACTTGGAGAGTTCATCGAGCGCAGAATGCAGTTCATCGAACGCAGAAAGCAGTTCGTCGAACGCAAAATGAAGTTCGTCGAACAAAGAGACATGACAGAAGAAAATGCCGAGACTTGGCAAGTTCGTCGAACGCAGAGTCAGGACAGAAGAATGAATTTCATCGAACGCAAAATGCTTTTCGTCGAACGCAGAATGAATATCGTCGATCGCAGAGAAGACATGAGATTTCAAAGGAAGGAATGTTGTCGAAAAGATGCAGTATCATCGACATCAACAAAGTAGCCTTGTCGTCGAGAAGAACAAACATCGTCGTAAAGAAGGCATGTCGTCGAGAAGACTGAAGAAGGACAGTTGAAGAAAAGCAGTTGCTAAAGCATAGTCTGTCGACATGATATCGCTCATGTCGTCGATAGAACAAAGTGATTACGACGACAGTCTGCAAGAAAGAAGATCACGACGACACAGTCAAAGATAACATATCGTCGTATATGCAGAAACGCTGGAATATCTCGTATCGTCGAGACATCAGTGTTTTAGGCAGAAGCTAGAAGACTTAAAGATTCACCAAGGTCTAAGGCATCGACAAAGTCCTGTCGTCGAGATCTTTTCCATGTCATCGTAACAGTGGAAATATCATCGAGACAGATTCAAATGTTGCGGACACACTGCCAGCAATTAATGCCGCCTCCTGATTGTCCAATCAGCGCGTGCTCTTAAGGAATGGGGCGTCTGACACTTAAGGAACTTTTTCAGAAGACCGTTGGGAGCCTCACAGTCTTATAAAAGAGATAAGAGGTTGCCCTAAAGCTATAATCATCAATCTTCAAAAGGGAGACAAGAACGAAAAAGAATCTCGTCGTTGCTTCTCAATACAACAGTATATTCTGCAGAGAAGAAGAAGAACAAGTAGAGAACAAGATTCAAGCGTTCTCAGAAGAATCAGTCATCTCCATAGACTCATAAGAAGACGTTCCTCTTCAGGCTAAGAGAAGAGATTGAAGAAGAACTGCGCTTTCAATATCTGAATTAGAAACATCTTCTTCAACCTCAAGAAGCCGATCTCCATCAGGCTAAGTTGCCGATCTTCATCAGGCAGAAGAAATAGTTTTTATTACTGTAAAACCTTTATTGTTGTAAGGCTTGAGGGCCTATTTGTCTAGCTTGAGGGCTGGAGAGCTGTGAGGCTTGAGGGCCAGGGCAGTGGACTTACGGGTCCGACTTTGTCTAGCTTGAGGGATGGAGACCTGTGAGGCTTGCAGGCCAGGGCAGAGGCTAGACTTGCGGGTCTGCGCTAGGTAGGGCTTGAGGGCCTGATTGTCAAGCTTGAGGGCTTGAGACCTGTGAGGCTTGCGGGCCAGGGCAGAGACTAGACTTGTGGGGCTGAGCTAGGTAGGGCTTGATGGCCTGAGTGTCAAGCTTGCGGGCTCAGGTGTAGTAGGGGCTTGCGGGCCTAGGCTGTAGGACTTGCTGGTCCGTGTTGTAAGGCTTGAGGGACTGAAGTTTTGGCGGAGTTTGCCGAGCCTAGCACACTGCTAGGTAGGCGCAGAGGGAAAGTAGACTACTCAAGACACCGTGTCTTGAGGAACCTCTATTAATTCTTGCGTGTTTTTTGTGTTGTGCTTTATACTTTATAGATCTATTAATCATAAATCAAGAACACCTATAGGGGATAAAATAATTTGTAAAACCTATTCACCCCCCCCCCCCCCCCCCCCTCTAGGTGATAAGTTGACACCTAATAAACAACACCTGGACTATTTGGGGAAGGCGCTAACACTCCTTTATAGAAATGGCTACTCTAGGCAGGATCCACGGGGCAGCCAGTTAGACCCGCAGGGGACACACCCTTCTGCTTCGACTAGTGCCGCAGCAATGGGGGCATTGCTGAACCCTACCATAATGTGCAGGATCATTCTATCCAAGAATCAAAAGAATTCTCTCTATCTTCCTTCTGTATTCCCTTGGGGAAGTGCTTAACATAAATATGGGAGTGCCTCTGCACTACTCCAAGAGGCTGGACTCTAAGATGTTGGATAGGTGGGATAGGTCTATCTCCAAAGGACCTAAAGATACCTCTTCAGTTCAGCAGAAGAAAATGAAGAAAACTATTAAGGTGGTTGCCTCAGAGGAGGAGTGTACAACCCTGAATTCGCCGAACGAACCCCCGGTGTATAACCCCGTATTCGCCGAGTGTTTTTCCGAGACCCAGATGTCCTTTAGAACATTGTGTGGTAACATAGTCCCAGGCAGGAAGAGTAGGGGCAGAGGGGGGGCAAGCAGGGAGGGGGGCCAGCCCCCTGGCTCGCCCTAGATCCCTTAGGGGGCGAGCAGGGAGGGGGCCAGCCACCTGGCTCGCCCCAGAGCCCTTAGGGGGCGAGCTGGGAGGGGCCAGCCCCCTGGCTCGCCCCAGAACCCTTAGGGGGCGAGCAGGGAGGGGGGCCAGCCCCCTGGCTCGCCCCAGAACCCTTAGGGGGCGAGCAGGGAGGGGGGTCAGCCCCCTGGCTCGCCCTAGAGCCCTTAGGGGGCGAGCAGGGAGGGGGGCCAGCCCCCTGGCTCGCCCCAGAGCCCTTAGGGGGCGAGCAGGGAGGGGGGCCATCCCCCTGGCTCGCCCCAGAGCCCTTAGGGGGTGAGCAGGGAGGGGGCCAGCCCCCTGGCTCGCCCAGAACCCTTAGGGGAGAGCAGGGAGGGGGCCCAGCCCCCTGGCTCATCCTAGAACCCTTATGGGGCAAGCAGGGAGGGGGGCCAGCCCCCTGGCTCGCCCAGAGCCCTTAGGGGGCAAGCAGGGAGGGGGCCAGCCCCCTGGCTCGCCCAGAGCCCTTAGGGGGCGAGCAGGGATGGGGGCCAACCCCCTGGCTCACCCCAGCTCTGAAGTAGGAGGCGGCCTGCGTTTAGCGTCTCAGAACAGCGGGACTTGGCTATCCGCAGCCACTTCTGGGGGTATGTTGGTATTTTCAGGGCCCGGTTTGTGGTTATTTGCAGCCCAACTTCGGAAATCCTATAAATAGGACCAAGGGGGCACCATTTGGAGGCAAGCTTGTTCTGGGTTAGCTCTCTCTCTCTCCCTCCCCAAGTCTCTCTAGGGGGTGAGGAGAGCCTCCAGTGGCGCCCAAGCTTAGTAGTGGCTTGTGAGGGGAAGTTCCTAAGGGGCTTCTGGGTACGTGGCGGGACCTGCCCGCTAAGCCCTTGGTCCAGTCCATAGTTCCTTAACCTTCAACCTAGAGCTCTCCCTTGGGGGGAGTAAGGGTTGGTCTCCCCTCAACTTGCTGAGGGCCCCGAACTCCACAGAGACCGAGAAATTGGTTTCAACATTTTGGTGCGGTGAGCGTGGAGTGTGACCGATTCAAGAAACTCTCAAGATGAGCTCCATGGATGGAGGTGGAGGAAGATCCAATCCAGGTAACTCGCAACCTCCGGTGGCTGGGGTGACGATGGAGATATTCGAAGATTTCAGGCAAGAGGTCTTACAGACCTTCCAGGTTGCTTTCGCCATGATAGTCGGAGGCAGAAGAAGAGATGGTCCAGAGGTCCCGCCCCAGTAGGTGGACGAGGTAACTCTTGGCCAACAGTCCAGGAAAGAGGTACCGGTGGAGGTGGAGTGGGGCGGTTCCATACCCCCACTCACCCATCCCCAAGGGGGCGGGCTCAGGAGGGAGGCGCCCTCCCAGCTCGCCCCGCCCCTTCAAGGGGGAGGGCTCAGGAGGGAGGCGCCCTCCCAGCTCGCCCCGCCCCTTAAAGGGGGCGAGCTTAGGAGGGAGGCGCCCTCCCAGCTCGCCCCTCCCCTTCAAGGGGGCGAGCTCAGTAGCGAGGCGCCCTCCCAGCTCGCCCCACCCCTTCAAAGGGGCGAGCTCAAGAGGGAGGCGCCCTCCCAGCTCGCCCCGACCCTTCAAGGGGGAGAGCTCAGGAGGGAGGCGCCCTCCCAGCTCGCCCCGCCCATTCAAGGGGGCGAGCTCAGGAGGGAGGCGCCCTACCAGCTCGCCCCGCACCTTCTATTCCAGCCCCAAAGGGTGGCGAACGGGGAGGCATCCGGCCCCCGCTCGCCCCACTCCAAAAGGTGTCAAGTGAATGTTGGTGGGTGAGACCACCCCGGGTGGCAGCTACCCAATAGCCCGGCGAGCGCAGAGGTCAGCAATTCAAATCCGCGAGAGCCAGGAAGGAAGGGCTTCCAAAGGAAAAGAGCCAACCGCTCGGGGCGAATGCAAGGATCGAACGCACCCTCTCCACCACCACAGCAAACCATGACATTTGGTTGGGGGAGAAGGAGGATAGCCAGGAAAGCAGAGATAAGGGGAAAAAGAAAGGATGTGGTCGAATTACCTTACTGCGACTTCCATGACGAGGAGGGTCACACAACGTCCGCCTGCCCCGAGTTGTTGGAAATGAAAGATGCGAAGAGTCCAAGGCAATAACATCAACTACCAGAAGAAGTCGAGGAAGACCGGGCCTGGGAGTGGGAGACTCAGTTCGGTTTCCATGCTTAGTTTTCTTTTCAATCCCTAAGTTCATGTAATGCGATGTTTTGTTTCCATGCCTAATTTCCTTACATGTATTGGGATAGTTAATATAATGAAAGTTTTTCAAAAATGCTTAACCCCGATGCTGGCCCGCTGACCAGGCTCCCACTTAGCTGGCAGGGCCGGGAACTGCTCGGGGCAGGAAGGAAACATGGTCCACCTCCAGTTGAGCTCGCTCGTCTAGCGAATGACGTGGAGGCTGTCGACTCTTATCCACCTATAGTTGAGCTTGGCTCCTAGAGTGTGTCGACCTTGTACTCCCCCCCCCCCGATGCTGGCCCGCTGACCTGGCTCCCACTTAGCTGGCAGGGTCGGGAACCGCTCGGGGAAGGAAGGAAACATGCTCCACCTCTAGTTGAGCTCGCTCGTCTAGCGAATGGCCTGGAGGGTGTCGACTCTTATCCACCTCTAGTTGAGCTTGGCTCCTAGAGTGTGTCGACCTTGTACTCGCCCCGATGCTGGCCCACTGACCAGGCTCCCACTTAGCTGGCAGGGCCGGGAACTGCTCGGGGCAGGAAGGAAACATGCTCCACCTCCAGTTGAGCTCGCTCGTCTAGCGAATGGGCTGGAGGGTGTCGACTCTTATCCACCTCTAATTAAGCTCGGCTCCTAGAGTGTGTCGACCTTGTACTCCCCCCCCCCGATGCTGGCCCACTGAACAGGCTCCAACTTAGCTGGCAGGACCGAGAACCGCTCGGGGCAGGAAGGAAACATGCTCCACCTCCAGTTGAGCTCGCTCGTCTAGCGAATGGCCTGGAGGGTGTCGACTCTTATCCACCTCTAGTTGAGCTCGGCTCCTAGAGTGTGTCGACCTTGTACTCCCCCCTCCCCCCCGATGCTGGGCCGCTGACTAGGCTCCCACTTAGCTGGCAGGGCCGGGAACCGCTTGGGGCAGGAAGGAAACATGCTCCACCTCCAGTTGAGCTCGCTCGTCTAGCGAATGGCCTGGAGGGTGTCGAATCTTATCCACCTCTAGTTGAGCTAGGCTCCTAGAGTGTGTCGACCTTGTACTCCCCCCCCTCCCAATGCTGGCCCGCTGACCAGGCTCGCACTTAGCTGGCAGGACCGGTAACCGCTTGGGGCAGGAAGGAAACATGCTCCACCTCCACTTGAGCTCGCTCGTCTAGCGAATGGCCTGGAGGGTGTCGACTCTTATCCACCTCTAGTTGAGCTAGGCTCCTAGAGTGTGTCGACCTTGTACTCCCCCCCCCACCCTCCCCGATGCTGGGCCGCTGACTAGGCTCCCACTTAGCTGGCAGGACCGGGAACCGCTCGAGGCAGGAAAGAAACATGCTCCACCTCCAGTTGAGCTCGCTCGTCTAGCGAATGGCCTGGAGGGTGTCGACTCTTATCCACCTCTAGTTGAGCTTGGCTCCTAGAGTGTGTCGACCTTGTACTCCCCCCCCCCCCCCAATGCTGGCCCGATGACCAGGCTCCCACTTAGCTGGCAGGGCCGGGAACCGCTCGGTGTTGGATCGGTCGGCGCCCTTAGAGGGGGGGGGGGGGGGTGAATAAGGGTTTTCAAAAAACTTTAGATTATATTTAGAAAAACTTCGAAATATTGCAAGATTAATAAAGAGACATCAAGTAAAACAATAATAAAGAGATATGCTTTATTAATATCAAATAATGTTTTACAAAACTTGATTTCTATGACACTAGAAATCGGAGGCGACTGGCTTTAGCCGATCTCTCCCCAGATACGGCCTCAAGCCGCTCTAGCCGATCTATCCCCAGAAAGGCCTCGAGCACCCCCTAGACCTAACCTAGATCTAGTCGCCAACACGAGGCGAATTTCAGCCCTAAGTCCTACCCCAGACCTAGTCGCCAACACGAGGCGATTTCACTACCGTTTACAGAAAAGATATGAAATGAAAAGACAATAATATAAAAACTCCCTCTGTGTGGATCTCTTGGAGAAGTGGGCGAAGGCCCGCAGAGTATGATCGTAGTCGATGCAGCCTTTCGTCACGATGATGACGCGTGTTGAAATCTTCTCCACGAATCTCCTTAAGGCTTTATGGAATTGTGGGAGTATCGCCCTGAATCTTCCTCTCTCTGCTGTGGCACGAAGCTCTGGAGTTTGGGATTGGAGGAGGATGAAGAATTCGGAGCCAAAGCATCCAATTTATAGCCCAAGCGCTACCGTCGGCGCTAGCGCTACCGCCGGCGCTAGCCCGAATTAAGAAATAATTTGCGCGGCAGAATCTCCTATCCGCGGCAACATGCTGCTCTATGCCTTGTGCGTCACGCTACCGCCGGCGCTATCCACTACCTCCAGGCGCTAGCATCCTTCTATAAATGCCGCCGGATTGTCGCTAATCATCGCTAGCGCCGGGCGCTATCACTACCGCCGGCGCTAGTGAGCCTTTTCGAATTTTGGCTTCAATTTTGGGGGCAGTCATCATGAGTACTCCTTGAGTCATGTGGAATATGTTAACCTGCACACTTGAACACACAAGATCAAATACACATAAGATTTGTTATTCTCAAACCTAGGAGATGCGGAAGACCATGTTCCAACAAACTCCCCCTTTTGATAATAAAAAATCCATTAATGATAAATCCATTAATGATAATAAAAAATCCATTAATGCTCCCCCTAAATACATGCTCCCCCTAAGTGAATGCTCCCCTAATATGTAAGCTATCATCTTAATTTGTCATGTTGGGTTTTTGATAGCGGGTTATATTTATCATGTTAGTTCTCCCCCTTTTGCATTTTATCATGTTAGTTCTCCCCCTTTGTTATTAGCAAAAGTGGGTAGGGAAACAAAGCACTAAAAAATGTGTAAATAAAAGAGAAGGCATGATCGAGCTTTTTAAGTAAATGATAAGGAGTTTTAGACTTGTCTTTCATTGAAAATGATCAGAGTTATGACTTATTTTATCCCTTTTGTTTGTAGTTCTCCCCCTTTTATATATCAGAGTTTAAGCAAAAAAATAATGATTTCCCCTTTAAATAAGAGTTTTAAACCTAAAAACAATCATGATTTCCAAGTAACCAATCTACCCAGACAATATGTCAACACCCTAGCCCCGTACTAAGTGACGGATGGGCATGAGGAGCTACAAACATGCCGTAGGTTGGGGTGTTAATCCCATATGTAAACACTAGACAAAAAACTTAACCTAGCACTCTTTCCCCCCAGTGCCTCGCAAGGCCCCACTGGAACCCTCCCCGGTTAAGGACAAGACATGACTAGAGATAAGGTTATCTAATGTCTACAACCCTACGCCCTCGCTATGGTGAGAAATGAAGTCATGTATAACAATTATTGGAAACATTAAGCATTTAAATCTAATGGGAAATATCATAGCATATGGGTTTATATTTTTATTTGAATTTTTGAAATAAAACTCACATAGCTATATTGAAATTCATGAATGAATCAGAGTTTGAGTATTGCGGAAGATTTCGAAAAAGAAATATCATAATACTAAATAAGAGTTTAGGTTAAAAAAGAGATGTTTTATAAGCAATATTTCACTTGTTGGAGGAGTGTTTTGAATAGAAATAGATCAGAGTTATAAGCAAAATTTCAGAGTTTTTAGCATAAAAGATTTTTATGTTTGAAGTAACCAATAAAAAGTGTTCCAAGGAAATCTATCACTTAATGAAAGATAGGAATTTTTAAGAATAAGTGATGATGCAAATAATACAGAATATGAAGTAAGCATGAAAGCGCAAGGTAAAAAACACTTATATGGTTAAGATGCGGAAGACTTATAGCAAATAGTAATGATAATCCAAAAAATATGAGGTAAAGATCACAAAAAAATGATGTTTTTGGAAATCATTTTGCAGTTTTAAATTTTAGAATAACCAAGCATGAAGTAATGTTTATCAAAAAGAGATGACCATAATGTTACTTTAATTCTTAATTTCAAAAACATACAAAAAACATTGTAGAACACATGCTAGGTTATCTAGTGCATTTCATAAATAAAGAGTAATATAGAATTAGCATTAGGATCCAATACTCATGAGAAGAAGTGTTATGGAAGATAATGATGTGCACATAAGTGTAAATTTGAGGAGAGTAAACAAATGTTTTAATCAAAAATACAAGTAATATGTAAAGTAAGAAGCACAATAAAACACAAATAAGATTACTTCCACACACTTTAATGCACAAAAAATGTACAACTACCAAGGTGATTTGCACACACAATGCTTATCAAGACTTATCAGGGTGCAAAGTAGTGCTTGGGGGATCACATATTTTATTTTGAATTTTGAGACTTGTGATCCAGTGTACTTAAGAGAAAGTGGTTTTTCTTATTTTTGAAAGAAAGAGTTGATTTGCACAAGACACTGTATTATTCTTTCCAAGGTGCTCAACCTCACAATGCTCATTAAGACTTATCAGGAGGTTCAAGTAGTGCTTGGTGGAGTTATCTGTCATTTATTTTATAATTTTGTTTTGTACAAAGTTCTCCGAATACACTTGTTTTGCAAATCAATAGATTTTATGAGAAAAAATATAACCACTTTTCTTAATTTTTAAGAGTGCAAAAGAAGGAGTGTAGGTAAGATACTTGTGCAATTTTAATTTATTTGTACTAATACAAAACATACACAAGCATTCTTAGATTAAATGCATATGTAGACAATGCCAAAAAAAGGGTGAGTGAATAAATATCATTATCAAACATAAAGCATTTCTCATACTTAGAGGCATGCTAAGCTTGATCCTACACAACTTTTAAACTATAATTGATGCACATTTGAATAGATATATCAAAGCATGAAGAAAGACAATGTCCAAAATAGTTTGAAGAGAAAAACTTGTAACATTGTAGAATTTTTAAATAGTAGATTAAATCATGCTTGATTTTACAAGAAAAAATCATAGAGTTTTTTTTATAGTTTTAAAGTATTATATTTTTGTATTTGATTTTAGCAAATAAAAGCAGATTTTTGTAATTTTTGCTTTTGTAATTTTTTTTTATTTTTGTAAAAAGATGAACTTTAAACAAAGGAAACAACAAAAGCAAACAAAGGAAAAACATATTTTTTGTAATTTGTTTTGTTTTTGTAGTTTTGTATTTGATTTTTGCAAAAAAAAAATGACACACAAAAACAAAAGAAAAATATTGTTTTTTGTAATTTGGTTTTCTATTTTGTATTTGATTTTTTTAAAAGGAAAGAAAAACAGATATGCAAAAACTAAATAGTACATATAGATCAAAATATTTTTAAGAATTTTTAGAAATTTTAAAAACACAGAAATTCGAACCTCGACGCTAGCGCCGGCGCTAGCGCTAGCGCGGGAAACAGTAAGTGATTTTTTAGGGTTTTGAAAATTTTGATGCTTGGACTTGATTAGGTGTCCCATTAGTAGTTTCATGCTGAATTTGCAAAATTTTTGGAAATGTTTTTGATGGTTAAAAATGAAGAAAATTGCATTTGTAAGCATGTTTTAACATGAAAGATCTAGGACACATATCTCAAGTCGTGACAAACGAGATCTTGCATGATCTATAAGATAGGTTATCATAATGTATGTGAATTCAAATTTTTCTAGACTTTTATCACAATTTAAAGTCACATAGTTATTTTATCGTTCAATTTTATTTTATTTTACTTCATAATTAATTCATTATGGTAATATGAGATAACTAGCATGAATAATATCTATTAGTTGATAATGCTAGAATAATGAGTTTGATTGTAATTGTTATACCATAAGATTAATTGAGATAATGTTGCATGTATTCAAGAAAGTGATTTCATTTGATTTCATTTGATTTAATTGAGATAATGATTTAATATTTTGACATAGAATGAATGATTTCATTTGATTTATTAATATAAAGTTGATTCTATGGTTTATACACAAATGAGATACATGCAAGTCATACTACATTAATTCATTCATGTAATTATTATGATCAACAATGAAATGTTAGAACTGAGTGGATCTTTTGAATTTAGAGATCTTTTGATTTTACATAATTATGATTTTAGAGAGTTTTAGCAAAAGATATCTATAGATCATGGTGGTGCGTATGGCATTAATATTTATGACAATTAATCTTTCAATATGTCTTCTGTGTTTTTCATTTTAATTTAGATAAGTATCTCATAGCAAATTCAGAATTTTATTCACTTGTTGGTGAAGGCTAAAAATCTAATAACCGGATTTAATTTGAAATATCTTATAGCAAATTTAGAGTTTGATTCATATAGATAATATAAGATATTTTATAATAATAAAAGATAGGTCATCAAAATAAAAATATGATTTTGAATTTTGATCAAAAATGATTTATAAACTCATTAAGCTTTATGAGATAAAATCATATTTCCAATACAATATAGGATGACCATGGCATGATAGTTTAAAAAGAACAAAAAAAGAAAAAGATAGAAAAGACATTAAAGCACATCATAAAGTAGAAAAGTGTGTATTTCATTTTAATTGATTTCTACTTCATGCAAATGATGGGATACTAATGAATAAGAGATTTAGGTATCCAAAGAGGACCGGGAGTGACGGTTCCTTTGGGCACCCAAATACATCGTGTTTTCTTTTGGGGAGATGTGATTGAATGGGCCCTTTTGATTTGAGTCTGTGTTTCATCTTTAACTTTTGGCCTCCATTCAAACATTGGTTTAATATTATTCTTATTTATCAAATTTCCATGACGATTTTGCAAAACATTCTTTATAGGAAATTTGTTTATCTTTAAATTTATGTTTGGAGAGTGGTTATTTTATAAATGATAATGATTTGGAATTTTATTTTCAAGCATTTCATATTCTTTATTTCCTTTGTTGGATTTATCAACATTTTGAGAAATTATATTTAACTTGCTTTTAGATATACCTTGAGATTGTGAATGAATGTTTTGAGCGTTTTTCTTAATGATTTCCTTAAGCAAGTTGATTTTTGATTTTAGTTCATCATTCTTGATTTTTAAATTATGTCTAGCTTTATTATAATTTATTGTGCTATTTTTGAGAGTGGTAACAATTGAGTCAATATGTTTTTCATATTTATCCCTATACTCATCAAATGTTTCATCCATCTCGTTTATTTCAATTTCATAGTCCTTACACTTAGCACAATTAATTTTTAAAGATGAATTTTCTAAACATAATATTTCATTTTGTTCTCTTATAAAAATAATTTCTTTTTCAATTTCCTTAAATTTTTCTTTAATATCATTACAATCAAGACAAGGTTTTGTATTTTCAATTGAAGTGACATGAGTAAAGCTAGATAAATCAGATTTTGATATTACTTTAACTTTTGCTTTTAAATTTTTATTTTCTAAGCGCAATAGTTTATTAGCATTCTTTAATTTCTCAATTTTGCGCCTAGTATTTTGTAATAATTATAATAAAGAGATAGAAGTACAAAAGATAGAATTTGATTTCCTTACATTGCTTTTGGATGAGGGAGGATTTGAACATATTGTTCCTTTGCCTTCTTCTTGGCATTCCTCTTCCAAAAGTAAGATTTCTTCTTCTTTTTATCTTGGTGTATTGTTCTCCTTTTCTATTTCAATATTCTCCATGGCTTCGCTCCGAAAGAGATCTTCTTGAATGATAATGGATGCTTGTACGTTCTTTTCCTCCTGTGTTTGTTCCACACTTGCGAGAGGAAGATCATACATTTCTTCAAGAAAGCGCCATATTTTGTATACACTAGAAAAGCAATATATGAATTTGAAAATTTCATTAGATAGTGCACAAAATAAATAGTGTTTGGCTTTGTAATTTAGCTGACGTTCTTTTTTATTCGATTCATCCGCTCGTCTTATAATTGCTAAGTTCCATACTTTGATGTCTAAAGTTTTAATAAATTTGTCCATTAAAATTTTCCATCCTTTATAATTTGTTCCTTCAAACAAGGGTGGTTTATGTGATATTTCATCTTCACAGAAATTTGCCCCACTAGTTGAAGCGAGATTATGAGACGCCATTATTCCCGGTTGTTAAGCCGATTGGAATAACCTAGCTCTGATACCACTTGTTGGATCGGTCGGCGCTCTTAGAGGGGGGGGGGGGGGGGTGAATAACGGTTTTCAAAAAACTTTAGATTATATTTAGAAAAACTTCGGAATATTGCAAGATTAATAAAGAGACATCAAGTAAAACAATAATAAAGAGATATGCTTTATTAATATCAAATAATGTTTTACAAAACTTGATTTCTATGACGCTAGAAATCGGAGGCGACTAATAAAAATTCTTTTTCGTTTTCTATACCGACTCGTATCCCCACGAACCGGTTGGCTTTAGCCGATCTCTCCCCAGATACGGCCTCAAGCCGCTCTAGCCGATCTATCCGCAGAAAGGCCTCGAGCACCCCCTAGACCTAACCTAGATCTAGTCGCCAACACGAGGCGAATTTCAGCCCTAAGTCCTACCCCAGACCTAGTCGCCAACACGAGGCGATTTCACTACCGTTTACAGAAAAGATATGAAATGAAAAGACAATAATATAAAAACTCCCTCTATGTGGATCTCTTGGAGAAGTGGACGAAGGCCCGCAGAGTATGATCGTAGTCGATGCAGCCTTTCGTCACGATGATGACGCGTGTTGAAATCTTCTCCCCGAATCTCCTTAAGGCTTTATGGAATTGTGGGAGTATCACTCTGAATCTTCCTCTCTCTGTTGTGGCACGAAGCTCTGGAGTTTGGTATTGGAGGAGGATGAAGAATTTGGAGCCAAAGCATCCAATTTATAGCCCAAGCGCTACCGCCGGCGCTAGCCTGGATTAAGAAACAATTTGCACGGCAGAATCTCCTATCCGCGGCAACATGCTACTCTATGCCTTATGTGCGTCACGCTACCGCCGGCGCTATCCACTACCGCCAGGCGCTAGCATCCTTCTATAAACGCCGCCGGATTGTCGCTAATCATCGCTAGCGCCGGGCGCTATCACTACCGCCGGCGCTAGTGAGCCTTTTCGAATTTTGGCTTCAATTTTGGGGGCAGTCATCATGAGTACTCCTTGAGTCATGTGGACTATGTTAACCTGCACACATGAACACACAAGATCAAATACACATAAGGTTTTTTATTCTCAAACCTTGGAGATGCGGAAGACCATGTTCCAACACTCGGGGCAGGAAGGAAACATACTCCACCTCCAGTTGAGCTCGCTCGTCTAGCGAATGGCCTGGAGGGTGTCGACTCGTATCCACCTCTAGTTGAGCTCGCCTCCTAGAGTGTGTCGACCTTGTACTCCCCCCCGATGCTGGCCCACTGACCAGGATCCCACTTAGCTGGCAGGACCAGGAACCGCTCAGGGTAGGAAGGAAACATGCTCCACCTCCAGTTGAGCTCGCTCGTCTAGCGAATGGCCTGGAGGGTGTCGACTCTTATACACCTCTAGTTGAGCTCGGCTACTAGAGTGTGTCGACCTTGTACTCCCCCCCCCCCCCCCCCCCCGATGCTGGCCCGCTGACCAAGCTCCCACTTAGCTGGCAGGGCCGGGAACCGCTCGGAGCAGGAAGGAACCATGCTCCACCTCCAGTTGAGCTCGCTCATCTAGCGAATGGCCTGGAGGGTGTCTAATCTTATCCACCTTTAGTTGAGCTCGGATCCTAGAGTGTGTAGACCTTGTACTCCCCCCCCCCTATGCTAGCCCGCTGACCAGGCTCCCACCTAGCTGGCAGGGCCGGGAACCGCTCGGGGCAGGAAGGAACCATGCTCCACCTCCAGTTGAGCTCGCTCGTCTAGCGAATGGCCATGATGGTGTCTACTCTTATCCACTTCTAGTTGAGCTCGGCTGCTAGAGTGTGTCGACCTTGTACTCCCCCTCCCCCACGCTGGCCCGCTGACAAGGCTCCCACTTAGTTGGCAGGGCCGGGAACCGCTTGGGGTAGGAAGGAAACATGCTCCACCTCCAGTTGAGCTCGCTCGTCTAGCGAATGGACTGGAGGGTGTCTACTCTCATCCACCTCTAGTTGAGCTCGACTCCTAGAGTGTGTCGACCTTGTACTCCCCCCCCCCCCCCCCCGATGCTGGCCCGCTGACCAGGCTCCCACCTAGTTGGCAAGGCTGGGAACCGCTCGGGGCAGGAAGGAACCATGCTCTACCTCCAGTTGAGCTCGCTCGTCTAGCAAATGGCCTGGAGGGTGTCTACTCTTATCCACCTCTAGTTGAGCTCGGCTCCTAGAGTGTGTCGACCTTGTACTCCCCCCCCCCCCCCCCCCCCCCCCGATGCTGGCTCGCTGACCAGGCTCCCACCTAGCTGGCAGGGACGGGAACCGCTCGGGGAAGTAAGGAAACATGCTCAACCTCCAGTTGAGCTCGCTCGTCTAGAGAATGGCCTGGTGGGTGTCTACGCTTATCCACCTCTAGTTGAGCTCGGCTCCTAGAGTGTGTCGACCTTGTACTCCCCCCCCCCCCCCGATGCTGGCCCGCTGACTAGGCTCCCACTTAGCTGGATGGGTCGGGAACCTCTCGGGGTAGGAAGGAAACATGCTCCACCTCCAGTTGAGCTCGCTCGTCTAGCGAATGGCCTGGAGGGTGTCGACTCTTATCCACCTCTAGTTGAGCTCGGCTCCTAGAGTGTGTCGACTTTGGCCCCGAGCAGAGACCGCTGACCGGGCTTGTTGATGCTGGCAGGGCTGGAAAAACACTCGGCGAGGCAGGTGATTCAGGTTGGATAAGGTCCCGGGACGGCTCCACTAGCTGGGCTCTCACTAGCCGGCAGGGATGGAGGACCTCTCAAGGAGGCTCTATGTTTTCTCTCAAAGTAACTCCGTTAGCCGGATTCCCAGCAATGCTCGTCTAATATGCAGGGTTGGACGTTTCTTTCCGAGCGCGTACCTCGCTCGAAAAGAGCGGGGATTATGTACAACCCTGAATTCGCCGAACGAACCCCCGGTGTTCAACCCCGTATTCGCCGAGTGTTTTTCCGAGACCCAGGAGTCCTTTTGAACATTGTGTGGTAACATAGTCCCAGGCAGGAAGAGTAGGGGCAGAGGGGGGGGGGCGAGCAGGGAAGGAGGCCAGCCCCCTGGCTCGCCCTAGAGCCCTTAGGGTGCGAGCAGGGAGGGGGGACAGCCCCTTGGCTCGCCCCAGAGCCCTTAAGGGGCGAGCAGGGAGGGAGCCAGCCCCCTGGCTCGCACCAGAACCCTTAGGGGGAGAGCAGGGAGGGGGGCCAGCCCCCTGGCTCGCCCAGAACCCTTAAGGGGCGAGCAGGGAGGGGGGCCAGCCCCCTGGCTCTCCCCAGAGCACTTAGGGGGCGAGCAGGGAGGGGGGCCAGCCCCCTGGCTCGCCCCAGAGCCCTTAGAGGCGAGCAGGGAGGGGGCTAGCCTCCTAGCTCACCCCAAAACCCTTAGGGGGAAAGCAGGGAGGGGGGCCAGCCCCCTGGCTCACCCCAGAACCCTTAGGGGGCGAGCAGGGAGGGGGGCCAGCCCCCTGGCTCTCCCCAGAGCCCTTAGGGGGCGTGCAAGGAGGGGGGCCAGCACCCTGGCTCGCCCAGAGCCCTTAGGGGGCGAGCAGGGAGGGGCCCCAGCCCCCTGGCTTGCTCCAGCTCTGAAGTAGGAGGCGGTCTGCGTTTAGCGTCTCAGAACAGCGGGACTTGGCTATCCGCAGCCACTTCCGGGGGTATGTTGGTATTTTCAGGGACCGTTTTTTGGTTATTTGCAGCCTAACTTTGGAAATCCTATAAATAGGACCAAGGGGGCACCATTTGGAGGCAAGCTTGTTCTGGGCTAGCTCTCTCTCTCTCCCTCCCCAAGTCTCTCTAGGGGGTGAGGAGAGCCTCCAGTGGTGCCCAAGCTTAGTAGTGGCTTGGGAGGGGAAGTTCCTAAGGGGCTTCCGGGTACGTGGCGGGACCTCCCCTCTAAGCCCTTGGTCCAGTCCCTAGTTACTCAACCTTCAACCTAGAGCTCTCCCTTGGGGGGAGTAAGGGTTGGCCGCCCCTCAGCTTGCTGAGGGCCTCGAACTCCACAGAGACCGAGAAATCGGTTTCAACAAGTAGGAGTCCTCTAGTAGCTCTGAGGAAGGAAGAGCCCCATCCCAATAAAATCCGGATCAGACTGAGAGGGAGACATCTGTACATCCATCAATCTTAGATAAAGAAGCTGAACCTCCTAACACAGAGGTGACTGAAGAAAGGAGAAGTACAATCCTGGAGAGTGATCCAGTTGAGGGGGAGTTCCAACATGGGAGCTCAACCCAAGATACTGATATGGTTGAGGGGGATATCCATCTGGGATTCTCCACCCTAGGAGACCAAGAAAATCTTATTCAGATGGAAGTCATCCCAGAAGCAAAAAATGAAAGCATAAGACAAGATCCAGAAATAGTTGAGAATACTGAACCCTCCACTGGGCTTGTACTAGTTCTTGGAGGCAAGATTGTAATAACAAAAGAAAGTGAGTCAATGAAGATAATTTCTCCTATGAAGTCAATGGTTCAGATTAGTGACTGCTCATCTAACAGTGCTCCTAAAGATGCCCCTGAAGAAAGAGTTACTCCAGAAGAAATTGTTGCTGAAACATCCTCTGCTCAATCAGGATCATTATTCCACATGATCTCAGCATTACTCAATGCTCAACGGCATAAAATGGAAACATTAATCCTGCAAACAGTAGATGGTTTGAGGTGCGAAATGAAGGCTGAGTTGAGCATAGTGAAGAAGGAGATACTTCATCTCAACACTCAATACACTCACTTCTTTCACCTAGCTGGTCCAGCTAAGGAGCTTGTTGGGAATTGTATCCACAATTACCTTGATTTGAAGAACTCCCCTGGAACTAAGTTGAATTGAGTTTGTATTTAATGTTGCTCTCTAGTAATGTGTTTGTAGGTTTTTAAATGGCTAAGTACAAACCAACGTCAGGTTTCAATGGGTCATCAAACACAGGCCAATGCAATGTAATTCCTCATTGTATGGACCAAGGTGTTTATTCATGTGAAATCTCTCTATTGGGATGTACTTTTTATTCAAACACAAAGGAAGAGCTAAAGGAAGGTGCTGATGTTCTGTGTTCAGGGAAGAAACAGATTTTTTTCTAAGTAATTCTGCGTTCGACGAATTTAGATGAGTCCGTCGATCTCAATTCGATGAACGGAAGCATTTTCGTTGAGCTCTGTTCGATGGTCAGTTTTATTGGAAATCTCAGTTCCGCGTTCGTCGATCTCAGTTCGACGAATTGAATGAACCTCGTCGACCTCGATTTTGCCTTAGCTATAAGGAGTTCATCGATCGCGTTCGTCGATCTCCATTTGACGAACAGAAGAAGTTTTCGTCAGCTGCCGGTTCGCCTATGTTAAAGTTGGTTCATCGATCGCGTTCATCGATCTCCGTTCGACGAACAGGAAAAGTTTTCGTCGGCCGCTGTTTTGCCAGAGCTGAAGTTGTTTTCGTCGATCGCGTTCGTCGATCTCCGTTCGTCGATCTCCGTTCGACGAACAGAAATAATTTCATCGGCCGCTGTTCTTCAGAAGTTCCGTTCGATGAACCTAAGTACTTTCGTCGATCTCAGCTTTGTGAAGCTTCTATGTTTTCTGATAACTAAAATGAGTTCGTCGAACTCAGTTCGAAGATTTTTCTTCTCAGGCCGAGAAATTGACTCTATGCTGTTTTTGTTTCTCCAATTCTTTTCTCGAGAAGTCTTTATATTTCTCGAGAAGTTTTTCTCTATCCCGTAAATCCTTCTATTCTCTTCTCTAAGCCGAAGCCTATTTATTTCTCGAGAAATACTTTGTCGAGAAATTAAATTCTTTCGTTCCTTATTCCTGTTTCTCAGTAGCTCATTTATTTTCCGAGAAATTAATTCCTTGTGTTCCTAATCCTATTTTATCAGTTCTTTTTATTTCTCGAAAAGTCCTTTTTGTTCTCGAGAAATCTATTCATATCCTGAAATCATTTTTCAATTCTTTTTGACGGGACGTCATTTCCGTCTGTCTAATCTTACGACTCTTTTGTTTTCGTTTAAGGTTCATTCTACCTTAACTGATGTCGTTAAGTCTTTTATTATAAAAGACACTCGTTCTTAAGTTCCAAACAAGAATTCATTACTCTTCCTGATCAACCCTAACTTCTCATGTCGTTCCAAGAAACACGAGAAAGTGATGCCTCCTGTCGAAAAGCTGGAGATCGATCAGCTGTTCTAAATCAGTCATCTCTAGTTGATGTGAAGGTTCGATTGATCACTGATCCTTCATCTACAGTTTCTATTGGATCAAATCGAATCATAGAAGGTCAGATCTGAGTTTTATTGTTCTTCCTCATCGACAACAAGTCAAAGTTTCTCAAGCCTCAAGATGGAATAAGATCTCAAGGCCTTTCAAATCTGGTTTTGTATTGATAAACTTGTATCAATTCTTTATTACATTTGTTTGTAGGAGAAGTTATCTCCGAGTTGTAGGAGAGGTTATTCTCCGAGTTGTAAGAGAGAGTTTCTCTATGAGTTTGTAGGAGATTTGTCTCCAAGATTGTAGGAGTGTTGACTCCGAGATTGTAGGATCTTTCTTGATCCGAGTTTTAGTGAAGTAGTCAAGTCTAGCTGTGGTGCTAGATTGGCGAGGCCGGCAAGTGGAGTACCCAAAAACGGGGAACCACTATAAATTTCCGTGTTATCTGTGATTGTGATTTGCTTGCTGTGCGTTCTATTTTATTAAGTTCTTTAATTCCGCAAAAGACGCAGTTATCACCTATTCACCCCCCTCTAGGTGATTTAGGTTGGCAACTAGATACTTCAATTGGTATTAGAGGGTCGATGTTCTTTAAGGGTTTACACCTTGAATAGGATCTATCCAATCTAAGTTGCTAGCAAATCATGGAAAGAAGCATGGATTCTTCCTCGTGGAAATTGCCAATATGCACAAAGGCCAATTTTCCTATGTGGAAAGAAAGAGTCAAATTTTATATGGAAGCCGCAGACCCAAGAATTTTCCAAGTCGTGGAAGAAGGCCCTCATGTGCCAATGACTGCCTCAATAATTGACCCTACCGTTCAAGTTCCAAAGAAAATGATGGACTTAACAAAGGATGAAATCCCTTTCGTTGCCCTTGATAAAAAGGCGAAGAATATAATTGCTAGTGCGGTGGACGACTCCATGTTACAAAATCTAATCCACTACAGGTCAGCCAAAGATATGTGGACATCATTAATAGTTCTTATGGAAGGTACTGAAGAAGTAAGGGATGACAGAAGATCTCTTCTAAATCAAGAGTACGAGGCATTCAAGCAAAGTAAAAAAAGGAGTGCATTGCCGATGCATATGAAAGATTCTACAAAATCGTTAATGGCCTAAGAAATTATGGTCGGGAATTTACTAATGGTGATCTGAATGACAAATTCCTGCGATCCCTGACGAAAGACTGGGATAGCAAGATAGTTGCAATCAGGGAGTTTGGAAAGTTACCAAACCTAGACCCACGGAATCTGTTTGGGAAGTTATTATCCCATGATCTGCAAATGAATATTCGCAAAACAGAAGAAGACGAGAATAGGATTTCAAGCAAGGAAAGGACCTTAGCTATGAAGGCCGAGAGTTCCAGAAAAGGTAGAGCCTTGTCTCCAATTAGAGCACAAGAATCTGATGATGAAAAAGAATCTGAAGCCGGCTCCTCCAGTTCTGAAATGTCTGATGGGGAGTTTTCTCTAATCTCCTGACAGTTCAAGAAACTGCTCAGTAAAAGAAGGCACATGAAGAACTAGTCTTCCTCCTCTGACTATAGGCATTCTCGACATGATGGTGATCATCAAAGAAAGGGTTCTAGCAATCATGACAGGTATAAGACTAAAACAAGTAAACATATTTCTTCTGACATTGTTTGTTATTGTTGTAATAAGCTAGGGCACATGATCGTTGAATGCCCTCACAAAAAGAAAGAGAGTGGAAGAAAAGATGAGAAGAAATCTACTCATGGGAAAAAGAAAAATGAAAGAAGTCTAGTCGCCAAAAAGTCCAAAATTTTAAGCGACAGTGACTCAGAGAAATCAAGTAGTGAAGAAGAAGCATACTTCGGGTTGATGACCATGACTAATGATGAAGAAGAACCCCCATATACCAGGAAGGTAAATTCTCACACCATCTTATCCGACTCTGATTATGCCTTGAACAAAAGGATTACCCCTCAGATGATGACTCAAACCTCATGACCCAATATACTGAAATGCTTAAAAGATTTGACAGATGCCGAAAGGTAGTCAAAATTCAGGCCTAGGAGATCATGTCTCTCAAAGAAGTGGAATCTAATCTGAGAAAGGAAGTTGAATAACTTTCTTCCTTCAGAGAGGAAATCCAAGTCTTGAAAGACAAGATCAAAAGCTCGAATGAGCTCCTTGATCGGAGAGAGAACACCATCAAAGTTCTGGAAGAACAGCTAGTCGCTGAGAAGAAGCTAGTTGAAAAGTTTTCACAACCGAAAACCATTCTTCCAATTATTGATACCTTCTCTGCTAAAGCAGGTAGCAGTGGTTTAGGTCATGTGGCTGGTCCTAGTAATTCTTCTAAGGGCACCCTTGCCAAGCAGAAAAATAAGAATGCTAAGAAAGCTACCGTCGAAGAGAAAGGGAAAGCCCATCAAGATCAAGTGGCATTTAAGAAAGTTTTCTTTCCTACAAATGTCTATGATATGGAGAGCACTTATGGTCACTTGACACGACCAATTAACTTTGCACCTGTCAATGACTATAAGGGGTGGGTTTGACATCGAAACCTCGGTGAAAGTGCTTTCAAGGCACCTTATCAAGAGATTAATCTGAGAGATTATGGTCCTTATATTCATGGTCCGAGTGCTATGAGAGCACCAATATTGAAGGTTGTTGCACCCAAGCCTAAGTAGAAAGCACTACCATGTGTGTGATGTACTCATGAGGCATCCTCATCTAGAAGGATTGCTCCTGCCAAAACTAACGTTCAAAAAGTTAAGCAGCAGAAGACTAAGAGAAGGTACAACATGTTTAACTGTTGGTGTTACGGCAAAATTGGTCACTTTGCCGTAGATTGCTGGTTCAATTCCACATATTTCAAGAGACCACGAGTAAACATTGCTTGAAAGACCACTCGCAATGTTAACGTTCATCGTGGTGCTCAACTAACGAGGGACCAAGGACCCAAATTAGTTTGGGCTCCCAAGGCATAGTAATTTGTTTTTGCAGGTATGTCCAAAGGGCCAACAAAAATCATATCTGGTATTTGGACAGTGGTTGTTCTCGGCATATGACCGGAACTAGAAGCCTCTTACAAAATTTTATTCCAGTAGAGAACGAACCAAAAGTTATTTTTGGCGGATCTGACAGAGGAATAACAAAAGGCTGCGATATGATTTCAAATGGTAATGTATCCTTTTTCGATGTGGATTATGTTGAAGGATTAGAACATAATCTTATAAACATAAGTCAACTCTGTGATAAAGGATACGTAGTTGATTTTCTTAAAGATAAGTGTTTGATAAAGTCGGCTAAAAATCTAGAAGTGATTTTATCAGGCACTCGTTGTAGAAATATATTTTGTTTAAATTTTCTTTGTTTATCCTCTTCTACACCAGTGTGTCTTTTAGCAAAAGATAGTGCATCTCTTGCTGACCAATGGCATAAGAGATTAGCACATATAAATTTCAAAACTATAAATAAATTATTTTCACAAAACTTAGTGCGTGATGCGCCAAATATTAAGTGCATTAAAGATAGACCTTGTCATGCTTGTGTAAAAGGCAAGCAAACAAGAGCTACCTTTAAGAGCATAATTGGTAAAGATTCAACTAGGTGTTTATACCTACTTCATATGGACTTTTTTGGTCCTTTGCAAATTAGAAGTTTAGGGAGGTAAGTCTTACACATTAGTTATTGTAGATGATTACTCATGTTTTGTATGGTATTCTTTCTAAAACACAAGTCAGATACATTTGATATTTTCACTAAGTGGTCAAAATCAGAAGTGACTATGGAATAGAATTTGAATCTGGGGCCATGACAGAATTTTGTGAAAGCCTTGGTATCTTTCATGAGTTTTCCTCTCCTCGAATTTCACAATAAAATGGGGTAGCAGAGAAAAGGAATAGAACACTCATTGAGGCTTGCAAAACAATGTTGAGTGACACTTCACTACTCGAATACCTTTGGGCTGAAGCAGTCAACACTGCTTGCCACGTGCAAAACAGAGCACTCATAAACAAGAACCATGAAAAGACTCCTTATGAACTACTAAAAGGCAAGAGACCAACCATCTCTTATTTTAGAATCTTTGGTAGTAAATGCTTTGTACTTAATAATGGAAAGCATTACAAAACCAAGTTTAGTGAAAAGAGCTTTGAAGGTATTTTCGTAGGCTATAGTAGCCATAATAGAGCTTATAGAGTTTTTAATATGAAAACCCTGGTTGTAGAAGAATCTATTAACGCTGTATTTGATGAGACAAGCATGCTACATAGCAGCTCTTCTAGTGCTTCTATTGAAGTTGCAGGTTCAAAGTTATAAGATATAAGCTTGGATGAGCCAGTCAAAGACGATGCTCAAACCTTCGTCAAGATCTCTCCCCCAACCTCAACAGTAGAAGAAGATCATATTGATGAAGAGCCAATTCAAGTGGAAGAACACATTCCTGTAGTAGAAGATATTCCCGATGTCCAAATTCATGCAAGGAATCTTGAATTCAAACATATGAGGGATCATCCAGTTGATCAGATCATAGGAAATCCTCAAGTCGGAGTAAGAACGAGAAGAGGTACTACTAATGAAAATATGTATTTGAGTTTTCTTTCACAGGTTGAACCGAAGAAGTTTCAAGAAGCAAATGAAGACCCCCACTGGATAATTGCAATGGATGAAGAGTTGAATCAATTCAAGCGTTGCAAAGTATGGACTCTAGTTCCAAATCCCAAGGATAAAAATATCATTGGAACGAAGTGGGTCTACAGAAACAAGTTGGATGAAGACGGAACAATCATAAAGAACAAAGCCAGACTTGTAGCAAAAGGTTATAGACAGGAAGAAGGGTTCGACTTCGATCAAAATTATGCTCCAATAGCAAGACTCGAAGCGATCAGGCTGTTTTTAGCCTATACTACATTCAAAGGATTCATCGCATACCAAATGGACGTCAAGTAAGCTTTTCTGAATGGTAATATAAAAGAAGAAGTATACGTTGAACAACCTCCAGGTTTTGTAGATTCTGAACATCCTGATTATGTTTATTTACTGCAAAAAGCTTTGTATGGTTTGAAACAAGCTCCTCGAGCTTGGTATGAGATGCTGTCTAAGTTTATCCCTGAGAACAAGTTCACAAGAGGAAAGATAGATAAGACATTATTTCTTAGGGAAGTAAAAGGCAAGATTTTGCTAGTTCAAATCTATGTCGATGACATTATTTTTGGCTCCACGGACGACAACCTTTGCAAGAAGTTCTCAAAACTTATGCAAGGGAAGTTTGAAATGAGCAGTATGGGTGAGCTGAAATATTTCTTAGGACTTCAAGTGAAACAATCTGAAGATGGAATTTTCATCTCATAGACGAAGTTCACCAAGGAGTTGGTTAAGAAATTTGGAATGGAGAGTGCAGCCTCTATGAGGACTCCAATGAGCTCAGCTATGTCTCTGGACAAGGATGAGAAAGGGAAACCTTTCAATGAAATCAAGTACAGAAGCATAATTGGCTCTCTGCTCTACCTTACTGCCAGTAGGCCTGATATAATGTTCTTTGCACGTGTATGTGCTAGATATTAGGTGAACTCTAAGGAATCTCACTATACTACTGCAAAGCAAATTTTGAGATATCTTAAAGGTACACCAAATCTTGGCTTATTGTACCCAAGAAGTAATGATAGCGAACTAATTGGTTTTTCAGATGCAGATTTTGCAGGTAGTAGAGACGACAGGAAAAGCACTTCCAGAACATGTCAATTTCTCGGAAGAAGACTTATATCCTAGAGCAACAAGAAGCAGAATTGTGTTGCAATTTCAACCCCTGATTCAGAATATAATTCTGCAGGCAGTTGTTGTGCACAACTTCTTTGGATAAAAAAATCAGCTTGAAGATTACAACTTGAAGTTCAAAAAAATTCCAATGTTTTGCGACTCCTCCAGTGCTATTTCTATCGCAAATAATCCAGTCTCGCACAGATGAACAAAGCGTATTGAATTACGATATCATTTCATCCGGGAGCATGTGGAGAATGGGGACATCAACCAATGCTATGTCCCGACGGATAAGCAAATTGCGGATATTTTCACGAAGCCGTTGGATGAGACCAAGTTCTCTTTCTTCAAGACAGAACTTGGTATGCTCAACATGGAGTGATAATCAAGTCAGAAATGAAGCCATAAAGATATGAAGAATTTCAAATGTTCTGATTGTCAAGGAAACAAAGGCCCAAATTTTTTTTTCTTTTAGAAAAATTCTAAGTCTTCTTGATAATTTTCGAGAAATACAGTTTACTTTTCGAGAAATGGTGTTCTCTGATGAAACTGGCTAAGGAAAGCACTTTTCGAGAAAACATTTTATTTCTCGAGAATTGGGTAGTCCCTCGAGAAATAATCAGGCTCAGATGAATCTGCTGAAGCTCTTAATTTCTCGATAGATCAAATAGCTCTCGCATAATTGATCCTTTTTCTAGAAAATCAGAAATATCTACTTTCGAGAAGTCGAAAAGGCAGGTACGTTGTTTTTATTTTTTTTAGATATTAAGTAAATTCAAAAAATGTTAAATAAAATCAAAACTATAAATAGAACATCAAGAATGACTTAATGTTCACGCAAACCCTTTCTCGTTCTTCTCGAAAGCCCCTCTACTATTCATTGTCTTCTCGCGACATCCAGTCTCCAGTTCATTTCATCTCGCGATTTCTCCCAGCAAATGCAAGTTCAAAAGCTTTGTTTCGATGGCCCCGTGTCTTAGGGCTAAGATTGGCGTCGGATGTGAGCTCGAAAGGTTAGGTTTGATCGATCTTTCGGACGACTTTCAGAATCTTTTCTATCTCTTAGATGCCGCTGGGTTATCTTTTATTTTGGAACATCCTTGTCGTATTCTATTCAGAGAGGTAGAGGATTTCTTCCTAAATGTGAAAGTTGTCAAGGAAGGGAGAATTTTAATCTCCTTTGTAAATAATCTGAAGATTAAGATTTCCACCAAAACTTTGACAAAATATCTAAGGCTTCTAGTGATAGATACTGAAGATGACCTAGATGATGATGATTGGGACAGAACTATGACATTTTTTGGTTTAGAAAAGGGATATACTACTGTTAGAAGACAGAAGATGAATGCAGTTGGAAAGCTATTGGTAGACATTATTTCTAAGGTCCTTCTCTGCAGGACAGGCATTTTAGGATATATTTCTGAAGATGTGTTTTGTTTGATGATGGCTATTGTGACTGGGAAGAAGTGTGACTGGGCCACTCTTCTTCTTATTAAGATTAAAGCAAGTCTCCTTGCTCCAAACTATGCAAGGATACTTTCTTTGTATCTGAATCAGATGAACCCAGTAGTGTTTGACATGTCTTAAGGTGCAGTCATTCATCATCTAAAGAAGATCAATGTCTCCTCAATTCAAAGGTGGGACATTAGGATTACCAAGCCAGGTAATGTAGGTGCAAGTTCCCAGGGGGAGCCTCTTCCTTCTATCAATTCTGAACTTCAGAATGTGACTCCAGATGCAATTCCAGCTCCTCCTTCTGATACACCTCCTTTAGTTGTTACTTCAACTCCAACGCAGCAATCAGCTCAGCAAAAAGTTCCAGATTCACCTCATCAAGCTGATGTCATTCCATCTCCTTCACCTCCTCCAGATGTTGTTGTTGAGAATATTTAGGCTGAAGCTATTGACAGTACAAATGCTGATATTCTTAATGAGATTCATCAAGATAAACTTGAAAAGCACAGTCCCAGTGGCCAGAGGGCAGGGTCTGGTGCTGATTTTGATTTTTGCAATGAGTCTGACGCTGATTCAGTTCATGGATCACTTCCTTCCCCAGTACATGTTGAGGGGGAGCAAGAATTGTGGTTGAAAACAAACAAGGATGCTCAAGGGGAGCTACTTTGTGAAGAAGGTGCTCAGGGTAAAGTGTCTTCTCCTAAAGTTTTAAGGTTCTGTGGTTATTGAAGAACCTCCTGAAGAGATCCAACCTGCTTATATACCTCCTCCTTTATTTGAAGAAGACTCCCTTATTGGTAAGATTGAGATGTTACTTAAGAGACAAAGTGACAAGTTTGATTTTTTTAAAGAGATTCATGCTAGAATAACTAATATTGAAAGAGAAATGAATAGAAAGCTAGCTGAATCTAAATCCAGTACTGACAAACTCAAAGAAGTTGTCCTTCAGGGTGGAAAGGCTATAGATCGCACCATTGTAGGTGTAGCAAGAGTTCTGGAAGAAGTTTTTCAAGTCAGAAAAACTCAGGAATCCATGACATCCAAAGCCGATGAGAATAATTTTAAGATTATTGATGAGGTAGTACTGTTCAAAGAATCTGTTATCCAAACCCTTACAATAGAAGTCAGAAATGTTGGAACATGCTTTCCGCATCTCTTTGTTTGACAATAACAAATCCTATTGTATTTGATCATACTTGTTTTGTGTTTATAGTATGCAGGATTCTGTGCTTTCAAAACTCCATGGTGCTGTATTGTTGTTGCTACCGCGTCGCACTAACTCTACCGCTGGCACTAGAATTAACAACCACTGAAACGAAACCGCTGAGAAGGGAAGCCGCTGAGATGCAAGCTGGCGTTCGACGAAATGTATGCACTACTACGGGGTGTCTGCATTACCGCGGCGCGCTAGTTCTGTTCGATGAACTAGGTTCGACGAACTCGGTGCTCCGTTCAACGAACGATGACCGCGGAAGCCCGTTCGACGAAATTCATATCAGGGCGTTTGACGATCGATGAAAGTGGAGGCCCGTTCGACAAACTGCAGCTGTACCGCGGCGTGTTAGCACTAACGCTGGCGCTAGCATCCGAAAGACAAAATGGTGTTCGAAGAAAATGATGTCGTTCGACGAACCAGATTGAGATCGACGAAAACAAGTTTCCGTTCGACGAACCAGATTGAGATCGACGAAAGCTGAGGTCAGCTCGATGAAGATGCGCCCGACGAAATGATCTACCGTGGAGCATTTATACTGACGCTGGCGTTAGCATTTTTGGAAACTATTGCCAAAAAGGAAAGTGGAGAAAAAGAAATGTCGACGGGTCGCTATGTGTGGCAAGTACTATCGTGGCGCGTTAGGTCTAACGCCCAGCGGTATCTTTTGGAAACATCCCGTCAGCAGTTGATTGAGGTGCAAATTTGGAAAGAGATATTGGCTGAAGGAAGGAAATTGCACTATCGCTGGGCGATAGTGTTACCGCGGCGCGCTAGGCTGTCACAACTGTTTGCGCTCAGAAGTTGCCTTAACTGCCACGATCCATGTGCGCGCCGTGTCACTATCGCGGGGTGGTAGTACTAGCACGGGCGGTAGCTGTCGAATCTATTTAAAGAGTAGCGCCTCCTCCGTTGTTGCTGGCTGTTACAGAAGTTATTGGAGCCTTACTTTCAGAGCACACGAGTGAACTTTCAGAAGCAGCCCGAAGAATTCCATCAACGTTCGTGAACGCAAAAGAACTTGAAGACCAATACGATCGCATCTACATTGACATCAAGTTCTACTTTTGAGGGAGTTTCTGGTTTGTCTTGTTTTACTTTTCTTTTTGTAACCTTTATATCTTTTGTTCGGTAGAGGAACTCGCCACCCGATGACTAGGGCCTTGCGGGGACTAGGGGGAAATTCGCCTCGGGTTGGCGAATAGGTCTAGGGTGTAGATCTAGGGAGTGCTTGAGGCCTTTCCGGTGAGTGAAGGGCTAGAGCGGCATGAGGCCTTGTCTAGGGAGAGATAGGCTAAAGCCAACCGGTCCTTGGGAGAAGGGTCGGTATAGAAAACCAAAAGTGTTTTCATTGGTCGCCTTTTTCCAAGCGTTATTGGGAAAAGTTTTGTAATCGTATTTACTTCCAGTTAATGATTAATGAAAATATGTTTATTGTTTCATCTCTGAGTCGTACTCTGTGATTCTCATTGTTCAAACGTAAAAGTATTCTCACTGTTGCTAACGCCGAGCGTTAACACTACCGCTGGCGGTAGTATCTGAGAATTATTTTCTCTTATAATCTCTGAAATTTTATAACCCTTATTCACACCCCCCCCCCCCCTCTAAGGGCGCCTACAGATCCAACAAGTGGTATCATAGCTAGGTTATTCCAAATCGGCTTAACAACCGGAAATAATTGCGTCTCTTGATCATGATCTCGCTTCTACTAGTGGGGAAAATTTAATATAAATGAAAAAGTATTATCACCACCTTTATTTGTGGGCAAAAATTATAAAGGGTGGAAAACATTAATGAAAAATTTTCTTAAGGCCTTAGATGAAAAAGTTTGGAATATTACTATTGAAAAGCCATCTAGCGTACTAACTAGAAACGAAATTATTTTGTGCGTTAGACCAAAATATTTTCAAACTTATTTACACTCTACCTACCGCATATGAGTTATGGAATTTTCTTGAAAGAACTTATGATTCTCCTTCTACAGGTATGGAACAATCGCAAGAACCGGAGAATATGCAAGCTTGCACAAGTCTTCAAGAATGCTCCTCTCATGACAGATCAATGGAGCACACATCAAATGGAAGAGAAGAAGAAGTACTGTCTTCGGAAGAGGAGTGCCAAAAAGATGTCAAAGAAACTATGTGTTCAAATCATGCCTCACCCGAAAGCTACGTAAGGAAATCAAATCCCATTTTTTGTACTTCTATCTCTTGCAAAATTAAGAAATTAAAAGATGCTAATAACAAAAATGAAGAGGCAAAAATTAATGAACAATTAAATTCAAATTTATCTAGTTCCTTTGTTGAAAACACTACACCTTGTGTAGAATATAATGAATTAAAAGAAAAACACAAGAAGCTTGAAAAGGAACTTGTTTTTATAAAAGAACAAAATGAAATATTATGTTTAGAAAATTCATCCTTGAAAAATGATTATGCTAAGTGTAAGGACTATAAAATTGAAATTAAAGAGATGGATGAAACATTTGATGAATATAGAAATAACTATCAAAATCATATTGATTCAATTGTTTCCATTCTTAAAAACAGCACAATCGCCTATAATAAAGCTAGACATACTCTTATTGTTAAGAATGATGAATTAAAATAAAAAATCAACTTGTTTTTGAAAATGGTAAATACAAATTCACAATATCAAACTATATCTAAAAACAAGTTGAATATGAATATGAACATCTTACCTAAGTTTAAAATTGGGAGTATGGAACATAAAGGAGTTGTAAATCAAAATCAAAATCACCATAATTTACAATATCATGTTTCTCCCAACCTAAAATTAAATGCAAACAAATTTCCCCTAAAAAATAAATTCAAAAGTCATTGTTATCCAAACATTCAAGAAAATGACTATGGAAATCTGAAAAATAAAAATAACATTTTTCCAAGGTTTGAATGGAGACCCAAAGCTGAAGAAGAAACACAAGCTCCAATCAAAAGGGCCCATTCATAACTATCTCCTCAAAAGCAAACACGTTGTATTTGGATACCCAGAGGAACCGTCACACCCGGTCGTCTTTGGATACATAAATCTCTCATTCATTAGTATCCAATCATTTGCATGAAGTAGAAATCAACAAAAATTTAAAATATCAATTATCTACTTCATGATATGCTGAATTTCCTTTTTTGTTTTTATTTCCTTGAGCCGTCATGATAAAATCACTTTATAACTTGTAATTTTTTTTAATCAAAAATTCAGTAACACTAAATTGAAATAATTAAGATAATGCCACATGATAATTGAACTTTTCAAAGACAAATAAGAATAATTATCAAACTATGGAGTAAAAATTTCATAACCATGCTGGAAATTCTTAAAACTTGTTAGCAAGATAAGCATAAGAGAACACTTAAACAAAGCCAGATATTAGTCCAAACTAAAATAAATAAACCCAGAAAGTATGCTGATACTAATGCCAACACTAGCACTAGCGCCACGCGGTAGTAACCGCAATCTGTTTTTAGTGTCTCAGAAAACCTGTTTTAATTACAAAAATAAAAATAAACTTCATTTTCCTACTCTCCAGCCCCCATACTGCTGCTTTCTCCTTCATCACCTCCACGACGTCTTCGATGAACCGATGGTCATGGCTGCTGCTCTTCTGGACTCTCCTCTCTAGGCGGTGATGGAGTTAATTTTAGGGCCACCATGATCTTTCGCACCATCTTCTCGATTCCAGAAATATTTTTCGACATTCTTGTCACCTTTCTATTGATATCCGTTCCTTGCTCTGCTAGCTCCTGAAGTTCTCGTTGGGTCTCTCTCACTGACACACGTCGTCGAACTGGAGGTTGTGGAGTTGGAGCTCGCTCTTGATGTGGAGGATGAATAGATAGGGAGGATAATCTGGCCGGACGACATTCAATATGAAAAACTTCCATATTGAGAGACACGCACTTCTTGCAAACAATTCGTTGAATTATTCCTCCCAACGGAAGAGTATTCAATTGATGTTGTCGTGGGTCTTTCAACTTATAAGTGTATCGGATCATAGATAATAGGAGATCTGCCATATCAAACTTAATTTTTTCTAAAATATGATAGGTGACCATACTCAATTGAGATGTGATCATCCTAGTATCTCCCGCCTTTATCATGATAGTACACCGTAGGATATCTTGGATAATGTATGCGTCGAGAGTTAGTGTAGTAACCGATGAAATCAATTCCCCCACACCTTCTCGACCATGTAACACTTCATTTATTCGAGTCCAGTTCCGAAGCTTTCAGAACCGCTCTACAATATCCAAGAGATTACCACTCCATTCAAGGCCAAACTCCTCACATAAATCTTCATGAGTTATCACTACCTCATGACCTTGAATATAGGAATGTACTCCTCCTTGAAGATCTGTCCAAGCTGGATCCTCTAATCTCATATAAAATTCTCTTACCAAAACTGAAGAAAATTTATCATCTATGATCACTGAGAGTACACCTGCGTCAGCCAAATATTCATATATATGTTCATGAACGGGTAGCTCTATCCCCACCGCCATTGCCACTCTGATGGTAGCATCCTCAATACTGGGGAATATTGCTCCACCCTCTTAATTCTGACCTACATTTGACCGTCGAGCGAGACGACTGGTGGAAGCCATTATCAAATCTGCACCAAAATAAAATTAAAGGCAAAACATCAAAATCTGGACAGGGGATTACCTGAAAATCGGTACAGGAAAGTTACCGCGGCGCGGTATATCTAACGCCGCGCGGTAACTGACGAAACTGCTGTTCGTCTTCCTCCTTCGAATCCACCAAAAAGTCCTCCAAAATCATTTCGAAAAGACTCAAAAATTCCAGATCTGAGTTATTTCAACTAATCTAACATGAATACTCAAACTATAACTCATAGATCTACCAAAATAACTTAAACAATTTGCCATATATCCTCCTATGAACACACCACCATGAAAATCCTTCAAATCAACTACATCCTAGCTTGAATCACCAAAATGAACCATGAAAGAAAGTAAAACAACAAAAGAAACACCTTACCTACTTATATCGCCTACGGAAGTCGATGAGATCCAAAACCCTTGACAAAATGGGATCTGACTGGGTCAAACCCTTATATCTCAAGCGTTACCGCGGCGCGGTAACTCTATCGCCCGGCGGTAGTGTGTTTTTTGTCCTTTTTGCTATTTTTCTTTGATTTATCTTTATGCACTTATTTTCTGATTATTTCCAGTCTCTTTTTTTTTATTTCTTTTTTTGTTTCTGCTATTTTCTTTAAAAAAATTCAAAAAAAAAATTTATATAAAACAAATCAAAATCCAACCAAAAACATGCTTTGTTTCTTCTATATATAAAAACAAACTACAAAATTGAAAAACCAATTAAAACGTCAAAAACATGCGTTCTATTTGTTTTCTTTTTGTTTTTGAAAACTTAAAATTTATAAAAACTAATGTAGATTTTCTATGTTTCAAGGATGATATAGTTTATCTTGCCAAGCTTCGTATACAATGTTTCATTCTCTCGTTCAAGTATCTTAATAACATTGTTTTTGTATCATGCCTTGATCATTATCTTCTGTGTGCTTTGAAATTGATTATAGAAATCATGTGTAGGTTTGCATAGCGTGCCTCTATGTATGAGTAAATGGCTTATATTTGCTAATGATTTTGTTTCACTCACACTTTTTGACAAACTACATATGAATTTAATCTTCTCTTACATGATTGTGTAGTGTAACGACGTCATATTATTGTTTTGGCATGCTTAGTTTTACCCTCACCACATGTTAAAATCTTTTTTCATGCACTTATCTTTGAAGAAGTGTGTCTTTTCAAAAATACTTTTGTTTGCACATACCAGTGAATTCGGAGACCTTTGTCGTTAAGCAAAAAATTCAAATGAATAATTGACAAAGATAACTTCACCAAGCACTACTCACCCTCCGGATAAGTCTTAATGAGCATTGTGAGGTTGAGCACCTTAGAGAGAATTGTAAAGTGCCTTGTCGCAAACATTTTTCTTACATACTTCTTCTTGTACACCGAATCACAATAAATAAAATTCAAAATAATAATTGTGATTCCCCAAGCACTACTTTGCACCCTGATAAGTCTTAATAAGCATTGTGTGTGCAGAGCACCTTGGTAGTTGTACTATTTTTCTATGTGCATTGAAATATTTATATAACCTTGTGGGTAGAGGTAACTCTAAAAACGCTTGTTCAATAATGTTGTGTTTATTCCATTATACATGTCATGTGTGTTGATTAACTCATATGTATACTTTTTTCAAAAACACTATTTTGTACGCATCATTATCACTTGTAATCCTTCTACTCATGAGAATTGGTGTCTATTGCATATCTACATGTATTCTCTAAACTCTTAAGTAAATGCACTAGATAGCTTTGCATGATCATTACAATGTATAAGTATACTGGATTTCTAAATTTTGAACATTGTATTCTTTTATCTTGTCTTGATAACTTATATCATGCTTCCATATTTTTTTTCCGCTACGCCATGAGAACTCTGCATTGCATATCTTTCAACACTAGTGTATGGCTATGATTTGAAACTATTTTGTGTACTTCAACTGCTACAACATCTATTTTGTTATGTCTTCAAATCTTTATCATCTACTATGCTTCTCAATTCATATAAGATGTTCACTTAAAAAATATTTTTGTCATGCTTTCCACCTCATTACTACTTGTATGCTCGATCATGAATACATTTTTTTAACAAGTGGTCTTTTATGAAAATCTCTTCACATTCTCTTTTCACTCCTATTAATTGTATTTCTTTCTTAGTGTCTACCTATTTATCATGCTCATTCCCTCTCTACACAGTAATACTCACTTTTTGTTGGCCTTCCTCTCCACCCTCTTTTGATAATACCAAAAGGGGGAGAATAAAATTTGAAAGAAATTAACATGTTTGGAGAGTTAAGTTCATAGGAAGATTTGTTGTAGGGGGGCATTCATTTAGGGGGAGCATATGCACAAGTCTTAAATTTCATGCCTATCTCTATTATAAACACAAATTCCTATCAACTGTATTATTTCATTCTAAGGGGATTTGTTATTATCAAAAGGGGAAGTTTGTTGGAACATGCTTTCCGCATCTCTTTGTTTGACAATAACAAATCATTTTGTATTTGATCATACTTGTTTTGTGTTTATAGTATGCAAGATTCTATGCTTTCAAAACTCCATGGTGCTGTGTTATTGTTGCTACCGCATCGCGCTAACTCTACCGCTGGCGCTAGCATTAACAACCGCTGAGACAAAACCGCTGAGAAGGGAATCCACTGAGATGCAAGCTGGTGTTTGACGAAATGTATGCACTACCGCGGGGCATCTGCATTACCGCGGCGCACTAGTTCCGTTCGACGAACTAGGTTTTTCGACGAACTCGGTGCTCCGTTCGACGAACGACGAACGCGGAAGCCCGTTCGACAAAATTCATATCAGGGCATTCGACGATCGACGAAAGTTGAGGCCCGTTCAACTAACTGCAGCTCTACCGCGGTGCGTTAGCACTAACGCTGGCGCTAGCGTCCGAAAGAAGAAATGGTGTTCGAAGAAAATGATGTCGTTTGACGAACCAGATTGAGATCGACGAAAACAAGTTTCCGTTCGATGAACCAGATTGAGATCGAGGAAAGATGAGGTCAGCTCAATGAAGATGCGCCCGACGAAATGATCTACCGCGGAGCGTTAGTACTGACACTGGCGTTAGCATTTTTGGAAACTATTGCCAGAAAGGAAAGTGGAGAAAAAGGAATGTCGACGGGTCGCTATGTGTGGCAAGTACAATCACGGCACGTTAGGTCTAACGCCCAGCAGGAGCTTTTGGAAACATACCGTCTGCAGTTGATTGAGGGCAAATTTGGAAAGAGATATTGGCTGAAGGAAGGAAATTGCACTATCGCGGGGCGATAGTGTTACCGCAGCGCGCTAGGCTGTCACAACCATTTGCGCTCAGAAGTTGCCTTAACTGCCACGATCTGTGTGCGCGTCGTGTCACTATCGCGGGGAGGTAGTACTAGCCCAGGCGGTAGCTGTCGAATCTATTTAAAGAGCAGCGCCTCCTCCATTGTTGCTGGCTGTTACAGAAGTTATTGGAGCCTTACTTTCAGAGCACACGAGTGAACTTTCAGAAGCACCCCGAAGAACTCCATCAACATTCGTGAACGCAAAAGAACTTGAAGACCAATACGATTGCATCTACATCGACATCAAGTTCTACTTTTGAGGGAGTTTCTAGTTTGTGTCTTGTTTTACTTTTCTTATTGTAACCTTTATATATTTTGTTCGGTAGAGGAACTCACCACACGGCGACTAGGGCCTTACGGGGACTAGGGGAAATTCGCCTCGTGTTGGCGACTAAGTCTAGGGTGTAGATCTAGGGAGTGCTTGAGGCCTTTCCGGTGAGGGAAGGGATAGAACGGCTTGAGGCCTTATCTAGGGAGAGATAGGCTAAAGCCAACCGGTCCTTGGGAGAAGGGTCGGTATAGAAAACCAAAAGTGTTTTCATTGGTCGCCTCTTTCCAAGCGTTATTGGGAAAAGTTTTGTAATCATATTTACTTCCAGTTAATGATTAATGAAAATATGTTTATTGTTTCATCTCTGAGTCGTACTATGTGATTCTCATTGTTCAAACGTAAAAGTATTCTCACTATTGCTAACGCCGAGCGTTAACACTACTGCTGGCAGTAGTATCTGACAATTATTTTCTCTTATAATTGTTGGACATGTGTGTCACATCCCTTTATTTGAGAATAACAAATCCCAAATTGTATTTGATCTTGTATTTTGTGTGTTTATAGTGTGCAGGAACTATAGGTGCAATACTCCACATGTAGAAGGCAGCAGAATTAAAAAATCTTGAATAATGCACTACCGCCGGCGCTAGCACTACTGCCAGGCACTAGCCGTCCGATGAAATCGAAGCTGCGTTCGACGAAATTTCGTTCGACGAATTTGGCTCCGTTCGACGAAATTTCCGTTCGACGAACTTGAAGCTCCGATCGACGAAAGTTTGTTCTACCACGCCACCGACAGTTTTCACTACCGCCAGCGCTAGCGCTACCACCTGGCGCTATCTCAAATTCGTGCACAGCGCTACGCCGCCGACGGTTCCGCAGCCGCTCCACACGAACGCTACCGCAGGCGCTAGGAGCTAACGCAGGCGCTATCTCCAAGTTCTATAAAATGATGGGCTCTCTCTCGTCTTGAGTTAGTACTTCCAAAGAGATTACCTGTGCCATATTTCCAGAGCTGCTACTCTGCCGAAAGTTCATCTCCCACTCAAATTCAAAGAAGATTTCTGGAGAAGGAAGCCACCACGCTGCATCCGAAGGACGATCGCTTCGACCCCGCTTATACTACAGCGATCCTTCATCTTCAACTTCAGAGATCTCATATAGGGAGTTTCTTTATTGTCATCTTTATTTTCATTCCATAATTTCTGTAATCGTTAAGTTAATTTGCCTTGTGTTGGCGACTAGGTCTGGGTTGGCCTTAGGGGGGAATTCGCCTTGTGTTGGCGACTAGTTCTAGGTGATTAGATCTAGGGGGGCTCGAGGCCATATCCGGGGAAGGATTGGCTAGAGCGACTTGAGGCCTTATCCGGGGAAGGATTGGCTAAAGCCAACCGGTTTGTGGGGATACAAGTCGGTATAGAAAAGAAAAAAGTGTATTACTTTATATGCCTCTGATTTCAAGCGATATTGAAATCAATTTATGTAAACACATTTTCTATATAATATAATCATGTATTTTTTGTGTTTACTTGATTTCTATCATTTGGCGTAATTTATAAAATAGCAAATTACAATTGTTTCCTCCTTTAAGTTGAATTGTTATTTCATTCCAAGTTTCTCTAAACAATTTTATAAAAAGTTACAAAGAATTTTTATTCCCTTATTCACCCCCCTCCCTCCCCTCTAAGGGCGCTGTAAGATCCAACAAGTGGTATCAGAGCGCAGGTTATTCCAAACGGTTTAAAAACCAGGAATAATGGCGTCTTATGATCTCGCTTTTTCCGAGGGTCAGGGAATTAGTAGACCTCCACTCTTTACTGGGTCAGATTATCATTATTGGAAAAATAGGATGCGTTGTTTTCTAATGACCCTAGACATTGAGGTTTGGAACATGGTAGAAGAAGAATACACTCCTCCTACATTTGTAGTTGGAGAGGTTATGTTAGAAAAACCCAAAGATAAATGGGATGATCGGGATAAACTCAAATGTAAAAATAACGCAAAAGCCATGAATGCTCTATTTTGTGCGTTAGATAGAAATGAATTTAATAGAATTTCTGCATGTACTACTGCTTATGAAATTTGGAATCATTTGGAAGTTACTCATGAAGGTACATCGCAGGTTAAAGATTCCAAGCTTTTCCAACTGGAGTCGGAATATGAAAAATTTCGAATGGATGAAAGCGAAGATGTTGATGGTATGTACACGCACTTCACCAAGATCGTCAATGCCTCAAAAGCTCTTGGAAAGACCTTCTCAAATGGCAACTTGGTCTGTAAGATCCTTCGTTCTCTTCCTCCAAAATTCAACCCGAAGGTGACGGCTATTTCGGAGTCGCACAACTTAAGAACGCTCCAAGTTGAGAGCCTCATTGGGAATATTCTCAAAACCCATGAGGTAGAACTCAAAATCCAATTTGATGAATACAACAAGGAGCCAACGAAGAAGGCATTGGCACTAAAATCAAAGAAAGAGTGCCAAGAGGATGAGGATGAAGATGAAGAAAGCCTTTTGGTGAAGAACTTCCGAAAATTCATGCGCAATGCGGAAAGGAGAAACACCTTTCGAAAATATTTCCAAAAGGGTGAAAGATGGAAAGGGTCATCTTCAAAGAAGGAAAAAGAGAGCGGCAATGAAGAAGAGAGACCTCCACCGGAATGCTATCATTGTAGGAAGACGGGGCATATAAGGAGCCAATGCCCAAAATTCTTGAAGGAGAAAAAGGAGAAACGGCATAAAGGGCAAGAAAAGAGGAAGGTGCTAAAGGCAAAGACATGGGATGACTCCTCTTCCTCCTCCTCCGAAGAATCAAGCGGGTATTCATCAAGCGAAGATGAGTAAGCAAACATGTGCCTCATGGGAGATGGAAACGACGGCGATGACACCAGTGTTCCTAGTGACACTGAGGGAACTCCTCCCACTTATGATGAATTGTTTAATGAATTCCTTGAAACTTGCAAAGCTTTTGATGAAAATATGAAAGATAGTATTTTATTAAATCGTGAAAATGAATCTCTTATTAAAGAAAATCAAAAGCTTTCCAAAAAGATAATTGTTTTAAAAAAAAGAAAGGTTTCTTGCCAAGAATGTGATCACACCAATAAATTGGCAAAAGATATTGAAGAGCCACTTTCTAAAGCCCTCTCTCATGCCAAAACTCTTACAAAAGAGAAGGGGGAATTAGAAAGGAAATTAGAAGCCTCTCTTTTGCAAATCAAAAATAACAAAAAAGGTTTTGAAAATAGGTGTGTCATGCTTGTGAAAGAAAATTCTTCACTTAAAGCACAAGTTCATGATCTCACCATGGCCATTAAAAAATTTGTAATAGGCCAAAAATCTCTGGAAATGATTTTAGGGAACCAGTGCCATGGTTCTGGAAAATTTGGGCTCAGATATTGAGGTGAGGGCTACCGCCCGGCGCTAGCACCTCATACCAGAAACCTGAATTTTCTTTTTCAAAATGTTTTTCTTCTCTAAATCTAACTTATTCCAGCAAGAAAATATTACAGAAAAGGGTCTCAACCCCCTTTATTTCGTGTGCAAACTGTTATAGGTTAGGTCACACATCTAGTTCTTGCAGGAGAATAAAACAAAATGCTTTAAAACAAATCTGGGTACCTAAGGCTTCCACTAATTCTATGGGTGGTACCACTTGGGTATCCAGATCTTTACTCTCATCTTCTTTCTAGATGTGCAGGCAGGCTAAGGACAATGAAGATGTGTGGTACTTGGATTCAGGATGCTCCAAGCACATGACGGGCAATAAAGCAAAGTTCCTTAGCCTATAAAAGAAGAAGGGAGGGATCGTGACGTTTGATGATAACGGAAAAGGAAGGATCATGGGAATTGGTACAGTTGGTAACAAATCCTTTACTATATCTAATGTTCTTTATGTGAAAGGATTAAAACACAATTTAATTTCTATTAGCCAATTATGTGATAAAGGATTAGATGTGTTATTTGAATCTTCCACTAATCTATGCAAAATATCTAATCCTATTACAAACAATATTTTACTAACTGCACCAAGAATACACAATGTTTATATAGTTTCATTTCATGATCTTTCAAAATCATCTTTAAAATGTTTTATTACCAAAAATGATGAACTTGAACTTTGGCAAAGAAGGCTAGGACATGCTAGCACAAAGCTTATTGTAAAACTTGCCAAAAGAGATTTAATTAGAGGATTGCCTAGATTAAATGGAAATTACCTTCACTTTGTTCACCATGTCAAAAAGGTAAAATTACTAGATCCTCTTTCAAAAGTAAAAATGTTATTTCTACTACAAGACCTTTGCAATTAATTCATATGGATCTTTTTGGTCCCGTTAGCACCGCAAGTCTTGGTGGTAGATTATATACATATGTTTTACTAGATGATTTTTCTAGATATTATTGGACAATATTTCTCTCATCCAAATCCGAAGCGTTTTGTGAATTTTCAAAATTATGTACTCGTATTCAAAATGAAAGTGATTTAAAAATTAAATGCATTTGCTCGGATCATGGAGGAGAATTTGAAAATGAAAAATTTACATCTTATTGTGATATGTTAGGCATAAAACATGAGTTCTCCGCACCACGCACACCACAACAAAATGGTGTTGTAGAAAGAAAGAATAAGACACTTCAAGAGCTAGCACGTACTATGTTATGTGAATATAAATTACCTAAGTCCTTTTGGGCCGAAGCCGTAAACACATCATGTTATGTTATAAATAGAATCCTGCTTCGCCCATCTTTAAATCTCACACCATATGAACTTTATTTTCAAAAGAAGCCTAATGTATCTTACTTCAAAGTTTTTGGATGTAAATGCTTTATTTTAAATACAAAAGATAGCTTGGGAAAGTTTGATGAAAAATGTGATGAAGGAACATTTCTTGGATACTCTTCAACTAGTAAAGCTTATAGAGTTTTTAATGAAAGAACTAGAAAAGTTGAAGAGTCAATTGATGTGAAATTTGATGACATTGTTCCTTGTATAGAAAGACTTTACGCAGGCAAAGAGGATGATCTATTACCTCCTTTGGAGCATGGTCATGAAGAACCTTCCAATGAAGAAGAAGAGGAGGCCAAGAAAGATGAATATGTACCTCCAAGCGTCTTAAAATTCACAAAGGATCATCCACAGGAACTTGTAATTGGTGAACCATCCATCGGGGTAAGAACTCACTCTTCTCTTCATGAATCATTTTCAAATATTTGTTTTGTTTCCGAAATAGAACCAAAAAACGTTTCTACTGCTTTAAATGATGAATTTTGGTTTTTGGCTATGAATGAAGAGTTAGAACAATTTGAACGACATAATGTTTGGAAATTAGTTGAAAGACCATCTAATTACCCGGTTGTAGGTGTAAAATGGATTTTTAAAAATAAATTAGATGGTGAGTCAAGAATCTCTAGAAATAAAGCACGATTAGTAGCACAAGGATATTCTCAAATTGAGGGGGATAGATTTTGATGAATCTCTTGCACTCGTTGCTAGATTAGAGTCTATAAGAATTTTTCTAGCATTTGCAAGCTTTAAAAGAATAAAATTATTTCAAATGGGTGTGAAAAGTGATTTTCTAAACGGTTTTGTAAAAGAAGAAGTTTATGTTGAACAACCCCCCGGTTTTATTAATGAAAAATATCCAAATCATGTTTATAAACTAGAGAAAGCGCTTTATGGTTTAAAACAAGCGCCCCGTGCATGGTATGAAAGACTTACATCATTTTTATTAAAGCACGGTTATATTGTGGGAAGTGCGGATAATACTCTCTTCATTAAGCACAACAATGATGATATAATTATTTTACAAATATATGTTGATGATATTATTTTTGGATCTACTAATGAAGAGATGTGTAAAGAAGTTATTTTAGTGATGAAAAATGAATTTGAAATGAGTCCTGTAGGAGAACTTTCTTATTTCCTTGGTTTTCAAATATCACAAAGAGTTGATGGTATCTTTGTATGTCAAACTAAATATGTCCATGATATGCTTAAATGTTTTGGATTTGAAAACCTTAAACATGCTTCTACACCAATGAGTGCATCACTAAAATTAGGAAAAGATGAATCAGGAATTTCTATAGATCAAACTTAATATAGAGGTATGATAGGATCTCTACTTTATCTAAGTGCAACTAGACCCGATATTATGTTTGTCGTATGCTTATGTGCTCGATTTCAAGCCAATCCAAAAGAATCTCATTTAAAAGCGGTAAAACGAATTTTTAGATATCTCATTGGGTCATCTAGACTAGGATTATGGTACCCGCACAATAATTCATTTACACTTCACGGCTACTACAACTCGGACTATGCCGGTTGTTCACTTGATAGAAAAAGCACTAGTGGTACTTGTCATTTTCTAGGACCTTCATTAGTTGCATGGTCTAGTAGGAAACAAAATTCGGTTGCTCTCTCCACCATGGAGGCCGAATACATTGCATTAGGGAGTTGTTGTGCACAAGCACTATGGATGAGCCAAACTTTAGAGGACTTTGGTTTTCATCTAAAACTTATTGAATTAAAATGTGACAACAAAAGTGCCATTGATCTCACAAATAATCCGGTACACCACTCTAGATCCAAACATATAGATGTGCATCATCATTTCATAAGGGATCACATTAAAAAGGAAAATGTAAGGATTAGTTTCATTGGCACGGACTCTCAACATGCTGATATATTTACTAAACCGTTCCCGATGCAAGGTTTCAAATGTTAAGGTTGGAATTAGGAGTCTTAGACATCTTAGGATGAATAACATGTAAAACACTAATGTTTTATGCAATTTGAGCAATCAAGACATCTCTGAATATTACACAATTTCTGCATAAGACTACTCTTAAGACCCCTAACCAATATCAAAAATCAAAAATTTAAAATTCTTAAAAAATCGTGTACTGTTTGTCGCGCTATCACTAGCGCCGGCGCTAGCATGGATGTGTGATTTTTCTGTTTTTTAAAATTTCTGAAAATCTATAAAAATATGTTAGTTCATATGTACTACTTATTTGTTGTGTTTCTGACTTTTGTTATTTTGGTTTATTTATATTATGAAAATCAACTACAAAAATTCAAAATTCAAAAATACAAAAATATGTTTTTGAGATTTGTGTTTTATTCTTATTTTGAAAAATCAACTACAAAAATTCAAAAATACAAAAATATGTTTTTGAGATTTATGTTTTATTCTTATTTTGAAAAATCAACTACAAAAGTTCAAAATTCAAAAATACAAAAATATGTTTTTTGTGATTTTTTCTATTTTTTCATTAAAATTTTTTAAAAAAAATGTATGTTCTTTATTGCTAATATCAAGCATGAATGATTTCTATTATTTAGAATTATTTACAATGTTAAAATTTATTCTTTGAAATTACTTTGAACATTGTTTTGTTTATCATGCTTTGATATATCTATTTAAAGTGCATCAATTGTATTGACACAAGCTTAGCATGCCTCTAAGTATATGTAGAACTACTATATGAACTTGATCGAGTAAATCCTATTCTCCTTAGGATGTATGGCTCTGATCTCTTTCCAAAAAGGTGTTTTGTGCAAAATCCGGACATCCGGATCTAAAGTTATAGTTGTTTGAAGTTTAGGTGTCAGTTGGAGCTAAATCCCACATTACCACTTCAACTCAATGTATATCGACCACTAAATGAACTACATTAGGTAAAACTTGCTCTCCATTGAATGTAGGCCTCAGAGCTTATTTCGAAGAGGTGTTGTGGGCAAAAATCACACAACCTGATCAAAAGTTATGGATGTTTAAAGTTTAGGTGTCATTTGGAGCTACATTTTACATTAACAGTGCAACCCGCTCAATTAAGACAACTAAATGAACTGTAATGGGTAAAACTTGTGCTTCAATGAATGTAGGGCTCCGATATCATTCCTAAATGGTGTTGTATGGGGTAAAATCAGACAACCGGATCAAAAGTTATTGCTGTTTAAAGTTTAAGTGTCATTTGGAGCTAAATCTCTCACTTTCACTACAAACCGCATCTAAAATTCTTTCAATTTGAAATTTATGTGTCATTTGGAGCTAAATTTCTCATTTTTAACTACAACCCACTATAGATCAACCACATACGAACTGGAAAACTCCTTATCAAGGAGGTTGCGGGTTTAAGACTCGGCCTCAACAATGCGTCGTTGCTGAGAAATAGTGGCGCAGAGAGGCTTTGGGGTGCTTGGGCTGCAGCCCGGTAGCGTGCCTACGTGGCCCCTAAGGGGGAGGGCCGGGGCGTTACACCATATCCGGGGAAGGATTGGCTAGAGCGGCTTGAGGCTTTATCCGGGGAAGGATAGGCTAAAGCCAACCGTTTTGTGGGGATACAAGTAGGTATAGAAAAGAAAAAAAGTGTATTACTTTATACGCCTCCGATTTCAAGCGATATTGAAATCAATTTATGTAAACACATTTTCAATATAATATAATCATGTCTTTTTTTGTGTTTACTTGATTTCTATCATTTGGCGTAATTTATAAAATTGCAAATTACAATTGTTTCCTCCTTTAAGTTGAATTGTTATTTCATTCCAAGTTTCTCTAAATAATTTTATAAAAAGTTACAAAGAATTTTTATTCCCTTATTCACCCCCCCCCTCTAAGGGCGCCGTAAGATCCAACAATAATCTCTGAAATTTTAAAACCCTTATTCACCCCCCCCCCCCCCCCCCTCTAAAGGCGCCTACAGATCCAACAAGAAAGGGGGAGGACAAGTTGACAGAATTTGTAGATCATTCTTTATCTGAATTTCAGAGGAATTTGGGAAATCAGTTAGAGCATTTGTCATATGGTGTTCAAAAGCAGATTGCAGATATCAATGATTACACCTCCAAGACTGCAGTTTGGCTCCATCTTGAGATCTTTCCTGAATTGGGTATTGACCCTGTTCAGCCTGCTCCTCAGTTCTCTCCCAGGCCAGCAGGGCTGCATGATGATACTCCATCAGTTGAAGCTTTTTCCTCAGTGCCTACTTCTAGAAAAAGGAAGTATGGTGAACACCCTTATGCTATCAAGTCAGTTCCAGGATCAAGCACAGCAGGTTCTGGTAAAGCAGTTGCTGAGGAAGTTTTTCCTGAAATATGGAGTCCAGTTTCAAAAATCATTATTCTTGATACTTTAAAGTTAGTTGAAGAAGGTGGCATGCAATCTTCTGATTATTACAGTTATTCTGAATGGAAAAAGTATGACACAAGCTTGACAAAGAGAAGGATTCACTTCAAGACTTATGGTTACAATAATCCTACAGCTCCAACAGCTCCTCCAAAGTACTATCCAAAGCCTTATACTTATTTTACAAGACAAAAGCAGAAGAGAAAGTACAATGGCTGAAGAAAAGATTATGAAGACCATCAAAAACTTTCTTTCAATATGATTGTGTGAACATTAAATCATTTTGACAATCTTAATCATATATAGTTTTTGATTTTAATGCTCATTTTGTTTTCATATTCTTTCTTCTGTAATGTGTAGTATATCTGTTATACTTTGTTGCAATTCATCTTAGATTTTAGGGTTCTGACTTCTACAAATAGGGGGAGATTGTTGGGAATTGTATCCACAATTACCTTGATTTGAAGAAGTCCCCCTGAACTAAGTTGAATTGAGTTTGTATTTGATGTTTCTCTCTAGTAATGTGTTTGCAGGTTTTTAAATGGCTAAGTACAAAGCAATGTCAGGTTTCAATGGGTCATCAAACACAGGCCTATGCAATATAATTCCTCATTGTATGGACCAAGGTGTTGATTCATGTGAAATCTCTCTATTGGGATGTACTTTTTATTCAAACACAAAGGAAGAGCTAAAGGAAGGTGCTGATGTTCTGTGTTCAAGGAAGAAACAGATTTTTTCTAAGTAATTATGCGTTCGACGAATTTAGATGAGTTCGTTGATCTCAGTTCGACGAAGAGAAGCATTTTCGTCGAGCTCTGTTCGATGTTCAGTTTTACTGGAAATCTCAGTTCCGCGTTCGTCGATCTCAGTTAGACGAACTGAATGAACTTCGTCGACCTCGATTTTGCCTTAGCTGTAAGGAGTTCGTCGATCGCGTTCGTCGATCTCCATTCGACGAACAGAAGAATTTTTCGTCGGCCGCCGGTTCGCCTAGTTTAAAGTTGGTTCGTCGATCGCGTTCGTCGATCTCCGTTCGACGAACAGGAAAAGTTTTCATCGACCGCTGTTTTGCCAGAGTTGAAGTTGTTTTCGTCGATCGCGTTCGTCGATCTCCATTCGACGAACAGAAATAATTTCGTCGACCATTGTTCTTCAGAAGTTCCGTTCGATGAACCTAAGTACTTTCATCGATCTCAGCGTTGTGAAGTTTCTATGTTTTCTGATAACTAAAATGAGTTCGTCGAGCTCAGTTCGAAGATGTTTCTTCTCAGGCCGAGAAATTGACTATATGCTGTTTTTGTTTCTCCAATTCTTTTCTCGAGAAGTCTGTATATTTCTCGAGAAGTTTTTCTCTATCCTGTAAATCCTTCTATTCTCTTCTCTAAGTCGAAGCCTATTTATTTCTCGAGAAATACTTTGTTCTCGAGAAATTAAATTCTTTCGTTCTTAATTCCTGTTTCTTAGTAGCTCATTTATTTCCTGAGAAATTAATTCCTTGTGTTCCTAATCCTGTTTTATCAGTTCTTTTTATTTCTCGAAAAGTCATTTTTGTTCTCGAGAAATCTATTCATATCCTGAAATCATTTTTCAATTCTTTTTGACGGGACATCATTTCCATCCGTCTAATCTGACGGCTCTTTTGTTTTCATTTAAGGTTCATTCTACCTTAACTGATGCCGTTAAGTCTTTCATTATAAAAGGCACTCGTTCTTAAGTTCCAAACAAGAATTCATTACTCTTCCTGATCAACCCTAATTTCTCCTGTCGTTCCAAGAAACACGAGAAATTGCCGCCTCCTGTCGAAAAGCTGGAGATCGATCAGTTGTTCTAAATCAGTCATCTCCAATTGATGTGAAGGTTCGATTGATCACTACTCCTTCATCTACAGTTTCTATTGGATCAAATCGAATCATAGATGGTCAGATCTGAGTTTTGTTGTTCTTCCTCATCGACAACAAGTCAAAGTTTCTTAAGCCTCAGGAAGGAAGAAGATCTCAAGGCCTTTCAGATCTGGTTATGTATTGATAAACTTGTATCAATTCTTTATTACATTTGTTTGTAGGAGATGTTTTCTCCTAGTTTTAGGAGAGGTTATTCTCCGAGTTGTAAGAGAGAGTTTCTCTCTGAGTTTGTAGGAGATTTGTCTCCGAGATTGTAGGAGTGTTGACTCCGAGATTGTAGGATCTTTCTTGATCCGAGTTTTAGTGAAGTAGTCAAGTCTAGCTGCGGTGCTAGATTGGCGAGGCCGGCAAGTGGAGTACCCAAGAACGGGGAACCACTATAAATTTCTGTATTATCTGTGATTGTGATTTGCTTGCTGTGCGTTCTATTTTATTAAGTTCTTTAATTCCGCAAAAGACGCAGTTATCACCTATTCACCCCCCTCTAGGTGATTTAGGTTGGCAACTAGATACTTCAACCATCTATAAGCACAGACTCAGAAGAATATGGTGCTGAATTTGGAGAGTCAACAACCTCAAGGAAAAGGATGAAACTTCAGAGCAGGAAGTACATGCAGAAGAGACTGAAGGAGATTGAGCAGGATCCACAAGCAAGCAAGTGGAGTCCTACCTCCAGGGAGTTTATCATAGAAAGCTGGATAGAATTTGGATATCCACAAGAATGCTCTAAGAGAGTATATTATTCAGCTGACTGTAATCTTCATCTCAAGCAAATGGAGAAAAGGAGGAATCACAAGTTGGCGTTCCCCCATGGTCCTCCTCCCTCTCCAAAGAAGATTCCCAAGCCCATCCATTTCTATGAAAGGCAGAAGAGGAAAGGCAAAGGCAACAGCAGAGGCTGAAAGCTACTAAGAATGTTTTGTCTAAAAATAGAATGGGCAAATGATTGCAAACTTTTTGTTTAAAAACATTCACTCTATTTATATAATGATTAGTAGTTGAATCAATTTGAATTGCCTCAATTTTAATTATTTCTGTGTGTGGCATTATCATTGAGGTGAGTTAGAACTTCATCAAATAGGGGGAGATTATTGGGAATAGTGCCCAGCAATGTTCCTGATTTGAAGAAGTGCTCAGGTCAATGATAAAAGCATTATGTATTTGATGGTATGCTTAGTTTATTTCTGCAGAGATTAAATCATATGTCCAGTACTTCTCCAATCTCAGTAAGTCCAAAATCGTCGAGAAGGACTGTACATATCGTCAAATAAGTACTTATATATCATCAAGATTACTCCCAGAGATAAGCAGAAGGTTCATGTCAGTTTTCGTTGAGATAACATGGACAATTTGACGATATCGTTGTGATATCAAAGTGCACACGATATTATCGTCATAAGAACAAGAAGAATCTGAAAGTGGAGGTTAGATCTTAGATTAACTCTAGAGGGGTGGTGAATAGAGTATTAAAACTTTTTCCCTTAGTTTTATTGCGGAATTAAAAATACTGATATAAGTATATGTGTAGCAGAGTGTTTTATAAAACTAAAATAAAATGAATAATGAAAACAGCACACATCACAATCACAGAGAATAAAACAAACACAGAAGACACAAAGAGCTATAGTAGTTCCCCAATAAATCTGGGTACGTCTACTCTTCTACCACCCAAAGTAGGAATCCACTAGGATTTTTGATCAGGTGCCCTCACACCAAGGGGTTGTTGTTCAGGTGTCCACACACCACAGAGCTTTTGATCAGGTGCTCAAAACCAACTAGATTTTTTGATCAGGTGTCTTGCCACCAAGGAGGTAAACTTTTGAAGGGAGTTTTAACCCTGTACAGGATGGGAAGGAGAGGGGTTTAGATGTTCTTCTCTGTCAAGATGCTGAGAGAAGACTCTAGTGGATGTATGTTGAAAAGCTCCCTGTCTGATATGAAATTGTTTGACAGTTGATTTGCTGGAGCTTTTTCTTGAAAGAAATGATCTTCCTGTAGCTGATTAAACTGAGATAACAAGTTCTCCAATTTGTTGTTGCTCTTTTGAAGATCTAAACTTGCAGTAAAGACTGAGAGAGTATTGTTGAAGATGTTCTCAGAAAATGAATGTTGCTAGAGGAAGAAGATCTGTTAGCTTTTTGTTCTTCTTGTTCTTCCTGTATTTCTCTCCTTTTCTTTTTCTCTGTACAGTTGTATGTAATATGTTATGTATATTTTCTTCTTGTTGTTTTAGAAGACTGAGGGTGATAATCTTTTGTATCTTCTTCCTTATTCTCTTTTGAAAATCTCTGACAGATAATAAATGCAAATACCTTATATTAAGGAATAAATATATCTGAATAGATATTTTGGGAACTGTAAATCTGCTGCGCCGTAATCTCTTTCCTTTTCTGAGAAATGTTAACGGCTATAATCTTGGAATAATAAAAGGAAATATATTATCCTCACTTATCTGATAGAAAGAGACGTTGCTGAAGTCGATCTGAGTTCAGAGAATGAAATAAATATAATCCATCTGAAACTTTCTGAACTTAAATAAGAATTCTTCGATCTGAGTAAAATTCGTCGATCTCAATAAATTTCGTCGAACACAAAATTTAGTTCGTCGACCTCAAATGAATCTTGTTGGAAGATTTAATTTTGTTGAGCTGTGGAGAACTTTTGTCGATCTGAAGGTATTCGTCGAACGCAGACTGGAGTTCATCAAACGGAAGGATTCGTCGACCGCTGAGCCTGGATAAATTCGTCGACCGCTAAGCTTGAGCAAAATCGTCGACCACTGAGCTGAGCAAATTCGTCGACCACTGAGACGTGATCGTCGACCGCTGAGATGAGATCATCGACCGCTGAAACAATTTGTTCGTCGACCGCTGAGTTGAGGCGCTAAGACGGTGAGATAGAAGCAAGTCGTTCGTCGAACGCAGAGAGCATGCCGTTCGTCGAACGCAGAACGCAAGCCGTTCGTCGAACGCAGAGAGCATGTCGTTCGTCGAACGCAGAGAGCAAGCCGTTCGTTGAACGCAGAGAGCAGTTTGTCGAACGCAGTGTGGAGTTCGTCGAACGCAGAATCTGAATGAATTCTTGAGTTCTAACAGCCTAAACTCTTGACCCATAAACTATACATTTGGGTCAAATTTGATCCTAATCAGCAGATAGTGATCCTAGCCCAAATCAGAAATAGGGTTGTTCCAACAATCTCCCCCTATTTGGGTTAGGACACTATTTGACAAAAATTGAAAGTAAACAAACAAGAAAACATCAAAAACAACAGAGCATATATATATCTGACAGATTTTAAATATTTCATCAGATATAAAATGTGATACTCTGAGTTTTGAAATTACATTGAAAGTAAAACTAATAAAAATAACCTTTGTCTTTCTTCTGAATTCTGACATCTGAATTCTGAAATCTGATATTGTTTGAACTGATTATTTTGAATTCTGATTAGCTGAGCTTGTTTCTGCTATATCTATTTTGTTCTCAGCTTTCTGAATTTGATCTGAACTGAATCTTTATATTCTGAATTTGATATCTGCCATAACTGAAATTTGAATCTGAACTTGAGCTAAAGCAATTACTGCATCTGAAATTGCATTATGTGTAGCTTGTTCAACAGTCATCTTGCCCTTTCTGAAAGCATCTCCCCCTGAGAGTATCTCCCCCTGAGACTGAAGGTTCTTCAGATTTCTTCCCTTGCCTAGTTTATAGAACAACTCCCCCTGAGCAAAACACTGCATGAAATGGAGATTGTTCATAAAAACTTCACCCCCTGCCTAGTTTCAGGAAGACCAGGCCCCTTGAAGAAGGGACATTTGATGGAGGTAGGGAAGGATGCAAGATTGTCATTGCTACTGTTCCTGGACAATAAAATAGAGATCAAGTGCAAAGGGAACTAGAAAGAGAAGCAATTCTATAGACATTCAGCTAAAATAAAATATTTGATATGAAGACAGGCTGAAATAAAAAGCTTCAGCAAAACTGGGTTCGGCGAAAAATGAGTTTTCGTCGATCTCGGTTCGACGAACTTGATGACTTCGTCGATCTCCGTTCGACGAAAAACTAAATTTCGTCGATCTCAGTTAGATGAAGAGAAGGGTAAGTAGAAAACTTAATCTTTTTAACAGATTTAGTCTCCATCTATCATGCCTAGTTGATTTATAAAGAAAATATGTTTCTTTTCATCCAAGGGCTTGGTGAAAATATTAGCTCTTTGCAAATCAGTAGAGATGAACTGTAGGAAAAATTTTTTTTATCCACATTATCCCTAAGGAAGTGGTGCCTAATCTCTATGCGTTTAGTTCTACTATGGAGAACTGGATTTTGTGCTATAGATATTGCACTAGTATTGTCACAAAATATAATTGAATTATTTAGATTGATACCATAGTCTAGGAGCTGATTTTGTATCCACAATATCTGTAAGAAGCAACTTCCTGCAGCTATATATTCAGCTTCAGTTGTTAATGTAGACACAAATGTTTGTTTCTTACAAAACCAAGACACATGCCTATCACCAAGAAACTGGCAAGTTCCTGATGTGCTTTTCCTGTCTACTCTGCATCCAGCATAATCTGAATCTGAGAATTCAGTAAATTCAAATTCAGATGTTGTTGGATACCAAAGTCCTAGATTAGGTCAACCCTTTATATATCTCAAAATTCTTTTTAATAAAATTAGGTGAGATTCTTTGGGGTTAACTTGGAATCTAGCACAAATACAAGTAGCAAACATTATATCTGGCCTTTCTTCTGTTAAATAAAGTAGTGAGCCAACAATTGCTCTAAATACCTTCTGATCAACAGGTTTCCCTGATTCATCAGCATCAACAACAGGATTTGAGGGCATGAGTGTTTTCATGGTGGAAGAATCAGACATACCAAATCTTTTCACTAATTCCTTAGCATACTTAGATTGGGATATGAAGATTCCATTTGGAGTTTGCTTCACTTAAAGACCAAGGAAGTATGATAATTCACCCATACTACTCATTTCAAATTTAGATTGCATTAGATTAGATAATCTTTTGTATAAGTTTGAATTAGTAGAGCCAAAGATAATGTCATCTACATATATTTGAACTAGTAGAGTTTGATTTTTATGTATCCTGAAAAATAAAGTTTTATCTTCTATGCCTCTACAGAATTTATTCTCTAAAATAAAACTAGCTAAGGTTTCATACCATGCTCTGGGAGCTTGTTTGAGACCATAGAGTGCTTTCTTAAGCTTAAATACAAAAGAGGAGTGAGCTGGAGAGATGAAACCTGGTGGTTGTTCCACATAGACTTCATCTTTGATTTCTCCATTCAGGAATGCACTCTTTTCATCCATTTGATAAACCTTGAATTTCTTGTATGCAGCAAATGCAAGGAAAATCCTGGTTGCTTCTAACCTTACAACTGGCGCAAAGTTTGATCATAGTCTATTCCTTTTTCATGTGAGTATCCTTGAGCTACTAGTCTAGCTTTGTTTCTCACAATGTTGCCATTTGCATCTAGTTTATTCTTGTAGACCCACTTAGTTCCAATGACTGGATAATTCATTGGTCTAGGAACCAATTCCCAAACTTTGTTTGTCTCAAACTAATTGAGCTCCTCTTGCATAGAAATGATCCAGTTGGGATCTTGTTCTGCATATTGTAGTAATTGAGGTTCAATCTGAGAGAGAAAATAAGTGTGCATCAGATTCTGATTAGCTTGATGCCTTGTTTGCACACATGCTGAAATATCACCAATGATTTGAGATATTGGATGATCTCTAACTGTGATGTGATCAACAGTTGGAGTGGGTTCAGCAATGATTTCCACTTGGGGAATTTGTTCAGTTGTGATATCCTGTGGAAGATGTTCTGCTGTTATCTGATTTGAACTGTCCGCAAAATCTGGATGATTTTCTTCTTCACTTACTTCAGCATCCTGTTGTACAGGATTTAGAAATCCTTCTTTCTGTAGAGCTAATTGATCTAACTGCTCACATAGTCTAGGTACCTGTAGGTTTTCTTTGGTAGAAGAATTCTTCTCCTTGTAAAACATATTAGTTTCATCAAAGGAAACATGCATGGATTCTTCAATTTTAAGAGAAGATTTGTTATAAATCCTATATGATTTGCTGACTAATGAATAGCCTAAGAAAATTCCTTCTTCAGATTTTGGTTCAAATTTCCTAAGGTATTTTTTGTCATTATTGTGAACAAAACATTTACAGCCAAATATTTTAAATAATTAACTTTAGGTTTCTTCCCTTTAAGTAACTCATAAGGAGTCTTACCCTTAAGTTTGTGTATCAAACTTCTATTCAACACATAGTTTGTTGTGCTAACAGCCTCTGCCCAAAGAGATAGGGGCAGATTAGCATCTGCAAGTAATGTTCTTGCTGATTCAATTAGAGTTCTATTTTTCCTTTCAACTATCCCATTTTGTTGAGGAGTTCTAGGAGCTGAGAAGCAATGCCTGATACATTCCTTCTCACAGAATTCTTGCATGAGAAGAGACTCAAACTCAGTGCCATGATCACTTCTAATCAATGCAACTACAGTAGAGTACTCAATCTATATGCTCTTAAGAAAGTCTGTAAGAACTTTAAAGTTATCTGACTTTTCTCTCAAAAAGAACACCCAAGTGAATCTAGAGAAGTCATCTACAATAACTAGAGTGTAAGACTTCCCCCCTAAACTATTTGTTGCTATAGGTCCAAAAAGGTCCATATGTAGCAAATATAAGATTCTAGGTGAATCACTTTTAGATAATGATTTATAACTACTTTTAGTTTGCTTGCCTAGTTGACATGCTCTACAAAGACCTTCTTTCTTGTATGAACCTAAAGGTAAACCTCTAACAAGATTGTCCTTAGATAATTTAGCAATGTTCCTAAGGTTTACATGTCCTAATCTCTTATGTTAAAGTTCACTAGGTTTGCATAATTCATTTAATAAACAAATTTCTGATTTAGATGAATTGAAGTTTACTAAATAAATATTACCTTGCCTAATACCTGATAAAACAATAATATTATCAGAAGATTTAATAAGGCATTTTAATTTATTAAAAGTTACCTGATACCCTTCTTCACATAATAGACTTATGCTGATGAGGTTGTGCTTCAGTCCCTTGACATAAGCTACCTCTTTGAAGGTGACTTCTCCTACCTTGACTTTTCCATAGCCTTTTGTTTGTCCACAGTTGGAGTCTCCAAATATTACTTTTGGTCCAAGCTTTGCCTTGTAGTTGTTCAGGTTGTCCTTGTTTCCTGTCATATGCTTTGAACATCCACTATCCAAATACCATTTTTCATTTATTCTTGGACAGTTGTGTACCTACAAAAACAGAAAAACAATCTAGTTGTTCTTGACCCAGACTACCTTGGGTCTTTTTGTATTTCCACAAAAATCTGAAATAAAAGACATTTCAGGTTGGTCCTTGTAACCTTGTGGATGATATCTCCTTGGAGGTATTATCCATTCAGTGAAAGGATTCTTAGTATGTGAAGAATAAGAATTGTTCAAATTCTCTGTATAGTTTCTGTTCGACGAACTGGGCTGAGTTCGACGAGCGTCGTTCGACGAATGACTAAGATTTCGTCGAACGCCGTTCATATAATGATTATATTGAAAATCTGTCTTCGGAGTTCGTCGAGCTCCGTTCGACGAAGTGGATACATTTCGTCGAGCTCCATTCGACGAATTCTGCTGAATTCTGCTATTCTCGACAGTCTTACTTGAAATGTTTTTATTTATTCCTACAACATCTTTGCTCTTAGCAAAGATGAATTTTATAGGTGTAGATAGTATGTTTTTCTTAATCAGATGTGGCTCACTTGATGAAGCACCCAAGCCTAGTTTGCCACTTAATCTGGCATTAACTGTGCTTGTAATGTCCATCAGTTTGATGCTTCTCCCATTTAGGGATTCTTCAAATTTCTTAGCCTCAGAAAGTTTATTCTCAATGAGAATAATTTATTCTCTGGAGGCAGCCAAATATTTCTTAAGATTAGCATTCTCTTCACTTAAATTATTTATTTCAGCTAGCTTATGTCTAAGTGAGATTATTTCTTTCTCAGATTTTATTAAGTCTATGCAAAGAACTTTGAATTCATCTTTGAATCCAACTGAATTGAAATCAAAGTTAGATATTACCTGATCAGCATCATCTTCTGATTCTAATTCTGATTCTTCTTCATCAGAATTGTTGGCTGCGTCATTGATTGACATCATGCAGAAGTTCTTCTCTTCTTCATTATCTTCATCATCACTGGATGATAATGCATTTCCTGACTCACTGCCTGAGTCATAAATGGCCATCATGCATTGGTCATTTTCTTTTGATTCTTCTTCATCTTCTGAATAACTGGATGAATGCTCTGATTCTGTTTCACTCCAGGTTTCTGCTACAAATCCTCTTCCCTTCTTTTTGTGCTTGTGGGAGGAAGACTTGTTGGAGTGTCTTCTTTATTCTTTTTCTTTTCTCTTCTCCTTCTTCTGATTTTCTGGACAATCTCGCAGAATATGTCCAGGTTTCCTGCAGCCATAACAAACAATATCTTTAGAATTTGACTTGTCATACCTTGGCTTTTCCCTTGATCTGGAGTCCTTCTTTCTGAAATCCTTCTTGGCCATCTTGTAGAACCTTTTGGCTAGAAGGTTCATGAACTCCTCATCTCTTGGAGCTTTTTCTTCTTCTTCAGCTGCTTTGAAAGCTATGTTCTTTTCTCTCTTTATTGCTGGAGATGAAGTTGATTATTCAGCTTCCCTGGATTTGATGAGCTGCTCATAGGATTTGAGCTTGCCCAGCAATGTTTCAGTGGTATCTCATTGAGGCTTCTGGCTTCCTTGATAGGCCAGATCCTAGAGTCCCATGTGCTGGGGAAGCACATTAGGATCTTGTCATTGATCTCAGTGATAGAGATCACTTTGTCCAAAGATTCCAGCTCATTAATTATGAGGCTGAGCCTGTTATACATAGCAGCCACACTCTCAACTTCTCCTTCCTTGAAATTTTCATACTGAGAAATAAGATGTGATCTCCTGTCCTTCCTTTCATCAGCGGATCCTTCAACCATATTGTTGAGAGAAATCCATATTTCTCTTGCTGAGGTGTATTCTACCACTCTTTGAAAAATTTCATCAAACAATGTTTGAGCCAGAATGTTCATGGCTTTTGCATCAACACTCCTTTGCTTTTTCTGTGCTTCTTTCCACTCAGGAGGTGGGACAGCATTGTTGGTAGTTGTGGTTCCAGCACTTGCTGCTGCTGTAGGTGTTGGAGGCCTTGTCAAAATAACATTAAATATTTCTTCATCAATTGAGTTCATATATAACCTAATCCTTGCTTTCCATTGTGCAAACTTACTGAGATTGCACATAGGATGTCTTGTGCTTGAATACTCTTTGTTTTGTGCCATGAGTTTTTAACAGAAAAAATAAAATAAAACTCTGAAATAATTTAAGATTTAATTGATCTTTGTGATTCAGGTGTTAGCCTGTAAAGAATCAACAACCCTCTGATACCAATCGAAAGTGGAGGTTAGATCTTAAATTAACTCTATAGGGGGGGTGAATAGAGTATTAAAAATTTTTCCCTTAGTTTTATTGCGGAATTAAAAATACTGATATAAGTATATGTGTAGCAGAGTGTTTTATAAAACTAAAATAAAATGAATAATGAAAACAACACACAACACAATCACAGAAAATAAAATAAACACAGAAGACACAAGGAGCTATAGTAGTTCCCCAATAAATCTGGGTACGTCTACTCTTCTACCACCCAAGGTAGGAATCCACTAGGATTTTTGATCAGGTGCCCTCACACCAAGGGGTTTTTGTTCAGGTGTCCACACACCACAGAGCTTTTGATCATGTGCTCAAAACCAACTAGATTTTTTTATCAGGTGTCTTGCCACCAAGGAGGTAAACTTTTGAAGGGAGTTTTAACCCTGTACAGGATGGGAAGGAGAGGGGTTTAGATGTTCTTCTCTGTCAAGATGCTGAGAGAAGACTCTAGTGGATGTATGTTGAAAAGCTCCCTGTCTGATATGAAATTGTTTGACAGTTGATTTGCTGGAGCTTTTTCTTGAAAGAAATGATCTTCCTGTAGCTGATTAAACTGAGAGAACAAGTTCTCCAATTTGTTGTTGCTCTTTTGAAGATCTAAACTTGCAGTAAAGACTGAGAGAGTATTGTTGAAGATGTTCTCAGAAAATGAATGTTGCTAGAGGAAGAAGAAGACCTGTTAGCTTTTTGTTCTTCTGGTTCTTCCTGTATTTCTCTCCTTTTCTTTTTCTCTGTACAGTTGTATGTAATATGTTATGAATATTTTCTTCTTGTTGTTTTAGAAGACTGAGGGTGATAATCTTGTGTATCTTTTTCCTTATTCTCTTTTGAAAATCTCTGACAGATAATAAATGCAAATCCCTTATATTAAGGAATAAATATATCTGAATAGATATTCTGGGAACTGTAAATCTGATGCGCCGTGATCTCTTTCCTTTTCCATGAAATGTCCTTTTCCGAGAAATGTCAACGGCTATAATCTTGGAATAATAAAAGGAAATATATTATCCTTACTTATCTGATAGAAAGAGCCGTTGCTGAAGTCGATCTGAGTTCAGAGAATGAAATAAATATAATCCATCTGAAACTTTCTGAACTTAAATAAGAATTCTTCGATCTGGGTAAAATTCGTCGATCTCAATAAATTTCGTCGAACACAAAATTTAGTTCTTCGACCTCAAATGAATCATGCTGGAAGAATTAATTTTGTTGAGCTGTGGAGAACTTTCGTCGATCTGAAGGTATTCGTCGAACGCAGACTGGAGTTCGTCGAACGGAAGAATTCGTCAACCGCTGAGCCTGGATAAATTCGTCGACCGCTGAGCTTGAGCAAAATCATCGACCGCTGAGCTGAGCAAATTCGTCGACCGCTGAGACGGGATCGTCAACCGCTGAGATGAGATCGTCGGCCACTGAAACAATCTGTTTGTTGACCGCTGAGCTGAGGCGCTGAGACACTGAGATAGAAGCAAGCCGTTCGTCGAACGCAGAGAGCATGCCATTCGTCGAACGCAGAACGCAAGCCGTTCGTCGAATGCAGAGAGCATGCCGTTCGTCGAACGCAGAGAGCAAGCTGTTCGTCGAACGCAGAACGTAAGCCATTCATCAAACGCAGAGAGCAGTTCGTCGAACGCAGTGTGGAGTTCGTCGAACGCAGAAGCCTATTCGTCGAGAAGGCTAAGAGAGAACTCGTGAAGACAACTTATAGAAGAAGAATCGCTTGTCGTCAAGATGATCAAAACGATATCGTTGAGAAGTCGGAATGATCAAGACGATATCATCGATAAGACAGTATGGTTTAAACGATATCAATGAGAAGTCAGAATGATCAAGATGATATCGTCGATAAGACGGTATGGTTTCAATGACATCGTCGAGAAAACCGCAAGTCGACAATAAGTTTACGATGACATCTTTAAGAATACTTCATGTCGTCGTGAATGCAAGTGCAACTATGATACCTTGTATCGTCGAGATATCTTTCTCTAAATAAGACTTAAGAAGACTTGAAGATTTGTCCAAGTCTAAGATGGATCAGTGTAACGGCAAGTTTTGTCGTCGAGATGTTGTCAATGTCATCGAGACATTGCAAATATCGTCGAGACCGATCAAGATATTTCAAATCGCGTTGTTTGCATTTAATGTCACCGCCTGATGGTCCAATCAGTGCGTGATATTAAGGAATGGGTCTATAACACTTAAAGGACGTCATTGGAGATTGTTAGTCGGCTCCTCAGTCATATAAAAGGGATAAGTGTCTGCCCTAATTTTAAAAACTACAGAGAATATACGCACGAATTAATAGAACAGTAATAAAGCTGCGTAAAGAAGGTACAAGAACCAGAGAACAAAATGTTCTCCAAGTCTCAGTCTAGAAACATCGGCTGATAAGTATTGTTCCAGATTGAAGAAAGGATTGAAGTGGAATCTGTGCTGTCCAAGAAAAGATCAAAAGCATTCTCTTCAAGTCCAAGAAGCCAATCTTCATCCAGCTAAAGAAGTATCTCTTATTCTTTCACTGTAGGGCATTTACAAGCCTAAGTTTGTAGGATCTATTTCAGATCTGAGTTGTAGGGCTTGAGGACCTGAGCATTATTGGGCTTGAGGACCTGAGCTTTGGAGGGCTTAAGGGCATGAGTTGTAGGGCTTGAGGGCCTAAGTTGTAGGGCTTGAGGGCCTGAGTATTGTAGGGCTTGTGGGCCTAAGTTGTAGGGCTTGAGGGCCTGAGATTGTGGGGCTTGTGGGACTGAGTTTTGGCAGAGTTTGCTGACCCTAGCACAATGCTAGAAAGGCGCAGAGGGAGAGTGGACTACTCAAGACACCTTGTCTTGAGGAACCACTATACATCTGTCGTTTTTGTGTGGTTTGTTTCTGTGATTGGTTGGTGTGCTATGGTAGATTCATGTATCTCTTGTGCATAAAATTCAAAAATAGCCATATCACCTAATCCCCCCCCCCCCCTAGGTGATAGTTCCATAACTAACAGTTAGAATTCGGGAACCTCCATGGTCGAAGCAAATTTCTTAAGAGAATTTGATCTCTTATTTCTTCTATTTTATTTTCATTTCAAGGTGATTCAAGATCGAGTGCTAGCTGTTTAAATCATTGTGTTGATCGTTATTACTTTGCCTTTTTTCTTACAAACCAAACAACCCATTATTCTATTAATTGGATAATAGAGAATTTCTCAAAGTAAAAAATATTCGACTCGCCCGGATTTTTATACGACCTTGGTTTTTATAAACCTATACTACTTCCGACACTGTACACTTGTTGTTGTCGTTTGCAGGCATAACAATTTTCTGTTTATCAAGTTTTTGGCGCCGTTGTCAGGGAATTTTTGAGTTGATATTTCAAAAAAACGAAATATCTAGTAATTCTATCGTTCCTTATTTTTCATTTTGATTTTAATCTTTTTAAGGTGTAATAATATTCTTAGAAAGGGAGGTATGGTATGTCACCCCAGCATATCTCCTAGTACTAGTGCGAGCCCTTCACCGGGTAGACCTTGGGAAGTCTAGGACTAATTTTAAATCACCTAATAAAATTATTAAAAATATATTTAGCTATAATATCATAATAATACTATAATAATCCTAATAATTTTTATTTTTCTTTCGTCATTTTTTTTGCTTCACCTCTTCTTTTCTCTTCTTTGCTTTTAGTTTATGACCCGAGGAAACTCTTCAGCTAATCTTGAAATTTGTTTTGATCCGGAAATCGAGTGCACCTTACGGTGATGTCTTCGATTTAGTGGTCTACCAATAATTGATGAAGAGTCAATCGGAGAAACTAATGAGGGAGTAATAGAAAATCCCAACCATAATGAGGCCCCGCTATGGACCATGCCCTATTATGCGAAGCCAAATTGGGAGGGAACACAATCTAGTATTATTCGCCCGGCGGTGGCGATAATAATTTTGAAATTAAAATGAGTATCATACAGATGGTACAGCAAACAGTTATATTCGATGGCTGACCGGATGAAGATCCAAATTTATATTTGTTAAATTTTTTGGAAATTTGCGACACATTTAAAATAAATGGCATCACCGATAATGCAATCCATTTGCATTTATTTCCTTTTTCCTTGCGGTCTAAGGCCAAGCAGTGGTTGGGTTCTCTTCCTAGAGGTTCCATCACTACACGGGCCGAGATGACGGAGAAATTTTTAACAAAATATTTTCCTCCGGCAAAGTCCGTTAAATTACGTATGGACTTTCTCTCGTTAATGCAAATAGACTCGGAGTCTCTCTACGACACATGGGAGCGCTTCAAGGAACTTTTACGAAGATGTCCTTATCATGCCCTCCCAGTGTGGCAACAAGTTCAAACATTCTACAATGGTTTGAATCTCCAAACAAGGCAAATGATTGATGCGGCAGCAGGGGGAACTCTTAATAACAAAACCCCTGAGGAGAGCTTTTTGAGGAGATGGCCATGAATGCTTATTAGTTGAATGTGTTATGGTCACGCCCTAACAAGCCGACCGGACTCTTTGAAGTCAAGGCCTCCCCTAAGTTAGCACATCAAGTAGAATGTCTTACTAAGCAAGTGGCAGAGATGTCTGCTTCATCCGCCACCAACTGGGCTAATAATAATAACAATAATAATTTTGTTCAAGAGCACGTAGATTATCTGGGGAACTCTTATCATCCTCCTTGTAACCCGAATAATACCATTCCTTTTAATAATGCATATAATCTGGGTTTTAAGGAATAATCCCAATTTTTCATGGAGCAACCCCAATAATGCTCAACGTCCACCACAAGTGAATCATCCCGGATCTCCTTCGCCGCCACCAAAATCCTCTTTAATAGAAGAGGCCTTCTCTAAATATGTTGCCTCCAATGAGTCCAACATCCAGAACCTCTCTGGATCTATCAAAAGCTTGGAAATCAAATTAGATAGCCCGCCAAGATGATCTCTAAACACCAGCAAGGGTCTCTACCGGGCAATACTGAGCCCAATCCATGGGAGAGCGCCAATGCAATAACCCTCCGTAGCAGAAAGGAGGTAAAATCTCAAAATTTGGCTGAGCCCGAGGTAAACATTTCAACCCCAACTCCGCATTTAATTTCTTCTGATTTAGCTCCGCGCAATTTTCATGCTCATACAATTCCTTATCCTTCTAAAATTCAAAATAAGCGCAACGATGAACAATATAAAATGTTTATAAATATTTTGAAACAAATACAAATTAACATTCCATTCTGCGAGGCATTCTCTCAAATGCCTAAATACGTAAAATATCTCAAAGATTTGCTATCAGTGGGGTCAGTCATGCACGTAGACCGTACGTATCGGGGTGGGAAAGTTGACGACTCTACGCGACAGGGAGATGTGCACCACGGGAGCTCGATTATGTATTATATTCCCCCACTGGTCTTTCCGCTGGTTGGCCAAATTTAGTTTTTACCTGACGTCTCCTACGTCCAAGAGTACACAGGGTTGTATGTTGGGGCTAGAGTAGTGTAGTACATCCATACTCAGAAGTGGCAGTACTGACCACTGTCATCAACGGCCACATCGGTGAGTCCCGCAGGGTTCGCTACCCTGCTGGAAGAGAAGTGGTCCAAACTATATCGATATTGGGTGTTAACTCGGGTTTTGAACACATGCGGTGTGATGGCAGGTTATGAACACCTATGATGTGGTTGCAGGTTATAAACACCATCGTGATTGGGTAAATGCTAGTTGAGCTCTATGTGGAATAACTAATGTTTATACTACAGCTTTTCGGCTATAAATTGATGCGTTTGTTCAGTATAATGCTCCTAGCTTTATTTCTTGAAAATCCAAATATATAAATATGTTGCTGCTAACTCTCTTTTGCTTCGGCTATTATTGTTAGTATTAAGGCTCACTGTCGTCCCCAAGTTTAGGGATCTTGGGGAGGAAGTGTGAATCCACTTAGTCTGTGACTAACGGTTATTGAATAACCATTCACAGGAGATGGAGCAGTGCGAAGTTCGGTTAGCATGTGAGAGCATACCTGCCTTAGAACCCGCACGAGAAGCCACACCAGTCTCATCTCCGATCCTTCGAGACGCGATCCCTTAGCTTGGTAAAAGCAGAGAGAGATTGTAGTTTTTTTAGCCCAATGGGCCGCATGTATAAACTTATGGCTACAGTCTCGTCTCTGGTTTACTTCCATTGTGATGTGATGTGATAAGTTTCCATAGCCTGACAAGGCGGTCATTCTATGCTTGGAGAGTGGGTTATTGTCACTCAGACAACATAAGGTGGACGTCTTGTGTGGTAAGGCCCGTCTCCGACCCGACCCATTTGTGGTTAGGGGAGGGGGGTCTTACAACATGTGTATGCAAATTGCGGAAAGCTATCTATGGCCTTAAACAAAGCCCTCGAGCATGGTTTGATAAATTCAGTAGCACTGTAGCAATCATTGGCCTTACAAGAAGCGTTGTAGATAACTCACTCTTCATTTACAAAATCTCTCAGGGACTGGTGGTTCTTGCAGTATATGTTGATGACATTCTCCTCACTGGTGATGATCAAACTGGAATAACATTAACAAAGAAACATCTTTGTCAACACTTATCACCAAATATATGGGTTATCCAAAGTACTTTCTAGGGATCGAGATTTCACGAAAACATAACTCATTGGTTCTATCACAACGCAAGTATGCTCTTGACCTTCTGCAAGAGACAGGCCTGATTGGGGCTAAACCTGCTCGATGCCCCATGGATGTTGGTGAAGATAAAACATGGCAAAATGATTCACCACCTCTATCAGATATTATTAGGTACAAATGTCTAGTAGGCAAACTTATCTATCTTACGTTAATAAGACCAGACATCTCATATGTTGTAGGAAAGGTTAGTTAGTTCATGCAAGCTCCAAGAGATTGTCATCTATAGTCTTCTCTAAGGATATTAGAGTATGTTAAAGGGGCTCCAGGAAAGGGACTACTCTTTCAGAATAATAATCATCTAAAGATTGAAGCCAACTCAGATTCTAGCTATACAGATGATAAAGAAGATCGCGCGCAAGTCTACTTTGTTGAAAATGTTGAAGTGTGAAGTTGGTGGTCAGGGAGGTGGTCGCGCGGTCTGGTCTAACCGCGCGGCCTCGCGGTCTCCTCTACGGTCTGACCTATTCGGTCTAGCCGCAAGTTATTCAGTCTGACCGCCGTTCTCTCTGTCCAAGGCTGCCGAGGTGAGGTCGCGCGGTCTCGTTCGTGTGACCGCGTGGCGAGCTGTTAATTCAGTACTGTGCGGGTTAAGCTGTTGACCGCACAGGGTTGTTGTTCTGGTATCTAGCAGTCCGGTCTGGTGACTGTCCAGGTTCTTGTTGGTGCGCGCCGACTAAGGTGATCTTAGTCGTGCGGTCTCCTCTTTGTGTTCGCTTATGCTGGTCTATTGGCGATCTGATGGTGTATGTGGACACTGGTGTTGGTCGACTTAGTGGGTTGTTGCCTTAGTCGACTTGGCTGTGTTCGCAGTCTCTAGAGGAGGTCTCATTTATGCAAACACTGGTGGTGGGCATCATAACCATGCGGGTTGTCATGATCGCGTGGCTTCTTGGAGGAGTGGTGATCTCCTGGTCAGGTTGAAGTCGGCGAGCTCACTAAGCGCAGAGCGATCTTCTGCTGACGGCGTGGGTAAACCGGTCTTGGTCGTGCGGTCAGGGTTGTGACTCTATCTCATAAGTTGGTGATTGGATCTGGTCCCACGCCTATAAATAGGTGTCACTGTAGCAGCAATATCATCGCACCAAGTGTAAGCTGAACTCGTGCCTAGAACTTGCGGTCTCGTTTTTGTGACCGCCCGGTTTGCTGATTGAATTTCCTTTGTGCAGCTTCTGCGGATTGTGCGGACAGCAGCGGTCACCTCTTCTTCTAAGGTGTCTGGGCTGTCTTATGGCTTGCAGTGTGGGTTGCTGGAGTTCGGGAGAATCAGTGGAGTTCGGGAGGTCGCGGAGCTTTAGTGGTGATGTTCAAGTTGCCGGCAGTCTGTTCGCGTGGTCTCACTTTTCTAGTCGCGCGAACACCCAGGCCGCGCAGTTTGGCGGCTTCTGTGTTCAGACCGCAAGTTATCTTTCTTCAGCATTGTATTTCTCTTTTTGGTTTTGTGTACTGGCAAAATCATGTCTCACCATGTATACCTCGCTCTGTAATGAAGAATCCTGCTGTTATCAATAAAGATTGTTTTGCTTCATGTGCTTCTGGTTGTTGGCTGTAACTTTAAGTTGTACGATTCCTGCTCACTCCTAGATCTACGGAAAATTTCACATGGTATCAGAGGGAGGTTGGAGTGGATAGAGCAGTGAACAACTTAAAGTTGCCATCGCCTTTGTGAAGAATGAACCAGTGGTAGAGCCATGGAAGCAGGTTTTGCAAGAGGTCTTGGAATTGAGATGCTCACGTCGACTAACTTCAAGAAGTGGAAGTCGTGCATGCAGAGTTATCTTCTGGGCGAGGACCTCTGGGAGGTTGTTGGAGGAGATAGTACGGAGGAAGTTGTCCCAGTTGGGGATAATGGTCATGAGGTGAGGAAAAGGAGGAGGATTAATGTGAAAGCAGAGTTCACTCTGAAAAGGGCAATATCACCTGACCTATTCGATCACATCTTAGGGTGTCGATCAGCTGCCGAGATCTGTAGAGCCCAAGACGGGATGTTTAACCAGTAAAATGTACCGAGGCTACAGTTCCTGGAAAATGAGCTGGCTAGGTCGGCTTAGGGAGATCTGTCTATCTCTACGTTCTTCCTAAAGATGAAGAACCTGTGCGCTGAGATTTCAGCACTGGATCCTGATGAGCCAATTTCTGAGGCGAAGCTGAAGAGACACATCATCCGCGGCTTGTGGAAGGAGTATGTGGCTTTTGTGACGTCGGTGCAGGGTTGGGCAAATCAGTCGCCTCTGCTGGAGCTGTAGAATCTGCTTGCGTCGCAGGAGAGCCTGGCAAAGCAGATGGCGGGGGTGTCAGTGTCTGGGGGAGAAGGCGAGGTACTCTTCACAGGGAAGAAGAGATGGGATAAGAAGAAGAAGACCGTTGGAGGCAATGGGCCTGCAACCTCTGGACAACAGGAGAGGGGCTATGCTCCCAAGGCTGAAGGAAAGAAGAAGGGAGAAGGACCCAAATGCTTTAGGTGCGAAAAGCTTGGTCACATCAGGAAGGATTGCCGGGTGAATCTTCAGCCAGGGCATGCTGCTGCAGGGAAGGAGGAAACTGAGACCGGGTCAAATGATGGAGGATGGGGAGGAGCCTTATCGGCTTCTGTCGAAGCTGCGACTCCTATCAACTATCAGGAAGACTGGATCGTGGACTCGGGTGTGGTCATCACCTCACCGGGGACGAGCCGAAGCTTTCTTTAGGAAGACTGGATCGTGGACTCGGGGTGTGGTCATCACCTCACCGGGGACGAGTCGAAGTTTTCTTCAGCACAGCTTTACTCCGGTAATGATGCTATCATAATTGCTGATGATACTGTCCATACTGTCAAGAAGGTGGGGGTTGTTTCCTTGGGCAGTGACAGGGGGACACTAACGTTGAAGAGTGTCTATCATGTGCCTGGAATGAGGAAAAATCTCTTCTCTGTGACCAATGCTGTAGACGCTGGGTATCACGTTCTGTTCGGTCCAACAGAAGTAAGGTTTCTATGAAATGTTGAGGCAGTAAAGGCCGATGTCGTTCATGTCGGGAGAAGGGCAAAAGACATGTTTGTTTTATCGACAAGTTCTTATGTTGACAAGATGAGAACAAATGATAGTGCCGTTATATGGAACGAGAAGTTTTGGCATGTAGGGATGGATAAGCTGAAGGCTATGGTGATAAAAGGTCTAGTCAAGGGCCTGCCTAATCTATCTTCCTACGGTGACGGTCATGTTTGTGCAGAATGTCAGTTCGGCAAGTCTCATCGACTGCCGTTTGATAAGTCGAAGACAAGGAGTAGTGTGTCGTTGGAGTGTATCCACGGTGACTTGATGGGACCGACTGCTACCCCAAGCCTCTGAGGCAGCAGATATATGCTGGTGTTGATCGACGATTACACCAGATATGTCTGGGTCTATTTCCTGAAGGAGAAGGCGGAGGCGTTTGCTAAGTTTGTGGAGTTCAAGGAGCTAGTGGAGGGTCGGCTAGGCCTGCGGATAAAGAAGCAGAGAACTGATAACGGAGGTGGGGGGGTCACCTCTGGTGAGTTCTTTAATTTTTGCAGGAAGTTAGGCATCGAGAGGGAGCTTACTTGTGTGCATACTCCACAACAAAATAGAGTTGCAGAGCGAAAGATCCGTCATCTGACGGAGACCTGTAAGTTTTTGTTGCATGCCAAGAGTATCCCAAGGTCCTTCTGGGCGGAGGGAATGTCTTGTGTCGCTTACGTCATCAACAGGATGCCTCTAAGTCTCATCAACATGTTGACCCCGCATGAGATGATGTTCAAGGAAAAGCCAAGCGTGGCACACCTTCGGGTGTTTGGTTCCACCTACTATGTGCATGTTCCAGATGCGCTTCGGACGAAGCTAGATGCAAAAGCAAGAAAGCTAGTCTTCGTGGGATATGATGATCGGAAGAAGGGATGGAAGTGCATGGACCTGGAGACGGGGAGACTTGTTGTATCTTGCGACGTTGTATTTGATGAGGTGACGTCGTACAAGGGAAGTTCTGGTGTTGAGTTTCCAGAAAGCAGGGTGAAGGAGCCGGAGAGAGCTGTGGAAAATCTTCAGGTGGAGCTATCTTTGTCACCAGGTGGTCCATCCATGTCTACTTTTGAAACGGAGGCTTCTGGATCAGGAAGCAGGGGGAGCGATGCTCCTAGTACATCTGGAAGGGGAGATAGGGAAGAAGCAGCTGAGGATAATGCGAGTCAGGAGAAGGTGTTGAGGAGATCGAAGCGAATGATCATTGCCCCTGATCGCTATACAGGAGGAAACATGGTGAGCTTTGTCTCGTGTTTCTTCATTGGTCCCCTGGATGAGCGGGAACCAGTGAGCTTTGAAAAGGCCAAAGGCGTGAAACAGTGGGATTCGGCTATGGAAGAAGAGATGGCAGCTCTTGATAAGAATGAGACCTAGTCTTTGGTGCCCAGGCCTAAGGTATCACCCCTGTGACATGCAAATGGGCCTATAAGCTCAAGAAGAAGGCAGACGGCAGTATCGAGCGATACAAGGCTCGCCTTGTGGCTCGTGGATTCTCGCAGCAATACGGTGAAGATTATGAAGAGTCATTTAGTCCGGTGGCAAAGATGACTTCAGTACGGTTCATTATTTCCTTGGCGGCATTCTATGGGTGGGAGATTTGGCAACTCGTCGTAAAGAATGCTTTCTTGTATGAAGAGATTGACAAGGATATTTTCATGGTCCAGCCGCAAGGCTTCGTATCTGAAGATTTTCCAGACTATGTCTGTAAGCTGAAGAAAGCCATGTATGGGTTGAAGCTAGCGCCGAGGGCGTGGTACGGGAAGATCGCAGAATATCTCCTATTCTGTGGATTCGGTGCTTCATACTCTGACTCAAGCTTGTTTGTCAAGAAGAACCGGGAGCTTCAAGTCATCGTGTTGCTTTACGTCGACGATATGATCGTGACGGGGAATTCGAAGGAGGAGGTAACAAAGCTTCAGGCTGAGCTATCTATCAGGTTTGAGATGAAGGACTTGGGTGAACTCCACCATTTCCTTGGACTCAAAGTGCAGAGGAAAGGAAGTGGAGTGTTGGTGTCCCAAGCTGGATATGCGGAGCGAATCGTGGAGCGATTCGGCATGAAGAAAGGGAAATGCATTTCTACACCTCTGGAGAAGGCCATGAAACTTCGGAAGGATGAGGGGAGGATTCTGGAAAATCCGATTGTGTTCCGAGCTTTGGTTGGGAGCTTGATTTATCTGACGATAACTAGTCCAGATATTGCGTATGCAGTTGGCAGGGTGAGTCGTTATATGGCAGAACCACGAGTGCCTCATCTACTAGCGACCAAGAATATTTTGAAGTATGTCAAGGCGACTTCAGATATGGGTCTCCTATACAGGAGGGATGCGGGCTTCGAGGTGCATGGCTACATGGATGCTGATTATGAGGGAGATTCGGATGATCGGAAGTCGACGTCTGGATTCGTCTTCATGGCGGGCCCTACGACTATATCATGGTGCAGCAAGAAGCAGGATTCTGTGTCTGTCTCTACCACGGAAGCAGAATATAAGGCTTCGACCTTGGCAGCTCAAGAAGCCATCTGGCTTAGGAGGTTGGTGGGAGACGTCCATTAGGAGGTTCGGGCTCCGACTCTGCTCCGCGGAGATAATGAGAGTGCTCTCAAACTGGTTACTAATCCAGTGTGTCACGCGAGGACCAAACATATTGAGATCGAGCATCATTTCATTCGTGAGAAGGTGCTGGAGGGGTCTCTTTCGGTCGAGCATGTTCAGAGTCTGGACAACGTTGCTGACATATTCATAAAGGCGCTGGCGAAGGGGCCGTTCACTCGGCTGAGGAGTTTAGTTGGGTTGTTTGAAAGGAGAGTTTAGTTCTTATTTGTCTGTTAAAACTCTTGTTTAAGTTTGCTTTCAAAATAGGTGATATATATAAATACATATGATGTTTGTTGATTGCTGATTGAGAGATAAAATCAAACAGTAGAAGCATATAAAAATATCATAGCAATAATAAGAAATAAAACAACAAGCAAACCAAGCAATATCCAGATGACACAAAGAAATATAGTAGTTCCCCTCAACTGGGTACATCTACTCTTCTACCCACTGATAAGAATCCACTAGGAGAGTTGATCAGGTGCCCTCACACCAAGGTGTTTTTGATCAGGTGTCCACACACCAATGGAGGTTTGATCAGGTGCCCAATTCACCTATAAGCTTTTGATCAGGTGCTTATAAACCAACTATATTTTTTGATCAGGTGTCTTTCCACCAAGGAGTTACACTTTTGAAGGGAGTATTAACCCTGTACAAGAAAGGTGAAGGAGAAAGGGAAAAGATTTATTGTTCTTCTCTTTGTGCTGAGAAGACTCTTGATGAAGATCCTGATTGGTAGTTGAGTTGGATCTTGATGATGATGATGTTGAAGAAGACTCCCCCTGTCTGATTTAGTTTAGATGATAGCCCTGAGTATGGAGCTTCTTCTCTAGAAAGCAAATCCGATGTTCTTCTTTTTGCAGTTATGATCCTGAGCAAGTAATAGTGTTTGGTGTCTCAGGATGAAGATGATCTGCAAGAAAGAAGTTAGGCAAAAAGAAGATATAATAATATATTTGATCTGATCATCTTTTTGCTCCTCTGTTTCTCTTCTTCTTCCTTTTCCTGTACAGCAAGTGTTAATGTATTCTGCCTATCTATATTAGATATGTACAGCAATATATATTCTGTATATATATATTAAGAGAGAACATATGTATATATTCTGATATATATTCTGCTGTAATATATTCTGCTGTCGTGTATAGCTGTTTGAATCCTTGCCGACCAAAGAGGAAAGAATTAATGTCTCTTTCATTTCCCAGATCCTTGAGCAGATAACTTGCCGTGTTTGGCTTGCTGCAACGACTCTATTAATTAATGCTTTTGCCAAACGGCTATAGCATTAAATGCTTGCACGCTGTAATATTAAATCAGCAATATAAATATAGAAATATAGAAATATTACTTTAATAAAGTCTGACAACATAATATAATAAGAAATATAACTCTGCATAAATTTTGTCGAGCTGAGCTCCACTTTCGTCGGGCTCAAACATTTGATTCGTCGACCTCATTATTAAGTTTACTGTTTCTGAACATCTGCTGAAATTCGTCGACTGTTGTTCGTCATTCGTCGACCGCTATTCCACGTTCGTCGACCGCATCTTCCTTGCTGTAATCTGTCGAGCACTGCTATCTGTTCGTCGGGCGCCATCCGACGAATGCTGAGCGACGTTCGACATTCGTCGAACGCCAGTGAACTATATGTAATTTTATTTCTTCTCTTATATTATCTTATATTAATTTCTCTTATAATATTTTCTCTTATATTATTTTCTCTTATTTTAATTAGCCTATTATTATTATATATATATTTCTTAGTATATTATTAATATGTATATATTATTTTCAGCCTATTAACTTAATCTGATTTATCCTAAGTCATTATGATATAAACTTTAGACATTAAAGGTGGATCCTAACTCAAATCAAACCTAAGGTTCCAACACTGTTTTCAACTTCCCACTTCAAGGGGGAGTGTTGAAAATGTTGAAATGTGATGTTGGCGGTCTGGGAGGTGGTCGCGCGGTCTGGTCTAACCGCGCGGTCTCACTGTCTCCTCTGCGGTCTGACCTATTCGGTCTAGCCGCAGGATATTCGGTCAGACCGTCGTTCTCTCTGTCCAAGAATGCCGAGGTGAGGTCGCGCGGTCTGTTTCATTTGACCGCGTGGCGAGCTATTTATTCAGTACTATGCGGGTTAAGCTGTTGACCGCATAGGCTTGTTGTTCTGGTATCCGGCAGTCCAGTCTGGTGACTGTCCGGGTTCTTGTTAGTGCGCGCCGACTAAGCTGATCTTAGTCGCGCGGTCTCCTCTTTGTGTTCGCTTATGCTGGTCTCTTGGCGATCTGCTGGTGTATGCGAACACTGGTGTTGGTCGACTTAGTGGGTTGTTACCTTAGTCGACTTGGCTGTGTTCGCGGTCTCTGGAGGAGGTCTCGTTTATGCGAACACTGGTTGTGGGCATCATGACCATGCTGGTTTTCATGATCGCGCGGCTTCTTGGAGGAGTGGCGATCTCATGGTCAGGTTGAAGCCGACGAGCTCACTAAGCGCGGAGCGATCTTCTGCTGATCGCGCGGGTAGACCGGTCTTGGTCGTGTGATCAGGGCGGTGACTCTATCTCATAGGGTGGTGACTGGATCTAGTCCCACGCCTATAAATAGGTGTCACTGTAGCAGCAATATCATCGCACCAAGTGTAAGCTGAACTCGTGCCTAGAACTTGCGGTCTCATTTTTGTGACCGCCCAGTTTGCTGATTGAATTTCCTTTGTGCAGCTTCTGCGGATTTTGCGGACAGCAGCAGTCACCTCTTCTTCTAAGGTGTCCGGGCGTTCTTGCGGCTTGCAGTATGGGTTGCTAGAGTTCGGGAGAATCAGTGGAGTTCGGGAGGTCGCGGAGCTTCAGTGGTGGTGTTCAAGTTGCCGGCAGTCTGTTCACGCGGTTTCCCTTTTCTAGTCGCGCGAACACCCAGGCCGCGCGGTTTGGCGGCTTCTGTGTTCAGACCGCCAGTTATCTTTTTTCAGCATTGTATTTCTCTTTTTGGTTTTGTGTACTAGAGAAATCATGTCTCGACATGTATACCTCGCTCTGTAATGAAGATTCCTGTTGTTATCAATAAAGATTGTTTTGCTTCATGTGCTTCTGGTTGTTGGCTGTAACTTTAAGTTGTACGATTCCTGCTCACTCCTAGATCTACGAAAAATTTCACATACTTCGGGTTTTTGCATCTTTGTAGGGGAACTTTAGTGAGTTGGAAGAGAAAGAAACAATTGGTTGTCTCAAGGTAAAGTGCAGAAGCTAAGTATCGAAGCATGACATCGACAACTTGTGAACTTAAATGGTTAAGAGCTCTCATGCTGGACTTAAGAGAAGTTATAACCATCCGCTGCCAAGGTTCTGCGAAAACAAAGCTACTATATACATATCTAAGAATTTGGTGTTCCTTGAGAGGACAAAATCATTGAAGTAGATTGTCATTTTATTAGAGAAGAAATATTGAAGAAACAAATTTGTACTCCATTCGTCACATCTGACAATGAACTAGCAGATAGTTTTACCAAACCAGTATCTACCTCTTTTTCAAACATTTGTGACAAGCTAGGCATGATTAACATATATTCTCCAGCTTGAGGGGGAGTGTTGAAGTATGGAGTCTGTGCAGACTGGCGCTTCTCCCTGGCTGTCTGTCTTTATCAGATCACGCGACCTCTGAAGGATTCTGCATGGCGGTCTGCCTTTATCAGACCGCATGATCTATCAGACAGCGCGATCTCTGGCGGTCTATCTTTGTCTGACCGCCCAGTCATGTGGTTTGTCTTGTATATTGTTTAGTCCCACATTGGTAGTTTGTAATATCCCTCTCTCCTCCATTCTATATAAAGGAGGTCATACCTTTGTAATAGTTACTTTTTTCGAAAATAAAAATTATTATTATTTTCCTTCTTTTGCGATCTCTTTTTTTTTGTTCGCACATTCGACATTAGGAGTTAACAGGTAGAACCATTTCAAGTCGCCTCAGCTCCAAGTGTTCTTGAGGAGTTCTCATTCTATGTTTTGTAGATGATATCCTCCAATCTTTAGAGCTTCTAGAACCCTGAATGTTCCTTTCCAGTTTGGGTTGAGCTTATCCATGGCGATAGATCTTCCAATAACAACCATCTTCAACACGAGATCTCCCATCTGGAGTTGCTTAATTCAAATATACTTTTCGATGTATCACATCATCCTGCATGATCTCTTCCTGCCGGGTAGTGGAGAGATCCCAAAGTTCTTCGATGAAGTTGAGAAAAAGCCTCTCTTCCTCCTTATTCTCAAGATGGCACCCCTCCTCTCCATCCCACACTGCCACCACCCTCGGGATCCTTACCTCGAACTCCATGGGGATGAGAGCATTTGAGTCATGGGATAGCTTTAATGGAGTTTTGCTTATTGTTAAGTTCAAAGTGTTCCTCAGCGATGAAAGGACCAAGGGAAGTTGTTCCGCCCAACTCCCTCTCAAGTTTTCTACTTTTTTATTGAAGAAGAGGAAGACCCTTTTTGTCGAGCATCCTCCTAGAAGTATTTCTGGAAGGTGTTCCTTCTTTCCAGATTTCTAATGAATTTTCTGAATTTTGACCAGGAGACCTTCTTCATCTTCATCATCATTTTCGTTGCTCTCCTTCTTTGACTTCAGTGCCAATGCCTATTTCTTTGTCTCTGTGGTGTATTCATCATGTTGAATCTAAAGTTCTACCTCTTGGGTTTTGAGATTCCCAATGAGGTTCTCGATCTGGAGTATTCTTAGGTTGTGTGACTCTGAGATGGCCGTCACCTTTGGACTGAACCTCGGAGGTAGAGAGCGAAGAATTTTTCTGACCAAGTCGTCGTCGGAGTAGATCTTTCCAAGAGCTGTTGAAGTGTTGACGATCTTGGTGAAGCGTGCGTACATCAAGTTGATGTCTTCTTCAGCATCCATCCTGAATTTTTCTTATTCCGATTCCAGTTGGAATAGCTTTGCATCTTTCACCTGTGATGTACCTTTATGAGTAACTTCTAATTGGTTCCAAATATCATAAGCTGTTACACATGTGGAAATTCGATTAAATTCAGTTCGATTTAGTGCACAATAAAAAGCATTCATTGCCTTTGCATTATTTTTGCACTTGAGTTTATTGTTAACATCCCATTTATCCTTGAGTTTTTCTATAGTAGCCTCTCCTATTACAATTGTAGGAGGAGAGTACCGAACTTCTACCATGTTCCAAACTTCTACATCCATGATCATAAGAAAACACATCATTCTATTTTTCCAATAGTTGAAATTTGTCCCAGTAAAAAGAGGTGGTCAACTAACACCCTGCCCCTCCAGAAAAGCGAGATCATAAGACGTCATTTATTCCTGGTTGTTAGACCGTTTGGAATAAACCCCTCTGATACCACTTGGAGGAGATCAAATCTAAAAAACCGAACCGAAGAGTGAACACGTTTGGTTTATTTGCTCAGTACAACCCGGAGTCCGGGCATCGGACGAAAGAATTTTTGCTTATAGGGTGGGGGTGAATAAGGGTTTTAAAACCTTGTGTTATATTTTGATTTTCTTGAAAAGCTTAGAGATCAAAATAGAGAAAAACAAAATAAATCAAGTGAAATAAAATAGAGACATGATTTTATTAATATGAAATGTAGGATTACAAAACTTGATTTCTTATAACGCTAGAAATCGAAGGTGAATAATAAAAAAGTCTTTTTTTCTATCCTGACTCGTATCCCCACGAACCGGTGGCTTTAGCCTATCCTTCCCTGGATATGGACTCGAGCACCCCCTATACCAAATTTAAATCTAGTTGCCAACACGAGGCGAATTTCTCCCTAAGTCCTACGCAGACCTAGTCGCCAACACGAGGCAAATTTACTACACGTTTACAATAATAAGGAAATAAAAATAACAACAACAATATTGAAACTCCCTTTTGAAGAACTTCTGAAGTTGGAGACGAACGACCGTTGTAGAATAAGCGTGTTTGAATCGATCGTCGGTAGGATGTGGCGTGAAGAAATCCTCCTTCAAAAACTCACGGAACTTTGGGTGGGAGATCAATTCTCGGCAGAATAGGGCTCTGGGATATTGGCACTCAACCTCTCTCAAACTTGTGTGTTGAAAATGAGAGAAGAAGGGTCCATATATATGAGAAAGAGCTAGCGCATGTGATATCGCTACCGCCGGCGCTATCCTGAATTAGGAAATATTCACTGCGTGCATATCTTCATTCCAAGGAAACCCTACCACAATTCCTCTTATGCTCCGAGATAGTGCATGCGCTAGCCTCTAGCACCTTCTAAAAGTGCCTCCCAAAATTGCTCTAATCAGAGCTAGCACCTGTGCTAGGTGCTACCGCCGACGCTAGTGGCAAGCTGGAATTTTATCTTCAAACTTGGGGGCAACCTTCTTATGTTATCCTTGAGTCATGTGGCATTGTTTCCTGCACAATTAAACACACAAGATCAAATACACATAGGATTTTTTTTTCTCAAACCTAGGAGATGCGGAAGACCATGTTCCAATAGATAGTATGCTCCATTTATTACTGTAGAGTATAGGCCATATGTCCAGTACTTCTCAAATATTTATAAGTCCAAAATCGCCGAGAAGGACTGGACATATCGTTGAATAAGTATGAATGTATCATTGAGACCACTCACAGAGATCAGCATAAGGTATATGTCAGTAATCGTCGAGATAATATGGACGATCCCACAATATCATTGTGACAACAGAGTATACATGACGATATCATCGTGAAAATAAGAAGAATTAATCAAGTCACAATATCATCGTGTCAACAAGAATCACATGACGATATAGTTGTTAAGTCTGGCATGATGAAGCTGTCAAAAAGACTTAAGTTAATGTGTTCAGCTAAGTTGACGACAACATCGTAAAGTGGCCAGGTCGTCGAGAAGACTAAGGCAGAGCTCATGGAGAAAGTCTGCAGTAGAAGTATTGTTTATGGTCAGGATGATCTAGACGATATCGATGATAAGTAAGAATGATCAAGACGATATCATTGATAAGATAGAATGATTTCAACGACATCGTCGAGAAGACCTCAAGTCGACAAGATGTTCACGACGACACCATTGAGATGACTTCGCGTTGACGTGAGTGCAAGTGTAGCTGAGATATCTCATATCGTCGATATAGCCTTCTCTGAAGAAGATTTAAGAAGACTTGAAGATTTGTCTAACTCAAAGATGGATCGGCGTGATGGCAAGCCCTGTCGTCGATATGTTGCCAATATCGTTGAGATGTTGTTAATATCATTGAGACAGACCAAGATAATTCAAAACTTGATGTCTTCATTTAATGCCACCGCCTGATGGTCCAATTGGCGCATGACGTTAAGGAATGGGCCTCTGACACTTAAAGGACATCTGAGTAGACCGTTAGACGGCCCCTCAGTCATATAAAAGGATTAGTGTCTGCCCTAATTTCAATACACAGAGAATACACAAATCAATCAAACAGTAAAAGCGGCTGTGAAGAAGGAACAACTACTCGAGAACGAATCTCTCTTATTCCTTATTATCCAAGACTCGGTCTACCAACATCGACTGATAAGCTGTGTTCCGGATTGAAGAAAGGATTGAAGAGAAGTCTGCACTCTAAAAGATAAAATCTATTGCATTCTCATCAAGTCTAGAAGCCGTCTTCGCCAGGCTTCAGAAGATCTTTTCACTTATTCTTTGTAGTGCTTTTACAAGCTGGGATTGTAGGCTCTAATATTGATCTGAGATTGTAGGGATTGAGGGCCTGAGCTGTAGGGCTTGAGGGCCTGAGTTTGTTGGGCTTGAGGGCCTGAGTTTGTAGTGCTTTAGGGCCTGATTTGTAGGGCCTGAGAGCCTGAGTTTGTAGGGCTTGAGGAACTGAGTTATAAGATCTGAGTTTTGGTGAAGTTTGCCGACCCTAGCACACTGCTAGATAGGCGCAGAGGTACAGTGGACTACTCAAGACACAGTGTCTTGAGGAACCACTATAAATTTGGTGTTCTTGTGTGCTGTGCTTATGAGATTATTTGCTGTGTTGTGATCTATTTCTATAGTTACTGTGCTTAATATTTAAAACAACTATATCACATATTCTCCCCCGCCCCTCTAGGTGATTGTTCCATATATAACAAGTGGTATCAGAGGTAGGTTGATCAAAGAGTGACTTAACAGACGGATCTAGATCTTGGAACTATTCCCTATGGCTGGAAGTTATCCGCACAGAGAGACGAGATCCATTAATCTCCCAACCTGCACCAAAGAAAACTTTCCCATTTGGAAAGAAAGGGTCAGACTGTTCATGGAAGTTGCTGATCCCAGAGTTTTTCTGTCTGTTCAAGAGGGTCCCTTCATACCCATGACTGCATCAACCATTGATCCTACTCTGAGAGTGCCAAAGAAATATGCTGACCCGAGCAAGGATGAACTTGCCCTGGTAGGCCTTGATAAGAGGGCACAAAACATTATTGTGAGTGTCGTTGATGACTCAACCCTCCAAAATCTCATTCACTACAAAACTACTAAGGAGATGTGGGACTCCCTGGTTGTCTATATGGAGGGGACTAAAGAAGTATGGGATGATAGGAAATTCCTTGTAAATCAGGAATATGAGGTCTTCAAACAAGGCCAGAATGAAAATATCTCTAACTATTATGAGAGATTTTTCAAGATTGTAAATGGCTTTAAGAACTATGGAAGAGAATTTACAAATTCATATTTGAATGATAAGTTCCTTAGATCCCTCACTAAGGAATGGGATATTAAAATATGTGTCATCAGAGAAATGGGTCAACTGGGCAACATGGAGCCCAAAAACCTATATGGGAAGTTGCTGTCTCATGAGCTTCAACTTAAAACCAGAAAAGCTGAAGAATAAAGCTCAAGGGGGAGCACCAGAGAAAGATCCATGTCTTTTAAGGCTGAAGTCATGAGGAGAATCAGGGACAAGGCTCCTGCAACTCAGGACAGATCTGAAAGCAGTGAAGCTTCTAATGCCAGCACATCAAAATCTGACAACATAGATAAAGAACTGGCCCTCTTCTCCAAATAGTTCAAAAAGCTGATATCTAGAAGGAGAAGAGACAACTATAGATCATCATCTTCAAACTATAGAAGATCTAGTCAACCTGATAGATCTAAATCCTCAAGGAAGGAAAGGTACACATCTAAACCCAACAAATATGATTTAACTAACACAATTTGCTACTGATGTAATAAGACATGTCATATAATTGTTGATTACCCCTCCAAGAAGAGTTAATCAAAGAATTATGAAGACAAAAGATGGTCAACGGACAAAAAGAAATCAGAAAAAAGGATTCATAGCAAAAAAAAATCAGAACACTGAGTGATTCTGATTCAAGTTCTTCAAAAACTGAGGAGAAAACTCCTATGGTCCTTATGGACATAAATAAAGAAATCCATGATGACAAAATCTCTCCTGGGAAGGTACTTATCAGAGCTTCTTTATCTGCCTCTGATTCTGAATCAATGGCTGATTCCTTGCATGATGATGAAGGTGAGTCTGTTGACAACATCACATCCTCAAGATCCTCACATGAGGATGAATCTGAATTAATGAAGCAATATGAAGCTTTGTGGGAAGCTTTCAAGAATAAGAAAAAACTCCTAAAGTTTAGTCTAAGGAGTTAACATCCTTGAAAACTACCCACTCTAAGCTTCAGGAGACAGCTGAGAAGCTGGCTGCTTTAAGTAAAGAAGTGGACAGATTCAAGGAAGCCACAAAGCTCAAAAATGCTCAATTGGCTCAGAAGAACGAGGTCATCAAGGACCTTGAGGAAATCCTGATGTCTGAAAAGAGAATTGTTGGCAGCTTTTCAAAGCCCAAGATTGTCCTTCCAATCATTGACATTTTCTCTACACCATTTAGAGCTGGTGTAGGTTTTAATAAGGAGACAGTCAAGGGCAAAGCTTTTGAAGCTCAACCTTCTTTTAAGAAGGTGCTGCTAGCATCAAATCCTTTTGACCAGAAAGCTTTGTATGGTCATCTGACCAATGCTTGCTCAACAAGTGGCAATAAGCCCTCTATCACATGTAGAAGAGCAGGCATTGGGCTGAGTGCATTTAAAGCACCCCATGAAGAGAGTCAGATGAAGAATCCTGGTCCCTTTATCCATAAACATGCAGCAACAACAACACTCAAAAGCAAGGGAAAGGCAACTCCTACCAAGCCTATTCCCAAGAAGGTGAACCAAAAGGTGGTGAGTCCAGCTCCACTACATACTCACACATGTGAGATTTACACAAGTCTTGTTAGGCCAGCTGTCATCACTCCTGCCCACCAACATTGCCATCATACCCAGATGGTGAGGCAGAAGAGAAGATACAACAGGTATGAGTGCTGGTGTTTTGGAAAAGTTGGTCATTTTGCCCTGGATTGTTGGTTCAACCCAACAATGCCAAGTGCAAAAAGAGTGCAGAATACTGAGAGGTGTGTTGTTTGATTTTATCCCCATAACAGAAATCAAGGACCCAAATCCAATTGGGTATATCAGGGGAAGTAATCTTTCTTGTAGGTATGTCCAAAAGCCAACCAATCTCCCATTTGGTATTTGGACAGTGGTTGCTCCAGGCACATGATTGGAGTAAGGAGATATCTGAGAAACTTCACCCCTGTGGAGAATGGAACAACAGTCATATTTGGAGGTTCATAAAAAAGCGTGACCAAAGGTTATGGTAACATTTCTAATGACTTAGTTACCATCACAAAGGTAGCTTATGTGGAAGGATTGAATCACAATCTCATAAGCATAAGTCAACTTTGCGTTCTAGGTTTTGTTGTTTTCTTCTACAAGGATAAGTGTTTAGTTAAGAAATCCTTAGAAACTGAGGCTACGTTAACTGGCACTAGGAGTGGAAATATCTATTGTCTAAATTTCTTCCATTCAAATTCTTCCATGCCTGTATTTTGTGGCTAATGAGAAAGAGGCTCTATGTGTTCATTGGCACAAGTGACTTGCTCACATTAATTACAAAACCATAAGCAAGATTTTCTCTCAAGACCTGCTTAGAAATGGACCCAATATTAAGTGCATTAAAGAAGGTCCTTATCAGGCATGCCAACTTGGCAAGCAAACTAGGACCAACTTCAAGAGCATCTCTAATAAAGATTCCTCAAGGTTTCTGTTTATGTTGCACATGTATTTTTTTGGTCCTATATCAGCTCTCAGCCTAGGAGGGAAGGCTCATACCCTTGTAGTAGTTGGTGACTATTCAAGGTTCACTTGGGCGTTCTTCCTTAAAAAGAAGTCAGATACCTTAGACTACTTGAAGAACTTTGCCAGGCAGATCCAGAATGAAATAATCTATACTGTGGTCAAGTTTAGAAGTGACTATGGTACAGAATTTCAGTCAGGAGCCATGATAGAATTCTGCCTAGAGCTGGGTATCTCCCAAGAATTTTCCTCACCTAGAACTCCTCAACAAAATGGAGTTGCAGAGAGGAAAAATAGAACCTTAATAGAGGCTAGCAGGACATTGCTGAGTGACTCTTATCTACCAGAATATTTATGTGCATAGGCTGTCAATACAACTTGTCATGTGATAAATAGAGCCTCCATCATCAAAGACCACAAGAAAACTCCTTATGAGCTGATGAAGGGCAGAAAACCCACCTTATCCTACTTCAGAATCTTTGGTAGCAAATGCTATGTACTTAACAATGGAAAATCCAAGCTAAACAAGTTTGCTGAGAAAAGCAGTGAGTGTATTTTTTGTTGGTTACAGCTCCTATAGTAAAGCTTATAGGGTGTACAACATCAATACCCAAGTAGTAGAATAATCTATGCATGTTGTATTTGATGAGACTAGCCTTATTCATAAAGGCTGGTCTAGTTCATTAGTGAATGCAGGCACAACAAAGAAAATGGAAAAGCTATCCATTGAAGACAAGGCTGAAACTTCAAGGAAAGATAATGACCAATCAGTGATAGTTGAATTGGAAGATGATGTTGTGGAAGGCTTAGATACAGCAGAAGAAGTACAACTTGAAGACCTTATCATAGAAGAAGTTCCTAGAAGACTGCCAACTGCCCTTAGACAAGTCAGACATCATCCTCAAGAGAAAATTATAGGAGATATTAGTTAAGGAGTACGTGCTGACAAGGAGCAGGTAATTGAATAAATTATTGTACTTAAGTTTTCTCTCTCAAATTGAAACCAAGAAATTTGAGGAAGCAAATCTGGACCCATTCTAGATTGCAGCAATGCAGGAGGAACTAAATCAATTCAAACGAAGCAAAGTATGGAAATTCGTGCCCACGCCCCAAGGACACAATATTATTGGGACCAAGTGGGTTTATAGAAACAAGTTATATGAGAATGGGATAATTACAAAGAATAAGGCAAGACTAGTTGCAAAGGGCTATAGACATGAGGAGGGAATTGATTTTGATCAGATTTTTGCTCATGTTGCAAGATTGGAATTTATCAGATTATTCCTGGCCTATGCAACCCATAAAGGATTCAAAGTTTACCAGATGGATGTGAAGTCAGCTTTTCTGAATGGAGACCTCAAAGAACAAGTATATGTAGAACACCCATCAGGTTTTGTTGATTCGGTACACCCTGATTTTGTTTACTTTCTTAGAAAAGCCTTATATGGTTTGAAATAGGCTCCTAGAGCCTGGTATGTGACCATGTCAAGCTTTCTCATTGAAAACAAGTTCTCTAGGGGAAAGATTGACAAGACATTGTTCTTAAGGGAAGTAAAGGGCAAGATCTTGCAAGTGTAGATCTATGTAGATGACATTATTTTTGGCTCTACAGATGACAATCTCTGCAAGTTTGGTAATTTGATGCAGGGAAAGTTTAAAATGAGCAGTATGGGAGAGCTCAAATACATCCTAGGTGTCCAAGTGAAACAATCTGAAGATGGTATATTCATCTCACAGAACAAATTCACTAAAGAGCTAGTTAAGAAATTTAGATTGGAGATTGCCTCCTCTATGAATGCTCACATGGGATCCAATGTGTATCTGAACAAGGATGAAAAGGGAATACCCTTTGATGAAACCAAGTACAGATGTATGATTGAGTCTTTGCTTTACCTAACTACCAGTAGGACTGACATAATGTTGGCAGATGTGTTTGTGCTAGATATCAGATGAACCCCAAGGAATCTCATCACTCCTCTTTCAAGATGATCTTAACTACCTTAAGGGTACACCTAATCTTGGCCTATGGTACCCTAAGAACAACGGGTGTGAACTAACAGGCTATTCAGATGCAGACTATGCAGGATGCAAAGAAGATAGAAAGAGCACTTCGGGGATTTGCCAATTCCTTGGAGGAAGACTGATTTCATGGAGCAGTAAGAAGCAAACTAGTGTAGAAATCTCCACAGAAGAATTAGAATACATATCTGTTGGGAGTTGTTGTGCTCAACTACTATGGATCCAGCATCAGCTTGAAGACTATAATTTAAAGATGACCAAAACACCAAAACACCCATATTTTGTGACCAAAACACCCATGTTTTGTGACTCTTCAAGTAAAATCTCAATTTCTAAGAACCCTGTCTCACATAGCAGGACTAAGAATATTGAGATCATGTATCACTTCATTAGGGAGCATGTGGAGAATGAAGATATCACCCGTGAGTTTGTTCCCATAGACAAACAAGTGGCTGATATATTCACAAAGCCCCTAGATGAAGCTAAGTTTAACTTCTTCAAGTTCCAATTGGGGATGTTAAACTTAGAGTAATCTCTAACTCATTTTTAACTTATTATCATTCATTTATTGTTACATATAACCTACATGATAAGTGTTTCATGAGCCTCTTAAGAAGTGCTGAAAATTACCTAAGCAGACAAGAATCTGATGATTGTCTCGACAACACAATCAGATATCTCAACAACATTGCACATATCTCGACGATAAATGGACTCAATTGGAAGGATGCATAGTGGCGACAAGTCTCGACGACAAAAAGGCACATCTTCGAAACAGAATCCAGCTACTTAACACCTTAACAAATCGTTCAATAAGAGCCATCCAATGAGTTATTAATCAATTCATCAGTACAAACAAAAAAAGAAATGTGCCCCTTCATCTACCTCTACTATAAATAGAATGAATGCTTAGGACAAAAATTACACTTTCATTTCCCTAAGTCATTTCCGCGACAAAACTCTATTCCACCTCCGACAACTGTTATTTCTCGAGACTCTTCTCCAAAGGCTCCCAAGAAGGAAGAAACTTCAGTGATTTCTCGTTGTGAGCTTTAGAGAGGAGGCTTCAACTCCTGCTTGGAAGAATTTAGGTCAGTGATAGGGTTGCTGGAATCAGCTGGACTAGAATATCTACACTGTGAAGCTTGAGTTCTTTGAAAAAGCAAGAGTCAACCGTAATGAGTCTACTCTAAAATCAGTTGTGGTTGGGAAGAAGGTAAAGGTATCTGCCAAAAGCTTGGGGAATGCTTTGAGACTGCCATGAATGGAGGCAGAAGTTGAAGAGGAAAAATTAACCGTTGAAGACCTATCTGCAGGTTATGCCTGGTTCGGGCATAGTGGGAAGACCTATGTGTCTATCAAAAAGTTAGAATTCAATCAGAAAGGGAAGCTGCTAGCAGATATAATTGGAAAGGTCCTGTTGTGCAAGCCTGGTTCCCATGACAGGATCTCAAAGGAAATGTTTGAGGTGATGAGATGGATTATTCTCTCAAAAAGGACAGATTAGAGGGAATTTGTGTTTCAAAGGATAAAGAGTAATCTGAAGACCTCTTCCTATGGAAGAATTTGTTTATCTTCCTTCTGAATTCCCTAGGGGAGGTCCCAAAAAGAAAGATGGGAATGGCTCTGCACTACTCTAAAAGGCTGGATTCGAAGATGTTGGAAAGGTGGGATAGATCCATATCCAAACCACCTAAACATGTTTCTTCAGTTCAGAAAGAGAAGAAGAAGAAGAAGGTTGCTCAAGTTGTTCACTCAGAGGAGGAGGAGTCCTCAAGTAGCTCTGAGGAAGAAGGAACCCCATCCCTACCAAACCCTGCTTTGACAGAGGGGGAGATATCTCTTAGACAAGAAATCCTAGAGAAATTAGATGAACCTGCTAACAAAGAGGTTGTTGAAGAGAGAAGAAGCTCCATTCTAGGGATTGATCGAGTTGAGGGGGAGTCCCAACTTGGGAGCTCGGCCCAAGATACTGAATTGGTTGAGGGGGAGACCCATCTGGGGTACGCTACCCTAGTTGATCAGGGTGAAGATCCAGCTGCTGAAAAGACTGGAACTTTAGCTTAAGAAGCAGTCCAAGAGACAGTTGAGCAGCTTCCAGGCACAGAGACAGAGAAGGAAGAAGGCAAGGAGCAAGAAGATGCTGAAAATGAAGGACCCAATAGTGGGCTTGACCTAATTCTATTCAAAGGGAAAAGGAGTGCTGGTAGAAGAAGAGTAGATGCAAGTGGGCCTTCCTAAACTTCAGGGTCATGGCAGTGCTCCTGAAAGTGCTCCACAATAGAATGTTGCTACAGAGGAGAATGTTGCTGGAACATCTTCTAATCACTTAGGCTCCCTATTCCGTATGATCTCAGCTTTGCTGAATGTTCAATGGGAGAAAATGGAAAGATTCAACATGCAGACAGTGGATGGACTAAGGCAGGAGATGAAGGCTGAGCTGCAAAGTGTGAAGGATGACATACATCATCTGAACACTTAGCACACTCATTTCTTTCACCTAGCATCTCCAGCCATGGAGCTTGTTGGTCAGGAGATCAACAAGGTTGGGCATCAAACTCACAAAATCATCCAGAATCAGTCAACCACTTCAGGAAATTTAGAGCATGCATTTCAACAAGTTGTCAATTTCATGAATGAAGATAAAGCGCAAATTCAAAACAGAATGAATGTGAATACACAGACACTAGATGGTCATTTGCTGGAAGTAGGAAATAATTTGGATGTAATTGAACAAGACCTACATGAAAGGATTAATTTGGTACAAGTCGCCCTAGATGATCATATGGTTGAAGAATTCCTAAAGGGGGAGAGGGAAATAATAAATGCATGTTTACATTAGGCCATGTAGACTGTAAATCAGGTCAAGCAAGCCTTCCAGAAGCCTCCCTCTGTTTTTGAAAGGGAGGAACCATCTAAAGGCACGGCTTCAGAATAGTATGGTGTAGTAATTGGAGAATCCGCAAATTCAAGAAAAAGGAAGAGAGTTCAGTGCAAAAAGTAAAGGCAGAAAAGATTAAGGGAAATTAAGCAGGATCCATAGCCAGGCAAGTGGAGTCCTACCTCTAGGAACCTTATCTCAGAATCCATGATGGAATATGGATACCCCAAAGATAGCTCAGAGAGAGGGTACTACTCTGCTGACTGGAATCTTCATCTCACTCAAATGGAGAAGAGGAGGAATTACAAACTAGCATTCCCTCATGGTCCTCCTCCCTATCCAAAGAAGATACCCAAGCCAATCATCTTCTACGAAAGACAAAGAAGGAAAGGCAAGGAAGCAGTATCAGGACCTAAGAAATACAGATGTTTTTTTATGAATTGGGCAACTGATTGTAAAGTTTTGTTTTTAAACATCATATCTATTTATACAATGTTGGTAGTTAAATCACTTTGTACTGCCTAAGTTTTGTCAATTTTGATTCTCTCTATGTTTGGTATTTATCATTGTGGTGAGTTATGACTTCTTCAAATAGGAGGAGATTGTTGGGAACAGTGCCCAGCAATGTTCCTGATTTGAAGAAGTGCTCGGGTCAATGATAAAAGTTTTTTGTATTTGATAGTATGCTCCATTTATTACTGCAGAGTATATGTCATATGTCCAGTATTTCTCAAATATTTCTAAGTCCAAAACCGTCGAGAAGGACTGGACATATCGTCGAATAAGTATGAATGTATCGTTGAGATCACTCGCATAGATCAACAGAAGGTATATGTCAGTAATCGTCAAGATAATATGGATGATCCCACGATATCGTTGTGATAATAGAGTATACACGACGATATCATCGCGAGAACAAGAAGAATTAATCAAGTCACAATATCATTGTGTCAACAAGAATCACATGACGATATAGTTGTGAAGTCTGGCATGATGAAGCTCTCCAAAAGACTTAAGTTAAAGTGTTCAGCTAAGTCGATGACATCGTTGTAGAGGGGCCTGTTCATTGAAAAGACTAAAGCAGAACTAGTGGAGACAGTCTGCAGTAGAAGTATTGCTTATTATCAGGATGATCAAGACGATATCGACGAGAAGTAAGAATGATCAAGATGATGTCGTTGGTAAGATAGAATGATTTCAGCGACATCATCGAAAGGACCTCAAGTCGACAAGAAGCTCACGACGACATCATTGAGATGACTTCATGTTGACGTGAGTGCAAGTGTAGCTGAGATATATCATATCGTCGAGATATTCTTATCTGAAGAAGATTTAAGAAGACTTGAAGATTTTTCTAAGTCCAAGATGGATCGGCATGACGGCAAGCTTTATCGTCGAGATGTTTCCAATATTATCGAGATGTTGCTAATATCAGCGAGACAGACCAAGATAATTCAAAACGCACCGTCTGCATTTAATGTCGTCTGCTGATGGTACAGTCAGTGCATGTCGTTGAGGAATGGGCCTCTGACACTTAAAGGGCGTCTGAGTAGACCGTTATACATCCCCTCAGTCATATAAAAGGATTAGTATCTGCCCTAATTTCAATACACAGAGAATACGCAAATCAATCAAACAGTAAAAGCGGCTGTGAAGAAGGAACGACTACTCAAGAATGAATCTCACTTATTCTATGTTCTCCAAGAATCAGTCTAGCAACATTGATTGATAAGCTATGTTTCAGATTGAAGAGAATTCTGCACTCTGAAAGATAAAATCTATTGCATTCTCTTTAAGTCCAGAAGCCATCTTCATCAGGCTTCAGAAGAACTATTCACTTATTCTCTGTAGAGCTTTTACAAGCCTGATTTGTAGGATCTAATATAGATCTGAGATTGTAGGGCTTGAGGGCCTGAGTTGTAGGCTTGAGCGCCTGAGTTTGTAGGGCTTGAGGGCTTGAGGGCTTGAGTTTGTTGGGCTTGAGGGCCTGAGTTGTAGGGCTTGAGGGCCAGAATTTGTAGGGCTTGAGGGCCTGAGTTGTAAGATCTGAGAAGAAGATCTGAGTTTTGGTGAAGTTTGCCGACCCTAGCACACTGCTAGATAGGCGCAGAGGGATAGTGGACTACTCAAGACACACTATCTTGAGGAACCACTATAAATCTGGTGTTCTTGTGTACTGTGCTTCTGAGATTATATGTTGTGCTATGATCTGTTTCTTTAGATATTGTACTTAATATTTAAAACAGCCATATCACCTATTCTCCCCCCCCCCCCCCCCCCCCCCCGCCTCAAGGTGATTGTTCCATATATAACAACTAGAATGAACTTTATCTGACCACTCGGCTTCGGGAATGATGTTAGAAAATCAATCCCCCAAATAGCTAACGGCCACGAGACCAAAATTGAATGAACTTGTTGAGTTGGATGAAGTTGGAGTAGGTCATAAACATGACTCTTCTATCACTTCTTGGAGAAGTCTTCCACATCCGTCTTGATGGTAGGCCAAAAGTAGCCCTGCCTCAAAAGCAGCTGCTCTAGAGTACAACTTCCAGAACGGCTCCCATATTCTCCAAAGTAAACTTCTTCTTGGATCCAAGGAGCCTCTGCCTCGGTGATGCATCTGACAAGTGGACTAGAAATGGTATTTATATATAAGTCTCTATCATGGAGCATATAGTAGGTTGTATAATTCCGAAACTTCCTTCTATCCTCTATCTCAGCTGGAAATTCACAAGTGGCAAGGAAGGTAACAAATGAGATGATCTAAGATGTCTGCTGACAAATTTCAATCAATTCTCCATCCTCAATGTATGGTATAAACAACTCTGTTGTGGTATCCATGGCCATTGGGCCATACTTAGCCAGCTATTCAATCTATGAATTTTCCTCCTTTTGCACGTGTTGGGCAAGAAGGATCGGAAGGTGTCAATCAGGCCCTTCACCTTTAATAGGTACTATTGTAAGATTGGTTCACACACTTTGAACTCCCAATGGATTTGGTATACAATAACCAACAAGTCCATGTGAAATGCAATGTCCTACACTCCCAACTTCTTGGCCAAGAGAAGGACTGCAATTATGGCCATGTACTCGGCCTGGTTGTTTGTGACTAGGAAGAGGATCTCCACTACTTACTCAATCCTCATTCCTTGTAGGCTCAACAATATGATGCATATGCCAAGATAATTCCTTCTTGAGGCTCCATTGATGAGCATCTTCCATGGTACACACTCTGAAGAGCTTGCTCGTTCCTCGACTTCTATGGATAAGTAGGATAGGAATTCGCCATCGATTGCGCCTTCATGGCCATTCAAGGCATAAAAATAATGTCGAACCCGCTAAGCTCCATGGACCACTTGGCTAGTTGACCTGAATACTCCACCCCTTCCATGATGCTGTGTTGGGGATGGTGGTCACTACCTTGATGGTATGTGCTTGAAAGTACATCCTAAGCTTCTTAGCCAAGATGATCATGGTGAAAGCTAGTTTCTCTAAGATTGGATTGCTGGATATATAGGCTCCCTTAGAGGGGGTGAATAAGGGCAAGATAGATATTATGAGATTTTAAAAACTTGTTACTGCAGGATGTCTCTGTTAGCTATTCCTGGGCAGTAATGTTACTGTCGGCGGTATCTCACAGAAACTGTATTCCTGTGGGTAAAATATGTTCAATCCGTGTGGGTGATCGCTTCAGTATATTTTAGATTATACTTTCAGAGACACAAATTTCAATACTACTAGTGATCACAAACAAATATCAAAGCATAGAAATAATAATTTATAGTAAGATTTGAATGAAATTATAATTACAAAATTGTTGTCTCCATGACGCCGGAGATCGAAGGCGATGAATAGAAAGTTCTTGGGTTTTCTATACCGACCCTCCCCCCCCCCCCCCCCCCCCCCCGAGAACCGGTTGGCTTTCTCCCTTCTCCCCGAAGGTCTTCGATCCGGCTCTCTCCCTTTTCCTCGAAGGTCTTCGAGCCCTTGCTAGACTTCCCCGATCTAGATTCCCTTCACGGACGATTTTCCACTGAATCCTCCCCGAATTTCGACGACCTCCTCGGTTGATTTCTCATGGACTCCTTCCCGGAATCAGACGACCTCCATGGTTGATTTCTCTTGTCACACGATACAATTAAAATAGAAAAGAGAAATTACAAATAGAGATGTAGAAAGTGAAATCTTATGCTCCCTCAAAAGATGGTTCTCCGCAGAACGGTGAGAGATCGTGCTTGAGATCCTCGTTCATTGGGCACATGATTGTCTTCTACTCATCATTCTTGGATACATTCTTTGGAGATCTTCGTTCACAAATGGGAGGGTGCAAGTTCTCTTTTCTTTTTCTCAAGTCAGTAGGTCATTGCTACAGAGGCGGTTGGAAAACCCTTAGTCGTTCTTCTCTGTATCAATCTATTAACTCAAGGGAAAGAGACACGCTTTATATGAAGATAATAGGCTATAGCCGGTTGTATCTCTAGCACGTGGCGGTAGCTCTCATTTACGTGTCTACTCAAGTTGTCGTGCTCCATGTAAGAAAGACGGCAAAACTTTTCTTGTGTTCATTAGTTAGCACAGAGCGCTAGTGCTAGCGTGACGTGATAGTCTCGATTGATTTGGAATCTCGAATAGTTGGTCATCTGCAGATAAGGAAGGTGACAGTCCTTCACTTTAAAACCAGAGTTACCGTGAAGCAGTAATGCCTACCGTAGAGCGGTAGTAACATTCCCTTTCCTAGTTGTCATCGCTTCCCGCATTTCAATAGAAAGATTGCTGATGTGAATTTCAAGGTAGCATGATGCATTAGCAGTAACGCGCGGTGGTATTCATCTAGCCGATATGCTTCTCTTCCAATCGTCACTTCAGTCATCAAGACGACAAAACTGTCTAGCCAAAGCTATTTCCAAAACTTTTAGCACTCGCGGTATTGCTAACGTCCGACAATAGCATCTTGTCGATCGGTGATATGTTTAGGAAATATTTGCCTTAGTCTTGAGCAAGTCCAGTCATCTTGTGTAATTCGAGCTAGCGCACGGCGGTATCTCTAGCACAGGCAGTAACTCACAACATTGTAGTTCATGTATGACTTCACACCTGTAAACACGCACGCTATACCCAAAGCATGTACGACCAAATACAACTTGGGATTTTTTATTATCAAACATGTGAGATGCAGGACGCACATTACAACTTAGATAGCACAGCTCAGCCTTTTGCAAGACCCTACTCACATACTATATCGGGAGATGCCTTTCCCCTCTTCTCAGATGAGCACCGAGCTCACTGATTTTCCCCTCCCACAAGTAAAGAAAGAGGTCTTCTCCCACTATGTGATCTTGCAGAAACGATGCTTGCGTCAACTATCACTTCAAGATTTGGAAAGCCTCCTCATACTCTGTCGTCCATTTAAACTTCCAATTGTTCTGAAGAGTCTTAAAGAATGGAGAGTACTTTTCCGCAACATTGGACATGAACTTGCTGGTCAAACATTGCACTTCCTTAGTATCTCTCAATGTTGACATATCCATGATGGACTTCACCTTGTTAGGGTTGGGCTCTACTCCGACTGAAGTTAGAAGGTGTCCTAAGAACTTTACCTCCCCAACTCCAAAGAAACATTTTGCTGTGTTGAGCCTCATCTTGAACTTTTGCAATATAACAAAGGTATCAGTCAAGTCCCCAAGATGCTTCTGTATACTTTTTCTCTTAACCACGAGGTCATCCACGTAGACCTCAAATTTCCACCACTTATGCTCTCTGAATACGCGATCCATCATCTGTTGATAGGTCGCTCTTGCATTCTTGATCTCAAAGGGAATCATCTTGTAGCAATAAAACTCATCCTTTGTGTTGAAGGACATGTTATGACTGCCAGGAAGATGCATCCAGATTTGATTGTACCTAAAAAGTCATCAAGAAATCTCATTATAGGAACACTGATGGCTGGGTCAACTAGTGTGTTGATCTGAGGTAAGAGAAAATAATTCTTGGGGCCAACTTAATTAAGAAGAGAAAAGCCAATACACATGCTCCACATCCCCCCTAGCCTTCTTCTCCATTACAACATTAGACACCCAATCATGACAATGAATCTCTGACATAAAACTTACCTTGAGCAGCTTCTCAACTTCTTCATGGATGGGATCAGTCAAGATAGCATCCACTAACCTTTTCTTCTACCTTATGGGGAGGACCCCTGGATCAATATTGAGGTGATGACACGTGTTGAGAAAAATTCCTTTATGATTTGACATATCAGGTTATTAAAGTGATATAGGAAAATGCCCTTATGTATAGATGACATATTTTCTTTAGTCTGAAGTTCAGAGTTATTCAGAATGGACAAGCAAAGAATCAGTTCTCTCAAAGAACTCAGATAATATTATGGCTAAGTAAAAGATTTTACTTTAAGAAGATATTAACTTACGCTGACATGTATACACTGAAGATGTCGACGTACGTCGAGAAGCATGCATGAAGATGTCGACGTACGCCAAGATGCTTACTCTATGTTTTGACTAGTAGTCAACATATGAATACTGGCAGTTATACACCTATGTGTCGAGATCGAGATCTCCTTATGGAGAAGTCAGAGTATAAGTATAAAGACATACTTTTGAGAGATATCCTTGTTATATGTATGTATATATATATATCATAGCTTACGTCGACAAGATATCAAAGTTCAAGAAGCCTTGTGTCGACTTCTACACATAATAATTTCAAATGAAGTTTGAACAGATTAAGACAGTGATTCAGATTTAATTGTGACCATTGAAATCTAATTAAGGAAAATATTCTCTCTGATTCAATCGCATCTGACAAGAGATTTATTTTGCAACCTATATATACACATATTCCTACTCTGAATAAAAAAATATACCATACCGAATATATATGTGATTGTGAAGAAGACATTTGTAATACCCCGTTACCACTTAATCATAATTAGTATTAAATAATATTGATTATAGATTAATAACCATGTTCGAACGTTTGAATTATCAAACAGAGCCGAATCTTAGAAAACAAAGTCCATGGTTAGACTCAGAAGGTCGAAAAATCTAGGAATCGATATATTATTTGCTAAAATCTAAGCTCGTTCAAAAAAAGAATGTTTACAGCTCAACCGACATGAATCTCAAGAAATGGAGTCTGCCAATGGACTAAGAACATCGAAATACATTGATTTCAACATATTATTTGTCGAAATCGGAGTTCGTGAGAAAAAAATGTGATTTTAAGTGCAATTAGTGCAAATTTCGAGAAACTGAGTCCGACAATAGACTCATAATATTGAAATCTATTAATGATAATATTTTATATGTTAAAATTAGGGCACATATGAAAAAGTGCAATTTAGGCAATAAACGCTTAGAATTTGGCAAAACAGAGGCAGGAATCGGATCCAGAATGTCGAAAAATCCTAAGGTAAGTATTTTCATAATTTTCTAGGACCTAAAAGGGACCTGAAATTAACAAATCAGCAAGGCGAAGCCCCGCGGAAGCCTCCTGCGAATACATGGAAGCCGCTAGCACCATGTGGTGGTCACCTAGGGGGAGGGTAGCCACATGGCGCCCACCATGTAGATTCAAGTGCAACCGTGTAGGAGAAATTAAAACACAAAACAAGATATGAAATTGAAAGCAAAAACAAGAAATGTTTAGACTAATCAAGATACACTATTTCCTAGACCTTCTAACTAAGTCCATCACGCTCCTCGCAATGGTGCCAAGAACATGACCGCTAAACTATAATGATCGTTATCTCAGTGTAATAACATCGGTAGTGCACCAGTCAAAGTAATATTGAATGGTGGATTCCCAACGAGTATCGAATCAAGTGGAGCGTGTGTGAAGATACTTGGGCGTCATGTTCCTTGGGCTATCTAAACAAATGATGAAAGGGAGATTGATTACTCTACTCATAGAATACTATTAGTCCTACACTAAACAATTTGTATAATCACAATTCCACCAACCATAGAGAGATTTCATCCTCACACCAATTTATATGAATAGGACAATCAATAATGCAATAGAACAAAAATTATCCAATACATATACGATTCGGTCCTAATTCACAAAGTGATGAATGATTACAACCATGAAAGATGTAGAAAATTGAACAAGAAATAAAGGTTAGGGCAAGGGAAGTACCACAAATACAAGGTGAACGAGGAGACTTTTCCTTGGAATGGGGAGAGCCAATGCATTATCACTTCGTATCACTTGGAAAACCATCGGTTGTTGTTTGGGGTAGAGGAAGGATCGGTGACCTCCAACTAATTGACCTGTATTCTCCTCAAATCATCCAAATCCTCACGTTGATGGCACAGATCCTCCAGCTACCGTTTACTTACTTAAAATCCACCCAGAAGCCTTGATTTGTGTGGATGGTAGAATCTCCCTATGAAAATCACATGAGCGGGGCTTAGGGGAGTGAAAACGGCGATGAAAATGGAGATCTATCGTCAAATGTCCTACAAATCAATATTTATAGAAGAAGAAGAAGAAATTAATGTGCACTCCCCGTGCGACATTATACGAATGGCGTGCGCGTCGTGTTAGTTAATAATGAAGACCACCAGGTGATGGGCGTGTGCGGGTGCACTTGCGTGTGTGAACAAAATGCATGATCAATGACAGCACCCAGAATTTAATGAAATCACTGTGCACGCCCATCAGCAAAGCGCGCACGGGCGTACGTGAACAAAATGCATGCCCGATTACAGAACCGTGGATTTTTATTGTAAAGTGCGCAGATGAAATTAAAATCCATGCATGGGCGTGCGTGAACAAAGTGCATGCCCAATAACTGAACACTGAAAAATTTGCCCTGAATATCAAATTATTGAATAGTGCATGCACGCGCGTGCGCATAGAGACGCACAGGCTTGCGTGGGAAAAATTGAACATAACCTTCCCAAAATCATGAAAATATCAACACCTGTAGTTCACAATCAAATATCCAGATTTTCATGAATACTTAACTGAAAGAAACATGCATAAAACTATACTAAAAGTTAGGTACATAAGCACAAAAACCGTTTGAATTACAAGTGGAAAACACTATATAAAATAGAGGTATCAACCACCCCCACTACAATTAAAGCAATGTGAAGCTTCTTAGGACATGCATGATTTTATCGAAGATTTATCAAATATTTCTAAATCGTTGACTAAGTTATTAGAGAAAAACACTCCTTTCATATTTGACACGGAGTGTTTAAAAGCTTTTGATGTAAGACCCCTTTTTTTCTTTTGAAAACCCGGGTCTTATGCCCAGAGCCGCCGCTTTGCGGTGACACCAACTCTCAGGAAGGTCGCCACTACAAAGCGCCGATCCTGCTGGCCAAATTGATCACAGAAGAAGAAAATAATAAACGAACTAAAAGAAGTTCAAGTCCACAATTCACATGCTATATATATAAATGTCCACGTGGTATAAATGAAATAACAAAGGTGTTACATAATAAAAGGGCTCAGGCCCAGTACATCATGTCCTCACTAAAAGGTCACTCGCGGAAGCTGTCTACTAATCACTCATTAATCCTGGAACTGGTGCTCCTGTACTAGACTGGCCCGCCTCCATCTGCATCGGCCTCTGGTACTGCTGCGTCTCCTCGATCCCCTAAAATGATATGGTCCACCGACCGTTAGTCAAAATGACTATGCCTCATTCCCCCCCCCCCCCCCCCATCCATCCCCAGTGGCCCTAGGCACCGAGCGGGAGGACGAAGCGGAGGACATCAAGGGGTATAAACAAAGCAGATAGCGTGGCCTAGCTACAAGAACAACTACCACTACACAGGTGTGCATATATAATTAAAGCAGTAAATAAAGCATAATAAATAGCATGTAAAGGACAGTAAGTAATAGTAGAAAAGTAACCATTGATTTATAGGAATGCCCATACAAACCTATAGACCAAGGGATCGTTTAGCAGAGCCTATCATATAAAGAGTCCCATAACCAATTTATATGATAGGTGTAGTGGTTGAAATGCAATGCTTATGCCATGACATGTAGAGTTATGTAGTTTATGCTATGGTAATACAAGTGCAACTCACACACTTCGACTCTATGCGCACAGACCTTTAGTTCCCCCTTTTTGGAGCTAGCAAGACTCTCAGGATACTCCAAGAATACTTGAGCATGTAAATACCTCTTATAAATGAGTTCCCTAAAAAGGTTATAATCTAAATCAGAGGGGAAAAGTATTCCTAAATTCCCATAAAATCTCCTATGGCATATTTACACCTAATAAACCTATCTACCAAGTTTCATGACGACCCGAGGATATATGCCCCTATGCCCTTCACAAGGCTTAAAGTGCAACCCTAAGGTTTGAACTAGGGTCCTAGGGCATATCCACCCCACATCACCCCAATTTACTCATGGGAGGTGTCTTACATGATCCTAAACTAGTGGCCCAATTATCACACCACTTTGATGAGATTTGACCACCTAATTACATCGTGCACTTTTGACCTAGTTTGACCAAGTTTGACCAAACTTTGATTAATTGATTGCCCAACCAAATCAATCCCAATTGGACTGAAATTTTTACGAGGGTCATATAATAACCCTAAAGAGAACCCACAAAAATTTGGAGGGGATTGGAGGTCATTAGACCCTATAATCAAATATTATATGAATTAATAAAATATTACAACAATCTTAGAAAATGTTCTCCTAAAATTTCCATATTTAGATATGTTAAGGGTGTAGGTACAAATAGCCTATGTTTCAATTTTCAAGTCAATCCCATGAACCAATCAAAAGTTATTCAAGAAATGGTGGTTGTCCTACACTAGGGACCAGTCCCACCAAAATGGCTCTACAGGGAGCTACAAAACTCCTTTTGGGCTGAAATAAATTTTAAATTAAAGTAGACTCCCAGGGCTACAACATTGGTGTTGACCATGTTTTCTGTAGAGGGACCTAAGTATTTTTAATAAATTAATCTAAGCACTACCAGTAAAGGGGCAGAAAAATACAATACCAAATAAACTAATTACCAGATCTATAAGCATATCTTAAAGCAAAATGGGTGGAATCCCATCTTTTTTTTTTCAATCAGCCAACGGCCACGGTTGGACCGCCCTGTAGCAACTTGGGAGGTGATTTTCCGGCCACCAAGACGCTCTCCCGGTCGGCCAATGCCTCCACCACCTCCGTTGGGGTGGCGGCCGGCGATGTACGGTGGTTGGTCGGCCGGAGGCGGTCGGAATCAGAATTTTAAACGAGAGAAGAAAGCTTGATCACAAGCTTCCGGCGATGCCGATTCAAGACCAATTGGTCCCAAATCTAGTGGCCAAAATGATAAGATCTACCCACTACGAAATAGACAGGAGGGGAGGACCGGAATTGCGGCTTTTAGTCGTGTCGATCGCTGGTCCGCCATGGTTGGTCGAGAGCTCTTGGATGCCATGTCGATAGGTGCCTAGGTATGAGAATTATTCTAGAAAATGGTGGAAACTCGTTCCCTCCACCCCTTGAGCACTTTTATAGAGGCAAATCCTGGTGGGGGGAAGATGAAGCTTGGGATTCCTCCATTAACACCATTCATGGTGAAAATTTTGGCTATCACCAAAGGTCGCCCATTTCATCACCCTTAAAGGTTGGAAAAACTTTTAATATTCTTCTAATTGATGGGGAAATGAACCCCCATTAATTGGGAGGATGTTTGGACTCCCTTGGCCATGAATTGGCCAGCAAAATGATTCTCGATCGTCTCCCGTCGATTTAGCTACCGCTGGCGCTAGTGCTAGCGCCAGCGTTAGCCCCTCGGCGGTGTAACACTTGCCAGTTCGGCAACCGTCAGGCGCTACCACTACCGCCAGCGCTAGTACTAGAGCCTGCGCTAGCACTAGCGCCTGCGCTAGCGTTTCGACGGTATTTGGTTCGTCTCAGCGGTTTAGTGTTCGTCTAAGCGGTTCACCTAAACCACCACTACCGCCAGCGCTAGCCACTAGCGTCGGTGCTAGCGTCGTGCTCAATATTCCTCTTTCTTTCTACAGTTGGGGAATTGATGTACTACAAGGGGACCCCTTTACTGGGTTAGACACGTCATGGTGGGGTCATGGGTCATGGGTCACGGCGATGCCCTAAGGGCTTAGGCTTGGTAATTGGAAATCACTATCCGTAGACCATGGCAATTTTAGCCTCAAGCCTAAGCTCTTATGTTCTCTTTGCGCATCCTAGGGTTTTGTCATGACCTAGTCATGATAAAACCATCGTAGGGGTCTAGTCGTTTGGGGGATGTTACAAATCTCAATAAACAAAAAAGTAATTTCATCCTCGAAATTTTGGCTAGGCTTGCGGGGTTTTCACCGAGAGTGACTGAACGTAACAACCCCTAAGGATCGAAGTTATTTCTTAACTCGAAGAGCACCAACTATCTCTGCCATACCAGTTCCAGTGGATCTCAGGTGTGCTCCTCCTGTCCATATTTTTACCACATGATTTTTACCTACGGAACCTGCTTGCGCCGTAAGACTCGCACGGTCGTATCGTCTATCTAGACCAGCTCCAGGTGAATTAATCAATTGGAGGCTACCGGGCCGTCTATAGTAGAAATCCACTGCTCCGGCCATAGTAAAGCTCTCCTAAAGGAGGAGACGTGGAAGACGTCGTGCAATCCCACTAACTCGGGTGGTTGCTCTAGTCTATAAGCCAATGGGCCGACCCACTCCAGGATCCAGTAGAGCCCTATTTATCTTAGACTGAGCTTCTTTCGCTTGCGTACCCGCAAGACTCCATGCATCATACGTATCTTCAGGGGTACCCGATCTCCAACCTATAACTCTACCTGACGATACTGCGCATCGTAATACCTGACCTGGCTGCTTGATGCGCAAATCAAGCACACCGATATAGGTGGTAGCAAGACTGCGGCACGAAACGGCAGTGAACCGGTCGTTGTCAAGTAATAATATGAGGAAGTAAATCCCCAAGTATCGAATCTCAAAGGAACACAGTAAGGTGGAGTTATCTATCGAGGAAGGACTTGAGATTGAAGTCCTTTAGGTCGAACGGATTGCGGAAAAGGGGGTTTTGGCTTATGGAAAATAAAAGAAAAGAAATTAAACTACTCCTATGCAGGCCTTGAGCACACTGCTTTGCTTGGCGGGATGGAAACTACGTAGGCCTTGAACGCACTACTTCGCTAGGCGGATGGAAGAGTAGGCACGCGGATGAGGTGGTTCGCACTAGCGGAAAGGTTTTGAGGGCCGTTAGCACCTCTTGGCTAGGCGGATGGAGTGGTAGATGAAGTGGTGGATGGAGAATGGATGGGGCTCACCTCATACACACATATGAACAAAATATTCTCATATAAATGAAATAAACATTATAAAGCATAGTTCATAGTGCCATCATCAAAGTATAGAGAAATCTAGCATTTACAACAATCAATAAAAACAAAGAGAAAGTCAGGAATTGACCCAATCTGAAGCCATGTCAAAGATTCGCGGTTGGAATCGCTGGGTTGTCAATCCGCGTCCAAGCTCGGTCCTCAACTGCATCCGGGGTAGAGAAGGCTGTCACTACCTTCCAATGGTCCGTCTTCTTCGTGTCATGATCCAGCCGCACGACCTAGCTTCCTTCTCCTTGGATATTGGTGGATGTAGGGCTAGATCCCTCTCCTTGGAGCTTGAGGATGATAGAGGAGGCCAAAAGGGGATGAAAACCTGTGGAAATGGCGAAAACCGCGGACTGGGCGGGGCAAAAAATGGATCCCCGACCTAAAATCGCGCACATCTATTTATAGGCAGAGCAGAAATTAACAGCGCACACGGTCAGGCGCACGACCAGTGGTCGTGCGCGAAGAAATGCCTCTGATCGTGCGCAAAGAACCTGTAGCATAGTCCTAAACTGCAAAATAGCGCACGGTCAGTGGCGCACGACCAGTGGTCGTGCGCGAAGAAGGTCAGTGTTCGTGCGAACCGCTCTGTCAGGTAAGGGGAATTAATGCACGACCAGTGGTCGTGCGCCTGGTCGTGTGCGAAGGAAAACACACGACCAGTGGCCTTTTCGGCCGAAAATCCCCCAGAACCCATCCCAAGTGTCGCACAACCCTTGAACCTGTATGAAAATATCCAGGACCACTAGAATACAAGGAATCACACTAGAAATGGGCAAAGAAAGTGCACCTTATGTGAGAATTGTGAATAAGTGAAATATAAGCATGAATACACAAAAAGTGAAGTGTTAGTGCGTGAAAACTAGCTCCGATGTGTCCTAAAATCCTTATATAAGTTGGACTCATCACACCCTTACACATACCTGTTTGCGCGTCCCGAGCAAACAAATTCGGCGGAGTATGAAAATGGTAGTTATTGAAGAGAATTGCATAATAGGAGTACGATGCGAAGTAGCATACTCATGCAAATAGAAATTTAGTAAAAGAAGATTCTGACTATACTAACTAATTTATAATAGTATAAATGCGTAAATAAAGATTTACGTTTGCTCAGATGGTGAATCATGAATAATTTTGCAATCATGCCCCGGTGTGAAAGTAGACAAGCCACTCAGGAGGGTGTTGCTAAAGACCGAAATATCAGGGGTAACTCCGCTGAAATCCATCAACATTGTGAGCCATAAGCTTGCCCGGTCACACTCTCTCCACAGTGCTAGCAAACTCAAAAGGTGAATCAATAGGGCTTTCGGATTTTTACAGGGCTTAGGTTACGATATGGTATACAGTGATAAACATGACAGCTACGCAACCCAAATGAGCTAAAAGACAATGTTGCACCTGAACTAGTCCACGAACGATGCTAGTGTGACACACCCCCAAACTTAGCTTGAAAACTGGGTGTGCACACAGCCCACTCCAAACAAATACCAACTAAATTTTTTTAATACGCCCAAGGGGATTTCTTTTCATTTCATTATTTCAGATATTGCTTCTAACTTCATTTTTTTTAATTATTTTATCACCCAATTAGTTTTCAAGAATGTATTCAGCACACAATATAATTTTTTTCACATCACAATAATTTCACACATCACACCCAAACAAGAAATATAATTTCAGTTAACTCACTACTTGGTTGCGATAATAGGATAAGCTTCAGGTTTTGGTGATTGAAAGAAGAGCTGAAACAAAGGAGGGGTTGGCACAAATTGGCTTGCAAAGGTAAGCGTGTAGGTCATGGAAATCAAAGCTCAAACTAGCCAACTAGATGGCCTACATCTAGTCGCTCTCAACCATGCTTCAAGAGTCGCTTGGGGCAAGTTCTTAGCCCACGAGAGAGATAAACCTTCCTTCCGACTCGAGCAACGCACAACTAGCGCTCGCTTACACACAGCACCGTGCTACCGCAAATTTCAGTCACATTCACCAAATAAGTAAAATAAATCAAAAACTACGCAAAAAAACTAATTGTAAATTAAAAGCATAGAGATGGTCTAATTTTACTCAAATTTCTATGCAAGCATGAATATGCGACTAGTACACTACTGGAGTCAACATCACACTCCGACTTGCAATACCTAACTAACATCATATTTCAAAATCCCAACCAAAATAAACGTGAACGGAAGCACACAAACAAGTGAGTGCGCGCTCATGTGGGTGTTGTGGTGTGTAAAGAAAATAAATAAAACATTTTAAGTAAAATCTTCTAGTATGCAGTGCAATAGTGCACGTGAGTGGGCACATAAAATGACTCTCCCCCAGACTTAAACTAAACAAACCACAATGCATAACATGAAAATCAAAAAATAGAGCTAGGGGAAGAGAGTACCCAATGCTCAGCAAGTGAGCATACCAGAAGACGCATGAAAATCCAAGGTAAAGCCGACATACGAAGAATCACGACCACCGCCTTCACAAATAGAAAATACCTGCAGGGGTGAGCTCCGCAAAAACAAAAGAACAAGACAAACTAAAATAAAATACAGTTAACTAAACAGGATTGAATAAAATGAAATGCACGAAAAGTAAGATAAATATTGGGGTTATTGTCTTCCCAGCACGACTTATTCAAATTTAAAATAATTCTAGCTAATGGGTCTATGAAAAGAAAAGTGCACAGGTAACTGGTCTAATATGCGTGTCGGTAGCAGGTACTGATACGGAGACAGAACAGTTACTCCCCTACCTCAATAATAATACCTGCTTAACACAGGTAGAGGAAATAGGAAGTAAGAAGAGGAGGAAGACTAGTCCCCACTCGTCTCACCACAAAATAAATCCTTGCCCAGCAAGGTGTCAGCTCCAGGGAGACAGCAGGAGGAGAAGGCAATGAGTAGAGCTTCCTTTACGGAGGGGATCAACCTCCTCAAATAAGAGGATGATCTCATCATTGACTTGAGCAACACGCTCCAAGTCCTCCTGGTGTACCTGTGAAGTCTCTGAAAGTATCTAGTTGCGGCCTAAATCACCTAGAGGGGGGTGAATAGGTGGTTTCTATAGCTTTTTGTAGAATTAAAAATATAAGAAGTAAAGCACACAAAAAACCAAAGAGTGGTACACACAAGGATTTATAGTGGTTCCCCGTTCTTGGGTAGTCCACTTTGCACCTCACCTATCTAGCACGACCAGCTAGACTAGGCTACTTCACTAACTTGGATTATGAATAATCCTACAACTTGGAGTCACCACTCCTACAAGCTCGGAGCAAAACAACTCCTAAAAAAACTCGGAGCAAACCACTCCTACTAAAAACTCGGAGAACAATCTTCTCCTACTCAAACTCGGAGCAAACAACTCCTACAAAAACTCAGAGGAAAACCTCCTACAAGAATATGTAAAAGATTTTTACAAAACTTTAGATTGAAAAACAATCTTCTTGAAATCTTCTGGAGACTTGACTTGATCAGATCTGGAAATGATAGAACTTCTTCTTCCTTGAAAGAATAGAAAATCTGGATCTAGAGAGAGGAAGAAGAAACCTTTTCTTGAAAGCTTCATCTGAAACTTAGAGTCGACTGGATCAAAATGAGAATGAATCTTCTATTTGTGTTGATCTTGTCGACTACTCTTGGCGATGAAGAATCGCAAACCACTTTCTTGTTGGAGAAGAAGAACTTGCGTGAGAAGTAATATCAGCCAACAGGACAAGAGAGAAAACTAATCTGTTTAAAATATTTGCACCATTAGCCTTGACCGAATAATCCAAAGGGATTATATTGAGACCTCCTTCCCAACGGCTAAATGAAATAATTAAGGAAGATTTCTTTTTACGGTTGTAGCAAGAAATTAGGAATATGTAATCTTTCTCAAACGGCTATCAGCAAATAATAAGGCAAATAATCTTCTAACGGTTGGCTGCAAGCAGATAAATTAAGGAAGACATTCCTTCTCAAACGGCTATAATCAAGAGATAAGGAATTAAATCAATTCCAACGGCTTTCTGCAATAATCAAGGGAAATTTTCCATGAATGTTGTACGCGATAGAAGCTTAAATGGAAAGCAGACATTAAGGAAACCCAGCAATTTGAATTTCGAAACAGCGCCAGCGAAAATTCAGAATCTGTCAAAATTTCATCGAACGGAACTGCGATCGACGAACTTCCTTCCTTTCGTCGAACGGAGATCGACGAGCGCGATCGACGAAGTATATATATAAACAGCGGTCGACGAAATATATTTATAAACAGCGGTCGACAAAATATATATATAAACAGCGGTCGATGAAATATATATATAAACAGCGGTCGACGAAATATATATATAAACAGCGGTCGACGAAAATCTGCGTTCGACGAACTGCTTCAACTATCAGTAAACCAGAGAACGATGAAGTATCTTCACTTCATCGAATGGAGATCGACGAACTCTGATCGTCTAACTACGTTCGACGAAAACTTTTCTGTTCGTCGAACTGAGTTCGACGAATTTTCTTTAAAAAAATTCTTAAGAAAAATTTTCTTTCTTCCAGATCATAACAGGAGCAGCAACTTCTCTTGACTCTTCCTTTGTGTTTGAATATAAAGTACACCCCAATAGAGAGATTCCACATGAATCAACACCTTGGTTTACACAATGAAGAATTACATTGCATATACCTGTGTTTTATGATTCATTGAAACCCGACATTGGTTTATACTTAGTCATTTATAATCTGCAAACACATAACTAGAAAACAACATCAAATGCAACTCAATTCAACTTAGTTCAAAGGGACACTTCTTCAAATCAAGGTAATTGTGGCTACAATACCCAACAATCTCCCCCTATTTGAAGAAGTCAGAACCTATGTACTGAGTTGAATTGCACTTATAAATAAATATATATTAAATAGATAAGGAGAGTTAAATACTTACCTTTTTCAACTTTCTCTCCCTTTCAACTTTCTCTTTCATCTTTCTCTTTCAACTTTGTCAATTCTAACTTTGCCAATTCCTCCCAACTTCAAATTCTCTTCTAATTTCAACATCTCTCCCCCTTTCTGACTACTTCAGATAGGGAAGAAAGAGCATGAGAGCTCAAAGCTCCCCCACAGCAACTACATAGGAGTCCTTATTTGGGAGTAGATTTGAAAATATTGAATCAGCTCCCCCTCAATCTTTTCTCCCCCTTAGTCTTATCTCCCCCTTAGAATTTCAGTGCCTGGACTGATTTCCTAAGCTTTTCAGCATCCTTACTGTATACTAATATGTTCTGGTCAAGTACCATGAACATCCATTGTCCAAATGCCTGATTAGAGTTTTGGTTGGCCTTTGGACATACCTGCAAACACAGATTAATTTCCCTTAGGAACCCAAAAGGATTTGGCTCCTAGGTTTCTGGTTAGATCAACACCACTCGGAATGTTAACATTGCAAGGGGTCATTCTTACATTGTTAACCTGTGGAGTCTTATAATTTCTGGGGTTAAACCAACAATCTATGGCAAAGTGACCAACCTTGCCACAACACCAACAATCAAATCGATTGTATCTTCTCTTGTTCTCCTATTTTTACTTTTGAACGGGGAGTTTAACAGGAGCAACCTTCTTAGAAGTAGAAGCCTCGTGGTTGCAACATACACACTGCTCCTTCTTCTCTTCAAGAGATTTAGCAACAATAGATTTGATCTTTGGTGCTTTCTTAGCAACTATCCATGTACAAATGAATCATGATCCTTGAGGATCACTTCTTCATAAGGTACCTTGAAAGCAGTTGTTTCGAGGCTCCTGGGACGGCTCCATCCTTGGTTCCCCTTATTTGTCTCAACATGAGTTGGTCTTGTAAATTGACCATACATGGACTCAAAATCATAAGTGTTTGTCGGGAACACTACCTTCCTGAAAGAAGGTTGACTTTGATCAGCCTTTCCTTTTCCTTTCACAGCTCTCTTCTCAGCGGCCTTACTACTTTCTGCCTCATGACCAAGGTCACTAACCTTCGCTGGAGCAGAAAATCTTTCAATGATTGGAAGAATAGTTTTTGGTTTAGAGAAGCTTACAACTATCTTCCTTTCCACCACTAACTTTTCTTCTAGTTCATTTATGAATTTCTCCTTAAGATTTAATAACTCAGAGGAGCTTTTAAGTTCATCTTTCAAGATTTGGACTTCTTCTTTGAGAGGAGTACAATTTTCAATTTCCTCCCTCAAATCTGATTCCACCATATTGAGAGATGCAATCTCTTTTGCTTGAGATTTGACTACCTTGCGGCATTTGTCAAATCCTTCCAAAACGGATTTATACTGAGTCATTAATTCGGAATCTACCTATGAAGAATAGCCTTCATTCGCATTGGAGTCAGTTTCAGATGCAGAAAGAGGAGTGTGCGAGTTTACCTTCCCTTCATAAGGCATGTCGTAGTTTTCCGAATTTGAATATGCCATAAGCCCAAAATAGGCTTCTTCATCTGAGCTTGACTTCCCTGAGTCGTTGTCGCTAAGAGTCTTAGTCTTCTTTGCTAAGAAGCTCTTTTCTTCTTTCCTTTTTCCTTTGAAGGATTTCTTCTCTTTCTTCTTTTTGTATGGACATTCCGTACGTATATGTCCTGTCTTATTACAACAATAACAAATGATATCAGTCGAAATATGTTTGTTCGGTTTAGTTTTATACCTATCGTTGTTGTGTTCCTTCTTGTGATGTTCATCATCACGTCTTGATCTTCTATGATCAGATGAGGACTAGCTTTTCCTTTGGCTCCCTTTTCTGAGTAATTTCTTGAATTTCTTGGAGAGTGGAGAGAACTCTCCATCGGACATGTCTGAGCTTGATGAGCAATCCATAGACTCGTCGTCTTTATTTGACGATTGTGTCCTTTCAGATGATCTAGCTTTACCTCTTCTTGCCTCTTTGGCCTTCAGTGCCACGGGCTTCTCCCTTCTAGAGGTCGAGCATCCTTCTTCTTCAGCTTTTCTAATACTCAGCTTTAGCTCATGTGATAGGTGCTTGCCAAACAATATTTGTGGCTCCATCGTAGCCAACTTTCCAAATTCCCGGATAGCAATTGCCTTGGTATCCCATTCTTTTGTCAGGGATCTCAAGAACTTGTCATTCAGTTCTCCGACGATGAATTCCCGATCATAATTTCTAAGACCGTTTACGATCTTGAAGAACTTTTCATAAGTGTTTGAGATGGAGTCTCTCGGATCTTGCTTAAATGCATCATACTCTTGATTCAGAAAAGATCGTCGATCATCTCGCACTTCTTATGTACCTTCCATGAGAACCACTAGGGAATCCCACATTTCTTTTGCAGATTTGCAATGTATCAGATTTTGCAACATAGAATCATCCACTGCACCGGCAATGATGTTCTTGGCCTTTTTATCCAAAGAGACGAGAGCAATCTCATCCTTTGTCAATTCCAGCATTTTCTTGGCTATTTGAATATTAGAATTAATTGAAGAAGGTTTCATGGGGACATGAGGGCCTTCTTCCACAATCTGAAAAATTCTTGGATCTGCAACTTCCATGAAGAATTTTACTCTTTCTTTCTACATCGGAAAATTTTCTTTAGTGCAGACTGGCAACTTGATGGAATCCTTCGATTTATCCATTCCAGACATACTGTCTCTTGCAACTAGATTTGGAGGTCTTTTCAAGGTGTTAGCCTTTTAGCGAACAACCTAGCTCTGATACCAATTGAAAGTATCTAGTTGCGGCCTAAATCACGTAGAGGGGGGTGAATAGGTGGTTTCTATAGCTGTTTGCGGAATTAAAAATATATGAAGTAAAGCACACAGAAAACCAAAGAGCACAGTACACACAAGGATTTATAGTGGTTCCCAGTTCTTGGGTAGTCCACTTTGCACCTCACCTATCTAGCACGACCGGCTAGACTAGGCTACTTCACTAACTCGGATTATGAATAATCCTACAACTCGGAGTCACCACTCCTACAAGCTCAGAGCAAAACAACTCCTACAAAAACTCGGAGCAAACCACTCCTACTAAAAACTCGGAGAACAATCTTTTCCTACTCAAACTCGGAGCGAACAACTCCTACAAAAACTCGGAGGAAAACCTCCTACAAGAATATGTAAAAGATTTTTATAAAACTTTAGATTGAAAAACAATCTTCTTGAAATCTTCTGGAGACTTGACTTGATCAGATCTGAAAATGATAGAACTTCTTCCTTGAAAGAATAGAAAATCTGGATCTAGAGAGAGGAAGAAGAAACCTTTTCTTGAAAGCTTGATCTGAAACTTAGAGTCGACTGGATCAAAATGAGAATGAATCTTTTATTTGTGTTGATCTTGTCGACTGCTCTTGGCGATGAAGAATCGCAAACCACTTTCTTGTTGGAGAAGAAGAACTTGTGTGAGAAGTAATATCAGCCAACAGAACAAGAGAGAAAAATAATCTGTTTAAAATATTTGCACCATTAGCCTTGACCGAATAATCCAAATGGATTATTTAGAGACCTCCTTCCCAACGGCTAAATGAAATAATTAAGGAAGATTTCTTTTTACGGCTGTAGAAAGAAATTAGGAATATGTAATCTTTCTCCAACGGCTATCAGCAAATAATAAGGCAAATAATCTTCTAACGGCTGGCTGCAAGCAGAAATTTTGGAAGACATTCCTTCTCAAACGGCTATAATCAAGAGATAATGAATTAAATCAATTCCAACTGCTGTCTGCAATAATCAAGGGAAATTTTCCATGAATGTTGTACGCGGTAGAAGCTTAAATGGAAAGCAGACATTAAGGAAACCCAGCGATTTGAATTTCGAAACAGCGCCAGTGAAAATTCAGAATCTGTCAAAATTTCGTCGAACGGAACTGCGATCGACGAACATCCTTCCTTTCGTCGAACGGAGATCGACGAGCGCGATCGACGAAGTATATATATAAACAGCGGTCGACGAAAGATATTTATAAACAGCGGTCGACGAAATATATATATAAACAATGGTCAACGAAATATATATATAAACAGCGGTCGACGAAATATATATAAACAACGGTCGGCGAAATATATATATAAACAGTGGTCGACGAAATATATATATATAAATAGTGGTCGACGAAAATCTGCGTTCGACGAACTGCTTCAACTATCAGCAAACCAGAGAACGACGAAGTATCTTCACTTCGTCGAACGGAGATCGACGAACTCCGATCGTCGAACTGCGTTCGACGAAAACTTTTTTGTTCGTCGAACTGAGTTCGACGAATTTTCTTTAAGAAAATTCTTAAGATAATTCTTAAGAAAAATTTTCTTTCTTCCAGATCATAACAGCAACAGCAACTTCTTTTGGCTCTTCCTTTGTGTTTGAATATAAAGTACACCCCAATAGAGAGATTCCACATGAATCAACACCTTGGTTTACACAATGAAGAATTACACTGCATATACCTGTGTTTTATGATTCATTGAAACCTGACATTGGTTTATACTTAGTCATTTATAATATGCAAACACATAACTAGAAAATAACATCAAATACAACTCAATTCAACTTAGTTCAAAGGGACACTTCTTCAAATCAAGGTAATTGGGGCTACAATACCCAACAGTCTCAACCTGCACAGGCTCAGATAGAGAAAGGGGATCAAGAAATAAAGAAGAAGAAGAACATAAATGGAAATCAATTGGGGGAGTGATCCCGGTCTCACTCCCATTAGGTTGGGGCAGTAAAATATTGTCGGCCTTGTCATCAATGCTGCAAGGGTTGGCGGGATCAATAGTGGCCTTGCCCAGGATTTGGACTTCCTCCACCGGTGCTGAGGAAAAATCCTCTCACCTAAAAGGTTGTCCTCCTCCATAGGAATAGGCACAATATATAGATCACCAGCCTCATCTTGCGACACATCATCAACAAGATCGTCAGAGACGAGTATAGTTGTATGCACAACAGGAGGAGGAATAGTGCTTGGATAAAAGTCAAGCACTCATTCCTCACAAAGAGTCGAATCCATGTTGGGTGATATATGCACAGGGGAGATGGACTCAGCCACGTAAGAGCCTAGATCAGCCACAACTCTAATGAGCATGTCTGCATCATTCCCTTCAAAATTTGAAGGTGATACAACAACGTAATCAGAGGTGGAAGTTTTGTTGTCAGAGTTAGGAGTCGGGGCGATCCGGATATCCGGCTCGACATCCTCATCCAATTGACGAAGATAGGCAGCACAATCCTTCAGGGCGTGATCTATACTTTGACAAAACAAGCATCGCCTTGCTGGCTTCATTGGCACCATAGGTGCTGAAGCCGCAAAGACGCATGCAGGTAAAGGCTTAGAATAATAGTCATAGGACTTACACACACCATATGGAGTACCAGACGAAGTCGGTGCACCATATACTGGGCCTTGAGTGCTAAGGCTATTATCTCCCTTTGGACATCTATCACTCGCATGAGAGGTATCTCCACACCAACGACAAAGAATATTAAATGAAGCCCACATTGCGTGAAGATAACTAGATTCAAAAGAAAAAACACTAGTGTGCAAAATACTTGTTGAGTATTGTGTCCACAATCACCTTGATTTGAAGATGTCCCCTAGTAAACTAAAATGAATTGTATTTGTATTTGATGACTTTTGTTTAGATGTGTTATGACAGGCCTTAATGCTAAGTGCTCACCAAAGTCAGGTTGCAATGGATCACCAAACACAGTTCTAGACAATGTAATCCCTCATTGTATAGAACAAAGTGTTGGTCCATGTGTAATCTCTCTTTTGGGGTGCACTTCATATACTCATAACTGAAGGCTTTCAAGGTTGAGGAGTGGAGCAGGTTTTCAGAAGAAAAGAAAAATTCTGCTGAGTCAATTCGTCGAGATGACTCGGGTCATTCCGACGAATCCCGACGAATCCAGACAGAAGACCTTTGTCTTGGTTTAGAAGAAAATTCTGCAGCCAAGTCCATTCGTCGAGATGACTCGGGTCATTCCGACGAATCCCGACGAATGCTGACAAAGGCCATTTTGGCTGAGTTGTGAAGAAAATTCTGCAGCCAAGTCCATTCGTCGAGATGACTCGGGTCATTCCGACGAATCCCGACGAATGCTGACAGAGGTCATTTTGGCTGAGTTCTGAAGAAAATTATGCAGCTAAGTCAATTCGTCGGATGTTCACGTGAAGTCTCGACGAATGACGGACAGACGGATTTCAAATCTTTGTTTCGTTTTCGAAAATTAGGGTTAGTCACCATGATCAGTACACGTGTCGCCTCTCCCTTCTTTGTCGCACTAGCCGTTGAAGTCCTCCCTATAAATAAATCCTTATTTTAGGGCAAGGGGCGATTTCTTATTTTTTTTGATCAAAAACATCTCTCTTCAGCCGACAGTTCAGAAAAGGCAAAAAGTCGATCTCCTTCTTCTTTTGCTGAACAAGATTTCTGAGACCTAACATTTGCTGCTCAAGATCCTTTCTCTATTGTTGTTAGAGATTTCTCAGAAGAAGGCCTTTGATCTTTTTGTTGCTCTCTTTATTGAAGATTCTTTCAAGTAAGTCAAAGGGCCTATTCAGATCTGGTTAGCCAAGTCTTCTCTCTTCCACTTCTTTCAAGTGCCAAGCTTTCTTTCAAGGTTAAGAAGAAGACTCGGTTTTCAAGATCTGAAGTTAATCTCTTTAGAGGTTAAGAAGAAGTATTTTCTTTGTTTCAATATTTTCTTTTGTAGGAGTTTTCACTCCGAGATTATTTGTAGGAGTTGTTTACTCCGAGGTGTAGGAGTTGTTATACTCCGAGTTGTAGGAGTGGTATACTCCGAGTTGTAGGAGTTTGGACTCCGAGGTGTAAGATTAGTTATAATCTGAGATTGGTGAAGTAGCCGAGTCTAGCCTCATAGTGCTAGATAGGCGAGGCGGGAAAGAGGACTACCCACATCGGGGAACCTCTATAAAATCCTTGTGTTTGTGCTGTGTTTGATTGTTTGCTTTTCTGTGTTAAATTTTTAATTCCGCATAAAGACATAGAATCCACCTATTCACCCCCCCTCTAGGTGATTTAGGCCGCAACTAGATACTTTCAATTGGTATCAGAGGTAGGTTGTTCGCTATAAGGCTAACACCTTGAACAAGACTCCTCATCTAGTTGCTAAAGAAAATATGTCTGGAATGGATAAGGCCAAGGATTCCGTCAAGTTGCCAGTCTGCACCAAAGAGAACTTTCCTATATGGAAGGAAAGAGTAAGATTCTACATGGAAGCTGCCGACCCAAGAATCTTTCAGATCGTGGAAGAAGGTCCCCATATTCCGATGAAACCATCTTCAATAAACTCCACCATCATGATCCCGAAGAAGATGTTGGAACTGAACAAAGATGAGATCGCTCTAGTGGCCCTAGACAAGAAAGCAAAGAATATCATAGCAGGTGCAGTTGATGATTCAATGTTGCAAAATTTGCTTCACTGCAAATCTGCTAAGGAAATATGGGATTCACTAGTCGTTCTGATGGAAGGGACCGAAGAAGTGAGGGATGACCGAAGATCGTTGCTGAACCAAGAATACGAAGCATTCAAGCAAGATCCAAGAGACTCCATTTCTGACACCTACGAGAAGTTCTTCAAGATCGTAAATGGTCTTAGGAACTATGATAGAGAATTCACAACTGGCGAACTAAATGACAAATTTCTGAGATCCCTGACGAAAGAATGGGACACCAAGGTTATAGCCATCAGAGAATTCGGAAAGCTCGAAACCACGGAGCCACAAATGTTGTTTGGTAAGCTCCTGTCCCATGAGTTGAAGCTAAATTCCCGCAAAGCTGAAGAAGAGGGGGTCAGGGCATCTGGAAGGGAGAAGTCCTCTGCCCTAAAAGCTGAAAGCTCAAGAAAGAGCAAGGCTCTCCCACCTGTCAGGAGACCATCTTCTGATGAGGATGAGTCTGATGCCAGCCCCTCGGGTTCAAAGATGTCTGATGGAGAATTTTCTCTTCTCTCCAAACAATTCAAAAGACTTCTGAATAAAAGAAAGCAGAAGAGAGGCCAATCCACTGCATTTGATCACAGAAGATCTAGACGTGATGGTGATCATCACAAGAAGGACTACTATAATGACAGGTATAAATCTAAACCGAACAAATTTGATTCTACTGACATTATTTGTTATTGCTGCAATAAGCCAGGACACGTAATAGCCGAGTGTCCATACAAAAAGAAAGAAGGATCAAAGAAGGAAGAAAAGAGATCCTTTAAAGGAAAGAAGAAAGAAAAGAGCCTCCTCGCCAAAAAGTCCAAGACTCTGAGCGACAGTGACTCTAATGCGTCAAGCTCAGATGAAGAAGCCTACTTTGGGCTAATGGCACATCTAGACGAAGGAATAGGCGACTCCTCTTATAAGGAGAAGGTAAACTCTCATACCCCTCTGTCTGCTTCTGAAGATGAGACTGCATCCATAGCAAATGAAGGCTACTCCTCAGAGGAGGACTCTAAGTTAATAACTCGGTATGAAGCCCTTGTGAAAGGATTTGACAAGTGCCGCAAGGTCGTCAAGTCCAAGTCAAAAGAAATTGAATCTCTCAAGACAGTAGAATTAGCTTTGAGGGAGGAAGTTGAACAACTAACTCCTCTCAAAGATGAAATCCAACTCTTGAAAGACGAACTGAAAAGCTCCACTGAGTTGTTGAATCTAAAGGAGAAAACTATAAATGAACTAGAAGATAAGTTGAAGGCGGAAAGGAAGCTCGTAGAAAGCTTCTCGAAGCCTAAGACTATTCTTCCATTCATTGATAGGTTTTCTGCTCCTGCGAAGGGTAGTGGAATTGGTCATAAGGCTGAAAGTAGTAAGGCTGCTGAGAAGAGAGCCGTGAAAGGGAAGGGAACTGCCAATCAAAGTCAACCTTCATTCAGGAAGGTCATTTTTCCATCAAACCCGTTTGACCTTGATTCATCCTACGGTCATCTTGCTAGGCCAACACATGTTGAACCTAGTAATAGATATCAAGGATGGAGCTTTCCCCGAAACTTAGACAACTCTCCATTCAAAGCTCCTCATGAAGAAATAATCCTCAAAGATCATGGTCCATTTGTTCACGGATCAGCTCACAAGAAAGCACCAAAAATTAAAACGATTGCACCCAAATCTGTTGAGAAGAAGTTGGAGCCATGTGTGTGCTGTCACCATGAGGCCCCCACTTCTAAGAAAAATTCCACTAAGAAAGTCACTCCTGTTGCACATCCCGTTCAAAAGGCAAAACAGGAGACAAAGAGAAGGTACAATCGATTCGATTGTTGGTGTTGTGGCAAGGTTGGTCACTTTGCCATAGATTGTTGGTTTAATCCAAGAAATGTCACGACTCCACGGATTAACAATGCAAGAATGACCCCTCGCAATGTTAACATTCCAAGTGGTGGTCATCTAACAAGAAGCCAAGGACCCAAATCGGTTTGGGTTCCTAAGGGCAATTGATTATTGATTGCAGGTATGTCCAAAGGCCAATTCAAATCCAATATGGTACTTGGACAGTGGATGTTCACGGCACATGACGGGAACAAGAAGCCTACTACAAGAGTATACCCCGGTGAAAGATGGTCCAAAAGTTATTTTTGGCGGATCTGATCGGGGAATCACAAAAGGCTACGGTATGATCACAAATGGTATAGTCTCTTTCACAGACGTGGCTTATGTTAAAGGATTACAACATAATCTCATTAGCATAAGTCAACTTTGTGACAAAGGCTATATGGTAGAATTCTACAAGGACAAGTGCTTGATAAAGTCGTCTGATACGTCAGAAACTATTTTAACAGGCACTCGGAGTAGAAATATTTTTTGCTTAAATTTTCTATGTTTAGACTCTTCTACACCAGTGTGTTTTTTAGCAAAAGATAGTGCATCTCTTTGTGACCAGTGGCACAAGAGACTAGCACATATAAATTTCAAAACTATAAATATGTTACTTTCCCACAACTTAGTTCGTGATGCTCCTGATGTTAAGTGCATTAAAGAGAGACCTTGTCACGCATGCCAAATGGGAAAGCAGACGAGAGCTAGCTTTAAGAGCATTATTGGCAAAGAATCTACCAGATGTTTATATCTACTTCATATGGACTTATTTGGTCCCATGCCAATTCGGAGTTTAGGGGGTAAGTCTTATACGTTGGTCATTGTCGATGATTACTCACGTTTTGCTTGGGTATTCTTTCTGAAACACAAGTCAGACACCTATGATTCTTTCACCTCATTCGTCAGGCAAATTCAGAATGAATTAGAATGTTCTGTGGTCAAAATCAGAAGTGACCATGGTACAGAATTCAAGTCTGGGGCCATGACTGAATTTTGTGAAAGTCTGGGTATCTTTCATGAGTTTTCCCCTCCCCGTACTCCACAGCAAAATGGGGTTGCCGAGAGAAAGAATAGAACACTCATAGAGGCCTGCAGAACAATGTTGAGTGATTCTTCACCACCAGAGTACTTCTGGGCTGAAGGCATCAACACTGCTTGCCACGTGCAAAACAGAGCACTAATCAACAAGAACCATCATAAGACTCCTTATGAACTTTTGAAGGGCAAGAAACCAACCCTGTCTTATTTTAGAATCTTTGGCAGTAAGTGTTTTGTACTTAATAACGGGAAATATTACAAAACTAAATTTAGTGAAAAATGTTTTGAAGGAATTTTTGTAGGTTATAGTAGCCATAGTAAGGCATATAGGATTTTCAACAAGAAAACCCTGGTTGTAGAAGAAACTTACAATGTCATATTTGATGAGACGAGTATGCTTCAAAGCAACTCTTCTAGTGTTTTTGTTGAAGATGTGGATGCAAGGTTCAAGGAACTACACCTAGAAGAAACTGTAAAGGAAGACGCTCCAAAAGCTATTGAAGTAAATGCTCCTTCTACATGTAAGGATGATGACCCTCAGGAAGATGAAGATGTACCTGAAGTGCAGGAACCTCATGGTCATCTAAATGTTGGAATGATCAGACATTTGAGAGATCATCCAGCTGATCAAATCATCGGAGATCCTTCAAGCAGAGTTCTAACTAGAAGAGGTACAACTAACGAAGTTTTACATTTAAGTTTTCTTTCACAGATTGAGCCGAAGAAGTTTGAAGAAGCAAACACCGATCCCTCTTGGATCCTTGCTATGCAAGAGGAGCTCAACCAATTCAAGAGATGTAAAGTTTGGAAGTTGGTACCTAGACCCAAAGGACAGAATGTGATTGGAACCAAATGGATTTACCGGAACAAGCTTGATGAAAAGGGCATCATCACCAAGAACAAAGCAAGACTGGTTGCTCAAGGATACAGGCAAGAAGAAGGGATTGACTTTGATCAGACCTTCGCACCAGTAGCAAGACTTGAAGCCATCAGATTATTTCTGGCTTATGCTGCATATAAGGGCTTTAAGGTTTTCCAGATGGATGTAAAGTCCGTCTTTCTGAATGGAGACCTTAAAGAGGAAGTTTATGTAGCTCAGCCTCCAGGTTTTGTAGATCCTAACTTTTCTGATCATGTATATTATTTACATAAAGCCTTGTATGGTCTCAAACAGGCACCTCGTGCCTGGTATGAGACATTGTCTATGTTTCTCCTTGAGAACAAATTCACAAGAGGAACAATAGACAAGACATTGTTTCTTAGGGAAGTAAAAGGCGAGATTTTACTAGTGCAAATCTATGTCGACGATATTATATTTGGCTCTACTGATGACAAACTCTGCAAAAAGTTTTCTAACTTGATGCAAGGTAAGTTTGAAATGAGCAGTATGGGAGAGCTGAAATATTTCTTAGGACTCCAGGTGCACCAATCTGAAGATGGAATCTTCATCTCTCAGACGAAGTTCACCAAAGAGCTGCTTAAGAAATTTGGAATGGAGAGTGCAACCTCAATGAGGACTCCAATGGGCTCAAGTATGTCTCTGGACAAGGATGAGAAAGGGAAACCTTTTGATGAAACCAAGTACAGAAGCATAATTGGGTCCTTGCTCTATCTCACTGCTACTAGGCCTGATATAATGTTCTCAACATGTGTTTGTGTCAGGTATCAGGTGAACTGTAAGGAATCTCATTATGCCGCTGCAAAGAGGATTTTGAGATACCTTAAGGGTACACCAAATCTCGGCTTATGGTACCCAAGAAGCAATGATTTTGAACTAATTGGCTTTTCAGACGCTGATTTTGCAGGAAGCAAAGATGATAGGAAGAGCACTTCGGGAACTTGCCAGTTCTTAGGAAAACGGCTCGTCTCCTGGAGCAGCAAGAAGCAAAATTGCGTTGCAATATCGACTGCTGAATCGGAGTATATCTCTGCCGGCAGTTGCTGTGCACAACTTTTGTGGATGAAAAGTCAGCTTGAGGACTATAATTTAAAGCTCTCAGAAATCCCCATGTTCTGTGACTCCTCAAGTGCTATTGCCTTAGCAAATAATCCCGTCTCTCACAGCCGAACGAAGCATATTGAGCTTCGCTACCACTTCATCCGGGAACATGTTGAGAGTAAGGACATAAATTTGTTATATGTTAATACTGACAAACAAATTGCAGATATCTTTACGAAGCCTCTGGATGAAACCAAATTCAATTTCTTCAAAATGGAACTCGGAATGCTTAACAAGGACTCTTGAAGTTGGGACTGTTGAGATTTCACGAAATTGCACGAGATTTCACTTGTTAACTCAGAAAATTTCATGAAGTTTCACGGGTTTTCACGGGACAAATATTACTCTTCTCAATTCATCTCCCGTGGAATCATCTCCCTATTAAATACGATTTTATCGTCCTTCAGGTACGTACTCTACTTCAATTTATATTTATATAAAAATCAAAGAAAACATCACGATTTCACGAGAACCTCCGTGAAACCCTACCCGACCGTTCGTCTCCTTCTTTCGCGATTCCTTTGTTTCTCTTCCGCGGCTTCGACGACATCAATGGCGCCCAAAGCTTCTGGTGGTTTGCATTCAGGGGGAGAGTTGGTGAGAGGCGCCTTCTGCTTAGCTTCAGATGAGTTTCGGAACGTGATTTTGATGCTCGATGTTGCCGGGCTCAGTTTTATCTTAGAAGAGCCGGCTAAAATCTTAGAACAGGACATTCTGGAGTTCTATCGAAATGCCAAAATCTCAAGTCAAGGTAAGAAGATCAAAAGCTCTATTAGGTCTTGCAAAATCATTTTGAAGGCTAGTGGTATCAACCGATCGTTGAGGATGCCTGAAGTTGATTCAGAAGAGTTGTTTGTTGAAGATATTTTCAGAGCCAGAAGATTATGTGGCATTCTTGATCAAAGCTCCAAAATCAGAAGAAAGTTCATGAATGAAGGAGGTAAGCTTCTGTGTGATATTATAGGAAAAGTATTATTATGCAAGGTAGGCTCTCATGACTACCTCTCTGAAGAAGCTTTCAAAATTCACACCGCTATAATTTGTCGGAAGAATTTCAATTTTGGTGAAGTAATCTTTGAGAAGATTAATGAAAGTTTTCTTGCTCCAAATTTTGAAAGAATTCTCAGTCTGCTTCTCCACAGTAGCAATCCAGATTTTTTTAATCTTGGAAGAGGTATCCCCATCCACCACACAAAGAAGATCAACTCAACCATTTTCTCCAAATGGGAAAGAGTAATTCCCAAGGGCTTAGGGAATGCTGGAGTTAGGGCTGCTGTAAGTGATGATGAGGCCCCTCTGCTTGATGAGCATAGATCTATTGAAGCAGGGCAATCTTCCAGGGGGAGTGGACTTAGTCCAGCTCCTGCTCAGGGCAGAGATGCACATGTTGAGGGGGAGTTTCCAACCCCAAGAGACATTGGTGCAGGAAGTGGTGCTGCAGAAGATGTTCCTCCAAGTGATGCTGATCAAGTACCTCTTGATCCTGTTGATTTTGTTGTCCCTGATGCTACTCTTGACATGGAGGGCCCAGAGAATGCTGTTGTTTTTGATGAGTCTCCTGAGCTGGAAGATTCAAGGAGATCACATGCCATGGTTGTTTCTCATTCTGAAGATCATGAAATCTTGCCAGACTCTCCTCATGAGCAATCTGAATCTGGGGAGAAGGGCAGCTTTGGTGCTATGCTGAGGTTGGCTAAGGAGATGTCTCTAGTTGAGGGGGAGAAAGACCAGGAAGATATCTTCATGGCTGAATCTGTTCCTCCTGAAGTCTTTCCTTCTGTGCTGCTTTTGCCTCCTCCAGAAGTTCTTGTGGCTAGGAGCACTTCTCCAAGGGCAACTGTGCTTGACAAGCAAGCACAGTCCTCAAGTTTTGTAGCTGATAGAATTTCTCCTGAAGAGGTTGAGACTGGTGATAGCTCTCACTCTTCTTTGCTGAAGTCCATAGCAGGGCTGCTAAAGGTTCAGACTGATCACTTTGATCAGTCTATCAAGCAAGTCTATAAGAAGATTGACTCTGTTGATAGTTCTCTGAAGCAGGAAATGGCTGAGATCAAGCATGACATGGGAAGATTCAAGAGTGATCAAGAAACCTGGATGCTATCTGCAGGGAAAGCTTTGGATCATACAAATAAAGCTGTTGGGCATGCTCTCAAGAATCTGCATCAGGTTAGTGAAGATGTACTACATTTGACTACTGCTCTCTCTACTCTTAGCTCTGCTCATGATCAAGGAATCACCTACTTGGATGATCAAGTTGAAGCTCAGCTGAAGAGACTATATACCCTCCTGCATGAAGATGTCATAAAGGGGGAGGAGAGTGTGGTATCCAAGTTAGAATAAAGTGCAAGCAAACTGAATGATTTGAATGAAAGTGTAGCTAGTCAAATGCAAGATCTCAAGGAAAACATCTTACAAAATGTTAAGGATGTGAACTTGTATACTCATGAAGCCCAAAGCTGGCTGTTCAAGCAAGTGGCTGGAATGCTTGGGTTTACTGTTGTGGATAAAGGATCAGATTTTCCCTCTTCAAGTGCTCCAGGACCCAGGGCTCCTAGTTTCTCTCCAAATCCTGTTGAGGATTCTGTTCTTGTTGATGAAGTCATTCCCGCTTCATCTTATCAAGAATTTTGGGATGATCCTTTCCCTGTTCAAGATCCTGACAGCTCACATTTTGCTGAACCCTCTGAGAAGTCATTAAAAAGGAAGCTATTTGCTGATAAGCCATCTGCTAAGAGGTCTATTCCACATAAGAAGATCAGAGAATTTTATGATAGGCCTCCTCCTAGAAACTTCCAAGAAATTTGGAGCCCCATCTCCAAAAGTATTGTTCTCTCTATTTTTGATAAAGTCAGCAATCAGAATGAAAAAGTCAGTGACCATTATAGTTCAGAAGAATGGAGCAAGTTTGAGAAGAGGACAAATGAAAGAAGGATTCACTTCAAGAATGGTGGATCTAAAGAGTCTGCTCCTGACAAATACTGGCCTAAGCCAAAGGCATTCTTTGAGAGATTGGATTCAGAACTGAAGAATAAAACTGAGGCAGTGGACAGAATGTTTGCAAAGAAGAAAGGAAAAGGTCATGAATAAGCTGTGCTTATCTGGAATCATGATGTTTTCTTTGCTTATTTATATATATACACATTTCTCTTGTGTTAAGTTAAAACATTCAGTCCTACTCTGTTTTTCCTTATATATTACTGCCTGGGTTGTGCTTTCTTATTTAGTATTCTTTCTGTGCAATTCAAGTTAGTGTCTAGGGTTATGACATCTTCAAATAGGGGGAGATTGTTGAGTATTGTGTCCACAATCACCTTGATTTGAAGATGTCCCCTAGTAAACTAAAATGAATTGTATTTGTATTTGATGACTTTTGTTTAGATGTGTTATGACAGGCCTTAATGCTAAGTGCTCACCAAAGTCAGGTTGCAATGGATCACCAAACACAGTTCTAGACAATGTAATCCCTCATTGTATAGAACAAAGTGTTGGTCCATGTGTAATCTCTCTTTTGGGGTGCACTTCATATACTCATAACTGAAGGCTTTCAAGGTTGAGGAGTGGAGCAGGTTTTCAGAAGAAAAGAAAAATTCTGCTGATTCAATTCGTCGAGATGACTCGGGTCATTCCGACGAATCCCGACGAATCCAGAGAGAAGACCTTTGTCTTGGTTTAGAAGAAAATTCTGCAGCCAAGTCCATTCGTCGAGATGACTCGGGTCATTCCGACGAATCCCGACGAATGCTGACAGAGGCCATTTTGGCTGAGTTATGAAGAAAATTCTGCAGCCAAGTCCATTCGTCGAGATGACTCGGGTCATTCCGACGAATCCCGACGAATGCTGACAGAGGTCATTTTGGCTGAGTTCTGAAGAAAATTATGCAGCTAAGTCAATTCGTCGGATGTTCACGTGAAGTCTCGACAAATGACGGACAGACGGATTTCAAATCTTTGTTTCGTTTTCGAAAATTAGGGTTAGTCACCATGATCAGTACACGTGTCGCCTCTCCCTTCTTTGTCGCACTAGCCGTTGAAGTCCTCCCTATAAATAAAACCTTATTTTAGGGCAAGGGGCGTTTTCTTATTTTTTTTGATCAAAAACATCTCTCTTCAGCCGACAGTTCAGAAAAGGCAAAAAGTCGATCTCCTTCTTCTTTTGCTGAACAAGATTTCTGAGACCTAACATTTGCTGCTCAAGATCCTTTCTCTATTGTTGTTAGAGATTTCTCAGAAGAAGGCCTTTGATCTTTTTGTTGCTCTCTTTATTGAAGATTCTTTCAAGTAAGTCAAAGGGCATATTCAGATCTGGTTAGCCAAGTCTTCTCTCTTCCACTTCTTTCAAGTGCCAAGCTTTCTTTCAAGGTTAAGAAGAAGACTCGGTTTTCAAGATCTGAAGTTAATCTCTTTAGAGGTTAAGAAGAAGTATTTTCTTTGTTTCAATATTTTCTTTTGTAGGAGTTTTCACTCCGAGATTATTTGTAGGAGTTGTTTACTCCGAGGTGTAGGAGTTGTTATACTCCGAGTTGTAGGAGTGGTATACTCCGAGTTGTAGGAGTTTGGACTCCGAGGTGTAAGATTAGTTATAATCTGAGATTGGTGAAGTAGCCGAGTCTAGCCTCATAGTGCTAGATAGGCGAGGCGGGAAAGAGGACTACCCACATCGGGGAACCTCTATAAAATCCTTGTGTCTGTGCTGTGTTTGATTGTTTGCTTTTCTGTGTTAAATTTTTAATTCCGCATAAAGACATAGAATCCACCTATTCACCCCCCTCTAGGTGATTTAGGCCGCAACTAGATACTTTCAATACTATACCCAACAATAATTATTAAAGCAACCTAATATAAAACAGGAAAACAGAATACGAAGAAATAAAACAAAAGGATGCAACTTACAAATGGAAGGGCCTCTCTCTCAGATTCTCCCTCTCCAGAAAACTCACACCACGGTGTTCCCGGGCAACGGCGCCAAAAACTTGATGCGCAAATCTAGCACACCATTATAGGCGGTAGCAAGACTGCAGCATGAAACGGCAGTGAACCGGCCGTTGTCAAGTAATAATATGAGGAAGTAAATCCCCAAGTATCGAATCTCAAAGGAACACAGTAAGGTTGAGTTACCTCTCGAGGAAGGACTTGAGATTGAAGTCCTTTAGGTCGAATGGATTGCGGAAAAGGGGGTTTTAGCTTATGGAAAATAAAAGAAAAGAAAATAAACTACTCCTATGCAGGCCTTGAGCACACTGCTTCGCTTGGCGGGATGGAAACTATGTAGGCCTTGAACGCACTACTTTGCTAGGCGGATGGAAGAGTAGGCACGCGGATGAGGTGGTTCGCACTGGCGGAAAGGTTTGGAGGGCCGTTAGCACCTCTTGGCTAGGCGGATGGAGTGGTTGATGAAGTGGTGGATGGAGAATGGATGGGGCGCACCTCATACACACATATGAACAAGATATTCTCATATAAATGAAATAAACATTATAAAGCATAGTTCATAGTGCCATCATCAAAGTATAGAGAAATCTAGCATTTACAACAATCAATACAAAGAAAGAGAAAGTCAGGAATCGACCCAATCTGAAGCCTTGTCAAAGATTCGCGGTTGGAATCGTTGGGTTGTCAATCCGCGTCCAAGCTCGGTCCTCAACTGCGTCCGGGGTAGAGAAGGCTGTCACTACCTTCCAATGGCCCGTCTTCTTTGTGTCACGATCCGGCCGCATGACCTAGCTTCCTTCTCCTTGGATATTGGTGGATGTAGGGCTAGATCCCTCTCCTTGGAGCTTGAGGATGATGGAGGAGGCCAAAAGGGGCGGAAAACCTGCGGAAAGGGAGAAAACGGCGGACTTGGCGGAGCAAAAAATGGATCCCCCGACCTAAAATCGCACACATCTATTTACAGGCGGAGGAGAAATTAACAGCGTGCACGGTCAGGCGCACGACCAGTGGTCGTGCGCGAAGAAATGCCTCTGATCGTGCGCAAAGAACTTGTAGCATAGTCCTGAACTGCAAAATAGCGCACGGTCAGTGGCGCACAACCAGTGGTCGTGCGCGAAGAAGGTCAGTGATCGTGCAAACCGCTTTGTCTGGTAAGGGGAATTAACGCACGACCAGGGGTCGTGCGCGAAGGAAAACGCACGACCAGTGGCTTTTTCGGCCGAAAATCCCCCAGAACCCTTCCCAAGTGTCGCACAACCTTTGAACCTGCATGAAAATATCCAGGACCACTGGAATACAAGGAATCACACTAGAAATGGGCAAAGAAAGTGCACCTTATGTGAGAATTGTGAATAAGTGAAATATAAGCATGAATACACAAAATGTGAAGTGTTAGTGTGTGAAAACTAGCCCAGATGAGTCCTAAAATCTCTATATAAGTTGGACTCATCACTGCTCTGGGCCTCCAGCATCCTAACTCTAATCAATCGCACCTGGGCATCTGCGTCCTTCAAAAATTTAGAGTTGAGTCTCTTTAAGTCCTCATCCTAGGTCCAAGATTGTGGAATTCTGCACCTCTGTCCCTCTAAGGGTGGAAAGTTGTGTTGAACATCAACCAAGAGCCCAGATAAGCATGGACTGATCTTCACTTTTTGGCCGTAAACCGTTCATCCCGATCCGACACGATCGCCCTGGTCGCACCACGATAACGGACAAACTGCTCATCAAATCCCATCAAACACCCACAGGAGCGTCCTTCAGACCCGGGGTGACCCTAACTACCTTGGTCACTCTATCCTCGATGTTCCAAATAAACTTGTGTCGGAGTGGGGATGTGGTAACCCGTGTATGAAATCCACAATTATATCCTCGAGCTTCCACTCCCTAACATGGACAGTGACTATGGTATTTCCCTAGAGACTCTTGCACTTGGTCATCACCAATCGACATACCTCACCATGCATCACAAACTTATGACGTCTTTCTTTATTTCAGGAGGCTACATGCTCCGGAAAACACCATTTCTTCGATGACTAGATCTCTTGTTTGTAAGGGTAGACAATGCTTTTATAAGGTTTCTCTACACGTTCAAATTCTTATTCCTTCACGTATGTCTGAGTGATCAATCATCTCCACTCTACAACTTATCCAGTTCCTACCATTGCTGGAACTGATCAGATCGTCAAACGTCTCAGTTATCCTTACAATTTTTAAAGTGGGGTGTACTCGTGAACTCTTATGAGTATCTGTTAACCAATCATTATTAGTATCCATGTTTGTAAGATGACTCCAAATCATTTTCTATGTGGAGTTTGATTCACAGGGAATGAGGGCAAAATTTTTGATACCCTAAGATTTTTCACAAGTCAACTTCATCAAGGAATTATCATCAAGTTTATTTCTCCGAATTCCTATCACCTAACCTTTGTTAGTCTTGGTCACTTTCGTGTTGTCCAAAGCAAGGTACGAATTAGATCGTTCTTACTATTGTAACCTTAAATTTTATATTCTAAATCCAATAATTCATCGTGTTAGATCTCTGGTTATTCATCATCATGGCTTCCAAGGTTTGAGGATTGTTATCGTAGTTAAAATTTTCTACCAGGATAGGGCGTGATTTTTAACAAGTCATGAGTTAATCACTTCTGAATGCCCCAAGTCACAAGAACCTCATATATAACTACAACTTGTAAGATCTAATTTTTGTCCATAACTTCTAGAATGGGACATCGGCATCCCTAAGTGATTAATCCTAGTGACTTTACATTTACAATGATTCAACTAAAGTCAAGTTGTTGTTCGATCAATGATGTCTATCCATTGTCCTGGTAATACTATGAATCATTATTCCGAACATACTGTTACACCCTCTCATCTTTGCTCGATTAACATCAAATATGATCAACTTCAAAATCATTATGTTCACGACGCACCACTTTCTAAATTAGATCTAAGGGAAACCCAAGTCAGTAATTAATTTGCCCAAATAAACAAAAGGTAAGCCACAATAAACAAAGGATAAGCCACTATCCATTTTGGGCTAAGTATCTTCGATGTCACTATGTTATATTCGTCCTAGGTATGCAAACGATCCTTAGGGCATACAACCTTAGACTTGGGGTTCTATCTTGAGACTTGTTGATATACTCCATACTTTAGACTCTTCAAGGTACCCTTTACGACAACCCTATCATGGTCAACATGTGACCCAATCCCAAACGGGTATCTTCTGAACTTCAATTCTTATCTGATGGTGGTTGTCTCAATGTAAACATATCACTGGTACGAGGGTTGAGTGTACTAGTCCTCTACATTTTTGCTTATGTGTCTATCTCCTTAAGGCGGTCCTATCCGTTCGGGTAATCCTTGGTATGTGAAGTGGGGACATCCGAGTTTATGGCTTAGGTGGTCATTCCCGCGCCAAACTTCTCATCTAACCTCTTTGGGGTATCCTCGTACCTTAATCAACTTTATACCTACGGTCTATTTCAGGTTAAGGCATGATATAAATTGTCATGGTAAGTCATGTGTCCTAGTGGGGTTGAGTCTAACTCATTGACTAAAGGACTATCTAAAGAGATCTTTGCATTCGGAGATATTCCCTGCTGGGGGCAGGGTTCACCGCTGGCTACAAAAGAAAACTTGACACTCGTAAAGAGATTTGGCTACAAAGATTCAGTTAAAAGTGAACTTTTTGACGTGATTTCCCCATATGGGCACACCATTGCTTCCGCTGCTTAGTTTGTCCTCAAACTAAACTCGCGCGGGGTGGCCCGCGGTTTGTGGACTTCTTTTCTTCGGATCGAGGTTTCGCTCTGACACCAGTTTGTAAGACCCCTTTTTTTCTTTGAAAACCTGGGTCTTATGCCCAGAACCGCCGCATTGCAGTGACACCAACTCTTGGGAAGGTCGCCTATACAAAGCGTCGATCTTGCCGGTCATATCGATCACAGAAGAAGAAAAGAATAAATGAACTAAGAGAAGTTCAAGTCCACAATTCACATGTTATATATATAAATGTCCACATGGTATAACTGAAATAACAAAGGTGTTACATTAATAAAAGGGCTCATGCCCAGTACATCATGTCCTCACTACAAGGTCACTCGCGGAACCTAACTACTAATCACTCACTGATCCTGGAACTGGTGCTCATGTACTAGACTGGCCCGCCTCCATCTGCACCGGCCTCTGGTACTGTTGCGTCTCCTCGATCCCCTAAAATGATATAGTCCATCGATCGTTAGTCAAAAAGACTAAGCCTCGTTCCCCCCCCCCCCATCCATCCCCCAGTGGCCCTAGGCACCGAGCGGGAGGATGAAGCGGAGGACATCAAGGGGTATAAACAAAGCAGATGGCATGACCTAGCTACAGGAACAACTACCACTACATAGGTGTGCATATATAATTAAAGCAGTAAATAAAGCATAATAAAGAGAATTTAAAGGACAGTAAGTAAGAGTAGAAAAGTAACCATTGACTTATAGGAATGCCCATACAAACCTATAGACCAAGGGATCGTTTAGTAGAGCCTATCGTATAAAGAGTCCCATAACCAATTTATACGATAGGTGTAGGGGTTGTGTTGGGGAAATGATTTATCTTAACCCCTAGAATTGAGTAGAATATAACTTCTAAGAATGAAAAATTAGGCTAAGTAAATATGCGTCGAATAGTATTCAACGCAACGTCGGAATATAGTCGACGTTTCTCTCAGAATGAGTCGAAGCAACTCTAAGAAGAATTCGACGTAATCTTAGTCGACGTACCTCTGACTTCTAGTCGACGCATGTGATAAAGTCGACGTATCTTAGTCGACGCACCTTCCTTATTCTCCTCTCGACGTCCAGCCAGGATGAAATCGACGCTTACGTAGAATAGTAATCGACGCACGTCGATATCTATAAGTAATTCAAAAACACGCCAGATCTCTTTCCTTCTTTCTGTAGATCTGATTTATATGGAATGATATTATTCTTTTATAGCCGTTCTGAATCAGTCTTTCCTTGTATTTGATTCTTGGCTAATTTGATTAAGATTATTAAGGATATTATTTGAAATCAGAATGAATTCATTTCCTTCTACAGAAATATTAATTATGGAAATTCTTATCTCTTTCTAATTATCTGTCTGCTAATTGATTATTCTCCTTTAGCAATATATTTTAAACAGAGCTATAAATAAGAAGGAGGTCGGCAGAGAATGACAACTAGTGATCCACTTCATCCATTTTGAAATAGAGGAAAAGCTCCCAAGTAAAGAGTGAGAAAGTTGAGAAAGGAGATAGTGTGCTGCAGCAAAAGAGAAAGCATTCATCTTCTCCTTCTTCTGAAGCCACTCTGCTGCAAATTCTGAAAGCTCTCACAAAAGAGAGAAAAGCTTACAATCTCCTTCTCACTATAGAAGAGAGATCCTATTCACTATACTTGTGCTTCTAATCTTCTTGCTAGGAAGAAGATTCTTTCTTACATATATTGTTTTCTATTCTTCTACTTGTTCTACTTCTTCTTTTCTTTCTTACTTCATTTTCATACTGTGTAAAAGAGTTTTTAGAATCTCTCCTCAAAAAATTCAGTTGTAGTGGTTCTAAGAGTCTCCTTATCAAAAGACTCAGTCTGGTTCTAAGAGTCTACTTATCAAAAGACTCAGTGCAAGTTAGTGAATTCCTACCAAGGGGGTAGAAGAGTGGACTACCCAAAGTTTGGGGAACCACTATATTTTTTTGTGTTGTGCTGTGATTTTCTACTTGTTATTTTTCTTCTTTACTTGCTTAATTCTTGTTGGTGTGTGAGAAGTTTAAATCTGTGATTATTACACATATATATATAATTGCACAAAGTATTTTTAATCTCTATTCACCCCCCCCCCCATCTAGAGAATTCTAGTGAGGTTAACTGTGCACTTTCAATTGGTATCAGAGGGAGGTTGATCTAAAAAGGTTAACTCCTTGATCAAAAAGATCCTACCTCCTTTATATATATATATATATATATATATATATTTTTAGAAAATATTTCTTTTCACATGGCACAAATCAAAGATTATGCTTCCACCAGACTACCAATGTGCAATCTTGAAAAGTTTGCAGTTTGGAAAACAAGAATTAGGATTTATATGAATTCTAGTGATGAAGAATTATTTAATGTTATCTTGACAGGTCCTCCCAAGCCCTATAGAATAGACTCAAGTGGTGAAGTGACTCAAACACTTGTCCCAAAGGCTGAGTGGACAGCTGAAGAGAAGAAGGCAGGAACATGTGATGCAAAAGCTGTGAACATTCTGGTCTCAACCCTCTCAGATAAATCTTTCAAAAGGTTGTTGAATGTGAATCAGCCAAAGAAATCTGGAAAGCTCTTACAAAGATGGTAGAAGGGAGTGCTGATGAAAGGAAAGATAGAAAGCCTCTATTGATCTCCCAATATGAGAACTTTCAAAAGAAGCAGGAAGAAAGCATATTTGAGATGTATGACAGATTCATTCTGATCATCAATCAATTAAGGAGCCTGGATAGAGAGATCTCTCTCACAGAGATCAATGACAAACTGTTAATGAGCCTCCCAAGTTCTTGGGACTCAAGAATATGGGCAATAAGAGATACAAGAGGACAAAGGGAAATCTCAACAGATGCTCTCTTACGAAAACTCAAATCCTATGAGCAGCTGCTGAAAACCAGAGAAGAGAAGGAAAGAAGAGGAAGCACTTCAACCTCCTCAAAAGATAAAAACATTGCTTTGAAAGCAACAGAAGAAGAGACCCATGTCACTGAAGAAGAATTGTTCAGCCTCCTGGCCAGAAGATTCAAGAAATGGGTCAAGACAGATGGGTCTAGAAGGAGAGAATCAAAATCAAGGTATGATAAAACTCCTACTAAAGAAATCATTTGTTATTCCTACAGGAAACCTGGACACATAGCACCAGAATGTCAAGAAAATACTGAGAAAAAGAAAGATCTGAAAAAGAAAGATCTTAAGAAAAAGGGGAAGGAGAAAGAAAGAGGCTTCATTGCAGAAGCTTGGAGTGAAACAAATTCTGAGGACAATGAAGAGTCTAAGCAAGAAGACCTATGCCTAATGGCTTTTGAAAGCTCAAAAGAAGAACATGATGCCAAATCATGGAGTGAGACAGAATCAGAAGGAAGCATCTTTTCTGAAGATGGTAAAGAAAATAGCCTTATTCTCATAGAGGAATCTGAGGATAAGGATGAGGTAAGCATTTTTGATAACATAGATTTTCTGTGTGATGACTTCAAAAAGGATTTTAAAGAATTATGTTTAGATCAACTAAAAGATAAACAAGAAATTAATAATCTAAAAGAACAAATTAATGTCATTAAAAATCAGAGAAAGATAGAAGATACTTGCTCTAAAAATCATGAGTTAAGGGCTAATATCATAGGAAAAGAAATAGAGAGGGCTAAAATAGAAAACCAGCTTCTTAAGAATAAGGTGTCCCAAGCAAAAGCTTTTGAAGAATCAGTAAGAATGAGAAGCCAAACACTTAAAGAAATCACAGAAAAACAAACAAAAAGACATAAATATCTTGGGCTAGGAGCTGATCCCTCAGCTAGTCTAAATCCATCCAACAAACCTGCTTGGATGAGCCCTGTTAAATTCACTAAACCCACTAAAACAATAAACCAAGAAAAAGACTCACAAAATAAGGAAGAAGACTCCCTCAATGAGATAAACAATTTTGATGAAACATCATACTATACAGATGAAGACTCTCAAACTACTTCTAAGAAGGCAACTAAGTCAAAAGAAACAACTCATAAAGAAATAAAATCAGAAAAAGGGAAAAATAAAATTTGTAAAGACACAATTGCGTCGACTTCATATCGACGCATGAATGACAGTACGTCGAATTCTACTCGACGCAATCTCTCAGATGCTTCGACCTCAAATCGACGCATGAATAAAACTGCGTCGGCTTACAATCGACGCAACTTCTTCCATGCATCAATTCCAGATCAATGCAATCTGGAGAAAGTGTCGACTATATATCGACGCAACTCTAACATACGTCGAATAGATATCGACGCATATAAACTCAGAGCAACATAAAGACAGAACACTTCCATCCTCCAAAATCTTCCATTTTAACCCCCATTCAAGAGCCTTTCATCCTGACCAAAACTTTTATCCTGACCAAAACTTCTATCCTAATCAAAAGTCTTTTCATAATCAAAATTACTATCCTGATCATAACTTTTGTCCTAATCAACACCACTATCCCTCTCTAAACTCAAAATCCAATAATCTAAAGATAGTCAGATGTTATATCTGCAATAAAACTGACCACATTGCCAAATAATGTTGGTACAATCAATCTAATTGACTATAAAAATTAGTACAAGACTGTCTTAGAAAACATTAGGAGCAGGAAGAAATAATCTCTCAAGGGCAAACCCAAAAACTTTTCAGGAAAATAAACGCCATGTAGATTTTATAATCAACGCACCGTCGATAACTATCAATAATAACTTAAATCGACGCATGCGTCGACTCCAGTCGACGTATACGTCGATATGAAACCCTATCATCTTACCTCAGATTGTACCGACGCTTACGTCGAATTCCACTCAACGTAACGTCGACTTCATGAAAAAGAGCGGCAATACTAAAATATTTTCGGTCGCATCCACTGTAGTACCGAATATGCCTCGAATTGTGTCTCATTTCGACGTTTCACCTAACTTAAATAGACTCTTCAGTTAGAAATCCTCTCGCACTCTGCGTCTTTCATCTCTCTTACCTCTTAGTCCAATAATTTCTTCCTCTTTCTCACTGACCTACAATGGCTCCCAAGATAAACTCTGGGTTCGACATTGACCTCAAATCTGTCCAAGCCGCCGCCGAAAACTACAAGAGCATCATAGCTCTGTTTACAGAAGCTGGATTAGACAAGCTCATCTCCACAAGATGCAAGCTCCTGGAGACAGAACTCACATAGCTCATGACTCATGCTCAGATATCTGAACAAGGAGAAATCCATGGAACAATCCATGAGACACATGTCTCAATCTCTGCAGAACACATTAGGACTACCTTTGATCTTCCATCAGGTACATTACAATGTTATTTTTTGTCCAACTCAAATAGGGAAAGAAAATCAGTTTCTAAAGAGTAACTAAATAAGTCTCCTTCATCATTCCCTTATCAGGTGATGAACCTGTGGAACTCACCCCTGATGAAATCAAGAATCTGTTAATCACCATGAAGTTTTCAAAAGATAGACCAATCCACCTGAAGAAAATTGACTTTTCTGATGAATATAGATTACTGGCAGATATAGTAGGAAAAATTCTACTATGCAAGATCTCTGCCCATGATGCAGTACCCAAACAGCAATTGAACATCATGGGGGCCCTTGTGCTGAAGAAGAAGGTAGACTGGGCCAGCCTCCTGCTCAAAATGATAGGCTACAAATACTCTCATAAAGAGAATGCCTATATGAGAATCATGAGTCAAGTACTCTTCCACTCCTTCCCTGACCTATGTAGGTCAAAAGGAATCCCTATCCCTCCTGGAAAAAGGATGTCAATAGCCCTCTTCTCAAAATGGACCAGGCAAATTCCCAAGCCTGGTTCCATTCCTGAAAGGACTCCATCTCCTTCTAACTCTCCTGTTCATCCATCTTCACCTCTTCCTCCTCCTCATACAGACATCTCTTCTGTACCATCATTATCCACACCTTCACAAATACCAGCTCAGTCACCTGCTCAACCCTCTTCTATCCCTCCACCTCCTCCATCAAATACACCTCCTCAACATACTACAGTCCCCTCTCCACCTTCTTTACATTCACCTCCACCATTATCTCCTCCTCCATCACCGCATTCTGAACCATCCACTGAAATCCACATCACCCAGTGTATCCAGTCAGCAGCACAAAAGTTTCAGGACTTGCTGGATGGACACTGCTCTCAAATTCACTCTTCCATCATGCACATGCAAACCCAAATAGATGGGGTCAATGCCTCTGTGCAAAACCTGAAATCCTCTATCTCTTCATCTAGGGTCACCAAGTCTTTCTTCACCTCCTTGGCTAAGAAAGTCAAGAAGGGGGGGAAGTTAGATGAAGAGCAGCTCTCCAGCCACAAAACTCCCTCTCACAAAACCCCTCATCCTTCAAAATCTGACAGTTTAGCTCTACTCAAGACCATTGGAAATGAAGTAGTACCAGAGCTACATACTGAAGAGCAGATATCAAATGTACTGATTATAGCAAGAGAAGCTGCACAACAAGTGGATCTATTGCAAGGGGAGGTAAGTAGAGCAGAGGATGAAGCTGAAGAGGAAGCTGAAGCTCAGGGGGAGCCAGATGCTGGTACACCTGAAACTGGAGATGAAAGAGAAACTGAAGAAGAAGCAAAAAGGCTCAAAGGAAGGTCCATCCTAGGGGGAGCAAACTACTTTAACTCAGGGGGAGCAAATTGCTGAGACTCAGGGGGAGCTGAGGGAATCACCTGCTACTGAGAAGGAGCAACCCACAAAAGTATTCACTAGAAAAAGAAAAACTCCTCCTACCCCTGAACAATGATGATATACTCTATTTAAACATTTGTCTATGCTTAAATGTTGATTACTCAACTGAACATGAAAGTTGTTTATATAATTTCTTATTCTATTTTCTTCTGATTGCTTAGCATATTTTTCCTCTATATAAATGCTTTATTGAGATGATTAAATACTGATACAATTTCTCTCTAAATAGGGTTAAGACAAATAGGGGGAGATTGTTGGGGAAATGATTTATCTTAACCCCTAGAATTGAGTAGAATATAACTTCTAAGAATGAAAAATTAGGCTAAGTAAATATGCGTCGAATAGTATTCGATACAACGTCGAAATATAGTCGACGTTTCTCTCAGAATGAGTCGAAGCAACTCTAAGAAGAATTCGAGGTAATCTTAGTCGACGTACCTCTGACTTCTAGTCGACGCATGTGATAAAGTCGACGCATCTTAGTCGACGCACCTTCCTTATTCTCCTCTCGACGTCCAGGCAGGATGAAATCGACGTTTACGTCGAATAGTAATCGGCGCACGTCGATATCTATAAGTAATTCAAAAATACGCCAGATCTCTTTCCTTCTTTCTATAGATCTGATTTATATGGAATGATATTATTCTTTTATAGCCGTTCTGAATCAGCATTTCCATGTATTTGATTCTTGGCTAATTTGATTAAGATTATTAAGGATATTATTTGAAATCAGAATGAATTCCTTTCCTTCTACAGAAATATTAATTATGGAAATTCTTATCTCTTTCTAATTATCTGTCTGCTAATTGATTATTCTCCTTTAGTAATATATTTTAAACAGAACTATAAATAAGAAGGTGGTCGGCAGAGAATGACAACTAGTGATCCACTTCATCCATTTTGAAATAGAGGAAAAGCTCTCAAGTAAAGAGTGAGAAAGTTGAGAAAGGAGATAGTGTGCTGCAACAAAAGAGAAAGCCTTCATCTTCTCCTTCTTCTGAAGCCACTCTGCTGCAAATTCTGAAAGCTCTCACAAAAGAGAGAAAAGCTTACAATTTCCTTCTCACTATAGAAGAGAGATCCTATTCACTATACTTGTGCTTCTAATCTTCTTGCTAGGAAGAAGATTCTTTCTTACATATATTGTTTTCTGTTCTTCTACTTGTTCTACTTCTTCTTTTCTTTCTTACTTCATTTTCAAACTGTGTAAAAGAGTTTTTAGAATCTCTCTTCAAAAAATTCAGTTGTAGTGGTTCTAAGAGTCTCCTTATCAAAAGACTCAGTCTGGTTCTAAGAGTCTCCTTATTAAAAGCCTCAGTGCAAGTTAGTGAATTCCTACCAAGGGGTAGAAGAGTGGACTACCCAAAGTTTGGGGAACCACTATATTTTCTTGTGTTGTGCTGTGATTTTCTACTTGTTATTTTTCTTCTTTACTTGCTTAATTCTTGTTGGTGTGTGGGAAGTTTAAATCTGTGATTATTACACACATATATATATAATTGTACAAAGTATTTTTAATCTCGATTCACCCCCCCCCCCCCCCCTTAGAGAATTCTAATGAGGTTAACTGTGCACTTTCAGGTTGAAATGCAATGCTTATGCCATGACATGTAGAGGTATGTAGTTTATGCTATGCTAATACAAGTGCAACTCACACACTTCGACTCTATGGGCACAGACCTTTAGTTCCCCCTTTTGGAGCTAGCAAGACTCCCAGGATACTCCCCTAGTGGAAAACGGAAGCGGTGGGTTGGGCCTCGCCCACCTCTAGGTTGGCATTCACACTACCTAACCTAGACCTACCATACGCCTCAAAGCAAAACCGCGGAGCATCTGCGTACTCTTACTGGCTGGACCACCAGACTTTCATGGTTAAGTGCAAATTCCACACTTGTCGAGTCAACGTATCGACGTCGGTGTGAACGACCATCCAATACCGAAGACCCACCACATTTATGCGCATTCAAACATGTTTACCATCTATCTCTGAGCCATAAGCTCCTCGGGCTAACCCGCCCATCACCTTAACCTTTCGAGCCACCAGCTCGTCAAACCAACCCGTCCGTGTCAACAAACATTTCTGAGTCACAAGCTCACTAGACTAATTAGTCTGCTACTACAACCACCGATCCTACCTCTCGTAAGACCCAACAAACTAACCTCACGTAAACACGGGGTGTGGGTGTGTGTATTTTTAAGTTAATCTTACACCGCCATTTATTCCTACATATTAGGGTTAACCATGGACTTCCCGAGGACTACCCTATGAGGGGCTCGTTACGGTACTAGGAACTATAATGGGATGACACCCCAAAGCTCTCTTTCAAAGGCACTTAATGTTATTGGTATCTACCCATAAGAATACCCCTTTTAACATTTCACTTGAATTAACCTCTTAAGTGTTATCTGACTCCCTACGGGAAAGACGATCTTTTGTCAATCCCGGGCACAACTTTACCCTTAACTCACCAAGCACACTCTCATCTCATAACTCCATTTGGTAACCTCAAATATTCACAACCAATCTAGGTATACCATCTACCTTCCATTCCCACCCACTGGTCTTCAATTTACCCAAGTTTTACAGTTTTACTATACGCAGACCAAATGACTTACATGAGTTGCATAAGAGGAGGTACTTCAAACATTCATCCAACTGACTCAAGCTATTTACTGGAGGTCTTTCATGATGTTTTAAGACTAAATCCAGAGAATCGTATTTTTCCTTAATTATTTGGCATTTATTATAATTTCTCCAACATTGGCCAAGCATGAAATTGAACATGAAGTGGAAGATCTTCTTATGATATGGCCACCATAAAATTATGGAAAATCTATGATGTCAAAATAACAGTAAATACATAATATCACAATTTTGCAGTAAGGTGTTAGCCTCTAATTATAATATTGAATAATTATCCCAATTTAGAATTTAAAGAAGGAATCACCAAAAATACTTGTCCAATATTTTTGGGAAAATTAACAGACTTCTATATTAATCTGAAAAGTCTACTGGCCAAATTTTAGAATTTATTAAAACAAATTAGTCACATAAATAAATATTCTAAGTAAATCCAAACTAGGGAACATTGTGAAACAACTTTTTGATAAATAATTCTAAAACTTGTACACAAATTCACAGAGCTTTCTAATGCCCTAAGATGTCCTATCACCAAGTTTCACAATTTTCTAGAGAATATTTGACCCTCATTTATTTATCATAATCTTAAGACAAAATAAATGACTTGTGAATGAAGTACTAATTAAATAAATAAATAAATTACACAAAAATTACCAGAGGTCTATATTATGGTTTTATGTAATCTACCAAACTTTCATCAACATCCAAGATCACTTGAGCATGTAAATACCTCTTATAAGGGAGTTCCCTAAAAAGGTTATAATCTAAATCAGAGGGGATAAGTGTTCCTAAAATTCCCATAAAATCTCCTAGGGCATATTTACACCCTATGAACTTATATACCAAGTTTCATGACCACCCGAGGATATATGCCCATATGCCCTTCACAAGGCTTAAAGTGCAACCCTAAGGTTAGAACTAGGATCCTAGGGCATATCCACCCTACATCACACCAATTTACTCATGGGAGGTGCCTTACCTGATCCTAAACTAGTGGCCCAAATATCACACCACTTTGATGAGATTTGACCACCTAATTTCATCGTGTGCACTTTTGACCTAGTATGACCAAGTTTGACCAAACCTGGATTAACTAATTGCCCAACCAAATCAATCCCAATTGGACTAAAATTTTTACCATGGTCATATAATAACCCTAAAGAGAACCCACCAAAATTTGGAGGGGATTGGAGGTCATTAGACCCTATAATCAAATAATATATGAATTATTAAATTATTACAAAAACCTTAGAAAATGCTCTCCTAAAATTTCCATCTTTAGATATGCCAAGGGTGTAGGTACAAATAGCCTATGTTTCAATTTTCAAGTCAATCCCATGAACCAATCAAACATTATTCAAGAAATGGTGTTTGTCCTACACTAGGGACCAGTCCCACCAAAATGGTTGTACAGGGAGCTACAGTACTCTTTTTGGGCTGAAACAAATTTTAAATTAAAGTAGACTCGCAGGGCTACACCTTTGGTGTTGACTATTTTTTCTGTAGAGGGACTTAAGTATTTTTAATAAATTAATCTAAGCACTACTAGTAAAGGGGTAGAAAAATACAATACCAAATAAACTAATTACCAGATCTATCCACAGATCTTAAAGCAAAATGGGTGGCATCCCATCTTTTTTTCCAATCAGCCAACGGCCACGGTTGGCCCGCGCTGTAGCAACTTGGGAGGTGATTTCCCGGCCACCTAGACGCTCTCCCGGTCGGCCAATGCCTCCACCACCTCCGTTGAGGTGGCGGTCGGCGATGTACGGTGGTTGGCCGGCCGGAGGCGGCCGGAATCAGAATTTTAAACGAGAGAAGAAAGCTTGATCACAAGCTTCCAGCCTTGCCGATTCAAGACCAATTGGTCCCAAATCTAGTTTCCAAAATGATAAGATCTACCCACTAAGAAATAGGTAGGAGGGGAGGACCTGAATTACGGCTTGTAGTCGTGTCGATCGCCGGTCCGCCATGGTTGGTCGAGAGCTCTTGGGTGTCATGCCGGAAGGTGCCTAGGTATGAGAATTCTTCTAGAAAATGGGTGAAACTCATTCCCTCCACCCCTTGAGCCCTTTTATAGAGGCAAATCTTGGTGGGGGGGAAGATGAAGCTTGGTATTCCTCCATTAACACCATTCATGGTGAAAATTTTGTCCATCACAAAAGGTCACCCATTTCATCACCCTTAAAGGTTGGAAAAACTTTTAATATTTTTCTAATTGATAGGGGAAATGAACCCCCATCAATTGGGAGGACTTTTGGACTCCCTTGGCCATGAATTTGGCCAGCAAAATGATTCCCGACTGTCTCCCGTCGATTTCGCTACCGCCGACACTAGTGCTAGCACCAGCGTTAGCCCCTCGGCAGCGTAACGCTTGCCGGTTCGGCAATCGTCAGGCGCTACCGCTACCGCCAGTGCTAGTGCTAGCGCTAGCGTTTCGACGGTATTTTGTTCGTCTCATCAGTTCAGTGTTCGTCTTAGCGGTTCACCTAAACCACCACTACCGCCAGCGCTAGCCACTAGCCCCGGCGCTAGCGCCGTGCTCAATATACCTCTTTCTTTCTTCGGTTGGGTAATTGATGTACTATGAGGGGACCCCTTTACTGGGTTAGACACGTCATGGTGGGGTCATGGGTCACGGCGATTCCCTAAGGCCAACCTTAGGCTTGGTAATTGGAAATCACTATCCGTAGACCATGGCGATTTTCCCCTCAAGCCTAAGCTCTTATGTTCTCTTTGCGAATCCTAGGGTTTTGTCATGACCTAGTCATGACAAAACCGTCCTAGGGGTCTAGTCGTTTGGGGGATGTTACATTTGAAATCTTAAAAGATAAGCTAGTTAATTCTCCTATTATGATAGATGCAGATTTTAGTCAACCTTTCGAATTAATGTGCGATGCTAGTAGTTTTGTTGTAGGTGCAAAGTTAGGACAATGCTGAAATAAGCATTTTCATCCTATCTACTATGCTAGTAAAACACTTAATGATGCACATGAGAACTACACAACTACTGAAAAGAAGATTCAACCATTAATCTTCATTTTTGATAAATTTAGATCTTATTTGATGTTGTCTAAAGTTATCCCTTACATTAATCATTCAGCTCTACGCTATTTACTTACAAAAGCGTACACAACACCTCGCTTGATCCGTTGGATTTTGTTTTTGCAAGAATTTGATTTGGAAATCCATGATAAATGGGGTGTCGAAAATTTAGCAGTGGATCATCTTTTTTACTTAGAGAACTCTTACTTAGTAGTATTAAATGAATATACCATTAATGATATCTTTCCTGAAGAACGTCTATATATTCTTAACACACTATCATAATGACTCTCCCTGGTTTGTAAATTTTGCGAATTATATAATTGCAAATTTTGCAAATTATGTTATTGCAAATTTTGAGAATTATACCATTAATTAAATTGTTTGCAAATTTTGCGAATTATAATTTTGAATATGAGTAATCGAAATGACCCATAAGAATACGACATGAGATAGATTCATCTCATACCCTTTGAATGATAGGTTCACTTGCCATGATTCATCTATAGAAAAGACTATTAACTAATTTTATGCACGCAAGATTGGCCTTTATCATCCCTAGCATTCCCTTTGAAAGTGATCGCAAAGAACCTGCACTTCAAAACATCATTCATGATTCGAATAGACACAATGTCCTCGAACCACTATAGAAGCTGAATGGGTCATCCTTTCCCATATAATAACTCAGGACTGGCACCCTGAACCCCTAATGGACCGGGGCAGACAAGACATGATCACAAAATGGACTCATTGGTCCATACTTGCGAGCTGGAAGAGAGCGATCTTGCTCGGGCTCGCGGAAGCGAACCCCTTGCGAGCTCGTCGGGGTCAAACTCATGAAAGCGGATTCCATGTGAGTTCATTGGAGGATCTCGCAACTATTGAAGTCGCTTGGGCTCTTCCATGGTGACCTCCTTGCCGTGTCGCTAAGATGGTTTAGGTTCTTCTGAGGGCGTGCCATTTCAAAGCGAGGCCGCCATGACCTTGACGCAAAGTGGGAGCAAAGCTCGCAAATATCTTTTCTCAACCTATGAAAGTCTGTGAAGTCAGCTCGCGTGACAAACTTGCTATTGGTACGCAAGTTGCTTGCATTAGTCTCTGGCTCAACATCGCGAGTCATGATGTATTCGCACAAGAATTTTCTCTTCGGGCTACAGTCCATGCTCACCGCATCAAAAATATTGGAGCCAAGAAACTGGTTCACAATGTTTGGCCCAAAAGGGTAGCCTGAGGTTACTGACTTTGCGATCTAACACCACTGATCTAATGCAGACGAATCATAAGAACAGAAGCTTGGACTCTCTATAAACAAGACCCACGAGTTGTTGTGAGAAGGTCCCACCACACTCCCAGAAGTATATAGGAACTTTCACTCCTAAACCAACAGTGCACTAGGCACAATGATGACGCTTGAATTATACATATTTATTATGCGCATCATCATTGTTTATTTGATTTAAATTGATTAAAATCAGTGTTTTATATGATATTGTGTGTTTAATATTTGTTTAAGTGTGTAGACACGGGTTAAATTTGGATTCAGACGAATTTGGACATTATTGGGGCTTAAAATGAATCAAATGATGAATATAAACAACCCAAATAACTTGGGGAAACATTCATTCGTGATCCAACACGTGGTGGCAATTCCAAGGGTTGAAAGACGCGATTTTTGGAGACACGCGGTCCTAGACACACGCTAGTGTGCCTAGGGCGTGTGTCAGTTTTTCGGCAGGAATCAACTCTATTCACGTCCAGGAGTGAAGCGATACAATGTTTGGGCCTCACGGTCGCGGCACACGCCCATGTTCCTAGGGTGTGTGTGATGAAAACTTCTCCTGACAGACCATCTCTATAAATAGTAAAATTCAACCTGAAGAACTCATGTTTGGTTCGGCCCCTAAAGTCCAAAAAATTTAAAGAGATGTGAACACCATGGAGGAAAGAGGAGAAGGAGAAGAAGACTTGGAGAGTGGCAGTCCTTCATGGATAGTTCCATATGTTTGTATTCTTTTTTCATCCTCTCTACTCCGTGTGTATTGTTGTAGTTCGTTTATGTAATCATGTCTCACTATGTTATTTTTATGTTGAACTTCACTTTGTTTTAATCAAATTATTACTTTTCTCTGGCCCATCACTCTTGCTACAATTTATCCGTGTTTTTAATAGAATGAAATGTTAGATCATGACTATCATTTTCATATAAGTTACATATAACTCAAGACATGATTTTGGGTATTGTTATTATGTTCGATCAACACATTGGATAAAAAAGGTAGGTTGATTTCCTGGAAAAATAGGAAACTTTGCTCTTCCATCTAAGATGTTGCAAAATCTAGTGATGGGGTTTACAGACCAATAATGCGATCTTTGGATTCCATACCCATAATTCAAATTCTCATGTAGGCCCATTCAAAATCAATGCTTCGGTGTCATCTCAAACCAGGGAGACAGAAGTGGTGTGGAACTCCAGCAGTCTAGATGTAGAAAGATAAGAGAAAACCTCAAATTAAAATACATAAATATTTACTACAACATAAAAATTAACTACTTTTCACAAAACAAAACTATTGTATGTTAAATCTCTATTTTTCTAAATTAGGAAGTCAAATCAATGCATCAAAACATCTTAATCTTGGACAATCATATCCTTGATTAAGAAACTTATCTTATTATAAATTAGACATAATATAGAAGGAGAGATGAAGTACGGTACTTACAAAGGCCATGTGGAATAATGTCTTGATATAGCAAAATCAGCTATTACAAATGATAAGTGCACTTGCCTTAAAATACGCACTCTATCTTTATACTTAAATCGTGACATGGTTTGTGTATATCACACAAGGAAAGCACAAGTTGGCAAATGAAGAACCTTAGGTGGGTGCCTTTCCTGTGTGTCATGGGGTACATATTTATAGGCAATTCATACTGGGGGTTTTGTGGTCTGCAAATAAACGTCCCCACAAGATATTGTATTCGTCATGCTATACGACTTCAATGAGATGGTTGAGGTTGTCGGGAATAGTCCCACGAGCTCGGCCCTGGTGGCGCGACCTGATTGGCGAGCTTTGAGGGATCTCTCCCGAAGACCTCGTTGAAGCGATCTGGGGAGGACAATATTGCTTATGGGCCTCGCCCGAGCGAGGTCGAAAGCACCACGCTTAAGGGCCTTGCCCAATCTATGTCGGGAGGATCTCGCTTATGGGTGACCCACGTCGTTAGGCCTTGTCCTTCAGGTATCTCTGATGAAATTATTCTTCTGGTACATGGTCAACTTCTCACTATTATGGGCTTATAATTGGGCTTGGCCTTTCCTCGATGAATACGAATTGTACACCTGATACATCATAAATGATACGCATCCTGATTTACAGATGAGAGTCATGCCCAAAAATTTCTCATGAATGTTACCCTCTCTGTCCAGTCACGTTAACTTCAACAATTTTTTTTCTTATTTTCTTAAATGAAAAATCTATGAAATTATTAAATATTAATAAAAGCTACATGTTTAGTTAGAAGAAATAACTTAAAAGCAACTTGTTAGCATAAGAGAATAATTGATGGGGTTTTCTTAATAGGGCTCGGGTTCAGTCGGACCAAGTATTTCTCATCGCAGCCTCATCCAGACCCGTAAGGGGGATCCAACTCTTACGCCCGGTCTTAATCCCGCAGCTACCAGCTTCGTGCTACCGCTCCCGCTTGTTCCTCAGAAATAGCTCCCGTTCGATCTTGCTCTGCGGGAAGTGCTTTTGCGCTCCCGCTCGCTCCTGCTTTGCAGGAAGCGCTCCCTCTCCGCAGAGAGCACTTCCGCTCTCTCCTGCTCCACGGAAGGTGTTCTCGTGCTCCCGCTCCGCGGAAAGTGCTCTTGCACTCCCGCTCGCTCCTGCTCCACAGGAAGCGCTCCAGCCTGCTCCGTAAGAGTGTTTTCACTCACTCCTGCTCCACGGGAGGCGCCACGTGTTGTCGCTCGCTCCTACTCCGCGGAATGTGCTCTTGCGCTCCCTCTCGCTCCTACTCTGCGGAAAGTCCTCTTGCGCTCCCGCTCCGCAGGAAGCGCTCCCGCTCCGCAGGAAGCGCTCCCGCTCCGCAGGAAGCGCTCCCGCTCCGCAGGAAGCGCTCCCGCTCCGCAGGAAGCGCTCCTGCTCCGCAGAGAGTGTTTCTACTCCCGCCCTCTCCACAAGAGCGCTTCCGCTCGTTCCGGCCCCGCGGAAAGCGCTCTCGCGCTTCCACTCGCTCCTGCTCTGAGAAAAATGCTATTGCTCTCCCGCTCGTTCTAGCTCCGCGGGAAGTGCTCTCGCGCTCCTGCTCGCTCTTGCTCCGCAGGAAGCGCTCCCGCTCCGCAGAGAACTCTTCTGCTCCCTCCCGCTCAACAAGAGCGCTTCCGCTCGCTCCTGCTCCGCGGGAAGCGCTCCCGCTCGCTTCTGCTCCACGAGAAGCGCTTCAGCTCTCATATGGTCCGCAAGAGGCGCTTCCGCTCATCCCTGCTCCACGAAGCGCGCCGCTATCATCCAACACTAACGGTGATCGTTGGCCACCACCACCACCAGGGAGGCTGCCCAGGCTACCCGGGCTGCCTAGCGTGACCGGGGGCAAACTCGTCATAACCTCGTAATTGGCGATCTGTGTGCCCCAAATCAAGCATTATCATTCGCTCATCCAGGAATCGGCATGACACAGTTACCAGAACGCCCCCTCAAAATCTCAAAAAGGGGGGTTAGGCCTCCATTTGAAGACACTCTTTGGCATTAGGACAAGAGTGAGCCCTTGTGTTTTCCGGCGAGTACTCTTTGAAGATCTTCATCAACCTTCAAGCTCCCCCTTGAAGATTTCCGTCAGCGTTCCAGCTCTCCTTCAAAGGTTAGGCTCCAAACTCTCTGGTGCGGCCCCCCTCAGTAGATCACGGTCAGCTTGGGCAGCTTCATTGACGTTGTTGAGCGAAGTGAACTGGACCTGCAATATAGGAAATTGAGATAGGTTAACTGTCGTGCGTGTCTCGAACATGAAAGCATTTTGAGCGTGCAACGAACACAGAAGCGTTCTGAGCGCGCAACAAACACAGGAGCATTCTGAGCACGTAACGAACACGGGAGCGTTCTGAGGCCGCGATGAATGCAGGAGTGTTCTAAGAATGAGGTGAATGCGGAGGTGTTATGAGCGCGCGGTGAACGCGGAGGCATTCTGAGCGCACGATGAACGCAGAGGCGTTCTGAGCGCGCGTTGAACACGGAGGCTGTTAATTTTTTGAAGTCGAAGTAGAAGTGGACTGGGCGGTCTGAGGAAGTCAGACCGCAGTGATTGCTGAGACTGCGCGGTCTCCCCTTTATAATCATGTTGCTACATTGTTTATGGCTCAAGCAGGTTTCCTCTTGTGATCACGCGATCTCTCCCTGTGCGGTCTGGTTGGGGCGGTTACTGTATCTCCTTTGGGGCGGTGACGATATCTGTCTCTGCCTATAAATAGAGGTGCAGGGTCCGTCATTTCTATCGAGAACAGTAAGAACTAAAGCTTGGGTTGTTTTTGACAGTTTCACTTTTTGAGGGCGTGCGGTGTAACACCCCTGATTTTCGGTAATTATTTAATTCAGTGATGACGTGTTTATGACGTCAGGATGTTACTTTTAACGTCGAGTTGACGGCGCGTCGCGGTTTGCGCGTTTTCGTGTCCGTTTAGGTCAAGTCGACCAAATTTTGAAACGACCCGGAATTTGAAAATTTTACGTTAGGAAATTTAATTATTTAATTTTAGACTTGTCCGTCAAGTTTCGTTGCGATCCGAGCCATTTTGGAGCCTCGACGCATTTTAGAAGATTTGTATGTATTTAAAGTTCGTCGTACACTTCAGCCATTTATATCTTGAGAACGGCACGTCGGATTTTGGTTCTGACTTCGCCGTGGGATTCGTAGCGTCGTTGTTCACCTTAGGTGCAATTTTCGTTGGTTTCGGCGTCCGTTTAGTTTTCGGTAATAATATAGTATTTATATATTATTATTATTTATTATAATTGATAATACTGTTAGGTTAATTAGGTTCGGCTATACATATGTGCAGATTCGGCTATATTCATCTAATAGCATTAGGCGAATTTATAATGCTATAGGCAAATTTATAATGCTATAGGCGAATTTATAATGCTATAGGCGAATTTATATTGGCGATTTTACCATTGCTGTAGGCTAATATCTCATAGAGTTATTATTCTTATTCTAATTATATTATTACTATTATTATTATTATATATATGTACGTAAGCCTCCCCACACCTCCTTGTACATTCTCTCCCGACCGAATCAGAGAGCGAGGCCGAGAGGAGAGTTTCCCGTTCGTGACCCTTGCGATCGCCGTCGGCGAAGCTCCAGTGGGCGAAATCTCAAACCGAGCTTAGATTCGGAAAAGCCCTCGGCGAGAGCTTCGCGTTCGCGGTGAGTTTTTCCCGTTTCTCGGACTTTTTCGCTCTAGGATTTTTCGCCCTAACCCCCGTTTGACCGTATTTCTGTAGATCCTTCCTCCTCGTGTCTTCTTTTGGGCCGATCTACGGCGAGGAGTTGTTCGGAGGACGATTCCGGCAATTTCAAGACAAGTGGTGGTTTTCTCCCCTCTTCCCTCTCATTTTGATCGTAGTATGGTATTTTACTCCTCTTTTATTTACTAACGTTGTGTGTGTCGCACTTGAATCGTGTTCTTGAATGCTTGTTGTCATAGAAATATTTTTGACCGTCCATTTTGATGATTACGCCTAGTACGTGTGTGATCTCCACTTGTTCTCTTACCCGTTGAATTGAGATTTTGACCAGCTAAAGTGACCTTGTAATTTTGCCAAAGTCCGTGGTTCGTCCGTCGAAACAGTTTCGTTCGTCGACTTAGTCCTTCGTGCCCGTTGTACAAGTTCTTTGATTGAGTCTTTAAATCCGTCTTGAGGTTGATCACTCCCTGAGTGAGCCTCACTTTAGTCAATTTTGTGCGTCAAGTTTATTTGACGACGTCTAGTCGGTGTTTTGACAGGGCATGTCTGCCTTGGTGATTTTATGTGCGTTAAGACTAGTGGTAACTAGTCTAGGTTAGTCGTGCCTTTCTCGAGATATAAGTAGTTGATTTAGGGATGTTGGGGTTGGTTGCTTAAAACTACCGCCGCAGTGCCCTGCACATAAATTGAATGTTTTACGGGATTTTACCCGCGTTGGTTTGTTGGTTGTTGTTGTTTTACTGTTGGTGTGCTGGCGGAGGTATCTCCCACCGCAGTTACTGGATATTTTTCCAGTTCGGATGTGTCAGGCTATGAGACCACCTTTCCCTTGGGCCCCTTGTGGAGTTTGTTCTGTGGGTGTGCTGGCGGAGGTATTCCCCCCACAGTCACCGGAATTTTACCGGTGTTGTTACTAAATACTTCATTTCGAGAATTTTAAAATGATGTTATGCTCTTATTATAGCCGGGCATTTTAGCCCTAACCTTTCTACCGTGCTTGGGTAGTCAGGTATACATGATTATTCTCGTAAGTGTTTTCTGTTGCTTGCTTAGCTTTCTTACTGTACTTTCTTTCTGTATAGTCGGTCTTGGGTTGGTATTCCTGTTAACCATTGTTTACTTTTGTTTAGTTTTCTCCCGCCACTTGTACCTTCTTGCTGAGCCGTTCTCTCTTGTGAATGCCTCAGGTTCAGGGTAGTAGCTGTCAGTGGAGCGAGAGCTGGTGTTTTCGGTGTTGCAGTAGTTGTTGTGACTGTTTCACCTCACCGTTGTGAGGTAGTTGTTCATGGTTTTGTTTTTATTATAGTTCAGACATGCTTTTGTGGTCTGTGGGTTCGTGTCAGGTTGTTGACACTCACAGAGTGGTGTTGATTTTGAACATTTTGCTAGCTGCTAATTGTTTCTTGCTGCTTTATGGTTGTTTACTTGCTCTCTGGGAGATTTTATGCTAGGACTGCATGTTAGGTATTTTAAGTATAACAGACTTATATCATTACTTCATAACGCCTTTTCAAAACGAATGTTACTTTATTCTAAAGGTTATTAAAAGCTCTGTTTGCACTTAAATTAAACCTAGAAGTCTGCATATCATGTGGTATTATTCGATTGGCATGTTCATATGAGATAATAAGTAAATAAAACCAGGTATTTTCCGCTGCGTATTTCTATTTACACCGTTATTCGTGGGTTAGTTGACCCACTAAACCGAGGGACACGGTGAATAAACTAAACTTAACTCATGTCTTTAAATTATAAATTCATGGTTTTCTATGATAAGTAATAGGGGTAGGGTTTGCCTGAGCGCATGCAGTTGTCCTCTGCACGGCGTGGCATCACGACGCGTATTTTCTCTTGCTCTGACGTATTATTTAATATGGAGAAAATGCGGGTTGTGACAGTTGGTATCAAAGCGAGGTTGTTTGTTCGACAAGTTGGTCGAGCGACTAATTCTGATATAGTTTAGTTGTTTGGTTTCATTGCATATACACACCGATGTGTCATCAGTACGTCTTGATTGAAGCACGAACACTACACTCATAAGCATGATAAGAAGTATACGGGGCTTATTATGTAGTATGGGATGCATAATATGTGGTCGTATATGGATCCTCATAGGAGGCAACATATGACTGTTATGTAGTATGTGATGCATAATAATCATCACATGGATGCGCATTAGATTTTTTTTTACTTTCGTTGCATGAGATATTATGTAGTATGGGATGCATAATACTTCATGTGTACGCCGCTCATAACATGCATTAAGGCCTTTATTAGAATGCATAACACAACATACGTTACATAGCATTGCATAAGCACACGTGCCAAGCTAAAGATTTACATGATGACACTCGTACACACATGAATTTAAAACAAAGGTATAAGAAGTTCATGCATTCATAGAATAGGCACAAGTGTCTAAGGGGACGACGGAGTATCATCACAAGTTTCATGCATAGCATCATTTATAAATCCCAGAGCAAGTGAGCAACAAAAGCAAGTGTCTATTCGAGTATGGTCTGAACTAAGTTGAGTAGTTCTAGTTCAAAGCTAGGGTGTTGATGAGTTGTTTGTTGGTGTTTTATTTTAGAAATGCCGAGAAAGCGTCCTGCGATGAGGGCAACTCCCCAGTCCGAGGGCGAGTCGTCAGGTGCGCAAGGTGAAGCTGTGATTGAAGGACTACGCCAGAGCAACGAAACTCTGTCGAGGCAGTTGATTGAGATGCAATCTCAGATTCAGTCGTTGTTGTTTGTCGCTGCAGGGCAGCAGGCCGTGGTGCAAGACCCTGCTGTGGGTCAAGCTGTACCTGTTCCTCCTGCTCCTCTGGTGCCCATAGTGTTGCTGCCGCCAGAGATGAATTTCATCTCGCACTTTCAGCGACTAGGACCTCCCACCTACGACGGGAGAGCCGATTTCATGGCGTTAGATGACTGGATTATCGCTATTGAGGAAATGTTTTCCTATTCTGGGATTTCTGCCGACCAAAAGGTGATGGTCGTCGCGTACCAGCTGAAGGGTCTTGCAAAGAGCTGGTGGATAAGAGAGAAGGAGAACCTGACAGGTGGATGTTCATGGGAATCCTTCAAGAAGTTGTTGCTGAAAAAATTTCTGCCATCGGTCGAGCAAGACCGCCTGATGAACAACTTTCTACATCTGAAGCAGAGGCAACTCACTGTTAGTGAGTATGAAGTAGAATTTAGCAAGTTGAGCCGTTTTGCTCCAGATCTAGTCGCTTCGGAAGCAGGAAGAGTGAAGCGATTCCTGGGAGGACTTCGCAGTGATATTCAGCAATTAGCTTGTGCTTATAGATCGGAGAACTATGCTTAGGTAGTGGAAGCTGCTCTGAAGGTTGAGGCGATTGATAATGCCAAGAATCGAAGTGCTGCGATGAGAAAAGAAAAGAGGAAAGGTGTTGATGAAGGATGTTCCAGGGCATCTGGCCCCGCTTCAAAGAAGAGTGAGGGGAAAGCGTGCAGTTTCTGTGGGCGCCCTGGCCACCCCTATGAAAAGTGTTTTAAGAGGATCGGAGCTCAGAAGCAGCAGCGGGTGCTCGCCATTCAGGGCGCACCCAAGGGAGAACTGGTGTGTTCTACCTGTGAGAGGAAGGGTCACGATTCGAGCAGGTGTTGGATGAAAGACAGAGTCTGCTACCAGTGTGGGCAGAAAGGACACATGAAGTCTGCGTGTCCAAGGAACTATCTCTCATTGCAGCCCACTCCGCGTCGGGCCCTGCCGCCGCCGCCGCAAAATCTGGGCGACGGAAGGGGAAAGTTGAACGTGATGACGAGAGAGGAAGCTCGGACCTCCACTCAAGTGATATCAGGTTAGATTCTAATCTAACTCTTAGTTTTCAGTTTTTGCCCTAGTTGCTTTCGCTCTTTTAGTTACGTATATGCTTTTATAGGAGTGTTTAAGGTAAAGAACCGTATGGCGCGTGTTCTTTTCGGTTCCGGTGCTACCCACTCGTTCGTGGCTAGGACTTTCGTAGAGCATCATCGGTTGAATCTCGATCAAGTTGGTGATTCTATTCATGTCAAGTTTCCCTCCGGTGACACGGTGGAGTCGAACCAGGGTATCCAGAGATGCCCTATCCTCTTAGGTGGTTTCTTAGCATTCGCTGATTTGAAGATGCTGAACCTAGAAGACTTTGATGTTATTTTGGGCATGGACTGGTTGTCCCGTTATGATGCTGTGATCCAGTGCAAGGTTAAGCGCTTGGACTTCAAGATGGACAATGGCCACCCCATGAGTGTGTATGACTTCCCGCGCCAGGATTCCCCGATTATTTCCACGGTATGTGCTCGGAGACTTTTAGCTTCCGGTTGTTTTGCTTATCTTGTTTCTATTATAGAAACTGCTAGTGGTTCGCCGCGTGTCGAGGATATTGCTGTGGTGTGGGAGTTTCCAGATGTTTTTCCGGTTAGTCTTCCTGGTCTCCCACCTGAGAGAGATGTGGAGTTTGTCATTGATCTTGAGCCTGGTACTCGCCCTATTGCTAAGGCACCGTACCGTATGACCCCGCGTGAGCTGGGAGAGTTGCGTACTCAGCTCGATGAGTTGCTCCAGTGTGGTTTTATTAGGCCAAGTTCTTCGCCCTGGGGTGCTTCAGTTCTGTTTGTGAAAAAGAAGGATGGTTCTATAAGGTTGTGCATAGACTATCGTGAACTGAACAAAGTAACCATCAAGAACAGGTATCCGTTGTCGAGGATAGATGATTTGTTTGATCAGTTACGTGGTAGCACAGTGTTTTCAAAGATTGATCTTCGTTCAGGCTACCACCAGTTAAGAATCCGTAAGTCAGATATTCCGCGGACAGCTTTTTGATCTCGTCATGGACATTTTGAGTTTTTGGTGATGTCCTTTGGTATGACGAATGCACCCTCTGCCTTCATGGATATGATGAACCGAGTGTTCAATGTTTTTTTGGATCATTTCGTGGTCGTGTTTATAGACGACGTTCTCGTGTATTCTCGGAGCGCCGAGGAGCATGCTTAACACTTGCGATTGGTGTTGGCTACCTTGAGGGAGCATAAGTTATATGTGAAGCTGAGCAAATGTGAGTTTTGGCTACCTCAGGTGTCCTTTCTGGGCCACGTAGTGAGTAAGGATGGAACTTCTGTGGATCCAGAGAAGATTTTCTGCTGTTATGGATTGGAAGAGACCTACTACACCCAAGGAGATCAGAAACTTCCTAGGGTTGGAAGGTTATTATAGGAGGTTTGTGGAAGGATTTTCTGTATTGTCTGCTCTGATGACCAAGCTCACGCAGAAGAACACCACTTCCGTGTGGAGCGATGAGTGCGAAGGAGCCTTTCAAGAATTAAAGGAGATTGTGCACTGCTCCAGTTTTAACCTTGCCTAGTGAAGGAGCGGAGTACGATGTTTATGTAGATGCATCGCACGTCGGACTCGGATGTGTCTTGATGCAGGGAGGTAAAGTGATTGCATACGGGTCGAGACAGCTGAAGGTCCATGAGAAAAATTATCCTACGCATGATCTGGAATTTACGGCTGTGATCTACGCTCTAAAGCTTTGGAGACATCTATTGTATGGCGCATTGTGCAAGATCTATACAAACCATAAGAGCTTGAAGTACGTCTTCACTCAGAAGGAGTTGAATTTGCGCCAGCGTAGATGGTTAGAGTATGTCGCGGACTATGAAGTCGATATCTTGTACCATCCGGGCAAGGCTAACGTAGTAGCTGATGCGTTGAGCAGAAAGACCGCGCAGATCTTCAACCTTACCGTGCAGTCGTTGAATGAGGAGTTCCTTTTGATGGATATTTCTGTAGGCAGTAGTGTCGGGCCCTCTCGCGTGGAGGCAGAAGAGCCTTCCTGGATCACCCTCACAATGTTACATCAGAAAGAAGATCCCGATCTTCAGCATCTTTGAGGAAGGACAGAGAAGGGAGAATTGCCTGACTTCTCGATAGACGAAGGCGGTACCCTGAAGTACCAAGGTAGATTTGTATCCCCGCGGTGGGTGATATTCGGACGAGGATTTGCGATGAAGCACATGGTTCTAGTGTGGCCTACCACCCTGGTTCTACGAAAATGTATAGAGATTTGAAACAGATCGTGTGGTGGTATGGTATGAAGAATGACATAGCTAAATTTGTGTCTGAGTGCTTCACCTTCAAGCGTGTCAATGCAGATCACAAAAGGCCTGGTGGCAAGTTGACGCCTTTGGACATACCGAGTTGGAAGTGGAAGAGTATATCAATGTACTTTATTACTGGTTTGCCAAAATCTCCCCGAGGGCATGATTTAGTGTGGGTCATAGTGGATAGACTGACGAAGTGTGCGCACTTCGTACCTTTTAAGATCGGATATTCTATGAAGAAGATAGCAGAGTTGTATTTGGATGAGGTCATCCATTTGCATGGAGTGCCAGTGAGTATCATGTCAGATCGAGACTCCTGGTTTATGTCGCGATTCTGGTAGAGCTTACAGGGAGCTTTGGGCACTGGCCTCAGGTATTCAACCGCGTACCATCCGCAGACCAATGGTCAAACGGAGCGAGTTAATCAGATCGTGGAAGATATGATCAGATGTTACATCTTGGACCACGGTGGAGCTTGGGACGAGCGTCTCAGACTTATGGAGTTTGCATACAATAATAGCTTTCAAGAAAGCTTGCAGATGGCCCCGTTCGAGGCTTTGTATGGGAGGCGTTGTAGGACTCCCTTGTTTTGGGCTGAGGTTGGTGAAAAGCAACTGCTAGGTCCGGAAGCCCTTGAAGAGATGAGTATTGTTGTAACCCATATTCGGGAAAAGCTTCGTGTGGCTCAGGAGCGTTATGAGAAGTACGCAAATCAGCGAAGGGTTGAGCTGGAATTCGCAGTTGGGGACTTGGTTTTTCTGAAAGTTTCTCCGATGCCTGGTGTTAAAAGATTTGGGAGGAATCATAAATTGGATCCCTTCCAGATTGTTGAGCGCATCGGAGTGTCAGCGTATAGGCTGGATTTACCTGCTCCCTTCACTGGCGTCCATGATGTGTTTCATGTGAGTCAGTTGCGGAAGTGTGTTCTTAGTGATCGTCACGTCCTTGACTCAGTACCCCAGTTGCAGCCTAATCTTTCGTATGTTGAAGAACTTGTTCGTATTCTGGAGACTTAGGATCGAGTGTTGCGGAGAAAGACAATCCTCATTGTCAAAGTTCTTTGGCGGAATCAAGACGTCGAGAGCGCGACGTGGGAGTTGGAGTCAGCGATGAGGGAATCTCATCCGCATCTTTTCTCCTAGTTTTTCTGGTAAGTCATTCATTTGCTAGCCTTTGACTATTCCGATTGTATTAGTTTTGAGATGTGTGTTAAGTTTCGGGATGAAACTTCTTTTTAGGGGGGGTGACTGTAACGCCCCTGATTTTCTGTAATTATTTAATTCAGTGATGACGTGTTAATGACGTCAGGGCGTTACTTTTAACGTCGAGTTGACGGCGCGTCGCGGTTTGCTCGTTTTCGCGTCTGTTTGGGTCAAGTCGACCAAATTTTGAAACGACCCGGAATTTGAAAATTTTACGTTAGGAAATTTAATTATTTAATTTTAGACTTGTCCGTCAAGTTTCGTTGCGATTCGAGCCATTTTGGAGCCTCGGCGTGTATTTAAAGTTCGTCGTACACTTCAGCCATTTATATCTTGAGAACGACACGTCGGATTTTGGTTCTAACTTCGTCGTGGGATTCGTAGCGCCGCCGTTCACCTTAGGTGCAATTTTCGTTGGTTTCGGCATCCGTTTAGTTTTCGGTAATAATATAGTATTTATATATTATTATTATTTATTATAATTGATAATACTGTTAGGTTAATTAGGTTTAGGGTTTAGGTTTTTCGGCTATACATATGTGCAGATTCGGCTATATTCATCTAATAGCATTAGGCGAATTTATAATGCTATAGGCAAATTTATAATGCTATAGGCGAATTTATAATGCTATAGGCGAATTTATATTGGCGATTTTACCATTGCTGTAGGCTGATATCTCATAGAGTTATTATTCTTATTCTAATTATATTATTATTATTATTAGTATTATATATATGTACGTAAGCCTCCCCACACCTCCTTACACGGGCGGACCCAGGTGCGGACACGCTCGGGCACGTGCCCGAGCTTAAAATCGCGGAAAGTGCCTTTGGCACAGTGTTTTTCGCGAGAGGGGATCGCGAATTCTGCTAGGGCAGGGGCGATTTTGGCGTCGGGCGATCGATTTGGCGTCGGCCTGGTACGATTCTTCTTCTTCTTCTTCTTTGGCGTCGGGCGATCGATTTGGCGTCGTACTGGTACGATTCTTCTTCTTCTTCTTCTTCTTCTTTTTTCCCTAAATCTGATATCCCTAAATCTGATTTCACTTCTCTGATTTCTGTTTCAGCAGATTTCACTTCTCTAGAACTCTACGGGCTTTTCAAGATCGCCACTGAGGGCCGCTGCTCTGAGACGCAACCGCTGCCATTGAATTTCTCTGCTCGAACCAAGTGGTACTTTTTGTTCTCCTTCTAGTCATAAATATGATGTACTTTTTGGTCGAGGGGCAAATCAACCTCTTGAATTGAAAAGGACAGGAGATACACGATGAAGTTCACATTATGACACAATATTAAATTTTATTCGAATGTTCTCATCTATTGTTGATGCACTTGAAATTATCAAGGTTGATGGTGCAGATGGAAATCAGAGGGGAATGACAAATACTTTAATTAAAAGTATCTCGACTTTTAATTTTATATTCCTCATGCATTTAAGGAAGAGTATTTTAGCCAAGTCACACGAGTTATCACAAGCATTACAGAAGAAGGACCAAGACATTGTTAATGCGATGAACTTTGTAAAATTTACAAAGCAATTATTGTTTAATTTGAGAAATGATGATCTTGAATGGAACTCCTTTATGAGTGAAGTATCATCCTTTTGCAATAAACAACATGTAGAAGTTCTTAATATGAATGAGAAATATATTCAAGTAGGAAGATCAAGACGCAATGAAAGGGAGATTACAAATTATCATCATTTTCGTGTTGAAATCTTCAATACAGTTCTCGATTGGACTTTGAACGAGTTAAATGATCGTTTTAATGAAGTAAACACTGAATTACTTCTATGTGTTTCTTGTCTTGACTCTAGTGATCGATTTGCCGCATTTGATAAACAGAAGTTGGTTCACCTCGCAGAATTGTATCCATCCGATTTCACACAAACAAAATTGCAGCTATTTGAAGGACAACTTGATATGTATATTATTGACATGCGCTCTTTACCAACTGACATGTTCTCTCATAGTAAAGGAATTGGTGAACTTTTACAAAAATTGGTGGAGTTGAAAAAACAAGATCACTATCAATTGATCTTCAGGCTTTTAAAGTTGGCATGTCTGCTACCCGTTGCAACTGCCACTGTTGAAAGAATGTTCTCTACAATGAAGATTATAAAGAATCATTTACGAAATAGAATGGGAGATGAATGGATGAATGACTGCATGATAGTTTATACTGAGAAAGATGTTGCTGACACTATTACTAATGATACTATCATTGCGCAATTTCAAAATATGTGCCCACGAAAAGTGGCTTGTTGAACGGTATGTTACGTGTTTTTTGGTTAATAGATTTTTATTAATGACAATATTAGTACAATTTTATTTAAGCGTTGCATTTAATCATTTATTTTAAAATTGTGCCCAGGCTGAGTAAAATTCCTAGTTCCGCCACTGCGACTCCTTCTACATTCTGTCCCGACCGAATCAGAGAGCGAGGCCGAGAGGAGAGTTTCCCGTCCGTGACCCTTGCGATCACCGCCGGCGAAGCTCCAGTGGGCGAAATCTCAAACCGAGCTTAGATTCGGAAAGCCCTCGGCGAGAGCTCGCGTTCGCGGTGAGTTTTCCCCGTTTCTCGGACTTTTTCGCTCTAGGATTTTTCGCCCTAATCCCCGTTTGACCGAATTTCTGTAGATCCTTCCTCCTCGTGTCTTCTTTTGGGCCGATCTACGGCGAGGAGTTGTTCGGAGGACGATTCCGGCAATTTCAAGGCAAGTGGTGGTTTTCTCCCCTCTTCCCTCTCATTTTGATCGTAGTATGGTCTTTTATCCCTTTTTATTTACTAACGTTGTGTGTGTCGCACTTGAATCGCGTTCTTGAACGCTTGTTGTCATAGAAATATTTTTGACCGTCCATTTTGAGGATTACGCCTAGTACGTGTGTGATCTCCACTTGTTCTCCTACACGTTGAATTGAGATTTTGACCAGCTAAAGTGACCATGTAATTTTGCCAAAGTCCGTGGTTCGTCCGTCGAACGAGTTTCATTCGTCGACTTAGTCCTTCGTGCCCGTTGTACAAGTTCTTTGATTGAGTCTTTAAATCCGTCTTGAGGTTGATCACTCCCTGAGTGGGCCTCACTTTAGTCAAATTTGTGCGCCATGTTTATTTGACGACGTCTAGTCGATGTTTTGACAGGGCATGTCTGCCTTGGTGATTTTACGTGCGAAGACTAGTGGTAACTAGTCTAGGTTAGTCGTGCCTTTCTCGAGATATAAGTAGTTGATTTAGTGATATTGGGGTTGGTAGATTATAACTACTGCCGCGGTGCCCTGCACATAAATTGAATGTTTTACGGGATTTTACCCGCGTTGGTTTGTTGGTTGTTGTTGTTTTACTGTTGGTGTGTTGGCGGAGGTATCTCCCACCGCAGTTACTAGATATTTTTTCAGTTCGGGTGTGTCAGGCTATGAGACCACCTTTCCCTTGGGCCCCTTGTGGAGTTTATTCTATGGGTGTGCTGGCAGAGGTATTCCCCCCACAGTCACCGGAATTTTACCGGTGTTGTTACTAAATACTTCATTTCAAGAATTTTAAAATGATGTTATGCTCTTATTATAGCCGGGCATTTTTGCCCCTACTTTTCTACCGTGCTTGGGTAGTTAGGTATACATGATTATTCTCGTAAGTGTTTTCTGTTGCTTGCTTAGCTTTCTTATTGTACTTTCTTTCTGTATAGTCGGTCTTGGGTTGGTACCCCTGTTGACCGTTGTTTACTTTTGTTTAGTTTTCTCCCGCCACTTGTACCTTCTTGCTAAGGCGTTCTCTCTTCTGAATGCCTCAGGTTCAGGGTAGTAGCTGTCAGTGGAGCGAGAGCTAGTGTTTTCGGTGTTGCAGTAGTTGCTGTGACTGTTTCACCTCACCGTTGTGAGGTAGTTGTTCGTGGTTTTGTTTTTTTTATAGTTCAGACATGCTTTTGCGGTCTGTGGGTTCGTGTCAGGTTGTTGACACCCACATAGTTTGTTGGAACATGGTCTTCCGCATCTCCTAGATTTGAGAATAACAAAACTTATGTGTATTTGATCTTGTGTGTTTAAGTGTGCAGGATAACAAAGTCCACATGACTCAAGGATTACATAAGAAGGTTGCCCCCAAAGTTGAGCCATCAAATCCAAATCTCCGACTAGCACTGGCGGTAGTACTAGCGCAGGCGCTAGCTGTCGTTCGACGAACTGTTAGCGGCGCTCAACGAAATGCTCAGAAATGCGTTCAACGAAATTTCGCTCGACGAACTCTTAGCTGCGTTCGACGAAATTCCGATCGACGAAATATTTACTTAAGCGCAGATGCCGGGAGCACTTATAGAAGGAGATAGCGCTAGGCGGTATCCGATAGCGTAGGCGGGAGCGAGGAGCACAGTTGGCAAGAGAGAATTGTTTCCTCGGATTGAAGATTTTGCCGCACAGAATGTGTCCTAATATGGGATAGCGCCGGCGGTACCGCTAACACAGGCGCTAGCGCTGAGGCTATAAAAAGGACCCCTCTTCTCTCGTTTGATACACACATCAGAGAGATCAGAGAGGGAGATAGAGTGCCAGAATTCCAGAGGCTATCTTGGCCGAAAGTTGATGTCCTACCAAAGTGCTGCAAACTTCTGAAGGAGAATCTCATCACGCCGGTTCCAAACGAAGTCCGCTTTTGCAATGCTTACTCTACATCGGATCTTCGTCTCCAACTTCAGAAGTTCATCAAGAGGGAGTTTTTATTTATTTTCATTTCATATCTTTCTTGTAAACGGTTAGTGAAATCGCCTCGTGTTGGCGACTAGGTCTGGGTAGGACTTAGGGGGAAAACTCGCCTCGTGTTGGCGACTAGATCTAGGCTGGGTCTAGGGGGTGCTCGAGGCCACATCCGGGGAGGGGTTGGCTAGAGCGGCTTGAGGCCAAATCTGGGGAGGATAGGCTAGGGCCACCGGTTCATGGGGATGCGAGTCGGGATAGAAAACAAAAAGAGTTTACTATTCATCGCCACCGTTTTCTAGCGTTATAGAAGTCAACTTTTGTAAAACCTTATTTGATATTAATAATGCATGTCTCTACTTTATTTCAATTATTTTACTTGACTTCTTATTGTCTTTATCTTGCATTATTACAAAGCTTTTCAAAATATCACTTAAGTTTTTGAAAACCCTTATTCACCCCCCCCCCCCTCTAAGGGCACCTACCGATCCAACAAGTGGTATCAGAGGGGTTTTATTCCAATCGGTTTAACAACCGGGAATAATGACATCTCATGATATCGCTTTTCCGGAGGGTCAAGGGATTAGTCGACCACCTCTCTTTACTGGGTCTGATTTTAACTACTGGAAAAATCAAATGATGTGTTTTCTTATGACCATGGATGTAGAAGTATGGAACATGGTAGAAGTTCGGTACTCTCCTCCTACAACTGTAGTGGGAGAGGCGACATTACTAAAACCTAAAGATAAATGGGATGATAACGATAAATTAAGGTGTAAAAATAATGCTAAAGCAATGAACGCTTTATATTGCGCTTTAAATAGGACTGAGTTTAATAGAATTTCTGCATGCACAACTGCTTATGATATTTGGAATCAATTGGAAGTTACTCATGAAGGTACATCGTAGGTGAAAGATGCAAAGCTATTCCAACTGGAATCTAAATATGAAAAATTCAGGATGGATACCGAAGAGGACATTAACTCGATGTACACTCGCTTCACCAAGATCGTCAACGCTTCAAAGGCACTCGGAAAGACCTACTCAGACGGGGACTTGGTGAGGAAAATCCTTCGTTCCTTACCTCCAAGGTTCAATCCAAAGGTGACAGCCATCTCGGAGTCGCACAACTTAAGAACTCTCGAGATCGAGAACCTTATTGGGAATCTCAAAACCCATGAGGTAGAACTCCAGATTCAACACGATGAATACAACAAAGAGCCAAAGAAAAGGCGCTAGCACTAAAGTCAAAGAAGGAGAGCATCGAAGATGATGATGAAGATGAATAAGGTCTCCTGGTAAAGAACTTCAGGAAGTTCATCAGGAATCCGAAAAGAAGGAACACATTCCGAAAATACTTCCAAAAGGATACTCGACGAAAGGGATCTTCCTCTTCATCAAGGAAAGAAAAAGGAAGTGAAGATGAAGAAGAAAGACCACCACCGGAGTGTTACCACTGCAGAAAGACCGGGCATATTCGGAGCCAGTGCCCAAAGTATCAAAAGGAGCAAAAAGAACAATACAAAGCAAAATAGAAAAAGAAAGTACTGAAAGCCACAACTTGGGATGATTCTTCCTCTGAAGAGTCAAGCGAGTCTGAATCAATCAGCAAGGAGGAAGAAAACCTATGCTTAATGGCAAAAAGCAACGATGATGACACCAGTGTTCTTAGCGACACTGAGGTAACTCCTCCTACTTTCGAAGAACTCTATGATGAATTTGTTTTAACTTGCAAATCCTATGATCAAAGTATAAAAGATAATATTATATTAAATCGTGAAAATGAATCTATTATCAAAGAAAATCATTAACTCACAAAAAAGGTGATTTCCCTTGAAAAGAGAAAGGTTTCATGTCAAGAGTGTGAGCACTCTTTATGTTTGGCAAAAGAACTTGAAGTTTCTCTTTCTAAGGCTCTCTCACAAAACAAAACTATTGCAAAAGAAAAGAGGGACTTAGAGAGAAAACTAAAAACCTCTCTTTTACAAATTGAAAATAACAAAAAGGGATTTGAAAATAAATGTGTTATGATTGTACAAGAAAATACTTTTCTTAAAAAACAAAATCATGACCTCAATATAGCCATAAAAAAATTCGGGATTGGTCAAAAATCCCTGGATATGATATTGGGAAACCAATGTTATGGTTCTGGAAAGTTTGGGGTCGGATATAAAAGTTAACCCTACCGCCCGGCGCTAGCAACTAACGCCAGCGGTAGCGCAAGTGTTAAAAAATCTTCTGTCTTTTCTAATGTTCAAACATCATCCAGCAAGAGCAACGTAGAAACTCAAAAAAGGGTCTCAACTCCCTTTATTTCGTGTGCTAATTGTCTTAAGTTTGGACACACGTCGAGCTCTTGCAGGAATATAAAACAACGATTATTAAAACAAATCTAGGTACCTAAGAAATCCACTTACTCTATGGGTGGTACCTCTTGGGTATCTGGATCTTTACTCTCATCTTCTCTCTAGATTTGCAGGAAGGCTAAGGAAACAGAGGACGTGTGGTACTTGGACTCAGGCTGCTCCAAGCATATGACGGGCAACGAAGCAAAATTCCTTAGCCTAGAAAAGAAGAAAGGAGGGATCGTAACATTTGGTGATAACGGTAAAGGAAGGATCATGGGAGTTGGTGCAGTGAGTAACGAATCTTTTCTTATCTCAAATGTTCTTTATGTAAAAGGTTTAAAACATAACTTAATATCTATAAGTCAACTATGTGATAAATGATTAGACGTACTATTTGAATCATCCACTAATCTTTGCAAAATAGTTAATCCTAAATCAAAAGATGTGTTACTAACTGCACCTAGAATTCACAATGCTTACATAGTTTCGTTTCATGATCTTTCCAAATCATCTATAAAATGTTTTATAACCAAAAATGATGAATTAGAACTATGACATAGACGTTTAGGCCACACTAGTACAAAGCTCATGTTAAAACTAGCAAAAAGGAAATTGATTAGAGGATTGCCTAAGTTGAATGGAAATTTATCTTCACTTTGTTCTCCATGCCAAAAAGGAAAATTTACAAAATCATCTTTTAAAAGCAAAAATGAAATTTCTACTTCAAAACCATTACAATTAATTCATATGGATCTCTTTGGTCCCGTTAACACCGCAAGTCTTGGTGGTAAAATATACAATTTCATTCTAATAGATGAGTTCTCAAAATATTGCTGGACTTTATTTCTCACTTCCAAATTTGATGCGTTTTGCGAATTCTCAAAATTATGTACTCGTATTCAAAATGAACTAGATCTAAAAATAAAATGCATTCGCTCAGATCATGCAGGTGAATTTGAAAATGAAAATTTTAAATCTTTTTGTGAAACGTTAGGTATTAAGCATGAGTTCTCCGCTCCACGCACACCTCAACAAAACGGTGTTGTTGAACGAAAAAATAGGACAATCCAAGAACTAGCACGCACCATGTTATCTGAATATAAATTACTTAAGTCTTTTTGGGCCGAAGCCGTAAGCACATCATGTTATGTAATGAATAGAGTCATGCTTCGCCCATCACTAAATATCACACCGTATGAGCTATATCATCAAAAGAAACCTAACGTATCATATTTTAAAGTATTTGGATGTAAATGTTTTATTCTTAATACAAAAGATTCTTTAGGAAAATTTGATGAAAAATGTGATGAAGGAATATTTTTTGGATATTCTTCAACTAGTAAAGCCTATAGAATATTTAACAAAAGATCAAGTAAGGTTGAAGAATCTATTAATGTTAAATTTGATGAGTTTATTCCATGTGCAGAGAAGCTTTCTACAGGTACAAATGATGAACCTTTGCCATATTTGGAGCACGACGAAGAGGAACCGTCCAAAGAAGAGGAGGAAAAGACTAAGGAAGATGAATATGTACCTCCAAGCGTTTTGAACTTCTCAAAGAATCATCCAAAAGAGCTAGTCATTGGGGAACCTTCTACTGGGGTAGGAACTCGATCCTCTCTTCATGAAACATTTTCAAATATTTGCTTTGTTTCCGAAATTGAACCTAAAAACGTTTCCACCGCTTTAAATGACGAATTTTGGTTTTTGGCTATGAATGAAGAGTTAGGACAATTTGAAAGAAATAAAGTTTGGAATCTTGTAGATAGACCATCTAATCATCCAATTATCGACGTAAAATGGATCTTTAAAAATAAATTAGATGGTGAATCTAGGATTATAAGAAATAAAGCACGCTTAGTTGCTCAAGGTTATTCTCAAATCGAGTGGGTTGATTTTGAAGAAACTTTTGCACTCGTTGCTCGCTTAGAATCTATACGAATATTTTTGGCATTTGCGAGTTTTAAAAGAATAAAATTATTTCAAATGGATGTTAAAAGTGCATTTTTAAACGGGTTTATAAAAGAAGAAGTTTATGTTGAACAACCCCCCGGTTTCATAAATGAAAAATTCCCTAATCATGTTTACAAATTAGAAAAAGCGCTTTATGGTTTAAAACAAGCGCCCCGTGCATGGTATGATCGACTTACATCGTTTTTGTTAAAGCACAGTTATGTTATGGGAAGTGCCGATAACACACTCTTCATTAAGCATAATAATAACGATCTAATTATTTTACAAATATATGTTGATGATATCATTTTTGGAGCCACTAATGAAGAGTTGTGTAATGAAGTAGTCTTAGTAATGAAAAATGAATTTGAAATGAGTCTTGTAGGAGAACTATCATATTTTCTTGGTTTTCAAATCTCACAACGAACTGATGGTATCTTTATTTGTCAAACAAAATATGTTCACGAGATGCTTAAACGATTTGGATTAGAAAATCTTAAACAAGCCTCTACTCCTATGAGTGCTTCTTTAAAACTAGGAAAAGATGAATCCGGAATTTCCATTGATCAAACATTATATAGAGGAATGATAGGATCTCTTCTTTACTTAAGTGCATCTAGACCAGATATAATGTTTGTCGTATGTTTATGTGCTCGCTTTCAAGCCAATCCAAAAGAATCTCATTTAATTTAAAAGCGGTAAAACGTATTTTTCGTTATCTATTAGGGTCATCTAAATTAGGATTATGGTACCCACACAATGATTCATTCACACTCCACGACTATTCCGATTCAGACTACGCCGGGTGTTCACTAGATCGAAAAAGCACTAGCGGTACTTGTCACTTTCTAGGACCCTCTTTAGTAGCTTGGTCTAGTAGGAAACAATCTTCGGTTGCACTTTCCACCAGGGAGCCGAATATATTGCACTTGGTAGTTGTTGCGCACAAGCATTATGGATGAGTCAAACACTAGAGGATTTTGGAATTCATCTCAAAAATATTGACCTTAAATGTGACAAGAAAAGTGCAATAGACCTCACATATAATCCCGTACACCATTCTAGATCAAAACACATCGATGTTCGTCATCATTTCATTAGGGATCACATTAAGAAAGAGCATGTAAAAGTAAGCTTCATTGGCACGGACTCTCAACTCGCTGACATATTTACTAAACCTCTTCCCGACGCTAGATTTCGATTATTACGACTTGAGTTAGGTGTCCTAGATCTTTCGAGTTAAAACACATTCACACACGCAATTTTGTAATTTTTACCATCGAAAACATATCCTAAAATTCTGAAATTTCAGCATTAAACTACTATTGGGACACTTAATCAAGATCAACAATCAAAAATTTCAAAATCCTAAAAAATTGTGTACTGTTTCCCGCGCTAGCGCTAACGCCGGCGCTAGTGCACTTATTCATTTTTCTGTATTTTTAAAATTTTGAAAAATTCCTAAAAATATATTAATCTATATGTACTATTTATTTTTGCACTTCTGATTCTATTTTATTTTTGAAAAATCAAATACAAAAATACAAAAGACAAATTACAAAAATATGTTTTGCCTTTTTGTTTAAAGTCTCTTTTTATGCAAAAATCAAATACAAAAATACAAAAGCTACAATTACAAAAAATATGTTTTGTTTAAAGTCAAATTTTTTATGCAAAAATCAAATACAAAAATACAAAAGCCAAATTACAAAAAAAATTAAGTTTTTTGCCTTTTTTGTTTTTGCCATTTGTTTAAAGTCTATTTTTTAAAAATCCAATACAAAAATTTAAAACATTAAAACAAAAAAACCTGTATGGATTTTCCTATGAAAATCAAGCATGATTTAATCTATTATTTAGAACTTCTATAATGTTGAAACTTATCTTTTCAAACTCTTTGAACATTGTTTTCATCATGCTTTGATATCTCTATTAATATGTGCATCAATTATATTGAAAAAGTTGTGTAGAACTAAGCTTAGCATCCCTCTAAGTATGAGTAAATATTTTATGTTTGATAATGATCTTTATTCACTCAATTATTTTGGCATTGTCTACATGTGCTTAATCTAAGAATGCTTGTGTATGTTTTGTATTAGTACAATGAATTAAAATTGCACAAGTATCTTACCTACACTACTTTTATTTGCACTTTTCAAAGTTAAGAAAAGTGGTTATGTTTTCATAAATTCTATTGGTTTGCAAAACAAGTGTATTCGGAGAACTTTGTACAAAACAAAAATCATAAAATAAAGTGACAAAGATAACTCCACCAAGCACTACTTGAACCTCCTGATAAGTCTTAATAAGTGTTGTGAGGTTGAGCACCTTGGAAAGAATAGTAAAGTATCTTGTGCAAACCATATTTTTCTTTCAAAATAAAAACCACTTATTCTTAAGTACACCGGATCACAATAAAAAAAATTAATATTGAAGAATAAAATTATATGATCCCCAAGCACTACTTTGCACCCTGATAAGTCTTAATGAGCATTGTGTGTGCAAAGCACCTTGGTAGTTGTACATTTTGTTTGTGCATTAAAGTATGTGGAAGTAAAATTGTTTGTGTTTTATTGTGCTCTTACTTTACATATTACATGTATTTTTGGTTAAAATATTTGTTTACTCTACTCAAAAATACACTTATGTGCACATCATTATCTTTCATAACACTTCTTCTCATGAGTATTGGATCCTAATGCAAATTCTATACTACTCTTTATTTATGAAATGCACTAGATAACCTAGCATGCTTTCTACAATGTTTGGTATGTTTTGAATTTGTGAATTAAAATAACATTGTAGTAATCTCTATTTGATAATATTATTTCATGCTTGGTTACTTTATTAGTGAATTTAAAGATTTTACTTGAACAATGATTTAAAAAACATCTCCTTTATGAAATTTATCTCATATATCCTTTTTGAATCATCATGACATACAAAAGATGTTTGCTTGTATTTTTTTAAGTCTTCCGCAACTTTACATTTACCTTGTATTTGTTTATGCTACAAACTCTGATTTATGAAAATGTTGTGATACTCAAACTCTGATCTATTTCAATGAAAAGTATTCTAAAAACTCCTTATCATTTCCTTCTCTACAAGCTCGTTCATGTCTTTATCTTAATAACTTTTAAGTGGTGTCTCCTTACCCGCTTTTGCTAATAACAAAAGGGGGAGAACTAACATGATAAATATAATCTGCTATCAAAATATAAAACTAACATGCTTAATCAAGATGATAGTTTACATATTAGGAGAGCATTCACTTAGGGGGAGCATGTATTTAGGGGGAGCATGTATTTAGGGGGAGCACTTATTTAGGGGGAGCAATTCTAAATGCTAAAATCGTTAATTATCCTAAGTCATCACTCTCACACACACACAAGTATGTTTATTCATGCTTATATATATTAATGCTCTGATTTATCATTAATGGTTTTGTTATTAACAAAAGAGGGAGTTTGTTGGAACATGGTCTTCCGCATCTCCTAGGTTTGAGAATAACAAAACCTATGTGTATTTGATCTTGTGTATTTAAGTGTGCAGGATAACAAAGTCCACATGTCTCAAGGATTACATAAGAAGGTTGCCCCCAAAGTTGAGCCATCAAATCCAAATCTCCCACTAGCGCTGGCGGTAGTACTAGCGCAGGCGCTAGCTGTCGTTCGACGAACTGTTAGCGGCGCTCGACGAAATGCTCAGAAATGCATTCGACGAAATTTTGCTCGACGAACTCTTAGTTGCGTTCGACGAAATTCCGATCGACGAAATATTTACTTAAGCGCAGATGCCGGGAGCACTTATAGAAGGAGATAGCGCCAGGCGGTATCTGATAGCGCAGGCGGTAGCGAGGAGCACAGTAGGCAAGGGAGAATTGTTTCCTCGGATTGAAGATTCTGCCGCGCAGAATGTGTCCTAATATGGGATAGCGCCGACGGTACCGCTAGCGCAGGCGCTAGCGCTGAGGCTATAAAAAGGACCCCTCTTCTCTCGTTTGAGACACACATCAGAGAGAACAGAGAGAGAGAGAGATAGAGTGCCAGAATTCTAGAGGCTATCTTGGCCGAAAGTTGATGTCCTACCAAAGTGTTGCAAACTTCTGAAGGAGAATCTCATCACGACGGTTCCAAACGAAGTCCGCTTCTACAACGCTTACTCTACAGCGGATCTTCGTCTCCAACTTCAGAAGTTCATCAAGAGGGAGTTTTTATTTATTTTCATTTCATATCTTTCTTGTAAACGGTTAGTGAAATCGCCTCGTGTTGGCGACTAGGTCTGGGTAGGACTTAGGGGGAAAACTCGCCCCATGTTGGCGACTAGATCTAGGCTAGGTCTAGGGGGTGCTCGAGGCCACATCCGGGGAGGGGTTGGCTGGAGAGGCTTGAGGCCGAATCCGGGGAGGATATGTTAGGGTCACCGGTTCGTGGGGATGCGAGTCGGGATAGAAAACAAAAAGAGTTTACTATTCATCGCCACCGATTTCTTGCGTTATAGAAGTCAACTTTTGTAAAACCTTATTTGATATTAATAAAGCATGTCTCTACTTTATTTCAATTGTTTTACTTGACTTCTTATTGTATTTATCTTGCATTATTACAAAGCTTTTCAAAATATCACTTAAGTTTTTGAAAACCCTTATTCACCTCCCCCCCCCCCTCTAAGGGCGCCTGCCGATCCAACAATGTGGTATTATTCGATTGGCATGTTCATATAAGATAATAAGTAAATAAAACCAAGTATTTTTTTATGCGTATTTCTATTTACACCGTTATTCGTGGGTTAGTTGACCCACTAAACCGAGGGACACGGTTAATATACTAAACTTAACTCATATCTTTAAATTATAAATTCATGGTTTTCTATGATAAGTAATAGGGGTAGGGTTTGCCTGAGCGCATGCAATTGTCCCCTGCACGGCGTGGCATCACGGCGCATATTTTCTCTTGCTCTGACGTATTATTTAATACGGAGAAAATGCTGGTTGTGACATGCGGTCTGGAAGTGGTCTAATCATTATTGTGTTCGCAGGTTAGCGGCCAGCAGTTAGCGATCTTCTTCCTTGGTATTCTTCCCAGCTTTGAATAGCCACTTTGCCAGCGGTCTTCTTCTATGCAATCTATGTTTTTGTTCTTGGGCTATTTGCAGCAAGCTCAGCGGCAAGGAGACCTAGCGGTCAGACGATCTAGAGTTGCGGTCAGGCGACAGCTTTTGCAGTTCTGTTCTCCGTTCGCGTCCAACTTATGTGATCAGGCGACCTTGCGGTCGGGCCGTCAAGAAGTGTGAACAGGTTGTTTTTTCAACAGTTCAATAAGTCAGCAGTTCGTGCGGTCTGAGGTGGCGGTCTGGCAGATTGCATGTTGTCGACCTGTGCTGTTCGCGTGGTCTCAGTGGTTACCGTGCAGTCTGACCATTTCAGTTGTCTCTGCCAGTCTCAATTGTTGGTGTTCGCCAGTTGCTTGTTTGTCTTTGTTTTCTCTCCATCTTGTTTTCTAATAAATCATGTCTCGTCATGTATGCTTCACATTGTAAAGAGATAGTTAATACCTGATTCTTGTCCTTCTATTATTGCTGGTTACTTAACTTGGATTGATTATAGTGTTCCTGCGCCTTATTCCTGCTTCTAAGTTATTTAACTTGATATTTGTGCTGAAACCTATCAGAAGATCTCAGAGTTAGAGGTTTTTTAACATGGTATCCGAGCGACAGAAGGCTTGAGCAGTGATCAACCTTAGTATCTTGCTTGAGATTTCTGAAAGTTCAAGTTAACCAGCGGTATACCAATGGAAGGAGGATATGCAAGAGGTCTTGGTATTGAGCTTCTTACGCAGACTAACTTTAAAAAGTGAAAGTCTTGCATGTAGAGCTATCTTCTTGAAGAGGATTTATGGGAGATAGTCGGTGGAGAAGCGAGACAACTAGTGGTAGCTGCTGAAGGGAATGTGGAGCAGGTGAAGACTTAGAAGAGAACAAAGGCTACGGCAGAGTTCACTCTCAAGCGAGCTATCATTCCTGAGCTCTTTGACCACATCATACGATGTCGGTCTACTGCTGAGATTTGGACAGCCTTGGATGGCTTGTTCAATAAGAAGAATGTAGCGAGGCTACAATTTCTTAAGAATGAGTTGGCGAAAGCAACTCAAGGTGATCTGTTTATCTCATCTTTCTTTCTAAAGATGAAGAACCTATGTGTTGAGATATCGGCATTGGACCCAGAAGAGCCTATCTCAAGAGCAAAGTTGAAGAGGCACATAATCTGCGGATTGTGGAGGGAGTGTGTGGCCTTTGTTACTTCTATGCAAGGCTGTGCCAATCAACCATCATTGTTGGAGCTGGAAAACTTGTTTGCTTCACAAGAGAGTTTGGCTAAGCAGATGACAAAGCTATCTGTCTCCGGGGGAAAAAGTGAGGTTCTTTATTCTGGTAAGAAGAAGAGATGGGATAAGAAGAAGTAGTCACCTGGAGGTGATGGCCATTCAACTTCATATCAGCAGGAGAGGAGTTATGCTCCTAATCATGATGGGAAGAAGAAGGAAGGGCCAAGGTATTTCAGGTGCAACAAGCTTGGTCTGATGTAGGGGTACCGTGACGACGTGGACGTTACTCTAACGGACAACATTCATCACAGAACATAAAATAACATGGAAGGGCTCCGACCAAAAGCGAACGAAAAGGGGTCGGTTGGCTCTCTAAATCCGATAGATAAAATATGCGGGACTCGATACAACGTCCTTAGGACCTACCTCTCCAACAAGCACACAACTCACCGTAAGCCGGACTCGATACAACGTCCTTAAGACCTACCTCTCCAACAAGCACACAACTCACCGCACCTACACAAGCATCTATTCCATCAATCGATTCATTTCAAAACGCAGCGGAAATTTTCCTGGAGCGGTGGTGAACATTCAAGCGGCGATAAAGCGTTAGTTGAGATTAACTCCCTTGTTAGTGCCAAGTGCGCCAATCTTGGAGAGCAAATCAAGGCTAGGCCAAGTTTCGCTCCTGCACCGGATCTACCCGATCCGAAGAACAAGAGATTCAATAACAACACTTAGATTTTAGATTTTTGCAAGCGAGAAAATTAAAGCCACGGATAAAACGATTCGACAAAAACCTCCACAAACTAAAGCGTGGAAAGAATCACTAGCAAGGAGAGGGGTTACCCAACCAAGAAGATGAACACACAAGATAAGGTGGGAGAATCTCTCTCTCCACGGTTCCACCGGCGTCGCACCGAACGGAGAAGCACCCTTTCTTCCTTGGAGTCGCACCGCGGAAGTCTCGCCGGAGTCGCACCGAAGAGGATGGAGGGAGGCGGCCTTGGAGTCACACCAAGAAAGAGGGGGGGGGGGGGGGGGGGGGGGGGGGGGGGGCGGCAAGGGGAAGCACCTCCTTGGCCGAAATTTCCCAAGGGGGATTAGGGTTTGCTTTTAATCTTCAATGATCCTCATTCCAACATAAAGACCCCTTTAAATAAGAGTTTACACAACATCATAACCATCCATGATGGAGATGAAATCTCATCCATCCGTATGGTTAAATACACACCAAAATGAAATTAAGAGTTCAAAATTAAAATTACAATCACTTTAATAAATATAAAATTATCATTTATCATGAAATAATTTTATATTTATTAATATAAAATAAAAGTGCATGAATAAGAGTCTATTTCTTCATGGCGGTTTTGGCACGCCGCGGGCTGAGATTATAGCGCGGTCTTCCATCAGCATCGTCATGGCACCGCAGATCTTTGTGGCGCAGCGCCTCGGCAGCCGGGTCATCATCAAGGAGTGTCGGAGGGGGCGCGCCATCAATCCTCCCCCACTCAAAATCAAGCATCTCCGATGCGTGGTCTGAGATGTAGCGGCGGAGAAGATCAGCATCCAGTTGTTGAAGCTCTGTCGCGAGGACCCAAGAATCGTCTGAAGGAGGGCGATCACGCCAACGGATGAAGCGGTAAGTAGCACCCTCCGAGGTAGTAAGTGGCTCCGCAGACAGTATCATGTCCGGAGTGAGAAAAGTCTTCGGAAACCTGGGGAACATATCAACAGTAGGAATAAAAGTATGCGACTTACCATCCGGTGAAATACCTGTGGGAACTGATAGAGAGAGGTCATTCGTACTACCACTCCCCAACCCATTAGAAGATTTGGTGGAAGGAGAAGACGTCAAGGAACTCAACTCATGTGGAGGCGATACGAACATCGTTAAATCCGAGACGTTAAAAATAGGGGAGATTCCCCATTCAGCAGGCAAATCCAAAACAAAAGCGTTGTCACCTATTTTCTTGATGATCCGAAAAGGGCCGGCGCGCTTAGGTGCTAACTTTTTAACGGTGCCAGATGGCAAACGTTCGGGAACTAATCGTACTAAGACCAAATCGCCAACCTTGAAGTGTGACACTCTCCGATGTATATTGGCGTGTGCCTGATAAGAATCATACTGAGCAGTCAAGGTAGATCGTATACGTGCATGAAGGTCGTGAATATGTTGGGCGAAGGATTGTGCAAATTGACTTGCCTTGTAAGTTGGGGGTAAGGGAACCAAGTCAAGAGGCACAGGGGCCTTGTACCCGTGGACAATCTCATTTGGCGACAAACCGGTGGACCGATTTTTGGAATTGTTATAGGCTAACTGAGCGTGGGAAAGAAGAAGATTCCATGTGCCTTTATGATCACTCACGAGACATCTAAGAAGGTTCCCTAGGCTCCGGTTAACCACCTCAGTTTGCCCATCGGTTTGAGGATGATAGGCGGAGGAAAACAATAGTTTGGTACCCATTAGGATCCAAAGTGTCTTCCAGAAGTAGCTCGTATACTTAACATCCCTATCCGAGACAATTGTCTTCGGCACTCCTCGGTGACTAACAACTTCCTTAAAATATAGCTTTGCGATATGAGATGCGTCATCGGTTCTAGTACACGGTATAAAGTATGCCCTTTTGGAGAACCTATCCACAACTACGAAGATAGAATCGTGACGACGAAAAGTGGTGGGTAGGCCTAAGACAAAGTCCATGCTCACATCCTCCCAAGGTACGAAGGGTATAGGCAACGTAGTATATAACCCGACGTTGGTTTTGGTGCCCTTGGAAACTTGGCAAGTACGACAACTACTCACTACCCGTCCTACCATTGCCTTCAACTTTGGCCAATAAAACTTTTCCTCAACCAGGGTGATAGTCTTATCTCTACCGAAATGGCCACTCAACCCGCCACTATGCAGTTCCCAGATGATATGGAGACGTAGAGATGACTGTGGAATACATAATTTCCCATGCCTAAAGAGGTAACCATCCTTGATAACGAACGCAGTAATAGTGGTGGGGGAACTATCCTGGGCAGATAGGTAAGAATCCAGAAAATCCGGGCATGTAGCGTACTCATCTTTGATTCGCTCGAACCCGACAACATTAACCTCCATAGTGGTGACTAAAAGGGCTAGGCGACTAAGGGCGTCCGCAACCCGATTGTCCGCTCCCTTAAGGTGTTTGAGATTAAAAGTGTAACCCTGTAGGAAGGATACCCACTTGGCGTGACGCGGGCTTATTTTATGTTGGTCATTGATAAATCGTAATGCTTCGTGATCGGAGAGGATCACGAATTCCTTAGAGAGGAGATAATGCCGCCAGTGGTGCAAGAATCTAATGACCGCATAAAATTCCCTATCATAGTTGGAATAATTCAATTTAGCGCCCGCCAACTTTTCACTAAAGAAACTCACAGGGTGCCCCTCCTGACTCAAGACACCTCCTATTCCCACGCCCGAAGCGTCACAAGTAAGCTCAAAGACTTTCGAGAAGTCAGGTAGACGTAAGATGGGTGCCTCTGTCATAATCTCTTTGATGCGTTGGAAAGCGAAGGTGGCGGACTTCGTCCAAGTAAACTCACACTTTTTCATGCAGTCACTAATGGGGGCCATGATGCTGCTAAAGTCTTTGATGAAACGGCGGTAGAAAGTTGCCAACCCATGAAAGCTCCTCACCTCACGTATCGTGGTCGGCACCAGCCAGTCCTTAATCACCTTAACCTTGCTAGGGTCGACTCTAATGCCCTCCGCTCCAACGATGTAGCCTAGAAACTCCACCTCCGTAACATGGAAAGTGCATTTCTTGAGATTCAGAAATAAAGTTTCCTTTCGTAGGGTGGAAAGAACCACTCTCATGTGGGAGATGTGCTCGGTGGTAGTAGTGCTGTAAACCAAGATGTCATCGAAGTAGATAACTACGAACTTTCCCATGAATGGCTGAAAGACATGCGTCATCATCCGGGAGAATGTGCTGGGGGCATTGGATAGCCCAAAGGGCATCACAAGCCACTTGTATAACCCGTCCTTAGACTTAAACGCCATCTTCCACTCATCTCCCTCGCGGATCCTTATCTGGTGATAGCCGCTTTGTAAATCTAACTTAGAAAATATCGTGGCGCCAGACAAGACATCGAGAAGGTCATCTAAGCGCGGTATAGGAAATCGGTACTTGATGGTGATTTTGTTGATAGCGCAGCTATCAACACACATCCGCCATGTACCATCCTTCTTGGGGGCAAGAAGGGCTGGCACCACACAAGGACTCATGCTAGTCCTGATGAATCCTTTTTTCATCAAATCCTCGATCTGAGTCTGCAGCTCTTTGTGGGCCGCGGGATGAAGCCTATAGTGGGGTTGGTTCGGCAGGGACGGGCCCGGAATGAGATCTATCGCATGCTGTATGTTCCTCAATGGAGGTAACACAGAAGGCAACTCGTCTGGGTACACGTCCTTATATTCATCCAAAAGTGCTCGTAACTCCCTAGGCAACTCATTCGACGCTTCCGATTCACCCTTCGCACTCATAAGGACTAAGGCGTACATAACTCCCTCAAGAAAAGGATCTCTCACGAACTCTCTCCTACCAACTAGGCTCAATGCCTTCCTCTCGGCTGGGACGGTAGTGTCCTTAGCCAAAGCTACCGGCTCCTTCGGAGCGGTCGGTCTCAAAGTGATGGTCTTACCGTTGAATTTGAATTCATAAGTATTGGCTCGACCGAAATGTGTGACATCACGGTCATAAAGCCAAGGGTGGCCTAATAACACGTGGCACGCGTCCATAGGGAGGACATCACACCAGACCTCATCCGTGTAAGATTTAAAGGCAAGAGGGACCAGGCAACGCTTGCTAACCGGGACGGTAACTTTGCTAATCCAAGCTACCTGGTAGGGTGTGGGGTGTGGTTCCGTGGTCAGATTCATACGTTTAACCGTGTTCTCAGAGATAACATTCACACAGCTACCGCTATCTATAATGAGCTTGCACAACTTATCGCCACTCTTAAAGATCAGAGAGAAGATACTCGTCCTCCTCCAGTCATCTAGCGGACGTGGAGTGGTCAGAATACAACGCATCACCATGAGGGGGGGATCGTCTTCCAAATCGCTTGGGACCCCTTCGGGGTCGCTCTCCTCAGCGGCCTCATACATAAAATCAGTAGAATCGGCGGCCATGTCTAAGAGGGCAACAACCTTAGTCTTAGTTGGGCATTCAAAGGCATAGTGGCCTTGAACACCGCAAGAATAACACGTGGTATTGGCCTTGCTAACTTTCCCAATGGGAACACGCTCACTCGTGGGGTTCCTAGTGTTCCTAGCGGTGATCACGACGGATTTAGACTCGGTGGTTCTAGATTTTCCCCTGTCCGGATAGGTGGAAGAAGACGCTCCAACGGTGGTCTTATTCCTCGTGTGGGAATAACGGGAGTGAGCCTTGGCGGCTAAGTGTTTTTCAATGTCTAGGGCGGCATTGAAAGTCGTGTTCAGATCTGTGTGCCCATAGCGCAAGAGCTTCCGCTGGATATCGGGTTGAAGCCCCTTACGAAACCTGGATAATGAGACCTCTGGGGGTTCCCTAAGCTCGCAACGCACCATACGGTCTTTCAACTCTCCCATATACTCGGCCACCGAATTTGAACCTTGCCGCAGGGTGGCTAGTTCATCGAACATTTGTGTTCGGTGGTAAGCGGGAACGTAATGGTTGGTGAGCAAATTTTTCATCACCGCCCATCTGATAGGTGGGACTTCCTGTCCGGCTCCCAAGCTCCTTTCCTCATTCAGCCAAAAGGTTTTTGCACGATCTGTCAACTTCACGCGGGAGACTTGGACCTTTTGGAGATCCGTGAGATTGTGCCACTTGTAGTAACATTCCATATCAACTACCCAGCTAAGGAAGACCTGGGGGTCTCCCATGCCATCGTAGGTGGGAGCATCAATCTTGATGGCTCTAGTGATATTGAAACCACGCTCGGGACGGCGTTCTCGAGGAGGCACTCGGGGATGGTCCCCATCTGAATCCGAATCAGTGACCGGTTGGTGCCGGTTGGGCCCCTCAACATCACCGGGTGGTGGTGGCGGTCCTCCTTGATTCCATAAGATTTGTTCTAACATCGTCCTAAGCTCAGTCAATTCGGTGTGTAGGCCTGCTATGGCCTCGGTGTTGGGATCATTGTGCTGATTCGCGGCCATCCTAGACGTAGACGGTGTCGTGTACTCCGTGCCTAGCCTAGTTCGCATTCAGGTTCAGGAAAAATTTTGGGAAGATGATTTTTCCTAGGGCTGTAGCTAGACTGAACATAGGATATTTTATAGATTCCTGATGTGCGTAATACGTAGATCGTTAAATTTTTTTTTTTTTAATTTTGACAAAAAATTCAGATTTCAGACCGCTATTCGCACACCACCTAGACAGAATTACGACGGTTCCAATTTTCAGGCCGACCTAACGAGGACGAATCGAAAAAGTTTCAGTTTTAATGTTGCTGGAAATACGTGCAGGAAGCTACAGAAAAAATTTCAGATTTTTCTGACAAGTTTAAAATTTCTGAGTTTTTACTAAACGCAGACCAATCCGAAATTTTTCAGATTTTCCTATTGATTAGAACGACCAACAAGGATCGCAGCGAGGAAGTTTGCAACGTGGGAGTTGAAACGACCGGCTTTGATACCAAATTGGTGTAGGGGTACCGTGATGACGTGGACGTTACTCTAACGGACAACATTCATCACAGAACATAAAATAACATGGAAGGACTCCGACCAAAAGCGAACGAAAAGGGGTCGGTTGGCTCTCCAAATCCGATAGATAAAATATGCGGGACTCGATACAACGTCCTTAGGACCTACCTCTCCAACAAGCACACAACTCACCGTAAGCCGGACTCGATACAACGTCCTTAAGACCTACCTCTCCAACAAGCACACAACTCACCGCACCTACACAAGCATCTATTCCATCAATCGATTCATTTCAAAACGCAGCGGCAATTTTCCTGGAGCGGTGGTGAACATTCAAGCGGCGATAAAGCGTTAGTTGAGATTAACTCCCTTGTTAGCGCCAAGTGCGCCAATCTTGGAGAGCAAATCAAGGCTAGGCCAAGTTTTGCTCCCGCACCGGATCTACCCGATCCGAACAACAAGAGATTCAATAACAACACTTAGATTTTAGATTTTTGCAAGCGAGAAAATTAAAGCCACGGATAAAACGATTCGACAAAAACCTCCATAAACTAAAGCGTAGAAAGAATCACTAGCAAGGAGAGGGGTTACCCAACCAAGAAGATGAACACACAAGATAAGGTGGGAGAATCTCTCTCTCCACGGTTCCACCGGCGTCGCACCGAACGGAGAAGCACCCTTTCTTCCTTGGAGTCGCACCGCGGAAGTCTCGCCGGAGTCGCACCGAAGAGGATGGAGGGAGGCGGCCTTGGAGTCACACCAAGAAAGAGGGGGCGGAAAGGGGAAGCACCTCCTTGGCCGAAATTTCCCAAGGGGGATTAGGGTTTGCTTTTAATCTTCAATGATCCTCATTCCAACATAAAGACCCATTTAAATAGGAGTTTACACAACATCATAACCATCCATGATGGAGATGAAATCTCATCCATCCGTATGGTTAAATACACACCAAAATGAAATTAAGAGTTCAAAATTAAAATTACAATCACTTTAATAAATATAAAATTATCATCTATCATGAAATAATTTTATATTTATTAATATAAAATAAAAGTGCATGAATAAGAGTCTAATTCTTCATGGCGGTTTTGGCACGCCGCGTGCGGAGATTATAACGCGGTCTTCCATCAGCATCGTCATGGCACCGCAGATCTTTGTGGCGCAGCGCCTCGGCAGCCGGGTCATCATGCATCATCAAGGAGTGTCGGAGGGGACACGCCATCATGGTCACTTCAAAAGAGACCACAAAGTTAATCTTCAGTCAGGGCATGCTGTAGAAAAGGAGGATTCTAGTTCCAATGCTGAAGGTAGTTGGGGTGGTGGAGGTGCTTTCATGATGGGCACTTGTGTTTGGGCTATGACTTCCAAAAACTACCAGAATGATTGGATAGTGGACTCAAGGTATGGTCATCACCTCACCGGGGATGGGTCAAATTTCTCTTCTCTACAAGCATACTCAGGTAATGATGTGATTATTACAACTGATGATACTGTTCATGCAGGTAATGATGTGATTATTACAACTGATGATACTGTTCATGCAGTTGAGAAGGAGGGGGTCATTTCCTTGGGTAGTAATAGAGGTTCACTCACCTCGAGGAGTGTATATCATGTGCAGGGTATGAAGAAGTGTTGGGTTTTCTATATACCATTTGAAATGATAAGAGCATAACGAATATGCGCAGCGGAAGAAATAACTAGAACAACCCAAAGAGTAAGGATTTTGCGGATTTCATGAATCAAGAGATTAGGAAAGCAAAATGCGATATACCTTTGCGGGATTGAGTCAATACTCAACCAAGATGCTGCAAGAAGGAATCTGGTAGACAAACTTCAAGTTCCAAGCACCGAAATGTATCGACCCTATACAGAGATCCACACAAGGAAGGAGAACCCCAATGCCTTGTCGCACAAGGTATGTGTCGGAGAAGAACAGCCCTCTGCATCCCCGCGAACTGCTAGGTCCGTTGGAGGGGAGGCGGCGACGATCAGCGGCAAACAAGATCGATGTACGGGGCGAGGTTTGCGGACGGGGACGACGGAACACTTCTGAGTCGGCTCTTCAGAAATCGCGAAAAGGATCGATCTTCTGAGAAGACCTAATCTCTTTCCTTTTATACGCAAGGCATAAAACAGGCTATCCGCAGACCAGAGGAAAATTAGAACATTTCTGCAAGGATTTAAATTCGTCAAATACATAATAATTCGACTAAACGCTTTAGACGAATTATCATATTCGACTATATACATTCGACAAATTGTCTCAAATTCGACTAAATGCTTTAGACGAATTCGAACAGATAGTTTTGACTAAACAATATAGACGAATTATCATATTCGACTAAATATATTCGACGAATTGTCATTTTCGACTAAACCCTTTCGACGAATACGAAAAGACAAATTGACATAGTTTCGTCTAAACCCTTTAAATGAATTTGACGATATAAATCCATTCGTCGAAACACTTTCGCCGAATTTGCCAAGTTCTAAAGAATTCGTTGAAACCATTTCGACGATTCTTCAAGAGTACTTGTTTCCCGTTTGAGATATTCTCAATTCAATTCAGAAAAGTCATAGGATTGGTCCTTCAGTCATATCCAATATGAGTGAGGCCAAAACTATCCTTTCTCCAACTTCTCCAAACACTTTTATGTGCGACCCTATAGGCTCATATTGCGTTGGCAGTAAGACTAACTGTTGATTGCTTTGAGATCACCTCAGAAACTACAACAAGAAGAACCTCTTCTCAGTAACCAATGTTGTAGATGCGGGATATCACGTTCTGTTTGGCCCAACATAAGTGAAGTTTCTCTGAAATGTGTCAAGCGTGAAGGCTGAAGTCACTCACGTTGGAAGGAGGGTGAAAGACTTGTTTGTGTAATCAACAAGTTCCTATGTTGATAAGATGAGAGCTAACGACAACGCTGCAATTTGGCACGAGAGGCTTGAGCATGTTGGTATGGATATGTTGAAGGCTATGTCTGCAAGAGGCTTGGTGAATGGCCTGCCTAGTCTATCATCCTTAGGTGATGGTCATTTTTATGCTGGATGTCAGTTTGGTAAGGCTCGTCGCCTTTCATTTGATAAGTCACAAACGAGATGTAAAGCACCGTTGGAGTGTATTCATGGTGATTTGTTTAGACCAACCACAACTGTCAGTCTTGGAGGTAGCATGTATATGCTGGTCTTGATTGATGATTTCACTAGGTATACCTGGGTATACTTTGTGAAGGAGAAGTCTGAGGCGTTCAGGAAGTTTGTGGAGTTCAAGAAGCTTGTGGAGGACCGACTTGGCTTGCGGATCAAGAAGTTGAAAACTGACAATGGAGGGGAGTTCACCTCAAGTTAGTTCTTCAACTTTTGCAGAAAGCATGAAATCCTGATAAAGCTCTCTTGTGCACATACTCCATAACAGAACAAAGTTGCAGAGCAGAAGATCCGTCATCTAACGGAGACCTGCAAGTGTTGGCTTCATGCTAAAAGCATTCCTAGGTCCGTTTGGGCAGAGGGAATGTCTTGTGCAACTTACGTTATCAATCGGATGCGTCTCAGTCTTATCAACACGAAGACTCCACATGAGTTGATGTTCAAGGAGAAGCCAAGCGTGAAACACTTTCGAGTGTTCGGATCTACCTGCTATGTGCATGTTCCTGATGCCCTTAGAACGAAGCTATATATATATATATATATATATACATATATATATATATATATATATATATATATATATTCTTTTACCTTTCTAACTCAATTGCATCCTACACCGAAAAAACAAAAAATTCCGTCGGCATTTTCAGCCCAGCGAAATGGGGCGAAACTGCTTGTTTAACCCCTAGAGCATATTTGTCCACTGTTGCATGCTGCACTTAAATATATATAATGGCAATGGAAAATAAAGACAATCTTGTGCCTCAATAAATAATCATTACTTATTAATTTTATAAATATGATTTGTATTGGATTGCTTAAAAATATAATTGGTGCCATGAACTAGGAGATGAGTGCAAGTTTAAGATTTTATGTAGCTTCACATCTAGGATTTCATTCTTTATCCAACTACAGTTTAAATGTCTTTGCCTTCATCTTAAAAAAGAATAATGTTGACCGGAAGATAATGACCCGCATAGTACAGTTAACATAGGCCATAATTATTTTAGGAGCTATTTGTTTTTCATTTTAACTCAAAATAATGAAAAAATAATTTACTTATCATATATATTTGTTTATATGCATTCTTGTGGCTAATGAGTACATGATGCATTTTGTCAATATGGATCTCAAAAATATTAACATTGCTTTTTGAAAAATGAAGGTCAATAAGAGTAATAAGGTCATACAAAGTTTCATTGAACCGGCCTAATATTGTCGGATAGTCATCATTGCTTATCCAAGCCCCTCTTGTTCTAGTTTGAGTGACAATAGAAACTAGCTTGCTATAAGGCTCTTACTAATGTCCTACAATCGTTGTGAATTGAATAGTGTTGTGTTGGTTCCATTTATAGATGGAGGACTCAATATCAATGACGAGCACCCGGCAAGCTCGGAGAAGTAGGGGTTAGATTATGATTTGACATTTAGGTGTTTAGAATTTAGGATTTGATTGAACACTGTTGTCCCTCATCCTAGTTTTTTAAGGGCGTTAAAGGTAGAGACTTATACTTACCAATATTAATTATATTAAAAGCAAACCTCTCTATGGATAGTCATTTTCAGGCTTTATCTTCTTACATTTTTTCTTTTTCTTTTTGGAATATAAAATTATCCACAAACATTGAAACTATTATTAGAAATTAGAACTAATAATAATTAAAATAAAATATTTAAAAAAATATTGTGCAATATGAACGGAGTTTGGGTCTACCAACAAAATTTTGTGGCCTATTGAATAGTTTCTAATGCTAACATATGTAATCATTTGAAAAGTTAACATATGCATTTGGTTATTTTGAATTAAAAAAAAATTATTTTTTATTTTTTATTTCTTACGATGGTTTGCTAGTAACAAAAAAGTTTTAAAATAGTCATTTTCAAGAATGAAGATTTGCTAATAGTAATGATTTGCTAGAAGTCAAAACGGATTTGCTAACAGCGGCACCCTTAAAATGTAATACAAGCCTGGGAAAAAATCGACCATTGAATGTGTGTAACTATTAATCAACGTCATAAAAGTTAATTATCACTTAAAAAGAATGAGTTCAAAAATAGGATATTTTTTTCTGGACAAGAAATATTGCTAGGATCGATACAGATTATCATTTAGGAGGAATTTGGTAGACGTGTGGATATATTAACATTCCTAAAATTTAATTAAGCCTTTTCTTAAGCAGAAATTATTTGCATGTGAGTTCTATGAAACTTTCTTGCGTACGCGAATTATCGTAAATAAGAAATGTAGTAAGAAGAACCTAACTTGTGCAGCTATTAAAAAAAATATTTCGTTGGGATTACCCGCACGGCTGTACATGTGGCGGACTGTTAATGACATGGGATGGACTGTTACTTACAACACCTTCACATGCAAAGAAAAACATCAACATCGCCTTCATAAAATGGGAAATGGGCATTGGGGAAAGGAAATTTTTCTGGTACACATGACACACCTTTCTCATGTGCAAATTTAAATAGACTTTAAGGGATGGAGACCACCTTTCCTATTTTTCGAAACTGAAAATTTTCATGTCTTCGGCCCGTTCCACCCGCTCCACGATGCCATTTCTAGGGTTTTAGCTCCAGAACTGCGGTCGAACAGCAAGGCGTCATTACTAGGGTTTTCTTCTCTTTCCCCCGTTCTGAACTGCTTGCTCCGACGCCAAAATCCATTGAGTTTCTTCCAGCTTTATACAAATATACACTTTGCAGTTCATTTTTTTTATCAATTTCATTAACAATATTGAATTTTCTAGTCCTACGTTGGATGATTAATGTTAGTTTCCAGTATTTAGAAATCATATGATGCAGTAAATTTTGTTGTTTCCAGTTATAAATTTTTGTTTTTCAGTCGTAAAGTTGTTTCCAGTTATAAAATTTCATGTTCCAGTCGTAATATAGTTATTTTTCAGTTATAATGTATATTAATCCAGTTATAATTTGGTCGATTACTTCTGCCTGATTGCAGATGTCCGGATCTAGTTACCTGTACAGCAGATGTGTTGTTAAAATATTCAAAAGAAATGCAAAACCCTTGTTGGATGTTCTCTCCGAAGACTCCAAAAATGCTCTCCTAAATATCAATGTTCTACCTTTTTTGAATATGTTGGATATTCAACAGAATATTCCTCTTATATATTATATTTTGAGGTCGTATTTTTTCTAGAGAAATGCATTTCTATTAGGTAATTTTTATGTTAGACTAACTGTTGATCAAGTTGCAATTATTCTGGGTTTTCCAAACCGCGGAAGAGAATTTCATTTTGAGAGAATTCTGCTTGCCAACTGCATGCATAAGAGTGCAGGAGCTAGTTGACCTCACAGTTGAGAAGAACTCACCAACTTTAGAGCTTAAGAGAGTGAATGCCTTGATTAAGTATGTTTTGATTGTTTTGTTTTTTTCTCTTAATAGACTGAAAGTACCAACCTGTACTATGGATTTCCAAGGGTTGGAGGTTTTTGGAGAGTTCAATTGGCCGAAGGCCATACATAAATTCCTCCATTCTCATTTTGCTCATATGAGTCAGGTTGTTACTATGAGGGGTGACAAATTTGGGTTACCTCAAGGGTTGCTATTATGGCACTTTTTTTGTTCGTCAATCATCGGGTTTGAAACTTTTAGACCAGCTTTAGCGCAACTATAACCTCGACCCTTAATAATCCTCGTATGAGTCCAATAAATAATATGCTGCTTTCGCACACTAAATCCAATTTTATGGGCATAGTCACAGTACACAACATATGCTTCATCTTCATTGTGTATAGTTGGGAATGCTACTGTCCCTTTCTGTCAATTAGAAACAATATTACAGTTGTCAATGATAGTGCACCTTGTTATAATTCCAGTTAGGGCTGATATCGAGTCGAGTTCGAGCGATTTGGACTCGGCTCGAAATCGAAATTGATTTCGAGTCGAGTCGGCTCGGCTCAAAATGGCTCGATTCCGAGTCGGCTCGAAATAGAATCGAGCTGGCTCGAAATCGAATTTAAATAGCTCAAAATCGAATCGAGTTGGCTCGAAATCGAATCAAGCTGACTCGAAATTGAGCAAATTTTCTCTTTATTCCTAGCTGGCTCGAAATTAAATTGGGAAACATTTAAATTTAGAAAATGAAACACTTAAAGCATTCAATATTTGTATTTGAGTTTAAAATTTAGTGTTTTTAATTTTAAAATAATAATATATTAATAAATACATAATATTTTTAATTAATTCGAGGATTCGAATCATATTTTGAGCGATTCAGGGCTGGCTCGAAATTGACTCGAAATCAGATTCGAGTCAAATTGAATCGACTCAAATTGAGTCGAATCAATTGTAACCGATTCCGATTCAGCTCAATATTCGAGCGACTTTCGAGTTTCGAATAATATGCTCAACCTTAATTCCAGTTGTAAAAGAAAAATTACAGTTTTAATTTACAGTAATGTAAGTTATATTCCAACTGTAATACGAAAAATTAGTTGGGAAAACACCATATAGTGCAGGTTTTCTATTCCTAACTTGAATGAAGGTAGATCATCAATAGAGAAGAAAGATTAAAGATTCACATTGCCAAAACTATCAACTACTGGTTTCTCGTACGCCTGCTGCAGATGAAGGATGAGAAGAAAGAGATTCCAAAAAGTTAGTCGGAAGAACACCTGCTTGCGAGAAATGTGAAACCTGAGTTGAGAAAACGTTAGGTTTTCCTACCAAGAGGGAGCGCAAGGGCAAGGATGAGCTTCTAGAGCTAAAATCCTAGTTGAGCTTCGGGAGCTAAAACCCTAGTAATGGCGGACGAAGTCGAGGGAGGGGAAAGAGCGAGGGAAAGGTTTCAGTTTCGAAAAATAAGAAAGGTGGGCCCCAACCCTTAAAGTCTATTTAAATTTGCACAGAAGAAAGGTGCGTCATGTGTACCAAAAAATTAAGAAAAAGTATCTGATTTTGTCACCAAAACTATGGGAGTAAGCTCGATATCTGGGCAGAGAAAACAACGGGAAATGAAATCACATAAAGAGTGAAGAGGCAAATCTGAGGGTAGTTGAATAGACATACTAGCCAAAACCTCACAATGATAATTGCGACATAGGTCCAAGAGTTAACCATAACCAGAGAGAAAACTAAAATAATAAACCACGAAATTTTGGGACCTGCCCACCGTATATCAAACAATGGAGCCGTCCTGATTGCGCCATGTGTAAAAACGTCTGTAAAAAGAGGATGTCATTTACTTTTAAAACGCAAAAAAGTACATACATTTATTTTCCATGGAGAGCAGTTTTGATCTCATAAGAATCATGATAATTTTATGATCTCGAGGAGATCAAAATTAAGAGATTTTGGGGAGATCATCCCGAGAGCAATTATCCTCTCCAGGAGTGCATAGAAGCCTGCATGAGTGCATTCAGTACTTTTGGGAGAGTAGAAATGCTTCACGGACGGACTAAATTGTTGGTGCGAGTAACACACCTAAGAACATGGTGTGGAACCTCTGATTCTGCTGTCTATTTCCGCTAGCATGATTTTTCGCGCATGATTGATCTAAAATACGGTCAGTATTTAATACGATCGTATTATACAAATACTGACGTACATTTCACAGATCATCTCCGTCATTAGAATCACGATCATACGGCTCTATTTGCTCCCGCACGGTGATTTTTTTATCACAGTGCATTACACGCACCTAAATATCTCTCTCCCGGAAGAGGATTTATGATCTCCAGGTTGTTCAAATCTATTCTGAGCGAAAAGTGTCTTTACACCTGACGCAATCAACTCTGTTTCTTGATTTTGGGATGGAACCAAAAAATTTTGAATAGTAACAGACGTTCAGTTCAATAACAACAAAACAGTCAGGCCATGAAACATGTAAAACTCCACCTCCTGGTAATTAGGCATGGCCGGGGGGAGTTTTATGCCCAGAACAGCCGCCTTGTGATAGAGCCAGCGCACGGACTAGCACCCACTACAAGACGCATATCCTGTCGGCAATTCCAAACAACAGAGACCAACCATATAGAATATAAGAAGTAAAAACATGAAGCCCACATCACATTAATATATCAGTAGTCCACAATAAGTAAAGAGGTGATACTAATGTCTTATACATGTCCAAAATAATAAAGGTACAAGACAATGTGAAAATGCTCAAAATCTCACATCTGCAACAGGAGGGGTCGGAATGTGCTGCAATGTCACGTCAGGCCATGTCTTCTTGACCTGGTGGTCCTCCTGCGTGGGGTACTGCTGCTCCAGCTGCTCGATCTCCTAATATGATGTGGTACGACGACCGTTAGTCAAAAAAACTAAACGGTTTCGGCACTATGCGAGAGGATGGAAAAGAAGGCTACAATATAAACAGTATATATGTATCTAACCAAGCAGGTGACAAGTCGGTGTTATCATTATCATAACAGTTGTTATTCTAATAATAATATCACAACCAATTTTGTACTATAGAAATTATACAGGTAAGAGCAGTATAGAAGTTGCAGTATAAAAGAGTAGTAATGAGCAGTATAAAAGGTACAATAGTAACTTAACATATAAAAAAGCCTATACAAATTTATAAGTTAAGGATCTTGTTTTAACGGTAAAAGTAACTCATCATATAAAAGATCAGTAATGAGCAGTATAAAAGGTACAATAGTAATTAACTTATAAAAATGCGCATACAAATTTATAAGTTAAGGATCTTGTTTTAACAGTAAATGTAACTCATCATATAAAAGAGTTCATACTAATTTATGTGATGAAAGTCTGTTTACGCGGTGCAATGCAATGTTATGAATGATGAATGTAGACTCAACTATTGTTCATTCACTCACACAACTATATGTCGACAGAGACCTTTAGTCCCCACTTTTTGAGAGTAGCTAACCTCTCAAGCACCTCCCGTCGTGGCCTAACGGAGGCAGTGGAACGAGCTCCTCCACTACTAGGTGGGTATGCACACTACCAGATCTAGGACTTACATACGCCTCAACGCGTGAGATTGCAGAGAACATGCGTACTCTTGCTCAGCTATAAGCAGCTGAGTCTCCAAAGCAAAGGGGGTGGTCATTGGGAAAACGTCACCAAGACACCAGCTAAACATGCCCACTAGACCTCAACCCCACTAGCTAGAGTCTATCCCACAGCTTACGTCGGTATGACAACCGGCAAGCTCGTAAACCCACCACAAGCAATCTTATCATCCAAGATCGATATGTAACAGTGTATACAAACACTCACAACAAACCCATGTGAAGAAAACATTCCTCCCGCACCCAAGGACTAACAACCAAGTCCTTACCAGGATATAATCATATCCTTCCAACCATATCCAAGACCCACTACCACTATTCCCGAACTGACATCACACTGTAACCCTAGGGTTCAACTCCGGTGTAGGGGAGTATAATACATGGATAAATTTATTTGTAATCCTAAGGATTACTTATGGTACTCGAGCTAAGTTTGAATTCCAATGACTAAGGACGTTATGCAAATCTCATCTCAAAATTGAGGAAGGAGTTTACTAAGTCTAAATCCCTTAGATTCATTTGTTATTCTGATTGCGGTTCTCTTCATGCATAGCAGCTAAAGTTGTCATGATCACGTATGTACGCTTGAATATAATCATATTCCATTAGATTCATTTGTTATTCTGATTTCAATTCCGATATGATATTTATACAATTGTATCCTCAATTAACATCAAATTGCTTAATTGTGATTTAATTAGCATGTATACAAGGTAATAATTCAGCAAGATAACATCCAAAAACTTGAAATGAAATACAACATTTAATATTCGTTAGAATTCTTAATCAATAAGTTGAGCGGTTTTATGAAGTAGGACAAGATAGCAAACATCATAAACCAAGTCATATCTATTCCAAATGCCCTAATATTTTTGCTCAATAACAATTATAATATTGTCATTTCACTGTACAAATTTGAGAATCTAATTCAACCAAAAATATGCATTAATTACGTTAATACCAACTTTTGACAAATATTAAATTTAACTCCAAAACTAATGACAATGCCCCAAAAATTCTACAAATATTTGGAGCTCTTCCTAAGGTTGTCATATTGTCATGTATCAATTTTTAGGTCATTTGAATGAGAAACTAGATGTGGCTCACAAGATCTAATTTCTGTTATTAGCACGCCAAGCTTACATGACTCTTTTCTAGATCAAATATTCAAAGTGATAAATCTTTCATTTCTCTAATCCAAATGCCCTAATAATTTTGATGTATAACATTTATAATATGGTCCTTTTGCTATAAGAATTTGAGAATCCAATTCAACTAAAAAGATGCAATAATTCCATTAATGCCCACTTGTGGCAATTGATCTATTTTACTTTAATACCCACTTGTAGTAATACTGTTATGTATAAAATTTCCAGTTTTTTGATCCAGGGATCTAACATGGTCTAAGAGTGAAGCCATAGAAATTTTGACAGTTTTCAAAGAGATTTAACGCAAATAATCTCAACATTATTCCTTACCTATTTATTGTAAACATTCTCAAAATATGTAAGAAAATGACCACAAAAAATTCTCAAACTTTTAGAGGTGGTGTATCTATACATCTAACATGCATGGTTAAAATTTCACGGCCATGCAAGCCACATCGTGGGGTAATCACACGAAATACATATTTTCTAATATTTACGAGATAGGTTCTTAGAAATAACATTGGGTGAGCTACATGTCACCCCAGAAAATGTGCCACTCCAATCTGTAAAGCTCTCTCCAAGAGATACAACTTTCATATTGAGCCCAAGGTCCAGATCTGGGTGTATCATGCCTAAAATCGGCTTGAACCTGACTGCGTAAAAATGACAGATTCAGTTTGGTCTACAAATAACAGATCAGGAAGCAAAATTGACGAAATCTGGTTGTCTTCAACCTCTAGCTGATGGCTAAGATGTCCAGATCTTCAAACCTCGATTACTCCCTCTAGGGAGCATCGTTTAACATAAAATCAAGGGCGTTAGCTGCCCTTGAGTAGAAGAAGGGAGGAGGATATCTTCTAAAGTGAACGATGGACGAAATCCAAGTTTCCAACTTGTCTCGCTCACCATTTTGGCCTTTAAAATCCGGAATCAAACCTCCATTATTTGCTCTCAAATCAGGCACTAAGGGAGAAGAGCGAAAACTCACAAGAATGGAGGCCATTGAGCGGGTATTTCTTCTGGGAGGAATGGTGATGGCGGTTTCCGGCAATCCTTCTTCAAGCTCCACACCTTGTTCGAATTCTTCAGGTTGCTGAAGACTTTTCTCTTGGGTATGATAAGGATAATGAGGAGGAGAAATGAAAGGAAAAGCTTGATATGAGTGAAGGGGTGGATGGTTTTAATCCTCCATTGAAGATTTCGTCTAGTGTTAATGGGGAATCATTCCTCATGCTTTGGCAAGGCATGTATGTGCCAAGTGTCCTCCTCCTAGTTGCCAGATGTTGTCTCTCAGCCTTGGGAACTCGCAAAAATGGCGTTGTCATTAATGGGGGTCGATTTCCCATGTTCTGTATAATTGTCCTCAAACGCCGACGTTTTATTAACCTCAGGCGTTAGCTCTCTTCTAGACGATATGGTATCATTGAGAAGCTACCCCTTCTCGATGATTCGAGAACTCTTCTCATCAACAACGCTACCGTCGACATTATACATAACGCCGGACGTTAGCCTTCTTCTGGTCGACATGGTATCCTCGAGAAGCTACCCCTTCTCGACGACACGACAACTCTTCTCATCGACAACACTACCGTTGTCGTTATACCTAACGCCGGGCATTAGCCTTCTTCTAGTTGACATGGTATCGTCGAGAAGATACTCCTTCTCGACGACAAGGAGCACTTCTCGTCGACAACGCTACCGCTGGCGTTATACCTAACATCGGGCGTTAGCCTTCTTCAAGTCGACATGGTATCGTCGAGAAGCTACCCCTTCTCGGCGACAAGGAGCACTTCCCATTGACAACACTACCGCTGATGTTATACCTAACGCCGGGCGTTAGCTTTCTGTTGCAAGATTTTTCCCCTTTTTAATTTCTATCTTTAGGGAGTGGGAGTGCTACACCCACCCTTGTTGACCCTGACACATACATGGTAACCCTAGGGCCTTGGGGTTACTACATTGTCCAAGACACTCCAAGGTACATATGTCACTCGAGTGATCTAATCTGAATTGGGATGTTACAAAACATCATCCGTCACATGGAAGATCTCCGTGACATGACATTTTTAGGTCACATATGGTCCCTGGTGAACATAAATTTTTTCTATACGGTGAGCGCTCCATGCTCTGCGTGCAAAAATAAATAGGCGAATTTATGGACCAGGCCCACCTCATTTAAAAAATTTCCAGAATTTGACTCCTTCACCCCTGGTTCCAAACTCTCTGCGACCCTCTGGAAACCCTTCGCTCGGCGTCGGCGAAACTGTCGAAGAAGAAGGTGGAAACCTCTGGAAATCTAGGGAAAATCTTCGTGAAGGCTTTTATGCACAATCTCCTACAGAAGGAGAACCACTTAATCAATTTGTGCTGCAGATTGTCTAGGGCTTAGGGTTTTGTTGTAGTCGACGACATTGCAGATTTAAGGTAATTTCAATGAATCTATTGTTGAATAATTTAAAATATGTCCACGCATGTCGAGACCGACTAAGAGCGCTTAATGGGTTTCATGTCGTCCTAGGGCAAGGCTCTACGATGGAGGTACTACATAAGTTCATTCCAAACTTGATGGTCTTTAGTTTAATACTTTGAGCTGAGCCAAAACCCTAACATTCTCAAAGTAGCATGCACTAGGTTTTTCTCGCTCCCCCTCCCATGCTCGCCCGGCCAGCTTGTGTTTTCTGCTGCTTTCGCTGCTCCCATGCGAAGATCTGGTCGTCGTTGCTCGATCGAGGAAGGGGGAAAATCGATTCTTCGCTATGGTTTTGTTCTCACCGCCGATCGAAAAGGAGGTGTTTCTTACGTCTTCGTCCTCATCGTCGCCGCCAGGAGAAGGTCCTCAAATCCTTGCTCCTACCATTGTCGGTTCTTTTCTACCGCTGGAGGAGATCTTTCTCAAGATCTCACCGTCGCCGCCTGGAGGAGAACTCTTCTCGCTCTCGTCGACGATGTAGATCTGTTGGGCTTTTCCCCAAATTTAGAAGGTTCTCGACGAAGAGTCTGTGTCGACTGTTCTTCTTGTCGACAAGGATTGTGTTGATTGGAACTCTCGTCGACAAGGTCGAGCTTCTCGATGACATACATGAATTCTCACCGATAAGTTGCGTTCTCGTTGATAAGGGATTTGAAAGATTATTTGTCTATAAACTACACCTAGAGGGGGGGGGGGGATTAGGTGTTTTCAATTTCTTTGCTACTTTAAATGTTTAACAATCACAACACACAAGCATCACAGAAAACACACAATGATTTATAGTGGTTCCCAACTAGACAATGTGTCTAAAGGTAGTCCAATATCCCTCCCACCTATCTAGCAGTGTGCTAGACTAGGCAACTTCTCCAACTTAGATCTTTTCACTATAATCAGATCTTACAACTCAGGTTCACACAGAACCCTACAAAGGTTAGACTTTACAAGTCCTACAAACTCAGATCTTCAACAAGATCCTACCAAACTCAGGTTCACCAAGAACCCTACCAACTCAGATCTATCACTAGATCCTACCATCTCGGACTCATAAAGAGCCCTACAAAGCAATACATAATTGTTGTTGTAGAAGAGAAGGCTTCAGAGATGAAGGCTTGAATCACAGATCTTCTTCTTGTAACACTAAGCCCAAAGATCTTGTGGATCAATGAACCTTTCTTTAGAATCTTCTGTAGAACTTCACAGCACAGCAGCAATGAAGACTTCTTCTCTTTGTTGATTCTTTTCTTTCTCTCTTTAGGAAATATGTGTGAGAATGATGTTTGAGAGAAATCTGAGCCAAAAGCATATGTTGTAGATAAAATTATGCTCTTTTATATCCTCTGCAATTTTGCATAAAAACCCTTGTTGATTATTCCATAATCAATTTCTCATTTGAAAACGTCTTGCAGAATTGGAAATTCTTTATCATAAATGCTATCCTTTCTTGGAACTTGCAGAGAATAGAAATGATAAAATTCTTTCTTAAATACAGTGTAACGGCCATATTCTGTAGAGAATATTTCATTTATTGCTCCTTGGTTTGTGCGCAAGATATGCGGCGTGCATCTTCCCTAGATATCAATTTCCAAGAGAACCGGCACATTAAATGCTTCCCTACAACTGTCAAGACGATATTGTTCCTTCAAGACGATATCGTCTTGATCAACAGATATTCTTCACGACGATGTCGTCGATATACTTTCTACTTCAGTACTTGGCTTGTTATCTTAATGAGATTATTTCTTCTAGGCGATATTGCCGAGATTCTTCCTTATATGCAATATGTCTTTAATCTTCAGTAGTATGCTTCCATTAAGTCAACATACATCCTTCTTCAAGGCTTTATGTAATATCTCAACGATATTATTTCTTCTTATAGATATCGTCGAGATGTTGCTTTGAATAAGACTTAGATTTGTTCTTTAAGCCGACTGTCTTTGTTCAGGACGATATCGTCTTGATCTTCTAGCCGACATCGTCGAGATGTTGACTTAGACTTATTCTTTAGGCTGACTTTCTTACGTCAAGATAATGTCGTCTTGGTCTTCATGAGGTCATCAAACTGTTGTTTGTTATTCATGACTCTTCCTTCATAGACTTAATGAGTCAAGTCACTTAGCCTTCAAGGTTGAACTTCTTCTTCAAGACAATATCGTAGAGACATCTTAGCTTTATCTGCGATAATCATTCTACAGCCTTCAAGACGATGTGTCTTCATCAAGACGATATCGTCAAAACTATTTCGACGATATGATATTTTTCTCCACGATTCTTCTGCTGAGTCTTGAGATGATATTTTACTTAGTTAATTTCCATTACTTTTATCGATACACTGGTGATGTTACTTTGATGCTTTCTCAACGATATAAATATATATATTATATCAACGATATGTCCAGTCTTAGGTAGTTATAGATTTAGAAAATTACCTGATATATGATTTATCTTCTGCAGCCATGAATAAGCTATATCATCAAATACATAATGCATTTATAATTGATCTGAGCACTTCTTCAAATCAGGAACATTGCTGGGCACAATTCCCAACAATCTCCCCCTATTTGAAGAAGTCATAACTCACTTAAATGATAAATGTCAAGGTAGAAATAAGATCATATTTTAAAGACATTCAGAGAATATGATAGATTCATCTAGCAAGACATAAATAGAGAATGTTTTTAGAACAAAAATTTAATACAGTCATTTGCCGAAGTCATTAGTTAGACAAAATATTTCATGTTCTTTAGATCTTGTTGTTGCTTCCCTTCCCTTTTCTCTTCTGCCTTTCATAGAAGCTGATTGGTTTTGGAATCTTCTTTGGAGAAGGAGGAGGACCATGAGGGAATGCTAGTTTATGATTTCTCCTCTTCTCCATTTGAGTTGAATGTTTATTCCAATCAGCAGAATAATAATCGCTTTCTGACCCATCCTGAGGGTATCCAGACTCCATCCAGGCTTCTGAGATCAAGGCCCTAGAATCAGGACTCCACTTTCATGACTATGGATCCAGCTCAACCTCCCTTAGCCTCTTCTGCCTGTACCTTTTGCTCTGAACCCTCTTTCTCTTTCTGGAGATTGCAGAATCTCCAACTTCAATGCCATAAACTTCTGAGGCAGTACTTGCAGATGGTTCTGCTAACTCAAAGGCTGATGAAGATTTCTGAAGGGCTTGTTTAACTTAATTAACTGTCCATATGGCTTGATGTGAGCCAGCATTTATCATTTCCTTCTCCTCCTTTAGGACTTCTTCAGCTATGTGGTCATCAAGAGTAACTTGTACTAAATTCATTCTTTCATGCAGATGTTGTTCAGCCTCATCCAAGTTATTTCTTACCTCTAACAAATTTTCATCTAAGCTCTGAGTACTTTCATTTATTCTCTCTAGAACTTGATCTCTGTCTTCATTCATAAATCCTATTATCTGTTGAAATGCTCTCTCTGTATTCCTTTGCATAGTGCCTTGGTTTTGTAAGAGTTGGTGATTCTGATGTCCAACCTTGTTGATCTCCTGACCAACATGTTCCATGTCCGGAGCAGCTAGATGAAGGAAGTGTGTGTGTTGAGTGTTTAGATGGTGCATATCATTCTTTACAATCTGCAGCTCAGCTTTTATTTCTTGCCTTAAGTCATCTACAATCTGTATAATGAACTTTTCTATCTTCTCCCTTTGAATATTCAGCAAGGTTGACATCATGTTAAATAGTGATCCTGATTGTATAGTGGATGTTTCAGCAACATCTTCTTTTGAAGCAACTGTTTCTTCGGGGACACCTTTAGGCGCACTGTCAGATGAGTAATCACTTATCTGAACAGTAGACTTCTTGGGAGAAACAGCCTTCATGGGCTCAATTTCTACTGTCAGCACTAAATTACTTCCAAGAGCCAGTTCTAGGCCTGTGGATGGATTAGAATTCTCAAATACTTCTGGTTCTTTTCCCTTGCTGTTGTTTCTTGCCTCTGGGATGTCCTCCATTTGGACAGGATGTTCCTCATCTACTGGATTAGAGCACCCATCTCAGTATCTTGGGTTGAGCTTGCCACCAGGAAGAACTACCCCTCAACTGGATCACTGCCCGGAGTGGGACTTCTCCTTTCCTCAGGAACCTCTGAGTTAGCAAGTTCATTCATGATCACTGGGATTGTTTGATTTTGAGCTACCTCCCCCTCTATCAAAGCAGGGTTTGGTAGAGGTGGCATATCTTCTTCCTTAACATTCTTGGATAGGTTTGGGTCAGGAATTGATGACGCTCCTTCTCTTCCAGAACTGCTAGAGGATCTTACCTCCTCTGAGTCATTAACAACCACATATTTTGAAAGTGGAGGTTAGATCTTAAGTTAAATCTAGAGGGGGGGGGGTGAATAGAGTTTAAAACTTTTTCCCTTAGTTTTATTTGCGGAATTAAAAATAGTGTTATATATATGTGTAAGCAGAGTGATTAAATAAAAACAGAATAAATAAAATCACACAGCACAGCACAAAGAAATAAACAATCACAGAGGACACAAGGAGCTATAGTAGATCCCCAATAAATCTGAGTACGTCTACTCTTCTATCACCCTTGGTAGGAATCCACTAGGAGTTTTGATCAGTTGCCCTCACACCAAGGGATTTTTGATAAGGTGTCCACACACCAATGGGAGTTTGATCAGGTGCCCAATTCACCGATAAGCTTTTGATAAGGTGCTTAAAAACCACACAAGGATTTTTTGATAAGGTGTCTTGCCACCAGTGGGTTACACTTTTGAAGGGAGTATTAACCATGTACAGAATGAGATAGAGAGGGTTTAAGGTGTTCTTCTCTGTCAAGATGTATAGAGAAGACTCTAGTTGATTTGATGTTGTAGAAAGACTTCTCCGTCTGATTGAAGATGTTTGACAGTTGAAAATGCTGGAGCTTTCTCTTTGAAAAACTTTGATCCTCCTGTAGCTAATTAATCTGAGAGAAGTATTTCTTCAGATTATAGTTTCCCTGTTGAAGATCTATGTTTGCAGCAAAAGACTGAGAGAAGAAATTAAGTTCTCAGTTGGAAGAGTTTTCTGCTGTTGAGGAAGAAGAAGATCTGTATAAGCTTTCTATATTCTTCTTTCTTCCCGAGCTTTTCTTCTTTCTTTTGATCTGATTCTTTACAGCAAATGACTGAGAGGAGGTGTTGAAGATGTTCTCAGAAAAACTGCTGTTGCTCGAGAAGGAGGAAGAAGAAGTTCTGTACTCTGAAGTTTCTTAGCAGGAAAAAGATTAAGATCTGTGTATTTTTATTCTTCTATTCTTCCTGTATTTCTCTCTCTTCCTTTTCTGTCGATTTCTGTACAGCAAAAATGTAAAGTATGCTATATTTGATCTGTCGTGTAAGCTTGTATATTATTCTGTAATATCTTCTTTCTTCTTCTTTTTCAAATCTCTGACAGAAATTAAATACAAATCCTTATATTAAGGAATATATTATTCTGAAAACGTATTTCTGGGAACTGTACAACTACACGCCGTAATTTTTTTTCCTTTTCATGATTTGTTCTTTTCTGCTAGAATTGTCAACGGCTATAACTTAAATAAATAAAGGAAATATATTCTCCTTACTTGATTTGATTGGAAAGAGTCGTTGCTTTCGTCGATCTGAGTTCAGAGAATAAGGTGAATATAATTCTGCTGAAATTTCTGTGCTAAAATAGGAAATATTTGATCTGCACAAAATTTGTCGAACGCAGACTGGAATTCGTCGAATGAAAAGATTCGTCGATCGCTGAGCCTGGATAAAATCGTCGAGCGCTGAACGACGAGCGCTGAGCTGGAGTAAAAATGTCGAGCGCTGCGCTTAGATAAATTCTTCGACCGCTGAGACGGGTTCGTCGAACGCTGAGAAATAAGTCTGTTCGTCGAAGGCAGAAAGCTTGCCGTTTGTCGAACGCCGATAGCTATTCGTCGAACGCAGCTAGCCATTCGTCGAACGCAGAGACTTAATGAAATTTCTAGTTCTAACAGCCAAAATTCTTCCTAAACTCTTGACCCATAAACTATACATTGGGGTCAACTTGTCCTTAGTCCACATATAGTGATCCTAGCCCAAATTACAAATAGGGTTGTTCCAAAAGATTTCTTTTTCTTTCCCTTTGGAGCAGATTGGGTATTCTTGGGAGTTTTGGGAATGACTCCCTCCCATCTATCCAGCATTTTTGAATTCAACCTCTTTGAGTAGTGCAGAGATGCTCTCATACTTTTCTTCACAATATCCCCAAGGATATTCAGTAGGAGGATGGATAGGATTCTTCCATATGACAGAGTCTTCAGGGTGTTCTTGATTCTCTGGAATAAGAATTTTATCTAGTCTGTCTTCTTTGAAACAATGATCCTGGACATTGTTTCAAACATTTCTTTTGAAATCCGGTCGTGAGAACCAAGCTTGCACAGCAGTACTTTCCCTACTATATCTGCAAGGAGATTTCTCTTCTGATTAAATCCGGCCTTCTTAATAGACATGTAGGTCTTGCCACTATGCCCACACCAGGCATATCCAGCAGATAGATCCTCAATGGTCAAGTCTTCCTCTTCGACATCTTTCCCCAGCCTTGGAATCCTCAGAGCTTTTCCTAAGCTCTTGGCAGTTACTTTGATCTTCTCTCCAGCCATAGTAGTCTTTAGAATAGCCGCTGAGCTATTTGTTCTAGCTCCATCAAAGAATTCCTGGACTTCTTTGTTCAAGAGGGTACTGGGATCACAGAGCAGATACTCCAGCCCTGCTGATTCTATTAACACAATTACTAACCCGATTTCTTCAGAGCAAGAACTGAAACCTCCCCTCATGTGTTTGCATCCAGAGATGATTGAGGATTCTTCCTTCTTTGGAGCCATTGTTGCAGAACGTCGAGAGCAAAGATTGTCGGAGAGGGAATGGAGGTTTGTCGCAGAAATGACTCAGGGCAAATGAAAGCGTAATTTTTGACCTAAGCATTCATTCTATTTATATTAGGGGTAGATGAGGAGGCGCGTACCTTTTTGACTTGATTAGTAGGTTAAGAATTCATCAGACGGATTTGATTAGGGATCCAATGTAGCATGAAATGTTTGTGTTGTATTTCGATAATGCGTATCTTTGTCGTCAAAATCTGTAGGGCTAAGGCGCAACCAACTGCACCAAAAGATCGGCATGTTGGTCAAGGCGCCTACCGCTCCTTTATAGAGTCGGCTATCCTCGGACGGATCCACGGGGCGGTCAGTTAGACCCACGGGGGACACGCCCTTCCTCTTCAAATAGCGCCACAACGTCGGTGGAAATTCTGTCACCCCAACAATCCCCCCCCAAAAAAAATGACCCCGGGGTTTTAAAACCGCGACCCCCTCTGATACCACTTGTAGGGATATGGCGCAACCAACTGCACCAAAAGACCGGCCTGTTAGTCAAGGCGCCTACCGCTCCTTTATAGAGTCGGCTATCCTCGGGCGGATCCAAGGGGCGGTCAGTTAGATTCACGGGGGACACGCCCTTCCGCTTCGAAAAGCGCTACAACGGCGGGGGCAATTCTGGCACCCCAACAAAATCATTTCAGCGTTGTCGTAGAGATTTTACTAATATCGTCGAGACGCATATTTTGTCGTCGAGACTGCTCGTTTTGTGTCGTTGAGTTTTCTTGAGTGCTTATTTACTCCAGCCTTGTGCCTTGAGCACTCATTGCCCAAATACCAAAATGGTTGGCATTTGGACATACCTGCAAAAAGTATTACTTATCCTTAGGCACCCTATTGGATTTGGGTCCTAGGTTCATGTTAGGGGAATAACCTGAAATACTACGCCTATGAGTGGTCTGCACTCTTCTTGCATTAGACATTGTTGGATCGAACCAGCAGTCCAGGGCAAAATGACCTATCTTTCCACAGCACCAACACTCATACCTGTTGTATCTTCTCTTGTGCATTTCCACCTGGGAACGTTGGTGGGCAAGAGTGAAAATAGCTGAACTAACAGGCCTTGGGTGAACCTCATAATGTTGAGTATGTAGTTGAGCTTGTCTCACCACATTTTGGTTCACCACCTTGGGAATAGGCTTGGTTGCCTTTCCCTTACTTTTAAGTATTGATGCTGCAGATCCATGGACATGAGAACCTGGAATCTTTACATGGGTCTTTTCAAGGGGTGTTTGAGACACTGGACCCAAAACTTGCTCTTCTATGTGTGTTGGGGGGTTTACTGCCTCTTGTAGAGCAAGCCTTGGTCAGATGATCATGTGAAGATTCCTGGTTGGAGAAATTTGATGCCAGTAGCTTCTCTTTGTAGGAAGATTGGGCTTCAGATGTCTTGCCCTTGATTGTCTCCTTATCAAATCCTACACCACCTCTAAATGGTGCAGAGAATTGGTTAATGATGGGAAGGACAGTCTTGGGCATTGAGAAGCTGGCAACAATTTTCTTCTCAGCCAATAGCATTTCCTCAAGGTCCTTGATGACCTTGTTCTTCTTACCCAACTCAGCATTTTGAAGCATTGTGACATCCTTGGTTTGTCCATTTCTTTGCTCATAACAATCAGCTTCTCAGCTTCCTCTTGGAGCTCAGAATGGACAAATTTCAGAGATGCTAACTCCTTAGATTGAGTTATCAGAAGCTTCTCTCTTCTATTCAAAGCAATCCATAAGGCTTCATTATGCTGCACTAGGTTAGATTCAACCTTATGTGGAGATCTTGAGGATATGTTATTGCAAGCAGATCCACACTCACTATCATGAACGAAAACTGTCATTGATTCAGAATCAGAGACAGATAAGGAGGCTCTAATAAGTACCTTCCCAGGAGAGATGCAGCCATCCTAGATTTTTTTCAGTTATGTCCATAAGGCCAATGAGAGCTTCCTCCTTATCTTCTGATGAATCTGAGTCAGAATCACAGAGTGTTCTGATTTTCTTGGTCGTGTGTTCTTTCTCAGATTCCTTCTTGTCCTTTGGACTTCTTCTATCATCACTCTTCTTGGATTCTTTCTTCTTAGAAGGGCAGTCATCAATCATATGACATGTCTCCTTGCAATGACAATACACTAAGTTAGTTAAATCAGATTCACTGAGTTTAGAGTTAAACCTTTCCTCCTTTGAAGATTTATGTTGGTCATATTGACTAGATATTCTGGAGTTGGAGGAGGATGTATTCTGTATGTTTCTTCTTTTTCTGGACATCTTTCTTTTGGGCTGCTTGGTGAGGAGTACTGGCTCTTCAACAATGTTGGAACAACCCTATTACTGATTTGGGCTAGGATCACTATCTGTTTATTAGGACTAAGTTGACCTCATTGTATAGTCTAAAGGGTCAAGGTTTTAGGCTGTTAGAACTAAGGAAAAGATTCAGTTTCTGAGTTCGATGAACTCAATACTGCGTTCGATGAAATGCTTTCTGCGTTCAACGAACGTCTTGCATTCTGCGTTCGACGAACTCCTCTCTACGTTCGACGAAATGCTCTCATCGGTCGACGAAAGCTCGTCTCAGCGGTTGATGAACCTCGTCTCAGCGGTTGTTGAACCTCATCTCAGCGGTCGATGAACCTCGTCTCTGCGGTTGACCAAGTCTCAGCGGTTGACCAAGTCTCAGCGTTCGACCAAGTCTCAGCGTTCGACGAATTGGTTCAGATCGACGAAAGTATTTTCTCAGCTCGACGAACTTAGTTCTCCAGCCAGGCCAGCAGATAAGTTCTCTCAGTTCGACGAACTCCAGCGTCTATTCGACGAACTCAGTCTGCGTTCGACGAATATCTTCAGGTCGACAAACTCATCTATGAGATCGACGAATCCAATTTTGTTCGACGAACTTGTTTCTCGGATCGACGAAAATTTCTCTACAACAGATTTCTTTCAGAAGATCAGTTATATTATTCCCTGAACTCAGATCTTTCAGCAACAACTCTATTTATTCCAGATAAGTCAAGGATATTATCTTTCCTTTTTATATTATTCCTTTCCATTCTCTTCCCGAGAAAATAGCCGTTTAGCGGAAAATGATATCATTAATTAAAAAGGAAAAGGAATTAAATTCAGTTTGCAGTTCCAAGGAAACATTCAATTCAGAATATTTTATTCCTTAAATCAACAGATTTGAATTTCAAATCTGTCAGAGATATCAAAAGAAAAAGGAAGAAGATATACAGTTTTCATTATTACAGAACATATTACAGAGTAACTGTACAGGAAAAAGAAAGAAGAAGGATAATACAGTCGAGAGGAAGAAGAAAGAAAATATACAGAGAAAGTTTTCACTTCGTCATCTTCCTCAAGAAGCAGCACATCACATTCTCTGAGAACAACATCAACAAATATTCTCTCAATATTTCTGCTGCAAGTTTCAAGATCAGATCTTCAAAGAGCAACAATAATCTGAGGAACTTATTCTCTCAGATTCATCAGCTACAGGAAGAGCAGTACATTCAAGAGAAAGCTCCAGCCATCTACTGTCAAACATTTTATATCAGACAGGGGGAGCTTTACATCATCAATCCACTAGTCTTCTCTCAGAATATTGACAGAGAAGAACATCTAAACCCTTCTTATCTCATCTTGTACAGGGTTATAACTCCCTTCAAAAGTTAACCCCTTGGTGGCAGGGCACCTGAACAAAAACCTGTGGTTTGGTTAAAGCACCTGATCAAAAACTCCTTGGTGTTTAGACACCTGATCAAAAATCCATTGGTGATAGGGCACCTGATCAAAAACTAGTGGAATCCTACCAAGGGTGGTAGAAGAGTAGACGTACCCAGGTTTATTGGGGAACTACTATAAAATCCTTGTGTCCTCTGTGTTGTGTTTATTTTTCTGTATTGTGCTGTGCTCTCTCTTTGTGTTTGTTTTTATTACTCACTCAATACACATATAAGTATCACTATTTTAATTCCGCTATAAAAATAAGTGAAAAACTTTTAATACCCTATTCACCCCCCCTAGAGTAACTTTAAGATCTAACCTAACTTTCAAATGGTATCAGAGGGTTGTTGATTCTTTACAGGCTAACACCTGAATCAAAAGATCAATTAGATCTTAATTTATTTTAGAGTTTTCTTTTTCTAAAAACCCATGGCACAGAACAAAGAATATTCAAGCACAAGACCTCCTATGTGCAATCTAAGTAAGTTTGCACTATGGAAGGCAAGGATCAGATTGTACATGAATTCTATTGATGAGGAAATTTTTAATATTATTTTGACAGGACCTCCTACACCTACAACAACAACAAGTGCTGAAACCACAATAACAAACAATGATGTTCCACCACCTGAATGGACAGATGCTCAAAAGAAGCAAAGAAATGCAGATGCCAAAGCAATGAATATATTGGCACAAACAATATCTGATGACATATTCCAAAAGGTTGTGGACTGCACCTCAGCCAGGGATATTTGGAATTCCCTCAACAACATGGTTGAAGGTTCTGCTGAAGAGTAAGAGTCATCATCCAACTCATCTGAAGATGAAAATGATGCAAATGAAAAGGATCAATGCTTCATGGCTGTTTATGACTCATGCAATGAATCAGAATATGCATCATCATCATCCACCTCCAGTGATGATGAAGATGAAAGAAATTTCTGCATGATGGTTATCAATGCCTCGGGACATAATTCAGAAGAATCAGAATCAGAAGCTGACAGTGATCAGGTAATATCTACTTTTGATTTTAATTCAATTGAATTCAAAGATGAATTCAAAGTTCTTTGCTTAGACTTAATCAAATCTGAGAAGGAAATAATCTCTCTCAGAAATAAGTTGGCTGAAATGAACCAACTTAGTGAATAAAATGCTAATCTTAAGAAAGATTTGGCTGCCTCTAGAGAACATATTATTCTCATTGAGAACAAGTTATCTGAGGCTAAGAAATTTGAAGAATCCCTAAATGGGAGAAGTATCAAACTGATGGACATCACAAGCACAGTAAATGCCAGATTAAGTGGCAAACTGGGCTTGGGTGCATCATCAAGTGAGCCACCTCTGATTAAAAAAACATACTTTCTACCAATAAAATTCATTTCTGCTAAGAGCAAAAAGGTTGTAGAAGTAAATAAAAATATTTCAAGCAAGACTGTTAAGAATACAGAAATTCAGCAGAATTCGTCGAACGGAGCTCGACGAAATGAATTCACTTTGTCGAACGGAGATCGACGAACTCTGAAGACAGATTTCCAGTATAGTTATTATTCGAACGGAGCTCGACGAAAGCACTTCACTTCGTCGAACGGCGATCGACGAACTCAGCCCAGTTCGTCGAACGGAAACTATACAGAAAATCTAAAGAATTCTTATTCTTCACATACTTTCAATCCTTTCACTGAATGGATAATTCCTTCAAGGAGATATCATCCACAAGGTTATAAGGATTAGCCTGAAATGTCTTTCATTTCAGATTTTTGTGGAAAAACAAAAGGACCCAAGGTAGTCTGGGTCAAGAACAACTAACATATTAAATAAGGAGAGGAACACCACCTCTACCAGAGACATTTTGCAGGTACAGGATCACTATCTCAAGCAGTCATTTCTTCCAAGATATTCTTCAATTGTTTGAAGAATAACAACTTAAGAAGTCATTGACCACCAGGATCAAACTCATTTTTCTTTTGATATCAGAGACCTCAACTGATATCAGAGGACTTTCAATCAGAATCAAACTATCAGTTACAGAAATAAAAGAATGGGTTTACACTCTCAAAACAGAGAATGCAAATGAAATTGCAAGTTCAATATCAGAAAACCAGGACTTTCAATTGGTGTCAGAATCAAACTCCCAGTAGCTGATAATAAAGGAATGGGTACACACCCTTAAGACAAAGAATGCAACAACATTATCAGATCAACTTTCTGGAAATCAGATTGCATCCTTCCATACCTCCATCAAATGTCCCTTCTTCAAGGGGCCTAGCTTCAGGCCTTCCTAAAACTAGGCAGGGGGAGAAGTTCTATGAAGAAGCTCCATATGATGCAGTTTTTGCTCAGGGGGAGATGTTCTATGAACTAGGCAGGGGGAGATAGTTACAAGGGGAGAAGCTTTATAAAGAACCTCCCGTCTCAGGGGGATATGCTCTCAGGGGGAGATGCTTTTAGAAAGGGGAAGATGACTTATGAACAAGCTTCACATAATGCAATTTCAGATGCAGTGTTTGCTCCAGCTTAATGCAGATTCAAATACAGCTTTTGATATATAAGAAGCAACAGTGACATATTCAGATAATCAATTTTTGCTACAGCTCAGAGAATCAAATCCAAGGCAGAAGATTTTGAAAAGCAGAATTCAGAAAGACAAAAGGTTCTATTTATTTGTTTTTATTAGTTTCTATTTTCAATGTAAATTTTCAAAACTCAGAGTATCATATTTTATATCTGATGAAATATTTAAAATCTATCAGATATATATATGCTCTATTGTTTTGTTGTTTATTTTATTTGATTTTTGTCAAATAGTGTCCTAACCCAAATATGGGGAGATTGTTGGAACAACCATATTACTGATTTAGGCTAGGATCACTATCTGTTTATTAGGACTAAGTTGACCCCATTGTATAGTCTAAAGGGTCAAGGTTTTAGGCTGTTAGAACTAAGAAAAAGATTCAGTTTCTGCGTTCGACGAACTCAATACTGCTTTTGACGAAATGCTTTCTGCGTTCGACGAACGTCTTGCATTCTGCATTCGACAAACTCCTCTATGTGTTCGACGAAATGCTCTCAGCGGTCGCCGAAAGCTCGTCTCAGTGATTGATGAACCTCGTCTCAACGATTGTTGAACCTCGTCTCAGCGGTCGATGAACCTCGTCTCAGCGGTTGACCAAGTCTCAGCGTTCGACCAAGTCTCAGCGGTCGACGAATTGGTTCAGATCGACGAAAGTATTTTCTCAGCTCGACGAACTTAGTTCTCCAGCCAGGCCAGCAGATAAGTTCTCTCAGTTCGACGAACTCCAGAGTCTATTCGACGCACTCAGTCTGCGTTTGACGAATATCTTCAGGTCGACGAACTCATCTCTGAGATCGACGAATCCAATTCTGTTCGACGAACTTGTTTCTCAGATCGACGAAAATTTCTCTACAGCAGATTTATTTCAGAAGATCAGTTATATTATTCTCTGACTTCAGATCTTTCAGCAACGACTCTATTTATTCCAGATAAGTCAAGGATATTATCTTTCCTTTTTATATTATTCCTTTCCATTCTCTTCCCGAGAAAATAGCCGTTTGGCGGAAAATGATATCATTAATTAAAAAGGAAAAGGAATTAAATATCAGTTTGTAGTTCCAAGGAAACATTCAATTCAGAATATTTTATTCCTTAAATCAACGGATTTGAATTTCAAATCTGTTAGAGATTTCAAAAGAAAAAGGAAGAAGATATACAGTTTTCACGACATTATTACAGAACATATTACAGAGTAACTATACAGAAAAAAGAAAAAAGAAGGATAATACAGTCAAGAGGAAGAAGAAAGAAAATATACAGAGAAAGTTTTCACTTCTTCATCTTCCTCAAGAAGCAACACATCACATTCTCTGAGAACAACATCAACAAATACTCTCTCAATATTTCTGCTGCAAGTTTCAAGATCAGATCTTCAAAGAGCAACAATAATCTGAGGAACTTATTCTCTCAGATTCATCAGCTACAGGAAGAGCAGTACATTCAAGAGAAAGCTCCAGCCATCTACTATAAAATATTTTATATCAGACAGGGGGAGCTTTATGATAAGTAATAAAATATATGTATTTTTAGTATAATTATTAGTATAGTTTTAATTAATATTGTGAATTTTCTATGTAAATTAATGAATAAATTGCTTCTTTATTATTTCTGGTTTCTAACTTAGTTTTATTTTTGTTTTTGCATTTTTTGCAAAATTTTCACAGGTCACGCCCTCGGTCATACCCGTGACCAAGGGCGTGTAATTTTAAAGATCAAATATCAACGGGACGGCTCAATTCAGATCAAATCCCGACAAATCGCTCAAGTCACGCCCTCGGTCACGCCCGTGACCAAGGGCGTGTAAATTTAAAGCTCTGCGCCCGACGAATTCCTTTCCAGCTCACTCCAGTTGACCAAGTCACGCCCGTGACTCCACAAGTCACGCCCGTGTTCCAGCAAAGTCACGCCCGTGAGCCGCCAGCGCGTCACGTCTCGAAGTCGCGCCCATGTTGCCGACATCAGCCACCCATAGTCACGCCCGTGACTCACCAAGTCACGCCCGTGACATATCAAGTCACGCCCGTGTGCAGCCATGTTTGACGGCCAGACCTTCCAGAAGGCGGCGAATACAGCCGAGCAAATGTCACGCCCTAAGTCACGGCCGTGACATTCAAGTCACGCCCGTGACCTAGGGCGTGTAAAACTCAAATTTTCCCTATAAATAGAGGGGCTCGGCTAAAGTATTTTTCATCCAAATTTTGAGTAGTTCTTGTTGTATTGTGAGTTCTTTTGAGTGATTGTGAGCTTCTCTTATGCAATTCAGTTTAAGTTCGTTTGTAGTTTTTTTCGTCTTCCTAGTCTAGTTGTAATGCTGATTTCAGAAATAAAATGATGTTTTTCTCATTTGGATCATCTTCTTTTTATTAATGTTAGTGTGTGTGCGTGTATGAGTTTAGCTTTATTGCTTTCATAATTTAGTTTTATTGCTTTTATAGTTAGGTTTATTGCTTTCATAATCTAGGTTTACTGTTTTCATAGCTTAGATTTACAAGCTTTCATAAAATAGTTTTATCGTTTTCTTTTTTTTGCCTTATTTTATCACTTTCATTTTAAACGCTTTCCTTTCAGTTTTTTTAGAGTGTGTGCGTGTATGAGATAGTATTTTTCTTTTTTGTAACTTAGTCTTATTTCAGTCTTTATATAACTGCTATATACCACCCCCATCTTGAATAAGAGGCTAATTTACTTTAGCATTTATATAAGTCGGTTGGGACGGATATTATTTCTGCACCTTTATAAGTCTTTTCATTTCTATACCACCCCCTTCTTGAATAAGAGGCTAAGAACTTTTTAGCACTTGTTTAAGGCGGTTGGGACGGATACTATTACTGTTTTTATATAAGTCTTTTTATTTCCTTTTTATCCGCTTATATCCGCTTTAATTATTAAACATGTATTTTTCAACCGATAATGCCGTCTCCATTCCGATGAGTTGCTAATTTCCTTTAGCGCACGATGTCGAAGAGCATTGGGACACAAAAATAGTTTTTCTATAAAATTAAAACATCTCTTTCTAAAATAATTAACGCTTAAGGTTTACCCGAGAATCACGTTGAGTGGAGCCACATAATCGATGTGTGGTTTTCATTTCCGTTTTCGTACCTAGTTAGCCGAGAGGCTCGTGCGTACGGACTGATCGCTCACGGGTAAAGAGAAGTGCGCTCTACCCTCGAGAGAGGACGAAGTAATTCTCCCGAATTGGAAATAAAAACCCAATAGCGGGGTTCATAACATAAAGCGAGTATTAAAAAGATTCGATTGTAGAACGAGAGTTCGGTCGAATATTCATAATCTCAGGTGGGCGTACCCTCGAGAGAGGAGCGTTCATAATTATGGAACCTCCACGGCCAAGTCGTTTTAATATTTTGAAAGGTCATCACTTTTAATTCTACGAAAAATCTATTTTCGTCTCAAGGTAATTCGACGTCGCGCGCTATCTTTCTCATCGCTTAGAACTCTAGTTATTCGCTTATTATCATTTTTCTTTTAAAAACCCAACTAAAAACTTATTCCGATAAAATAATAGTTCGTTCCTCAAAGTAGGTTAATCAACACGACCCGCGGAAATATACGATCCCGATATTTTCTAAAACAAAATATCCTGTATTACTTGCGATAAGGTATACTTGCCTTTATCAAATGATTAATTTGGACTAAAAATTCAAACACAGCTTTCCAAACTCATTTAGTGCAAAACTCTCCTTTTCTACTTTTCAATTCAATAGAATTCAGCGTTGTAGCCGAGGCGTAATTGTCAATATTCCGAAAGAAGAAAAAGACCGTTACTTCTATCCTTCGATAGGATAACGGTTAATTTCTCAAAGTAGGAGTACTTGCGAGACTCTTCTTAAACATCCGCCAATTCTAAACTCTTAATATAAAGGTTATCTTTTATTTATAAAACAAAAAGGAGAAGTCCAAAAAAAATCATCAAGTTTTTGGCGCCGTTGCCGGGGAACTTTGTGTTGTTATTTGAAAGTAGGAACTGCTATTAATTTTATTCCTTATCTATATATTTAAAACAAAATACAAAAAAGTAATATAAAAAAATATATATAAAAACTTATATTTGAAAAAAAAAATAATAATAAAACAAAAAAATTATCAAAAAAAATTTTTTTTTTTAGTATATGACCCGAGGAAGCTCGTCGGACGATTCGACTATTCATTTTGACCCCGAAATCGAGCACACTCTTCGTGAGCGTATCCGATCTCGTGATCAAAACTTACTCAAAACCCCTGAAGAGTCAATCGGAGATACTGCAAATATGGGCGATCCAATTCCAAATGCGGCCCCGGCCCGGACCATGGCATATTATGCCCGACCGAATTTGGAAGATACAGGATCGAGTATTACTCGCCCGGCAGTTAATAATAATAATTTCGAAATAAAATCCAGCATAATCCAAATGGTACAACAGTCGATTCAGTTCGACGGTTTGCCCGATGAGGACCCAAATCAGCACCTTTCAAACTTTTTAGAAATATGCGACACCTTTAAAATTAATGGCGTCACTGATGACGCCATTCGTTTACGCTTATTTCCATTTTCGCTACGGTCAAAGGCCAAATCGTGGTTGACTTCTCTTCCGAGAGGGTCCATAACCACGTGGGCCCAATTGACGGAATTTTTCTTAACTAAGTACTTTCCTCCGTCAAAAACCGCAAAACTACGCACGGATATCACATCCTTTGTACAATTCGATTCTGAGTCTCTTTATGAGACTTGGGAGCGTTTTAAAGAATATTTGCGTAGGTGTCCTCATCACGCGCTACCAACTTGGCTACAGGTCCAGACGTTTTATAATGGTTTAAATTTTTCTACGCGACAGATGATTGATGCGGCCTCCGGGGGAACGTTAAACAACAAAACCCCGGAGACTGCTCAAGCTCTGATCGACGAAATGGCCATGAACGCGTATCAATGGAACGTGCCAAGGTCGCGTCCTAATAAACCGGCTGGTCTTTTTGAAGTGGACGCCACTACTTTCTTAGCCTCACAGGTAGAGCGGCTAAGTAAGCAGGTGGCGGAGATGACTGTTTCCTCCTCCACTCCCGCTTGGAATAATAATAATAATAATGTAATCGAAGAATCGGTGGATTACCTCGGTAATCCGGTTAGGCCCCCCTTCAACCCTAATAACAACCCGTATGGTAATAATTATAATCCGGGTTGGAGGACCCACCCTAATTTCTCCTGGAGCAATCCTAACAATGCTCAGAGGCCCCCAAATATGAATCCCCAAGGATTTCCGCAGGGATTCCAGCCTCCTCCTCCAAAACCTTCGCCGCTCGAAGATGTTTTGTCTAAATACATCGCGTCCAACGATTCAAATATCCGGAATCTTACCGGATCGATTAAAAACCTAGAAAACCAGGTTGGACAACTTGCAAAGATGGTCTCCGAGCGGCCATACGGAGCTCTACCAGGGAATACGGAGCCAAACCCCAGGGAAAATGTCAACGCTATAACCCTTCGAAGCGGCAAGGAGGTCGTCTCCCCATTGCGGGTTGAGCCTAAGGTATGCATTTCGCCTCCGCCCCCTCCACCCTCTTCTTCGATTCTACTTGCTCCGGATTCTCCGGTTGCGTCGAATGTTTCGAGTCCTCGAATCCCTTACCCGTCTAAAATTAATAAAGAGAAGGAGGACGAAAATTATCAAAAAATTTTGCGTATTTTAAAACAAATTCATATAAATGTCCCCTTCTACGAGGCACTCTCCCAAATACCGAAATATGCAAAATATCTTAAGGAGTTGCTTTCTAATAAAAAGCGACTCGAGGATGTTTCGCGTGTTTCCCTTAACATGGAATGTTCGGCTGTTCTCCTTAACAAATTGCCGCCAAAACTGAACGACCCGGGACGGTTCTCCATCCCATGTCTCTTTGGCAATATGTTAATAAAGTACGCTCTTGCGGACTTAGGCGCCAGCATCAATTTGATGCCTTTTTCTCTTTTCAAAAAACTCGATTTATGCGTCCCGAGTCTGACAAAAATGAGCATCCAACTCGCGGATCGCTCTGTAAAGTACCCAATAGGGGTAGCGGAGGATGTCCTGGTCAAGGTCGACAAGTTTATCTTCCCAGTAGACTTTGTCATCCTGGACATAGAGGAGGATGTCGAGGTACCCATCATCCTCGGTCGCCCCTTCCTCGCAACCTCCCGCGCGTTAATCGATGTCAGTAACGGTCGCCACCTCCTTCGAGTTGGAGACGACAAAGTTACTTTACATATCAACCCCTCCATGCGGAACTCACTATCGAATGATGATTCCTGTTTCAATTTGGAATCCGCGTTTGTGGACGAGTGTTCTTCTCTTTCGGAATTGTTATCTTTAATGATAGACGATTCAGATCTGGCGAATCAACCACCTTTAGACGAATTACCGCCAAATTCGCCTTTCGAGCCTTTTGATTCGAAAGATTTAAAAATCTCCACTTCCTATGAAGAACCTCCGGTCTTGGAGCTTAAGCAACTCCCCGACCATTTAAAATATGCTTTTCTAGCCGCGAACTTAAAACTTTCGGTTATAATATCGTCTACTTTAACCGATTCGGAAACATCCGAATTGGTTGAAGTTTTATCTAAACATCGCCGTGCAATTGCATGGCAAATTTCCGATATCAGGGGAATTAACCCCTCATTCTGCTCCCACAAAATTTTTCTCGAAGAAAACCCCCGCAAAACAATTCAACCTCAACGGCGACTTAACCCGAACATCCGGGAAGTCGTTAAGACTGAAATTATTAAACTCCTCGACGCGGGGATTATCTATCCTATTTCCGACAGTACGTGGGTAAGCCCCGTACAAGTCGTCCCAAAAAAGGGCGGTATAACGGTCGTGGCAAACACGAATAACGAATTAATCCCAACTCGTACTGTTACGGGTTGGAGGGTGTGCATCGACTACAGAAAACTAAATGATGCCACCAGAAAAGACCACTTTCCGTTACCGTTTATTGATCAAATCTTAGAGCGTCTCTCCGGTCATCCTTTTTATTGCTTCCTTGATGGTCTCTCGGGATTTTTCCAAATCCCTATTTCACCCGAGGACCAAGAAAAAACGACTTTTACTTGCCCTTTCGGCACCTTCGCATATCGAAGGATGCCGTTTGGCCTCTGTAACGCGCCAGCTACATTCCAAAGATATATGCTGGCAATATTTGGCGAGCTAGTAGAAGACATAATGAAAGTCTTCATGGATGACTTCTCCGTCTTTGGAGGCTCTTTAAAAATTGTCTAAAAAATTTAGATAGAGTCCTCCAACAGTGCGAGGAGATGAACTTAGTCTTGAACTGGGAGAAATACAACTTCATGGTCCAAGAGGGTTTAGTCCTCGGCCATAAAATTTCTTCCAAGGGGATGGAGGTCGATAGGGCCAAAGTCGCTATAATTGAACAACTTCCTGTTCCTTCGAACGTCAAATCAATTAGAAGTTTTTTTGGCCACGCAGGTTTTTATCGGCGATTTATTCAAGATTTTTCAAAAATAACCAAACCGCTAACTCACTTCCTGGAAAAGGATTCCCCATTCATTTTTGACACGGCCTGCGTAGAGGCATTTGATTTTATAAAAAAGCAACTTATCAATTCTCCAATTCTGGTGGCGCCAGATTGGTCCCTTCTGTTCGAGATTATGTGCGACGCGAGCGATATCGCGGTAGGAGCTGTCTTAGGCCAACGCGTAAATAAATATTTTCATCCAATATATTACGCTTCTCGCACACTCAATGCCGCACAGGCTAACTATACAACGACGGAAAAGGAACTTCTTGCCGTCATCTTTGCTTTTAATAAATTCAAGCCTTACGTAACACTTTCACACGTGATCGTTTTCACTGATCACTCCGCCCTAAAATATCTTTTGGCCAAAGTTGATGCCAAGCCTCGCTTACTTCGATGGATCCTCCTTTTATAGGAATTTGACTTAGAGATCCGGGATAAGAAGGGGCTGAAAATTTAGCAGCCGACCACCTCTCACGGTTAGAACACCCCATCGCAGAAGCGCTCGTCGAACCCGAAATAGACGATCGATTTCCTGAGGAGCGCCTTTTAATTATAAATAATATAAAAACTTCTTCTACCCCTTGGTTAGCAGATTACGCGAACTATTTAGTCGCGCGGGTCCTTCCAAAAGATTTTTCGACTCAGCAGAAGAAGAAATTCTTCTCTGACTTGAAAAACTACTTTTGGGAGGACCCCTTTCTCTTTCGCGTCTGCGCAGACCAAGTGATACGAAGATGTGTTTCAAGCGAGGAGGGTGCGCAAATATTGCGACACTGCCATGAGGGGCCGGCTGGAGGGCATTATCATGCCAACCGGACCGCGCGGAAAGCGTTAGAGGCGGGATTTTATTGGCCCACTCTTTTTAAGGATGCTCAAACTTTTGTGAGTATATGCGATAGCTGCCAGCGTTCGGGTAACATCTCTCGTCGTGACGAGATGCCCCAAAATTTTTATCTAGAATGCGAAATCTTCGATTTGTGGGGCATAGACTTTGTAGGCCCCCTACCTCCTTCTTTTAATAATCGCTATATTTTAGTGGCGGTCGATTACGTATCTAGGTGGGCGGAAGCACAAGCTCTGCCAACCAATGATGCGCGATTCGTCGTCCATTTTCTAAAAAAATTATTTTCTCGCTTCGGCATGCCCCGTGCAATAGTTAGTGATAGGGGTACACATTTCTGTAACGCCCAATTTTCAAAAATTTTATCCAAGTACGGCGTTACGCACAAACTAGCCACCGCCTATCACCCCCAAACGAGCGGCCAAGTAGAGGTAGTAAATCGCGAGATAAAACGCATTCTGGAAAAAACCGTCTCTTTAAATAGGAAGGATTGGTCCTCAAAACTTGACGACGCGTTGTGGGCGTATCGTACGACATACAAGTCGGCGTGCCATTTACAGGTAGAGTTAGAACACCGCGCTTTTTGGGCCTTAAAATTTTTAAATCTCGATTCGAACTTAGCCTCCGAAAATAGGAAATTCCAACTAAATGAACTCGATGAATGGCGTGCGAACGCTTATGAGAGTAATAAATTTTATAAGGAGCGTTCTAAGTTCTACCACGACCGAAAAATTAAATTTCCAAAAACTTTCGCGCCGGGCGATCTTGTCCTTCTTTATAATTCACGTCTTCGTCTTTTTCCGGGTAAGCTCAAATCCCGATGGTCTGGCCCCTTTGAAGTCAAAGAGGTTTGGCCGTATGGGACCGTTCTTATCTCTCACCCCGAAAAAAAGGCGATTTTAAAGTCAACGGCCACCGTTTAAAACTATATCTTGCGGGCGATCCGGTGGACGGACATACGAAATCTTTAACCCTCCCCAATTTATAATCTCACCACGTCAAATGCGTCAAGCTACGCGACGGTAAACAAAGCGCTCGTGGGAGGCACCCCATATTTATCTAATATTTTTATTATGCTTTTTATCTCTTTTTGCAGGGTTTCTTACGACCCCGCCAACTTTAATTCAGGGAAGCCTTTTTGCTTCCTCTTTCCTTTTGTATATATTGCAATGTTATTTTATCCTCTTCATACTTACATTACAACATTGGGGACAATGTTGGGTTTTAAGTATGGGGGTGTATTTACCGTTTTCATTTAAACAAACAAAAAAAAGGCTTCTTTTTACAAAAAAAATCAAAAAAATTACACTGTCATAAAAAAAACAAATAAAAAAAAACAAAAAAAAATTATTACAAAACAAAAAATATATGTATTTTTTTACTTTGTCAAAATACAAAAAATTACAAAAACCATAAAAAAACAATTTAGCAAAACCCCAAAACTTTTCCAAAAAAAAAATTATTATATATACCTATATAGTAGTTGAAAAAAAATCCAAAAATAATAAACCCTACTTTACTTTTATTCTTAAAGCATTTAGTTTCGAGAGTATATGTTTGTGGATTTTCGTAATCGCTAGTTTTACTATTTGTTTGTTTATCTAAGATCGATAGATTTAAACGTTCGGGGTTAAGTTTTAAAGAATATCTTGTGTTTTTAATTTAAATAGAGGCTTTGTTATCAAGCACTACTTCTACTAGCTAAAATAGAGACATGTGTATTATGTTGGCAAAACAACTTTAGACTGCAATTATCCCTACTTTATGTCTTTAGGAATCTAGGAATATTCAACTTACTAAGGTTGCTCTCAAAACTTTTTTTTATTATTCTAGAATTTCTCTTGAAAACCCCTTGTATACACCAATTAGCATGGCAAAAACAAAAAAAAGAAGAAAACAAAAAGATCTTATGTCAATGGGAATACAAAAATTCCGTAAACATAGGCACCCAATATTTGTTAAAAGAGATCCTATGTCAATGGGAATTAAAAATTCCGTAAACATAGGCATTGGGTTAATTAAAAAGATCAATTTTCCCTCGTACACCAACGATGAGAGTCAAAGGAAACTATATAAGAGGGGTGAGAGAATAAAATTCATCACCCCTAATTCAAGTACTATTCTATTTGCCAAAGCTTTTTACCCCTTTTCCCTTAACCAAATTATTGTTTCTAGTTTTAATTCAAAAAATCATTTGAGAGCATGATTAGTAACTTATATTTTTCCTTCATGTTTCTTTAAACAAAGGTTATTATAATTTCGATCTAATCTCGTTTACTAATGATTGCAATTTTGTTTGCTATTTGGTTAATCAAGAAGTCTTTTGGCTAGGACATTTCTTTCTACTTAAATCATTTGCATAATTTAGGACTTAACTCTTATTACTCCGAATTTTTATTTTTCAGTCTCTTATGATTAAAATAAAATGATAGCCAAAAATTAGAACTTATGTTAATCCCGTATAGATCTCTCTTACTTTTGCTCTGGAATAGCAAAAGCTTAAGTATGGGGGTATTTGATAAGTAATAAAATATATGTATTTTTAATATAATTATTATTATAGTTTTAATTAATATTGTGAATTTTCTATGTAAATTAATGAATAAATTGCTTCTTTATTATTTCTGGTTTCTAACTTAGTTTTATTTTTGTTTTTGCATTTTTTGCAAAATTTTCACAGGTCACGCCCTCGGTCACGCCCGTGACTAAGGGCGTGTAATTTTAAAGATCAAATATCAACGAGACGGCTCAATTCAGATCAAATCCCGACAAATCGCTCAAGTCACGCCCTCGGTCACGCTCGTGACCAAGGGCGTGTAAATTTAAAGCTCTGCGCCCGACGAATTCCTTTCCAGCTCACTCTAGTTGACCAAGTCACGCCCGTGACTCCACAAGTCACGCCCGTGTTCCAGCAGAGTCACGCCCGTGAGCCGCCAGCGCGTCACGTCTCGAAGTCGCGCCCATGCTGCCGACATCAGCCACCCATAGTCACGCCCGTGACTCACCAAGTCACGCCCGTGACATATCAAGTCACGCCCGTGTGCAGCCATGTTTGACGGCCAGACCTTCCAGAAGGCGGCGAATATAGCCGAGCAAATGTCACGCCCAAAGTCACGGCCGTGACATTCAAGTCACGCCCGTGACCTAGGGCGTGTAAAACTCAAATTTTCCCTATAAATAGAGGGACTCGGCTGAAGTATTTTTCATCCAAATTTTGAGTAGTTCTTGTTGTATTGTGAGTTCTTTTGAGTGATTGTGAGCTTCTCTTATGCAATTCAGTTTAAGTTCGTTTGTAGTTTTTTTTCGTCTTCCTAGTCTAGTTGTAATGCTGATTTCAGAAATAAAATGATGTTTTTCTCATTTGGATCATCTTCTTTTTATTAATGTTAGTGTGCGTGCGTGTATGAGTTTAGCTTTATTGCTTTCATAATTTAGTTTTATTGCTTTTATAGTTAGGTTTATTGCTTTCATAATCTAGGTTTACTGTTTTCATAGCTTAGATTTACAAGCTTTCATAAAATAGTTTTATCGTTTTCTCTTTTTTTGCCTTATTTTATCGCTTTCATTTTAAACGCTTTCCTTTCAGTTTTTTTAGAGTGTGTGCGTGTACGAGATAGTATTTTTCTTTTTTGTAACTTAGTTTTATTTCAGTCTTTATATAACTGTTATATACTACCCCCATCTTGAATAAGAGGCTAATTTACTTTAGCATTTATTTAAGTCGGTTGGGACGGATATTATTTCTGCACCTTTATAAGTCTTTTCATTTCTATACCACCCCCTTCTTGAATAAGAGGCTAAGAACTTTTTAGCACTTGTTTAAGGCGGTTGGGACGGATACTATTACTGTTTTTATATAAGTCTTTTTATTTCCTTTTTATCTGCTTATATCCGCTTTAATTTTTAAACATGTATTTTTCAACCGATAATGTCGTCTCCATTCCGATGAGTTGCTAATTTCCTTTAGCGCACGATGTCGAAGAGCATTGGGACACAAAAATAGTTTTTCTATAAAATTAAAACATCTCTTTCTAAAATAATTAACGCTTAAGGTTTACCCGAGAATCACGTTGAGTGGAGCCACATAATCGATGTGTGGTTTTCATTTCCGTTTTCGTACCTAGTTAGCCGAGAGGCTCGTGCGTACGGACTGATCGCTCACGGGTAAAGAGAAGTGCGCTCTACCCTCGAGAGAGGACGAAGTAATTCTCCCGAATTGGAAATAAAAACCCAATAGCGGGGTTCATAACATAAAGCGAGTATTAAAAAGATTCGATTGTAGAACGAGAGTTCGGTCGAATATTCGTAATCTCAGGTTATAACTCCCTTCAAAATTTAACCCCTTGGTGGCAGGGCACCTGAACAAAAACCTGTGGTTTGGTTAGAGCACCTGATCAAAATCTCCTTGGTGTTTGGACACCTGATCAAAATCCATTAGTGATAGGGCACCTGATGAAAAACCTAGTGGAATCCTACCAAGGGTGGTAGATGAGTAGATGTACCCAGGTTTATTGGGGAACTACTATAAAATCCTTGTGTCCTCTGTGTTGTGTTTATTTTTCTGTATTGTGATGTGTGCTCTCTGTGTTTGTTTTTATTACTCACTCAATACACATATAAGTATCACTATTTTAATTCCGCTATAAAAATAAGTGAAAAACTTTTAATACTCTATTCACCCCCCCACCCCGCGCTAGAGTAACTTTAAGATCTAACCTCACTTTCAAACAATGTCATCATATTTTAATGAGCTTGCATCAGAAGCTTCTGTGTTCTTAGAGATATTCTGAATTGTCAGAATATTGTCTTTGATACTCCTCAATCTTTCACCCTCAAGAGTCATGACCCTTTCTCTGGTGTTCCCCTTTGAATTTTCTTCTACAGGTTCATTCATGTAGATTTCCAAGGAATCCAATATATCTCTTGTAGTTTTGCAATGACTTATGTATTGAGATGTAGAATCGTCAATTGCATTTTCAAGTATGTGTTTTGCTCTCTTATCCACAGTAGTTAGATCTTCATCTTCATAGGTGAATTGTGATAGAGTGTAGGGTCCCTCTTCAACAGCCATAAATAACATGGGATCTGATGCTGCCATGAATAACTTGACTCTTAACTTCCATATGACAAAATTCTCTTTAGTGCAGATGAGCAACCTTATTGATCTCATCTCTTGATGATGCTCACAAGCCATTGAAGAATCACAACCCAATCAAAAAATTGTAGATCTTGTTCTATGTTGTTAGGCTTTTGAACTCAACCTCGCTTTGATACCAATTGAAAGATTATGGGTTGTCGATAAACTACACCTAGAGGGGGGTGATTAGGTGTTTTCAATTTCTTTGCTACTTTAAAGGTTTAACAATCACAACACACAAGCATCAAAGAAAACACACAATGATTTATAGTGGTTCCCAACTAGACAATGTGTCTAAAGGTAGTCCACTGTCCTTCCCACCTATCTAGCAGTGTGCTAGACTAGGCAACTTCTCCAACTTATATCTTTTCACTATAATCAAATTGATGTCGCGACCCCTCGACCACTACTTGATGATGATCCGGTCGCCGAAGCGCAACGACATAAAGATTTTCAGTGCCATGTTGACGCTAATGGAAGACAGCGTTACAACCTCCGCCCGCGGCGTACTAAGCCCACTTGAAGGCCTATTTTATTTGATTATTATGCTTTGTTATTTTATATTTATGAATATAAAATTATTCCATGTTTGGGTGATAATTTTATATTCATATAAGCATTTATCTATTTTATTTCCTGCACTTTAAAAATATTTGGTGTGTAATTAACCGCTCGGATGGTAGAGATTACATCTCCATCTTGGACGGTTATGTGTTGTTTGTAACTCCTATTTAAGGAGGCTTGTTTTGAGGATTATGATAAGAAAGAATTAAAACCCTAATCTCCCCTTGAGAATTTCGGCCAAAGAGGAGTTCCCTCCTTGCCGCTGCCCCTTTGGTTGGAGTGACTCCAACGATTGCTTCCTCCACCCCTCTTCGGTGCGACTCCGGCGTGGATTCCTTCGGTGCGACTCCAAGGAAGAAGGTAAGCCCCATTCGGTGTGACGCCGGTGGATCCGTGGAGAAAGTGATTCTCCCACATATCTTGTGCGATTATAGATCCGGGTTGGGTAACATCTCTCTTTCTTTGTGATTTCTTGCTTTAGATTTGTGGAGGTTGAGCATCCGTTTTATCCGCAATTTTTAAATACTCCGTTGCAAATTTCTGAAATTGATTTCATTGTTATCGAACTCTTTATTTCCGGATCGGGTAGGTCCAATTTGCTTGAGCGGATCTTAGCCTCTAGCCTTGGTTTTGCTCTCCAAAAGGATTGACAACCTTTGTGTTAACTTTTGGCAATAATACGACTCCTTTCCGATCGTTATTTTAGAGTCGATCTTTCCTCCTTTGTGATGTATGTGCTGCGTTAAATGCGAACGTGTTGCGACGATAGATGCTTGTGCAGGTGTGGTAGATCTAAACGTGAAGGACGTAGAGAGCGTTATTTTCGTAGCGATCTCCATCTCATGGACATCCCTACATCAATTTGGTATCAAAGCAGGTCGTGTCAATTTTTTTAATTGATACAACCTTGATATTCATTTCCGTGGTGCAAACTAATAAAAAAAAAACCAAATCAAAAATTTTTTTTTTCTGTGGTCTGCGAATAACAGGCTAAAATCTTTATTTTTTGTCAAAATTCAAAAAACAATTTCTAGAAGTTCTCACTGTTAGTCACATCCCGAAAATATTTTTCTGCCAAAATATTTCTTTTTGATCTGCACTACAAAAATTCACTAATAATTTTGTCCAACCCTGTATGCGCACTAGGCTAGGAACGGGGTATAACACACCTTCATCGTCTAGGATGGCAGTGAATGAGCACGGGGATCGTAACGCTGAGGCTATAGAGGGGTTACGTAACGAGATGACCGAACTTAGGACCATGTTAGCGCAAATCCTTTTGAATCAAGGAGGGCCGCCACCACCACCCGTTAATGCGGGCAGCCCAACCGGCGCCAACAGGCCCATGATTCGGATTCCGATGGGGACTCTCCTCGAGTACACCCTCGAGAACCCCGCCCCGAGCGTGGCTTCGACATTACTAGGGCCATTAAGATTAACGCCCCCACGTACGATGGCTTGGGAGATCCCTAGATCTTCCTTACCTGGATTGTAGACATAGAGTGCTATTACGAGTGGCACAACCTTACGGACCCCCAGAAGGTCCAAGTTGCCAGGATGAAGTTAACTGGTCGTGCGAAAACTTTTTGGCTGAATGAGGAGCGGAGATTAGGAGCCGGGCAGGGAGTCCCACCTATAGGTTGGCCGATGATGAAGAATTTGCTAACTGATCAGTACGTCCCTGCGTACCACCGAACACAGATGTTCGATGAGCTGGCCACCCTGCGGCAGGGCTCAAACTCGGTAGTTGAGTATATGGGAGAGCTGAAGGACCGTATGGTGCGTTGTGATCTTAGGGAAGTTCCTGAGGTTACCCTATCTAGATTTTGTAAGGGGCTTCACCCCGATATTCAACGGATGCTCCTGCGCTATGGTCACACATACCTGAACAAGACTTTCAATGTCTCCCTCGACATTGAAAAACATCTAGCCTCGAAGGCCCACTCCCGTTATTCCCACACGAAGAACAAGTCCACTGTTGGAGCGTCTTCCTCCACATATCCGGACAAGGGAAAGTTTAGGTCCACCGAGTCGAAATCTGTGGTGATCACTGCTAGAAACAATAGGAATCCCGCGAGTGAGTGTGTCCCCATAGGGAAGGTTAGCAAGGCCAATACTACATGTTATTCTTGCGGCATTCAATGTCACTATGCCTTAGAATGCCCAACAAAGACTAAGGCCATAGCCCTTTTAGATTTGTCTACCGACCCCGCTGATTACGTTTATGAGGCTGAAGAGGAGAGTGACCCAGATGGGGTCCCAAGTGATTTAGAGGACGATCACCACCTATGATGATGCGTTGTATCTTGACCACGCCTCGTCCGTTAGATGATTGGAAGAGGACGAGCATATTTTCTCTGATCTTTAAGAGTGGTGAGAAGCTTTGCAAGCTGATTATCGACAGTGGTAGCTGTGTGAATGTCATTTCTGAGAGCGCCGTCACACGTATGTCCCTGACTACAGAACCACACCCGACCCCCTATCAAGTAGCCTGGATTAGCAAGGTCACCATTCCAGTTACCAAGCGGTGCCTGGTTCCCCTCTCGTTCAAATCTTATACTGATGAGGTTTGGTGTGATGTCCTATCGATGGACGTTTGTCACGTGTTACTAGGCCGCTCTTGGCTGTATGACCGTGATGTGACGCATTTTGGTCGAGCCAACACGTACTAATTCAAATTCAAGGGAAAAACCATCACATTAAGGCCGACCATCCCGAAGGAGCCAGTAGTTTTGGCTAAGGACACCACTGTCCCAATGGAGAGGAAAGCGTTGTGTCACGATATCAAGGTTAGCTAACACGTCTCGTGACCATTGTTCAAGATTACTCTAGATATGTTGAGAATATTCTAGAATATTGGAGAAAGATCACACTTGGGAGATATGGAAGAGTATGGAAGAATGTGGAAGAATCTAGTCTCTTCCATGTGTGGAGAAATCTAGATTCTTCTTGAGTTTGGAGGGAAAAGGGGGAGGAGGCCTATATAAGGGGAGGACCTCTCCCCATTTGGATCATCCAAGGTTTTGGAGTGTGTTGTGATAGTGAGACTCCTCTTGTGAGTGCTTGTGAGCTTGGAGTGTTGAGCATTGTTGTATGTCGTGTTCCTTTTGTATGTCTCGCGCAAATGTCTACCTAAGTGTCTTGTAACTTTGTTGAGAGTTATAATAAGAGTTGTTCTCTTTATTCCACTACTTTGTTTGAGGAAGGCTTACTTGGTTAACCTAAGTTTGTTGGAATTTTAGCCAAGTGCCGCACGTACTTAGTGTCAAAGTGCTAAGTCCGTGACAGTTGGTATCAGAGCCAGGTTGTGCACGTCGTGCTGCAACAAGACCAAATATGGCAGGAGAAGATTACATTACGGAGGAGGAACGGGGTAGAGATGCTACCCTACAAGCTAGCAAGAAGAAGCGTGACCAAAGCCGGGTTCGAGAAGAGAGTCACTTGCTGCTAGCTATGGAGGACTGGGAGAAACGCATAGAAGTTATGGAAATCAACAACCATGCAATGCGTAAGGAGTGGGAAGCCACTCGTGTGGATCTAGAGAAGAGACTCAAATATGCATTTGATGACAATGCCACATTACATACACGCATCGACGAGTTGGAGGAGGAACTGGAAATTTGCAAGAAGGCTATCGCCAATGGAAGTGTAAGCACCACCTCCGCCATCCCTAGGGTGGACATCCCAAGACCAGATTCATTCTTGGGCAAGCGGGATGCCAAAGAAGTTGAGAACTTCCTATGGAAGATGGAGAACTACTTTGAAGGATGTCATCTACACGATGATGCGACCAAGGTACGCACTGCTTCACAATTTCTTGATGACAATGCTGCACTATGGTGGCGAAGGAGGCAGACGGATGTCGCAAAAGGATTATGTCGATTGAACACATGGGATGATTTCAAGAGGGAGCTTAAACGCCACTTCTACCCAGAGAATGTGGCATATCTTGCACGAAAGAGGTTAAGAGAGTTGAAACAAAAGAGAACAATAGCGGAATATGTGAGCGAGTTCACAACACTTATGTTGCAAATCCCTGACATGTCGGAGGATGATCGACAATTCTATTTCGTGGACGGGCTACAACTATGGGAAAAACAAGAAGTGCAGAGGCGTGGGCCTCGTACTGTCGATGAAGCAATTGCAGCAGCCGAATCACTCAGCGAGTTCCACCAAGAAGAAGAGACGGGTCATCCTGAGGATGTTGAGGATGCTGAAATAGAACCCAAGAACTACACACACCGCCAAAGAAGATTCGAGGAAAGAAGAAGGCCACCCACCTGCTTTGTATGCAAGGGACCCCATCACATGAAGGAATGCCCGAAGCTTGGGGCCTTAACAGCAATAATGAAGAAAGAAGAGTCAATAAGTGGGGATGTAGAAGAGTCACAAGGAATGGCAAGGCTAAGTATCATGCAACGCCTTAATGCCATGACCACCCAAGGATCCTACATAAGACGCCAACCTTTGCAGTGTTTCTTCTGTAAAGGACCACATAAAGTGAATGCTTGTCCGACTTTGGAGACGATACGATTCACTGTAGATCAAGTGGGGAGAAGGAGCAACTACAAGATAGGAAGGGCAAACCAAACCCAAACTAGGGGGAGGATAGTAAGTAATGGACAAATGATGGTGGATGTAGAGATCGAGGGCACGAAGATGAGAGCCTTAGTGGACACAGGCGCAACTGACTTCTTTATGTCCAAGTCTGCTGCCAAGAGAATTGGACTACCGATCAAATTTGGACCAACTCGGCTCAAATTCGCGAACTCTCAGGAAGTGCGAACTATCGGTCTTGCTCCAGATGTGAGCGTTCGTCTTGGAGATTGGAAGGGAAAGGTGCCCATTGAAATTATCCCCTTTGACGATTATGACATTATCATTGGAATGAATTTTCTTGATCAGTTTGAAGGTTTTCTCATCTTCCCAACATCTGAGATGCACCTCATTGATGGTCCGACTTCCTACCCGGTGCCGATAAGGAGAGTACATGAACGAGAAGCGAAGACCCTCTCCGTGATAAGGTCTGCACAAAGATGGTGAAGGAAGGATGCGTCGAGGACGACGCATGGTTTCAGTGGGGGAGAATGTCACGATATCAAGGTTAGCTAACACGTCTCGTGACCATTGTTCAAGATTACTCTAGATATGTTGAGAATATTCTAGAATATTGGAGAAAGATCACACTTGGGAGATATGGAAGAGTATGGAAGAATGTGGAAGAATCTAGTCTCTTCCATGTGTGGAGAAATCTAGATTCTTCTTGAGTTTGGAGGGAAAAGGGGGAGGAGGCCTATATAAGGGGAGGACCTCTCCCCATTTGGATCATCCAAGGTTTTGGAGTGTGTTGTGATAGTGAGACTCCTCTTGTGAGTGCTTGTGAGCTTGGAGTGTTGAGCATTGTTGTATGTCTTGTTCCTTTTGTATGTCTCGCGCAACTGTCTACCTAAGTGTCTTGTAACTTTGTTGAGAGTTATAATAAGAGTTGTTCTCTTTATTCCACTACTTTGTTTGAGGAAGGCTTACTTGGTTAACCTAAGTTTGTTGGAATTTTAGCCAAGTGCCGCACGTACTTATTGTCAAAGTGCTAAGTCCGTGACAGTTGAGTCTAGTTGGTAGGAAGGAGTTTGTGAAGGATCCGTTCCTTGATGGAGTGATGTATGCACTACTACTTATGAGTGCGAAGCCTTATTCTAGTGTTTTGGATGATCTGCCCAGTGAGTTACGGGTACTGTTGGATGAGTATAGGGACGTGTACCCGGAGGAGTTGCCGTCGCCATTACCCCCGCTTAGGGATATTCAGCATGCGATAGATCTGGTCCCGGGCTTCTCTTTGCCCAACCAACCCCATTATCGACTCCATCCTGCTGCCCACTAGGAGTTACATGCCCAAATTGAGGACCTGTTGATGAAGGGGTTCATTAGGACTAGCATGAGTCCATGTGCGGTGCCCGCCTTGCTTTCCCCCAAGAAGGATGGTACATGGCGGATGTGTGTTGATAGCCGTGCTATCAACAAGATTACCATCAAGTATAGGTTTCCTATTCCACGACTAGATGACCTCTTAGATGTCTTATCTGGCGCCACTATATTTTCGAAGTTAGACTTACAAAGTGGCTATCACCAGATTAGGATCCGCGAGGGAGACGAATGGAAGACTGCATTTAATTCTAAGGATGGGTTGTGCGAGTGGCTTGTGATGCCCTTTGGGCTGTCCAATGCCCCCAATAACTTTTCGCGGATGATGACCCACGTATTTCGGCCGTTCATGGGTAGGTTTGTGGTAGTCTACTTTGACGACATATTGATTTATAGCACCACCACTACCGAGCACACCTCCCACATGAGAGCGATTCTTCCCACCCTGCGGAAGGAAACATTATTTCTTAATCTTAAGAAGTGCACTTTTTATGTCCCTGAAGTAGAGTTCTTAGGCTACATAGTCGGATCAGAGGGCATTAGAGTTGATCCTAGCAAGGTCCAAGTCATTAAGGACTGGCCCGAGCCGACCACTTTACCAGAGGTGCGTAGTTTCCACGGGTTAGCTACATTTTACCGCCGTTTTATACGGGACTTCAGTAGCATCATGGCCCCCATTACTGATTGCATGAAAAAGGGCGAGTTCACCTGGACGAAGTCCGCCACCTATGCTTTCCAACGCATTAAGAAGCTTATGACTGAGGCACCTGTCTTACGTCTACCTGACTTCACCAAAGTCTTTGAGCTTACTTGTGACGCTTCTGGAGTAGGATTAGGAGGTGTTTTGAGTCAACAAGGGCACCCCGTGAGTTATTTTAGTGAGAAGTTATCTGGCGCTAAGTTAAATTATTCGAACTATGATAGAGAGTTTTATGCGGTAGTTTGATGTTGCACCATTGGAGGCACTATCTCCTCTCCAAGGAGTTTGTGATCCTCTCCGATCACGAGGCTTTGCGGTTCATCAATGGCCAGCATAAATTCAGCCCGCGTCACGCTAAGTGGGTATCTTTCCTGCAAGGTTACATGTTTAATCTTAAGCACCTTAAGGGAGTTGATAACCGAGTCGCGGACGCTCTTAGTCGCCTTACAATTTTGCTTACTACTATGAAGGTTAATGTTGTAGGATTTGAGCGCATTAAGGATGAGTACGCTACTTGCCCAGATTTCCAGGATTCATATTTATCTGCCCAGGATAGTTCCCCCACGACTATATCTGCGTTCGTTATTAAGGATGGCTATCTATTTAGGCATGGGAAGTTGTGCATCCCGCGGTCATCCTTCAGTCTCCATATCATCTGGGAGCTGCATAGCGGAGGGTTGAGTGGTCATTTCGGTAGGGATAAGACCGTTACGTTAGTTGAGGAGAAGTTTTTTTGGCCTAAACTTAAGGCGATGGTGGGAATGGTAGTGAGTAGTTGTCGCACCTGTCAGGTATCTAAGGGCAAAAAAACCAACGTAGGATTATATACACCCTTGCCTATCCCTTCCACACCATGGGAGGATGTGAGCATGGACTCTGTTTTAGGCCTACCCACCACTTTACGCCGTCTCGATTCTATTCTCGTAGTAGTGGATAGGTTCTCCAAAATGGCATATTTTATTCCGTGCACTATAACCAACGATGCGTCTCACGTAGCAAAATTATATTTTAAAGAGGTCGTTAGCCACCGCGGAGTGCCGAAGACAATTGTCTCGAATAGGGATGTAAAATTCACTAGCTATTTTTGGAAGACTTTATGGATGTTGATGGGAACGAAGTTACTATTCTCCGCTTCTTATCACCGGCAAACCGACGGGCAAACGGAGGTGGTCAATCGGAGTTTGGGGAACCTCCTTCGGTGTCTTGTGAGTGATCACAAAGGCACGTGGGATCTACTGCTGCCCCATGCCCAATTGGCGTACAATAACTCTAAGAATAGGTCCACAGGTATGTCACCTAATGAGATTGTTCACGGGTATAAGGCTCCGGTGCCTCTTGACTTGGTTCCGTTACCACCAACATATAAAACAAGTCAATTTGCACAATCCTTCGCCCAACACATTCATGATCTACAGGCACGTATGCGGGCTACCTTGACTTCTCAATATGAGTCCTATCAAGCGCACGCTAATCTACATAGGAGAGTGTCACACTTTAAAGTCGGCGATCTGGTTTTAGTCTGATTAGTTCCCGAACGACTGCCATCTGGCACCGTTAAAAAGTTAGCACCAAAGCGCGCCGGCCCTTTTCGGATTATAAAGAAACTAGGTGACAATGCTTTCGTTTTGGATTTGCCTGCGGATTGGGGTATCTCCCCCATTTTTAATGTTTCGGATTTTACGTGGTTTGTTTCGCCTCCACTTGAGTTGTCTTCTTTGTCGTCTTCTCCCTTCATTAAAATTTCTAATGGGTTGGGGAGTGGTAGTTCAGATGATCTCTCTCTTTCGGTCCCCACAGGTATATCATCGGATGATGAGTTGCATTCTTTTATTCCTACTGCTGACATGTTTCCTAGGTTTCCCAAGACATTTCTCACTCCAGATACGATACTTGCTGCTGAGCCAGTTGCGACTACTGATGGTGATACCTACCGCTTCCTTATCCGTTGGCATGACCGCCCCCCTTCGAACGACTCATGGGTACTCAAGACGGAGCTTCGACGCTTGGATGCCGACCTTCTCCACCGCTATCTCTCGGACCACGCATCGAAGATTCGTGATTTTGAGCAGGGGAGGATTGATGCCGCGACCCCTCCACCACTACTTGATGATGATCCGGTCGCCGAAGCGCAACGACATAAAGATTTTCGGTGCCATGTTGACGCTAACGGAAGACAGCGTTACAACCTCCGCCCGCAGCGTGCTAAGCCCACTTGAAGGCCTATTTTATTTAATTATTATGCTTTGTTATTTTATATTTATGAATATAAAATTATTCCATGTTTGGGTAATAATTTTATATTCATATAAGCATTTATCTATTTTATTTCCTGCACTTTAAAAATATTTGGTGTGTATTTAACCGCTCGGATGGTAGAGATTAGATCTCCATCTTGGACGGTTATGTGTTGTTTGTAACTCCTATTTAAGGAGGCTTGTTTTGAGGATTATGATAAGAAAGAATTAAAACCCTAATCTCCCCTTGAGAATTTCGGCCAAAGAGGAGTTCCCTCTTTGCCGACGCCCCCTTGGTTGGAGTGACTCCAACGAATGCTTCCTCCACCCCTCTTCCGTGCGACTCCGGCGTGGATTCCTTCGGTGCGACTCCAAGGAAGAAGGTTGCAGCCCCATTCGGTGTGATGCCAGTGGATCCATGGAGAGAGTGATTCTCCCACATATCTTGTTCGATTATAGATCCGGGTTGGGTAACATCTCTCTTTCTTTGTGATTTCTTGCTTTAGATTTGTGGAGGTTGAGCATCCGTTTTTCCGCAATTTTTAAATACTCCGTTGCAAATTTCCGAAATCGATTTCATTGTTATCGAACTCTTTATTTCCCGATCGGGTAGGTCCAATTTGCTTGAGCGGATCTTGGCCTCTAGCCTTGGTTTTGCTCTCCAAAAGGATTGGCAACCTTTGTGTTAACTTTTGGGAATAATACGACTCCTTTCCGATCGTTATTTTAGAGTCGATCTTTCCTCCTTTGTGATGTATGTGATGCGTTAGATGCGAACGTGTTGCGACGATAGATGCTTGTGTAGGTGCGGTAGATCTAAACGTGAAGGGCGTAGAGAGCGTTATTTTCGTAGCGATCTCCATCTCATGGACATCCCTACATCACAGATCTTACAACTCAGGTTCACACAGAATCCTACAAAGCTCAGACTTTACAAGTCCTAAAACTCAGATATTCAACAAGATCCTACCAAACTTAGGTTCACAAAGAACCCTACGAACTCAGATCTATCACTAGATCCTACCAGCTCAGACTCACAAAGAGCCCTACAAAGCAATACAGAATTTTTGTTGTAGAAGAGAAGACTTCAGAGATGAAGGCTTGAATCACAGATCTTCTTCTTCTTGTAACACTAAGCCCAAAGATCTTGTGGATCAATGAACCTTTCTTTAGAATCTTCTGTAGAACTTCACAGCACGGCAGCAATGAAGACTTCTTCTCTTTGTTGATTCTTTTCTTTCTCTCTTCAGGAAATATGTGTGAGAATAATGCTTGAGAGAAATCTGAGCCAAAAGCATATGATGTAGATAAATTTATCTTCTTTTATATCCTCTGCAATTTTGCATAAAACCCCTTGTTGATTATTCCATAATCAATTTCTCGTTTGAAAACGTCTTGCAGAATTGGAAATTCTTTATCATAAATGATATCCTTTCTTGGAACTTGCAGAGAATAGAAATAATAAATTTCTTTCTTAAATACAATGTAACGACCATATTCTGTAGAGAATATTTCATTTATTGCTCCTTGGTTTGTGCGCAAGATAGGCGAAGTGCATCTTCCCTAGATATCAATTTCCTAGAGAACCGGCACATTAAATGTTGTCATGCAACTGTCAAGACGATATTGTTCCTTCAAGACGATAACGTCTTGATCAACAAATATTCTTCACGACGATGTCGTCGATATACTTTCTACTTCAGTACTTGGCTTGTTATCTTAATGAGATTGTTTCTTCTAGGCGATATCACCGAGATTCTTCCTTATATGCAATATGTCTTTAATCTTCAGTAGTATGCTTCCATTAAGTCGACATACATCCTTCTTCAAGGCTTTATGTAATATCTCAACGATATTATTTCTTCTTATAGATATCGTCGAGATGTTGCTTTGAATAAGACTTAGATTTGTTATTTAAGCCGACTGTCTTTGTTTAGGACGATATCGTCTTGATCTTCTAGCCGACATCGTCGAGATGTTGACTTAAACTTATTCTTTAGGCTGACTTTCTTACGTCAAGATAATGTCGTCTTGGTCTTCATGAGGTCATCAAACTTTTGTTTGTTCTTCATGACTCTTGCTTCATAGACTTAATGAGTTAAGTCACTTAGCCTTCAAGGTTGAACTTCTTCAAGACAATATCGTAGAGACATCTTAGCTTTATCTGCGATAAGCTTTCTACAGCCTTCAAGACGATGTGTCTTCATCAAGACGATATCGTCGAAACTATTTCGACGATATGATATTTTTCTCCACGATTCTTCTGCTGAGTCTTGAGACGATATTTTACTTAGTTAGTTTTCATTACTTTTATCGTCTATACATTGGTGATGTTACTTTGATGCTTTCTCAACGATATATATATTATATCAACGATATGCCCAGTCTTAGGTAGTTTTGGACTTAAAAAATTACCTGATATATGATTTATCTTCTGCAGTCATGAATAAGCTATATCATCAAATACATAATGCATTTGTCATTGATCTGAGCACTTCTTCAAATCAGGAACATTGTTGGGCGCAGTTCCCAACATGATTTGTCGACGAGAAGTCTCGTCGATATCAGGCAAGGATCTCGCCGATAAGATTCGGTTCTCGATGACAAAGAGACTTGTCAACTAGTGGTCTCGACGACAAAGAGACTTGTCGACTAGTGGTCTCGACGACAAAGAGACTTGCCGACTAGTGGTCTCGACGACAAAGAGACTTGTCGACTAGTGGTCTCGATGATATCATCATGTGTTCTAGCCAACATATCGTTGTGTCGGGCAGTATTCAAGCTGATTCTTCCTAGTCATCTCGACGAACTTTGGTAGTCTTCAAGCCGATTCTTTGGCAGAATTCTTTCTCGACGACAAAGGCCTATTTTGTTGTCTCAGGCAGTCTTGAAGCTGATTCTTCCCAGTCGTCTTGACGATATCAGTCTGTCGTCTTGACGACCTTTGGCATTCATCAAGCCAATTCTTTGGCAGAGTTCTTTCTCGACGACAAAGTCCTGTTCTTAGCCAGCAAAATGAGTGGACTTATCTTTGGATTGGATGTGAAGTGGATTGGCTCGTCTCTAACTCGGATCAGGTGATATTTTTCTAGTTTTTCTATCTAAGTCCAAGATGTCGAAGTGAAGCGCATACGACATTGTTAAGTTGCAGTCCTTTGACGCCACTGACTTCCACGGTTAGAAAGTACATGTCCAACTGGGGATGAAAGAATGTGAGATCTTCTACAAAATTTTTAGTGATTTTACCACGACTTGTGAAGACGTGGACGAATATCAGTGGAGTAAAGACGAGAATTTCTATAGGGACTATCTTTTGAACTCTATAAATCCTCGACTTGCAATGACCAACAGTGGTTTTAAAACCGCAAAAGAGATATGAGATTGTCTGAATGCACACTTCTAGAAGGAAGATGGACTGTCAAAAACTCTCCTAGGGGAGAAGTTTTTCAGCTTTAAGTTCAATATGAACACGTCAGTCACCTCTCAGCTCATAGAACTGGAGAATATGCGTCTTAAACTGGAAGACGATCAATCTGAAATGTCTGGTAATCTTTTTGTGAGTCTGATTCTGAGTAAGCTTCCTCCTGGGTTGTTCACCTTCAAGACTGAAATGCACAGCCTGAAGGATCAAAATCGCACTGAATGAACTCAAAAGGTTCATCCATATTGAGGATCAAAATGCTGCTGGTAAAAGCTTGGAGCAAGTTGGTCAATCCACACAGATTGTAACTTTGTTTCTCGATCCAACAAGCGTCATCGGAAGCCATCGGCACCTAAAGGTGAAGCCTCTATACAGAAACCGACCAGAAAGCCTTCTTTCAAAAGAAAGAAGGGCAGGTGCCAAAACTGTGGCAAGTGTGGTCACTGGGTCGCAAAGTGTAAGGCTCCGAAGAAGAAGAAGGAGGAATCCACATAGAATGCATCTAACATGTTGGTAGATAACTCCGATCACAAGTCCTTTTTGGCTATGATTGGCAATGGTCACCGCATTGTATCTTCTGAGTGGTGGATGGATAGCAGTGTTACTTATCATATGACGAATGACAAAGATCTTCTAACTGAGGTCATATATGTCAATGATAAAGTGGAGAACTGCAATGGAGAAGAGACCGAGGTGACTCATGCTGGGACAACAGAGCTGATCCTCTCTTTAGGTAAATCTTTAACTCTGAAGCATGTTAGAGTAGTTCCTAGTTTAACTAAGAATTTAATTTCAATGAGTTTGTTAAATAAGGCTGGAATGACTTTCACAACCTTCAACGGTAGAATAACGTTAACAGTTAATTCTCACTACTTTGGTTGTGTGTACTTGATCAATGGAATGTATAGACTTAGCCTAAATAATGATAGCTTTAACCAAGTGAGTTCTACTCTAATTGATCCAAAGCTGTTACACAACAGACTTGGACATGTGAACTACAGAAAAATGTGAGATCTAGCTAAGAGTCATAACATCCATTTAGATCTATCTATTCGATTTGACAAGTGTGAGGTGTGTACACAAACTAAGATCACTAGAAATTTAGGGTGAAATCTTTGTGAAGGCTTGTATGCACCTACAGAAGGAGAACCACTGAAGCCGTTTGCGCTGCAAATTGTCTAGGGATTAAGGCTTTGTTGTAGTCGACGACATTGCAGATTTAAGGTAATTTCAATAAATCTACTGTTGAATAATTTAATATATGTCCACGCATTTGGAGACCGACTCGGAGTGCCTAATGAGTTTCGTGTCATCCTAGGGCAAGACTTTATGCTGGAGGTACTATATAAGGACATTCCAAACTTGATGATCCCTAGTTGAATACTTTGAGAGGAGCCAAAACCCCAACATTCTCAAAGTAGCATGCACTAGGTTTTCTCACTCCCGCTCCCGTGCTCGCCCCTGACTCACATTTTTCGTGGCTATCGCTGCTCCCGTGCGAAGATCTGGTCATCGTTGCTCGATCGAGGAAGAGGGAACAACGATTCTTCGCTCTGGTTTTATTCTCGCCGCCGATCGAAAGGGAGAAGGCGTTTCTTTTGTCTTCATCCTCATCGCCACCGCCAGGAGAAGGTCCTCAAATCCTTGCTCCCGCTGCTGTCAGTTCTTTGTTGCTGCTGGAGGAGATAATTCTCAAGATCTCGCCGCCTAGAGGAGAAATATTCTCTCTCTCGCCGATGTTGTATATATGTTGGGCTTTTCCCCAAATTCAGAAGGTTCTTGTCGACAAGTTTGTGTCGACAATTCTTCTTATTGACAAAGATTGTGTTGACTGGAGCTCTCGTCGACAAGGACGAGCTTCTCGACGACATAAATGAATTCTCGCTGATAAGCTGTGTTCTTGTCGATAAGGGATTTGTCGACGAGAAGTCTCGTCGATGTCGGGCAAGGATCTCGATGATAAGCTTCGGTTCTCGACGACAAAGAGACTTGTCGACTAGTGGTCTCGACGACAAAGAGACTTGTCGACTATTGGTCTCGACGATAAAGAGACTTGTCGACTAGTGGTCTCGACGATATCAGCCAGTGTTCTAGCTGCCAAATCGTTGTGTCGGGCAATCTTCAAGCTGATTCTTTGGAAGAATTCTTTCTCGACGACAAAGGCCTGTTCCGCTGTTTAGGGCGGTCTTCAAGCCGATTCATCCCAGTCGTCTCGACAATATCGGTCTGTCATCTCGAAAACATTTGGCAGTCTTCAAGCTGATTCTTTGGCAGAGTTCTTCCTCGATGACAAAGACTTATTCTCTGCCAGCAAAAGGCGTGGACTTATCTCTGGATTTGATCTGAAGTGGATTGGCTCGTCTTTAACTCAGATCAGATGATATTTTAACATTTTTTCTGTTTATGTCCACGATATCGAAGCGAAACGCATACGACATTGTTAATTTGCAGTCCTTTGACACCACTGGCTTCCACGGTTGGAAACTGCATGTCTAACTGGGGATGAAAGAACGTGAGATCTTTTACAACATTCTTAGTGATTTCATTGTGACTCATGAAGACATTGACGAATATTAGTGGGGAAAAAAGAGGATTTTTGCAGGGACTATCTTTTGAACTCCCTGAATCCTCGACTTGCAATGGACTACAATGATTTTAAGACCGCGAAGAGATATGAGACCGCCTGAATGCATACATTCAGAAGGAAGAGGACTATCAAAAAAACTTATAGGGGAGAAGTTTTTCAACTTTAAGTTCAATATGAACTCATCAGTCATCTCTCAGCTCATAGATCTGGAGAATATGTGTCTCAAGCTGGAAGAAGATCAGTCTGAAATGTCCGATAATCTTTTTGTGAGTCAGATTCTGAGCAAGATGCCTCCTGAGTGGATCACCATCAAGACTGAAATGTACAGACTGAAGGAGCGAATCGCACTGAATGTACTCAAAAGGTTCATCCATATTGAGGATCAAAATACTGTTGGTAAAAGCATGGAATAAGTTGGTCAATCCACATAGGTTGTCAACTTCGTTTCTCGATCTGGCAAGCCTCATAGGAAGCCATCGACACCTAAAGGTGAAGCCTTTGCACAGTTACCGGCCAGAAAGCCTTCTTTCAAAAGAAAGAAGGACAAGTGCCATAATAGTGGCAAGTGGGGTCACTGGGTCGTAGAGTATAAGGCTCCGAAGAAGAAGAAGGAGGAAGCCCCACAGAATGCAACTAACATGTTGGTAGATAACTCTGATCCCAAGTCCTTTGTGACTATAATTGGGAGTTTTAACCGCAGTGTATTTTCTGAGTAGTGGTTGTACAACGGTGTTACATATCATGTGACGAATGACAAAGATCTTCTAACTTAGGTCACAGAAGTCAATGATAAAGTGGAGAACTAGAATTGAGGAGAGACCGATGTGACTCATGCTGGCATAACAGATCTGGTCCTCTCTTTAGGTAAATCTTTAACTCTAAAGCATGTTAGAGTAGTTCCTAGTTTAATTAAGAATTTAATTCCAATGAGTTTGTTAAATAAGACCGGAATGACTTTCACAACCTTCAATGAGTTTGTTAAATAAGACCGGAATGACTTTCACAACCTTCAATGGCAGAATAACGTTAACAGTTAATTATGTAACACCATGCCAGTACAAACAATATAACAATAGGTCCGGCCAGGACCCCACGCAATATTGAACACACTAGCTATACGTTAATAAGTTAATAAAGAAGAAAACTACACGAGAGTATCAAAAGCATAAGTGGAAGCATTTAATAACATTACTTTTAGAATTGTCCACTATCCCAGAAATGAAATAATTAAGAGTTACGGCCTTAAAGACTTACATTCATACAATGTCTGTTGGGAACAGTGCCCATCAATGTTCCTGATTTGAAGAAGTACTCAGCTCAATTATAAATGCAAATTGTATTTAATATCATATCTAGTTCATGCTTGCAGAGTTGAGACAATATGATCAGTACTTCAATAACCTGCCTAAGTATAAAATCGTCGAAAAAGGCTGGACATATCGTCGACAAGAATAGGCACATCGTTGAAATGATGGGCAAAGAAAAGAAGAATTATTATGTCTGTGTCGTCGAAAAGGATCAAGCATATCGTCAACAACATGCAGAGCAAGGAAGAATGGTAATGTCGTTGTGACATCTACACGACGATATCAGAAAGTTGAAGATGAAGAAGAAGACTCAAAGATGTGGTCGACAAAAAGCCTTGACGTCGATAAGGCTAAGTCAGAATGAATGTCGTTAAAAAGGCAAAGAGAAGATCAGTGTCGAAAATATCATTGACAAGAAACTGTGTCATCGGAAAGAATACGTGACGTCGAGAACACTAAAGAAGCAGTTGTGAAGACGGGCAGTTGGTGAAGAACGGTTTATCGACATGATATCAATTATGTCGTCGACAAGATAAAGTTGTTACAGCGATATCGAGCAGGCAAGAAGATCGCGCCGACATTAGTTAGATGACTTCATGTTGTCTTAAGTACAATTGCAGAAGGGATGTTCTGTGTCGTAGAGACATCTCCATCTGAAGAAGAAGGAAGCAGACTTGAAGATATGTCCAAGTCCAAGACAACGACAAGTCATGTCGTCGAGATATTGTGCTTGTCATCGTAACAATGGAAATATCGTCGAGACAATTTGAAATGTCGTCAGACGCCGTGTCAACAATTAATGTCGCCGCCTGATTGTCCAATCAGCGTGTGCTCTTAAGGCATGGGCGTTTGTCAGAATAGGACATCATATGTGACCGTTAAGCGGCTCATCCGTCCTATAAAAGGAAACAATGATGCCCTAGAAAAGGGTCAGAGAAAAGGAACAAAAAGAATCTCGCCTAGCAATACAACAGTACAAACGGCGTTGAAAAAAAGAAGGGAATAACAAAACAATCATTTTGTGTTCTTCAAGTTGCAGTCAAGGCTCATTGTCTGCTAAGAATCGTTCAAGAAAGTAAGCCAGTCAACATCAGGCAAAGCAAGAAAACTTGAAGAAGATTTGCACTGTCAAGGTTCATCTTCTTCAAGAAAAGAAGCCGATCTCCATCAGGCATATTCAATATTGTAAATCTTTCATTGTAAGGCTTGCGGGCCAAATCCGTGAGATCTGTTTTCATATTTGTGTGTCAAGCTTGAGGGCTTGAGATCTGTGAGGCTTGAGGGCTAGGGCAGAGGGACTTGCGGGTCCAAACGTGTCGAGCTTGAGGGCTCGGGTGCAGTGAAGGGGCTTGAGGGCCTAGGCTGCAAAGGCTTGAGGGCCTGAGTGTCAAGCTTGTGGGCTTGTGTGCAACGAAGGGGCTTAAGGGCCTAAGCTGCAAAGGGCTTGAGGGCCTGAGTGTAGAGCTTGCGGGCTCGGGTGCAGTGAAGGGGCTTGCGGGCCTAGGCAGCAGGGACTTGCAGGTCCGAGTTGTAAGGCTTGCGGGCCGGAGAAATTGGTGGAGTTTGCCGAGCCTAGCACACTGCTAGGTATGCGCGGAGGGAAAGATGACTACTCAAGACACCCTGTCTTGAGGAACCTCTATAAGTCTTTGTGTGTTTTCTGTGTTGTGCTCTCTTAAACGTTAAATCTATTATCCAGAAAACAAGAACACCTAAAGGGGATAAAATAATTCGAAAAACCTATTCACCCCCCCCCCCTCCCCCTCTAGGTGATATGTCGACACCCAATAACTAACAAGTGGTATCAAAGCGAGGTTGTTCAAACAAAAGCTTAACAACTTGAACAGATCTGCCCATAGGTGTCCATTCATCAAAGCTATGGAATCAAGAATAGCTGCTTGTTCTAGGGAGAAGTTTGGCCTTTGGAAAGTAAGAGCCAGAATATTCATGGAGGCAGTGGATCCTAAAATGTTTCAAATCGTTCAAGAAGGGTCATATGTCCCCAAGACAGTGCTCAAGAAAATAATTGAAGATGAGATCATCCTAGTCAGCTTGGACAAGGAAGCCAAAGATATTATAGTTGGTGCAGTTGACATCTCAACACTTCAGAAACTGGCTCACTACATAACAACAAAAGAGATGTGGAATTCTCTAACAGTCCTTATGGAAGGATCAAAAGAAGAAAGAAACAGAGTAGTTGAGAAGAAAGTCAGAGCATTGAGCGACAGTGACTCAAGCTGTTCAGACTCAGAAGAGAATGTTGATTTTGGACTGACTGCCTTATTTGAGTCAGAGGAAGAAAATTAGGATGATGTCTCTCCTGAACAGGTATGCATAAGGGCTCCTCTATCTACCTCAGACTCGGAATCTGAGACAAGCTCATCAGGAAATGATGACTTGTCCAAGCCATATGATGTCCTTCTAGAAGATCTCAAAAGGGTCAAGATGCTCTGCAAGGAGCAAGCTGAAAAGATCTCGATCCTTCATGCCAGAAATTCTGATCTCTCTGAAAAGGCTGAAAAGCTAACTCTACAGAATGCAGAGTTTTGCCAACTCAAAAAGGACTTCAAGGCAAGTTCCAACTTTGATCTAATCAACAAATTTGGGAAAACTCTGGAGGCACTGATTGACAGTAGGGAGATGTGCAGTTCTCTAACCAAAGAGATTGTGCTTCTAAAGAAGGATAGAAATCAATCCAGTGCCTTAAAATCTAAGAATCATTATGTCAGAAGGGTGCAGGATAAATCCTTCATTGCAAGGAAGCCTGTGGCAAGCTCCTTCAAATCCCAGAACATGCCTAAAACCCCAAGGGTGCCTCATGAAGAGATGATCACAAGAAGGCATGAAGTTACTGGGTCTAGAAAAGAAAAGAAATCACTAAAGAAGACTGACTCCAGATGGAAAGTTGTGGGTGGTGATGATCAACAACACACTCACAATCAGTACAGATCAGTCTCCCTCAAATATCCTTATGTTCACAGACAAAGGACTCATGCTCACACAGTCAGCCTGAGAGGAAGATACAATAGGTTTGAATGTTGGTACTGTGGAAAGACAGGGCACTTTGCAATGGATTGTTGGTACAATCCAACTGCTACAAGGGTAACATATGCTAAGCCTGCTAGTAATCTTATTCATCATCACTGTGCATATTCTGGAGCAGTTAGATCCAGTATGACTCTTAAAGCTAACAAAATCCTAGGACCCAGGGCTACTTGTGTACCTAAGGGCCTATAATCTCATGTTGCAGGTAGTCCAAGTGCCCATCAGAAGCAAATATGGGCCTTGGACAAGAAGGCTGCTCTGGCCCATAGGCAGAACAACAAAGTTAATTTACTAACAAACTGAGTGCAGGTCATCCTACTAAAAGAGGCCTAAAAGCTGTCATAGGCTGATAAGTTTTGGAATATATATTGTCGATACAAAAAGTTGTTACGACGACACAGTAGATGATACGATGACAATGGATCAAGTTGGAAGGATGCGCGTCCAAGAATCATTTCGACGACAATAAGCAGTATCATCTAAATAAAGACGAGCCATTTATCACGGCACTGGATCGGTCCATCGGAGCCATCTGATCATCTTTCATCAACGATGTCGAAGGTACGCGCCTCTTCACCTACTTGCACCATAAATAGAGTGAATGTTCGAAAATAGAAAGTAAGCTATCATTTGCCCCAAACTACTCCGTCAACAAACCACTGCTTCATCTCCGACGTGCTGCCTTCTCTCTCGCTCTAGATCAATGGCTCCCAAGAAGGAAGAAGTAATTTCCGGTTGCAAAATCCAGCGTGGAGGGTTCAACTCGTGCTCGGACGAAGTGAGGTCAGTGACAGGGCTTCTAGAATCCACCGGCCTAGAATATCTGATGTGCGAACCCTCAGTTCTTCTTCACCGAGAACTGACGGAGTTCTTCGCTGAAGCTCGTCTCAACCATTCCGAAACTCAGATAAAATCCGCCGTAGCCAGGAAGAAGGTCAAAGTATCAGCCAAGAACCTCAGAAAGGCACTCCATCTGCCAAAAATTAAAGGGGGAGAGGAAGAAGAGCTAACAACGGAGGATATCTCGGCCAGCTATTCCTGGTGCGGCCATACCGTGAAGACCTACGGGTCAATTAAGAGGAATGAGTTTAATCAAAAAGGAACATTGCTAGCAAATATCGTGGGAAAGGTATTGCTATGCAAACCTGGGTCACATGACCGGATCTCCAAGGATATGTTTGTCGTCATGGCCCGAATAATTCTGACCAAGAAGACCGACTGGAGCGGTTTTCTCTTCCAAAGAATGAAGAGCACCTTGACCACCCCCTCCTATGGAGGAATATTGTGCCTCTTCCTTCTAAACACCCTGGATGAAGTACTGCATAAAAGAATGGGAGTCCCCCTGCACTACTCCAAGAGACTGGATGCAAAGATGATCGATCGATGGGATAGGTCTATCCCTAAACCATCATCTGATGTCCCGCCAGCTCCAAAGAAACAAAAGAAACAACCAGTCCCAATAGATCCCTCCGAAAAAGAAGAGTCATCAAGCAGTTATGATGACAGTCCCTCACCCCCACACAATTCTCCTCCATCTGAAGGTGAAACATCTACTCGAGGAAATGCTCATGTATCAATTCCTGATCCTGCTCCCAAATAGGTTATTGAAGAAGAAAGAGACCCCAACTTGGGGAGTGACCCTGTTGAGGGGGAGTCCCAATTCGGGGGCTCAGCCCAAGATGATGAAATGATCCATAGGAAGCTCCCAGCTAGAGGATCAGCTCCAGAGGATGCTCAAGTTGAGGGGGAGACCCAACTAGGGTACTCTGCCCCAGAAGATCAAGGGAATGTGCCATCTACCTCAAAAGATCAAGGGAATGTGCCCTCTACCCCAGAAGATTGAGGCAATGTGCCTGAGCCCATGGAAGACCTCACCCTCTCAGACGGCAGAGAGTTAATCATAGCTAGTAAGATAGTGCTCACATCTCCAGGTGAGACACTGCCAGAGGTTTCCAAGGGGAAGGCTAAAGTTAGAGTCCACATAAGTGAAGAATCAACTGAAGACATCTCTGAAGAAGCTCGACAGGAAAAAGAAGGTGAAGAAGAACAAGCTGCTGAGCCATCTTCGGCTCAGTCAGGTTCTCACTTCCACATGATATCAGCCCTTCTAAATGCCCAGCAGAAACAACTGGAAACTTTTGTTGTAAAGACTGTGAATGGTCTAAGGAAGGAGCTGAAGGCTGAAGTAAAGGAAGTTAAGAGGGACAACCTTCATCTCAACACCCAGTATACCCACTTCTACACCCTGGCCGCTCCAACAATAGAGAAGATGGGAGAGGAAGTTAACAAGGTGGGACATCAAACCCACACGATCCTAACAAATCAAATAACACTCTCAGACAATGTGGACTATACTTTCGAGCAGATAGCTGCAGGTGCTACTAACAATAGGAATCAAATTCTGAACAGGGTTAATCAGACTGCTCTTACATTAGATGCCCATCTACTCGAATTAAAGAACGATTTGGATGTGCCTGAAGAGCAGCTGCATGAACAGTTGGTTCTAGTCAGAGAAGGTCTTGAGGAATGGGTAATTGAACAAGTCCAAAAGGGGGAGAATGAGATAATAAACGCCGGATCCCATCAAGCGATGTGGATAGCAAATCAAATAAAGCAGACAATGCAAAAACCCCCATCAGTATATGAGGTTGCCAACCTTCTGAAAGCACTGACACATCAGAGTACGACATAGAATTCGGAGAAGAAGCATCCTCCAAGAAGAGAAAGAGAATTCAAAGTACAAGTATAGGCAGAAGAGACTGAGGGAAGTTGAGCTGGATCCACAATCAGGAAGGTGGAGTCCAGTCTCAAGGGAAATCATAACAGAATCATGGATACAGTTTGGATACCCTCAGGAGAACTATCACAGGGTATATCAGTCAGTTGAATGGGAAAAGCATCTGAAACACCTGGAAAGGAGGAAGAATCCCAAACAAGCATTCTCACAGGGTCCTCCTCCTTCTTCTAAGAAGATTCCAATGCCCATAAACTATTATCAGAGGCATAGGAAAAAGACAAAGGGGCAAGCAGCAGCAGACACTGAGGAGCACTAAATTAAAATCTTAATTAGAATAGGGCAAATGAATGCTAGCTTTTATTCATGAACATCTAATCTATTTATGTGCTTGGTATCTACTGTCAAGAACAATTAATCAATTTATGTGATTGTTGCTTTATGTGATGTTATTATCTGAAATGTTAAATCTTTATATGTGTGGCATTTATCATTGAGGTAAGTTATGACTTCTTCAAATAGGGGGAGATTGTTGGGAACAGTGCCCATCAATATTCCTGATTTGAAAAAGTACTCAACTCAATGATAAATACAAATTGTATTTGATATCATATCTAGTTCATGCTTGCAGAGAAGAGACAATATGTCCAGTACTTCAATAACTTGCCTAAGTATAATATCGTCGAAAAAGTTTGGACATATCGTCGACAAGAATAGGCACATCGTTGAAATGATGGGCAAAGCAAAGAAGAATGATTATGTCTGTGTCGTAGAAAAGGATCAAGCATATCGTCAACAACATGCAGAGCAAGGCAGAATGGTAATGTCGTTGTGACATCTACACGACGATATCAGAAAGTCGAAGATGAAGAAGAAGACTCAAAGATGTGGTCGACAAAAAGCCTTAACGTCGATAAGTCTAAGTCAGAATGAATGTCGTTGAAAAGGCAAAGAGAAGATCAGTGTCGAAGATATCGTTGACAAGAAACTATATCGTCGAAAAGAAGACGTGACGTCGAGAACACTAAAGATGCAGTTGTGAAGACGGGCAGTTGGTGAAGAACGGTCTGTCGACATGATATCAATTATGTCGTCGACAAGATAAAGTTGTTACAAGCGATATCGAGCAGACAAGAAGATCGCGCTAACATTAGTTAATGACTTCATGTTGTCTTAAGTACAAATGCAGAAGGGATGTTCTGTGTCGTAGAGACATCTCCATCTGAAGAAGAAGGAAGCAGACTTCAAGATATGTCCAAGTCCAAGACAACGACAAGTCCTGTCGTCGATATATTGTCCTTGTCGTCGTAATAATGGAAATTTTGTCGAGACAATTTGAAATGTCGTCAGACGCCATGTCAGTAATTAATGTCACCACCTGATTGTCCAATCAGTGCGTACTCTTAAGGCATGGCCGTTTGTCAGAATAATACATCATATGTGACTGTTAAGCGGCTCATCCGTCCTATAAAAAGAAAACAATGATGCCTTAGAAAAGGGTCAGAGAAAAGGAACAAAAAGATACCCGCCTAGCAATACAACAGTACAAGCGGCGGTGAAGAAAAAGAAGGGAAGAACAAAACGATTATTCTGTGTTCTTCAAGTTGCAGTCAAGGCTCATCGCCTGCTAAGAATCGTTCAAGAAAGTAAGCCAGTCAACATCAGGCAAAGCAAGAAAACTTGAAGAAGATTTGCACTGTCAAGGTTCATCTTCTTCAAGAAAAGAAGTCATCTCCATCAGGCAGATTCAATATTGTAAATCTTTCATTATAAGGCTTGCGGGCCAAATCTGTGAGATCTGTTTTTATATATGTGTGTCAAGCTTGAGGGCTTGAGATCTGTGAGGCTTGAGGGCTAGGGCAGAGGCACTTGCGAGTCCAAACGTGTCGAGCTAAAGGGCTCAGGTGCAGTGAAGGGGCTTGAGGGCCTAGGCTGCAAAGGCTTGAGGGCCTGAGTGTCAAGCTTGTGGGCTTGGGTGCAGTGAAGGGCCTTGAGGGCCTATGCTACAAAGGGCTTGAGGGCCTGAGTGTCGAGCTTGCGGGCTCGGGTGCAGTGAAGGGGCTTGCGGGCCTAGGCTGCAGGGACTTGCAGGTCTGAGTTGTAAGGCTTGCGGGCCGGAGACATTGGCGGAGTTTGCTGAGCGTAGCACACTGCTAGGCAGGCGTAGAGGGAAAGAGGAGTACTCAAGACACCCTATCTTGAGGAACCTCTATAAGTCTTTGTGTGTTTTTTGTGCTGTGCTCTCATAAACGTTAAATCTATTATCCAGAAAACAAGAATACTTAAAGGGGATAAAATAATTCGAAAATCCTATTCACCCCCCCCCCCCCCCCCCCCCCCCCCACACCTCTAGGTGATAAGTCAACACCCAATAACTATCAATGTCTTTAACTCACAAACTTATATCGGCACGCAGACCGACAATCTAAGGAAAGCAGTAAAAGAGAGGTTGGCCTTCAAGGGCCAACACGACATATGGTTTCATCTCGCTACTTTCCACTTGGCTCGCCTGCACCTGCACCAACATCCAATAAGAGGTAAATGAGGGTCAGCTATGAGCTGACCACAAACCGCGTAACGATCTCACCCCCCGGCCATCTAGCCAGCTCAGGGGCGTGTCACCGCTAACCTGCAAGCAAGCCGTACATGCAACATGTAATCAAATAAAGAAAGTGCAACTACACTACACAGGTTGAGGTTTCAAGCACAATCAGTCTTCTAGGTTAAGCATCAAAGAAAAGTAAGCCTAGGTATGCACATGATGTTGGTTGGATTCACCCGGAGGATCCCCACAACCGCCTAAGCAACCACATGAGGCCAACATAACATCAATCCACAGAACCCAATGTGGGTACTCGAAACCACAAGCTACATGCACTCATGACATGCTTTAAGGGTACTCAACTAGGAGCACCGCCACCACCCTAAGTTATGCAAACTTAGTTGGTAATAGAGCTTTTGGCCGGTCAAGGTGAACGCCTTCCACTGCCTCTCCCATGGTCTCACGGCCTACGAGAAGTTAAGACCTCTCACTGATCTGCATGGAAACGAGTTCGGTTCAGCTTTGCCTGTGCTTTAGCTGTCGTGATCTATCGCACGACGCGGGTACAGCTTTGCCTCGCCCGTAAGGGTTTAACACATTCAAGTGTCATACAAAAGATAAGCTACACACCAAATCCTTCCAAGAGGACGTAGGCTTCGCTTACATAACCAACGAAGGAGGTACAAGACTACTCCACTTCTAGTCCCGTGGTGAAGGTTTGCATTCAACCACATTTCAAGCACGGTGCTTCCATTAGGCTCTCCGAAAGACACCTAAATCTCAAGACCCGCAATAATATGACATTTCTCACGGAGTCATTCTCCGGCACGCATTCTAGGCTTAACCTAAATGCACGTCACAATCAAGCATCACCGATCCAGGCTAATGGCCACGGGTAGGCTTCACACCAAATGCCTAAATCTGTTCGACTATCGGATTTCTACATGCAAATAATGTCGGGGACGGACACAATCTACCTGGAGTTCCGAAAAACTAAAGGAAGTCCTACACTTCACTAATTAGTGAAAGAGACAACCTCAATATGCATAGAAAAAGAATGAGAGGACAAAAACACGTCCTAAGACCGGGAGGAAGGATCATTACCCTTGCCGCTCTCTTTGGCGCCATGAATCTGATATTTCAATCGGATGGAAAGAACCGCACCAGGCTGCTCTCCGTGGATCTGGAAACGTCTCGCGATTCGGATCTTCGGAGCTCCGTTAATGGCGGAAGATGCCTTCTTCTTCCTCCTTGGCTTTCCTCTTTCTCAAGCTTGGAGAGAGAAATAACTTGAAATAATGAGGATAATACTTCCTCTGGTCAAGCCCTTTAACATCCCGGAACAACTCCCAGACGGTGGATCAAAACCCTTAAGATTTGACCGCCACGATCTCCATTTCTCGGATCTGTTCCATAAGTTACCGTCGGGCGGTAGCGCTACCGCTCCGCGCTAGCGCTTCAGCGTAACTTCCCGTCGATCGCTTCGTGATCTCGTCGATCGATTCACGATCTCGTCGATTGACTCGTCGAGAGGCCTACCGCCAACGTTAACACTAACGCAAGACGCTAGCCTTTCGACGCATACCTTCTCGGCGCAGACCTCTCGACAACACCGTCTCAACGGAACCATCCAGACAGCTACCGCCTGCGGTAGCAACTACCGCTCGGCGCTATCTTCCAACACCAGAATTCTTGTCTTCACATTAGTGAAAACTGGGGTGTTACAATTCTACCTCCCTTAAAAGAATTTCGTCCCCAAATTACGAAAACAGTAAGGTACAAAATTTAAATTTATACCTGGGGGAAATAGCTCGGGGTACTCCGCAAGCATGGTTTGCTCTCTTTCCCAAGAGAGTTCCTCTTTTCCGCAATTGCTCCAACGGACCTTTACCATTCAGATGGCCTTGTTCCGCAGCTGCTTCACCTCGGTGTCTTCGATGCATTTGGGCTTTACTTCCGTCTCTAGCCCACCATCAATCGGCACTTCGTCAGACGCAACAATATGAGTAGGATCTTTCACAGCCTTCCTCAACACGGAGATGTGGAATACGTCGTGCAGACCGCTTAACTCCTCAGATAGAGCAAGCCGGTAGGCAGCTTCACCAATGTGTTCCAAGATCTCAAACGGTCCTACATACCTTGGACTCAACTTTTTCAAGCGTCGGATCATTGATACTCCCTTGAACGGTTTGATCTTCAGGTACACCCAATCACCAATGGCAAACTCGACGTTCCTGTGATTTGCATTGTAGTACCTTGTCTGCCTATCTTGGGCAATGAACAACCGCTCTCGTATTGCCCGAATCGACGTATTTGCTTCATCCACATCCTTGCGCTTCAACAACTTCGTGTCGATCTTTTCAGCCCAAGCCAACGGCGTACGACATTTTCTACCATAAAGGGCTTCGAACGGAGCCATTTTAATACTTGATTGGTAGCTGTTGTTGTAGGCAAACTCAATCATATAGAGATGGTCCTCCCATCTCTTTCTGAAATCCAGGGCGCACATCCGGAGCATGTCTTCCATTAGCCTATTGGTTCTTTGGGTATGTCCATCTGTTTATGGCTGGAAGGCCATGCTAAACTTTAGCTTGGTACCCAATAGTTGGTGGACCAGTTTCCAGTCATTATATGTGAAATGCCCATATCGATCACTTACGATGTTACGGGGAACTCCGTGCAATCGTACGATATTATCAACGTATAGCTTTGCGGGCTTTTCTACAGAATCGTCCTTCTGGTTCGGAATAAAGTGTGATACTTTGGTTAAACGATCTACGATCACCCAAATGACGTCGTTTCCATGTTGTGATCTCGGCAATCCGTGCACGAAATCCATTGAAATATCGTCAAACATCCATTCCGGGATCGGCAAAGACTTCAGAAACCCACCAGGTCTTTGACATCCAGCCTTCACCAACGCGCAAGTATGACACTTTGCCACGTAGAGAGCAATGTCTTTTTTCATTCCTGGCCACCAGAAGAGATTCTTCATATCCATATACATCTTTGTGCTCCCCGGGTGAATCGAGTACTTGGTAAAGTGATCCTCGTACATCAATTCTTCCCGTAGACTGGCCACTTTTGGGATGCACAATCTAGTATCTTTCCATAAAAGACCATCGTCGAAAGAGAATTCAGCGTTATACTCATCCAAATTCTCCGCTTTGTAACGTTTCATGCTTTCATCTTGCTCCAAAGCTTGTCGAACTCGGTCGGCAAGGTCGTATTGAACCTCCGTCCAGTTCAAGCATGTTGTAGTAGATGCTCTCTTATCAACACAAGTGATCTCCAAGGACTCTAGATCACGATTAGACGCTCGTCATGCATCAAAATCCAATTTGCTTGCGTGGGAGCCCGACGACTCAGCGCGTCTGCAACAACGTTTCCTTTCCCAGGAGTGTAACATATATCAAAGGTGTAGTCCCCAAGGAACTCCATCCACCTCCTTTGTCGCATATTCAACTACTTTTGATCCAAAAGGTACTTGAGGCTTTTGTGGTCCGTAAAGATGTTGATCTTCACACCATATAAGTAGTGCCTCCATAGCTTAAGAGCGAATACCACAACCGCTAACTCCAAGTCGTCGACTGGGTAATTCCTCTGATGTACCTTCAATTGTCGGGAGCCATAGGCAATTACCTTTCCGAATTTCACTAGGACACAACCCAAGCCACTCCCTAAGACGTCACTATATATTGCATAACCTTTCGTTCCTCATGGCGAGCATAGAATGAGCGTTGTGGTCAGACGGCTCTTCAGCTCCTCAAAAGCTCGTGCGCACTCGGGCGACCAAACGAACTTCTGATCTTTCCTAGTCAATTTAGTGAGAGGAATTGCAATCCTCGAGAAGTTCTCCATGAAGCGCCTATAGTAGTTGGCAAGTCCTAAGAAACTTCGGACTTCCGCCACGTTTTTCAACACAGGCCACTCTCGGATATCCACTATCTTCGACGGATTGACCGTGATTCCTTCACCACTAACAACATGACCAAGGAATGCTACTGATGATAGCCAAAACTCGCATTTTGAGAACTTAGCATATAGATGACTCCTCCTTAAAGTGCTCAAAACTACGTGTAAATGCTCTACATGCTCCTCTTCGGACTGAGAGTATACCAAGATGTCGTCGATGAAGACGATCACAAATCGTTCCAAATACTCTCAGAACGTTCTATTCATCAAGTCCATAAATATCGACGGTGCGTTGGAAAGACTGAACGGCATGACCGTGAACTCGTAGTGCCCAAAGCGGTTACTGAACGATGTCTTTGGAATATCACATTCCCTTATTCTCAGCTGAACAAGCTCAGAAAGTGCTTCAATTGCTGATCACGAGCTTGTCCCGCAGCTACTGGTTCCACTCTAGGTTCCACCCTGGGTTCTACTACAGGTTCCGCTCTCGACTCCACTGCAGCAACAGGCACTGGGGCCACCTCTGGAGTAGGAGTAGTAGGTCGTGCAAGCCGTTCAGCTTGATTAATAATCATCGCGAAGACCGCTTCAGCGACTAATCTAATAATCTCCGCAGAAGGAGTGGTCGCTGGTACCTCAGCGAACGCACTACTTTCAGTAGTGTTACGGGCTCGAGACTGCCTCGCACCACTCCTAGTCACCTATAATCGTGCAATACACAATTTAGTGACCGAAAACATAGCAATCAAACAAGCAAGGAACGCTCAGGTTCCGCAAACAAGCATGTTTTTCATTCGTAAGTGGACATTCTTGTTATTTTTTAGCGTTTTGGGTTAACGCACATCACGTGCACTCCACCCATTAAAAGGAATTTGGCCTCGAATTTGCTAAGCTACGGATCGATTCCTAAAGTCCGATACCAAATTGTAACACCCTGCCAGTACAAACAATATAACAAAAGGTCTGGCCGGGACCCCACGCCATATTTAACACACTAGCTAGACGTTAATAAGTTGATAAAGAAGAGAACTACACGAGAGTATCAAAAGCGGAAGCATTTAATAACATTACTTTTAGAATTGTCCACTATCCCAGGAATGAAATAATTAAGAGTTACGACCTTAAGACCTCACATTCATACAATGTCTTTAACTCAAAAACATACATCGACACGCAGGCCGACAATCTAAGGAAAGCTGTAAAAGAGAGGTTGACCTTCAAGGGCCAACACAGCATATGTCTTCATCCCGCTACTTCCCACTTGGCTCACTTGCACCTGCACCAACATCCAATAAGAGGTAAACGAGGGTCAGCTATGAGCTGACCATAAACCGCGGAATGATCCCCCCTCCCCCCGGCCATCTAGCCGGCTCAGGGGCATGTCACCACTAACCTGCAAGCAAGTCGTACATGCAACATGTAATCAAATAAAGAAAGTGCAACTACACTACACAGGGTGAGGTTTCAAGCACACTCAATCTTCTAGGTTGAGCATCAAAGAAAAGTGAACCTAGGTATGCACATGATGTTGGTTGGATTCACCCGGAGGATCCCCACAACCGCCTAAGCAACCGCATGAGGCTAACATAACATCAATCCACAAAACCCGACGTGGGTACTCGAAACCACAAGCTACATGTACTCATGACATGCTTTAAGGGTACTCAACTAGGAGCACCGCCACCACCCTAAGTTATGCAAACTTAGTTGGTAATAGAGCTTTTGGTCGGTCTAGGTGAACACCTTCCACGGCCTCTCCCATAGTCTCACGGCCTACGAGAAGTTAAGACCTCTCACCGATCTGCATGGAAACGGGTTCGGTTCAGCTTAGCTCGTGCTCTAGTCATCGTGATCTATCGCACGACGCGGGTATGGCTTTGCCTCGGCCCGTAAGGGTTTAACACATTCAAGTGTCATACAAAAGATATGCTACACACCCAATCCTTCCAAGAGGGTGTAGGCTTCGCTCACATACCCAATGAAGGAGGTACAAGACTACTCCACTTCTAGTCCCGTGGTTAAGGTTTGCATTCAACCACATTCCAAGCATGAGGCTTCCGTTAGGCTCTTCGAAAGACACCTAAATCTCAAGACCTGCAATAATATTGTTGGATCTGTAGGCACCCTTAGAGGGGGGTGGTGAATAAGGGTTTTAAGATTTTAGAGATTATTTAGAGAAATTAATTCTCTGTTGCTACCGTCAGCGGTAGAGTTACCGCTCAGCGTTAGCGACAGTGAAAATACTTTTAGGTTAGAACAATGAAAATCATAGAGCACGAATCAGAGATGAAGAAACAAACATATTTTCATTAACATTAAATTGAAATAAATATGATAACAAAAACTTTTCCCAATGACGCTTGGAAAGAGGCGACCAATGAAAATACCTTTGGTTTTCTATACCGACCCTTCTCCCAAGGACTGGCTGGCTTTAGCCAATCTCTCCCCAGATAAGGCCTCAAGCCGCTCTAGCCTTTCTCTCCCCAAAAAGGCCTCGAGCACCCCCCTAGATCTACTCCCTAGACCTAGTCGACGTGTGGCGAATTCCTCCCTAAGCCCCTCAAGACCTAGTCGCCATGTGGCGAATTTCTCTACCGGACAAAGATAAAAATATAAGCGTTACAAGATAAGATAATGGAAAAAAACTCCCCTCTAAGTAGAACCCTTGATGTAGATGTCATTTCGCTTGCAAAGGTTCGATCGTTGTGGCTTGAGAGTCTTCCTCTTTGATGTTCTTGAGATCCTTGGATGTCTCCAATTGATTAGAGATTGTTGCAGCGAGAACACTCCATGTGTATGTTGAGAGAAGGCTTCTTGATCGTCGTTTTGATAGCCTTCAATCCTTGCGCATGATTTTCTTTTGATCTCCTCTGAAGAACTCTCTCTTTTGATGAGTGGGAAACACCCCTCACTTTTCTCTAGATGGCTAGGGCTTTCAGGCCTCGAAAGTTTTGTCCAAATCCGTCAAAGGAAACTCATTTTTGGGTTGTTTTAAATAGAGGTTTGTTGTCCACGAAAGCTAGCGCCGGCGGTAGTGCTATAGCCGGGCGGTAGCGGTTAGTGAGCAGTTTCTTTCCTTCTATTCTCATCAAATTTGTGGGTTTGGCTTCTATCTTTGGAAATACATTATTCCCCACGAAAATATGATATATTATTGCCTTCATAATGATATTGCATGCTCCTTTTGGTTTATTAATTAAATCTTGATTGATTGGAGTTTCCAAATCTTGATTAATCAAATCTTGATTGATTGGAGTTTCCAAATCTTGATTGATTGGTTTCATAATGATATTGCATACTCTTGATTGATTATTCCTTCCCGCGAGATCTCCTTCCTCCTTTGCTCCTCAATCAGCATCATGATGACGGGACATCCAAAAGTTACTGTCGGGCGTTAGCCTTAATGCGCCGCGATAGTACTTGCCAAAATAGCGTCCCGTCGACATTCCTTTTTCGACAATCCGTCGAATTAGTAAACGCTACCGCCAGCGGTAGTGTTACCGCGCCGTGGTATCAACAGATAATCATCCTGATGTCGCTTCGATGTCTTTCTTTTTCACACTCCTTTGGGGATTGAGTGTTGAAGATCCTGCACACTATAAACAAAATGCAAGTATGATCAAATACAATAGGATTTGTTATTGTCAAACCAAGAGATGCAGAAAGCATGTTCCAACAAACTCCCCTTTTGATAATAACAAATCTCTTTAGAAAGAAATAGTTCAAAAGATAGGAATTGTGTTTATTAAAAAAGATTAGCATGAAATTTAAGACATATGCATATGCTACCCCTAAATGAATGCTCCCCCTAAGTGAATGCTCCCCCTACAACAAAAATTCCTATGAACTTGACTCCCCAAACATGTGAATTTCTTTCAAATTTATTCTCCCCCTTTTGGTATTATCAAAAGAGGGTGGAGAGAAAGTCAAACGTTAATGTGTGCAATAAATGTGTAGAGAGTGAATGAACATGATAAAGAGTTAAACGCTTAGGAAAAAATACAATATATAGGAATGAAAAAGGGAATGTGAAGAAATTATCATAAGGAAACCACTTGTTGGAAAAACGTATTCATGATCGAGCGTACAAGTAGTAAAGAGGTGGAAAACATGAAGAAATATATTTTTGAAGTGAACATCTATATAAGAATGGTGAAGCATAGTAGATGATTAAGAGTTTTAGATATAACAAAAATAGATGTTGTAGCAATTTAAGTACACAAAATGATTTCAGTTGCAACATAACCATACACTTGTTTTGAAAGTTATGCAATAAAGAGTACACAGGGCGTAGCGGAAAAAAGCATGTAAGCATGATACAACATATCAAGTCAAGATAGAAGAATACAATGTCCTAAATTGAGAAATTAAGTACACTTATACATTGTATTGATCATGCAAAGCTATCTAGTGCATTTACTTAAGATTTTAGAGAATACATGTAGATATGCAATAGACTCCAATTCTCATGAGTAAAATGCTTACAAGTGATAATGATGTGTACAAAATAGTGTTTTTGATAAAAGTATACATACGAGTTAATCAAAACACATGACATGTATAATGGAATAAACACAATATTATTGAAAATGCGTTTTTAGAGTTACTTCTACCCACAAAGCTATATAAGTTTTTCAATGCACATAGAAAAATAGAACAACTACCAAGGTGCTCTGCACACACAATGCTTATTAAGACTTATCAGGGTGCAAAGTAGTGCTGGGGAATCACAATTATTATTTTGAATTTTAGTTATTTGTGATCCGGTGTTCAAGAAGAAGTAGTGTAAAAAAATGATTGCAACAAGACACTTTACAATTCTCTCCAAGGTGCTCAACCTCACAATGCTCATTAAGACTTATCAAGAGGGTGAATAGTGCTTGGTGGAGTTATCTTTGTCAATTATTCATTTGAATTTTTGCTTAACGACAAAGGTCTCTGAATTCACTTGTATGTGCAAACAAAAGATTTTTGAAAAGACACACTTCTTCAAAAATAGGTGCATGAAAAAGATTTTTACTTGTGGTGTAGGTAAAACTAAGCATGCCTAACAATAATATTAAGTTGTTACACTACACAATCATGTAAGAGTAGATTAAATTCATATGTAGATTATCAAAAAGTGTGAGTGAATAAGTCATTAGCAAATATAAGCCATTTACTCATACATAGAGGTATGCTATGCAATCCTACACATGAATTCTATAATCAATTTCAATGCACATACATAAGATACTGATCAAGGCATGATACAAAATAATGTTATTAAGATACTTGAAATAGAGAATGAAAGATTGTATTCTAAACTAGGCAAGATAAACCATATCATCCTTGAAACATTGAAAAGCACATCAGTTTTTATAAAAATTTTAAGCAAAAAATAAAACGAATATAAAGCATGTTTTTGTTGTTTTAATTGGTTTTTCAATTTTGTAGTTGGTTTTGATATATAGAAACACAAAGCATGTTTTTAGTTGGATTTTGATTTGTTTTATAGGTTTTTTTTTAGAATTTTAAAAGAAAATACCAGGAACTGAAAAATAAAAAATGAAAAAGAAACTGGAAATTCAGAAAATACCCACTACCGCCAGCGGTAACCAGCTATCGTGGGGTGGTAGTGACAGAACTCAAATTTTGAGGAAAATGTGAAATTTTTCAGAATTTTTCTTTTGAAAATATTTGTGCAGATCAGTGACCATATAGTTCAGCAAAGAAATCAGACATATGCATACACAAAAATGCGAATTTTGCAAGTTTAAGCTTGGATGTCCAATACCCCTAGTTTTAGCCTAGGGTGTCACAAAACACTTTCAAAATACTTGTGTTTTTCAAACGCATGAAAGTTCAAGGAGTAGATAGTATGAAAAACATAAGATAACATGTTTGAGCACAAATATGCATGAGTGAAATGATCATAAACAAGTGAAATAATATTCATGCAGTGTATATAATATAAGTATGTCTAAGATCAATGTACCTAAATCATCATGTCTACACTTTAGCCCCGTACTAAGTGACGAATGGGCATGAGGAGCTGCACACATGCCGTTGGTTGGGGTGTTAATCTCATATGCATATAAAAGACAACGCTCAACCTAGCACTCTTTCCCCCCAGTGCCTCGCAAGGCCCCACTGGAACCCTCCCCGGTTAAGGACAAGATATGACTTAGAGGTTAGGTTTCTAATGCACACAATCCTACGCCCTCGCTATAGTGAGACACAAAATGTGGGTGAATGATCAAGGACATACAAAGCATTTAATCTTATGGAAAGCAATTTATAAACTATGGCTTTTATGCAAGATTAATTTCTAATTATATTTGTTTTTAAAGCATGATATTTGCAATTTCTCAATTCCAATTTTTCAGATTTTGGTTAAGCATGGTAGGGGCAAACAAATGACGCAAGTATATTAAATAAATAAGCAAAACTTGTGCATTTTATAAATTTAGCCTAATACCCCTAAAAACACCTTTTAAATCCATTTTGACACTTATTTCATTTAGTCTTAATAATATCATATGACATTTAGTTTTTCAAATTTTATAAGACTTTTAGGAAATGGATTTAGAAGGATAAAAATAAAAGATAATTAGATCACTTGAAAATAATATGACTTTTTATTCAATTGTGTTCAATTTGATTTATTAATGAATTTAGGTTTAATATGTGAAAATCATATCACAAGTTATATAAAGTGATCTTATCATGATGGCTCAAAGAAATAAAAGCAAAAACAAAAAGGAAATAAAGCATATCATGAAGTAGAGAATTGATATTTCATTTTTAATTGATTTTTACTTCATGCAAATGATAAGATACTATTGAATGAGAGATTTAGGTATCCAAAGAGGACCGGGTGTGGCGGTTCCTTTGGGTACCCAAATATATCGTGTTTGCTTTTGGGGAGATATGATTGAATGGGCCCTTTTGATTTGAGTTTGTGTTTCATCTTTAACTTTGGGCCGCCATTCAAACATTGGTTTAATATTATTTTTACTTATCAAATTTCCACGATGATTTTGCAAAACATTATTTATAGGAAATTTATTTATCTTTAAGTTTATGTTGGGAGAAAGATGATGTTGTAAATGATAATGATTTGGAATTTCATTTTCAAGCATTTGATATTTTTTATTTCCTTTGTTAGGCGACATATTATGAAAATTCACATTTAACTTGCTTTTGGAATTTGCTTGAAATTGTTGATTTATGTGTTGAGAATTTTTCTTTATAATTTCCTTAAGCAAGTTGACTTTAGTTTCTAATTCATAATTCTTAACTTTAAGATTATGTCTTCTTTATTATAGGCTATTGTGCTATTTTTAAGAGTGGATACAATAGACTCAATATGATTTTGATAATTGTTTCTAAATTCATCAAATGTTTCATCCATCTCTTTAATTTCAATTTTATAGTTTTTGCACAAAGCACAATTAGTTTTTAATGATGAATTTTCTAAAGATAGTTTTTCATTTGGTTCTTTAAGATGCTCTTCTTCATATACCTTGAGTTTTTCATTATGAATATTGCAATCAAAACAAGGATTTATATTTTCAATTAAAGAGCATGATGAAGAAACCACGTCACAACTAGATTCTACATTAACACTAGCTTTTAACCTTTTGTTTTCTAAACGTAATTTCTCATTAGCAATTTTTAATTTCTTAATTTTACGTTTAGAAATTTGTAGGACATGTAATGTGGAAATGGAATTTATCACAATAGGAGAAGAGTTTGATTTCCTTACATTGCTATCGGAAGAGGCAAGATTTGAACATATAGTTCCTTTGACATCTTTTTGGCATTCCTCTTCCAACGATAAGATTTCTTCTTCTCTTCCACTTGATGTGCACTCCATGGATCCGTCCTGAGAGGTGCATTCTTGAAGACTTGTGCAAGCTTGCATATTCTCCGGTTCTTGCGATTGTTCCATACATATAGAAGGAGAATCATAAGTTCTTTCAAGAAAATTTCAAATCTCATATGCGGTAGGTAACGTATAAATAAGTTTGAAAATATTTTGATCTAACGCACAAAATAGACAATTTGTAGATTTTGCATTTAAAATCATTTCGTTTCTATTTAATACGCTAGGTGGCTTTTCAATAGTAATTTTCCAAACTTTTTCATCTAAGGCCTTAAGAAAAAATTTCATTTGTATTTTCCACCCTTTATAATTTTCGCCCAAAAATAAAGGTGGTGCTAAAGATTTTTCATTTGATGAAAATTCATCCCCTCTAGTGGAAGCGAGATCATGAAGCGTCATTATTCCCGGTTGTGAAGCCATTTTAGAATAACCTATCTCTGATACCACTTGTTGGATCTGTAGGCGCCTTAGAGGGGGGTGAATAAGAGTTTTAAGATTTTCGAGATTAATTAGAGAAATTAATTCTCTGTTGCTACCGCCAGCGGTAGAGTAACCGCTCGGCGTTAGCGATAGTGAAAATACTTTTAGGTTAGAACAATGAAAATCATAGAGCACGAATCAGAGATGAAGAAACAAACATATTTTCATTAACATTAAATTGAAATAAATATGATTACAAAAACTTTTCCCAATGACGCTTGGAAAGAGGCGACCAATGAAAACTCTTGGTTTTCTATACCGACCCTTCTCCCAAGGACCGGTTGGCTTTAGCCTATCTCTCCCCAGATAAGGCCTCAAGCCGCTCTAGCCTTTCTCTCCCCAGAAATGCCTCGAGCACCCCCTAGATCTACTCCCTAGACCTAGTCGCCGTGTGGCGAATTCCTCCCTAAGCCCCTCAAGACCTAGTCGTCGTGTGGCAAATTTCTCTACCGGACAAAGATAAAAATATAAGTGTTACAAGATAAGATAATGGAAAAAACTTCCCGCTAAGTAGAACCCTTGATGTAGATGTCGTTTCGCTTGCAAAGGTTCGATCGTTGTGGCTTGAGAATCTTCCTCTTTGATGTTCTTGAGATCCTTGGATGTCTCCAATTGATTAGAGATTGTTGCAGCGAGAACACTCCATGTGTATGTTGAGAGAAGGCTTCTTGATCGTCGTTTTGATAGCCTTCAATCCTTGCGCATGATTTTCTTTTGATCTCCTCTGAAGGACTCTCTCTTTTCATGAGTGGGAAACACCCCTCACTTTTCTCTAGACGGCTAGGGCTTTCAGCCCTCGAAAATTTCGTCCAAATCCGTCAAAGGAAACTCATTTTCGGGTTGTTTTAAATAGAGGTTTGCTGTCCAGGAAAGCTAGCGCCTGCGGTGGTGCTAAAGCGGGGCGGTAGCGGTCAGTGAGCAGTTTCCTTCCTTCTATTCTCATCAAATTCGTGGGTTTGGCTTCTATCTTTGGAAATACATTATTCCCCACGAAAATATGATATATTCTTGCCTTCATAATGATATTGCATGCTCCTTTTGGTTTCTTAATTAAATCTTGATTGATTGGAGTTTTCAAATCTTGATTGATTGGAGTTTCCAAATCTTGATTGATTGGTTTCATAATGATATTGCATACTCTTGATTGATTATTCCTTCCCGCGAGATCTCCTTCCTCAGTTGCTCCTCAATCAGCATCATGATGGCGGGACATCCAAAAGTTACCGCTGGGCGTTAGCCTTAACGCGTCGTGATAGTACTTGCCAAAATAGCGTCCCGTCGACATTCCTTTTTCGACACTCCGTCGAGTTAGTAAACGCTGCCGCCAGCGGTAGTGTTACTGTGTCGCGGTATCAACAGATAATCATCCTGATGTCGCTTCGACGTCTTTTTTTTCACACTCCTTTGGGGATTGAGTGTTGAAGATCCTGCACACTATAAACAAAATGCAAGTATGATCAAATACAATATGATTTGTTATTGTCAAACCAAGAGATGCGGAAGACATGTTCCAACAAATATTACATTTCTCATGAAGTCATTCTCCGGCACGCATTCTAGGCTTAACCTAAATGCACGTCACAATCAAGCATCACCGATCCGGGCTAACGGCCACGGGTAGGCTTCACACAAAATGCCTAAATCTGTTCGTCTACCGGATTTCTACATGCAAATAATATCGGGGACGGACACAATCTGCCCGGAGTTCCGAAGAACTAAAGGAAGTCCTACACTTCACTAATTAGTGAAAGAGACAATCTCAATATGCATAGAAAAAGAATAAGAGGACAAAAACACGTCCTAAGACCGGGAGGAAGGATCGTTACACTTGTCGCTCTCTTTGGCGCCATGAATCCGAGATTTCAGTCGGATGGAAAGAACCGCACCGAGCTTCTCTCCGTGGATCTGGAAATGTCTCGCGATCCGGAGCTTCGGAGCTCCATTAATGGCGGAAGATGCCTTCTTCTTCCTCCATGGCGTTCCTCTTTCTCGAGCTTGGAGAGAGAAATAACCTGAAATAATGAGGATAATACTTCCTCTGGTCAAGCCTTATAACATCCCAGAACAACTCCCAATCGTTGGATCAAAACAATTAAGATTTGACCGCCACGATCTCCATTTCTCGAATCTGTCCCGTAAGTTACCGCCGGGCGGTAGCGCTATAGCGTCGCGCTAGCGCTTCAGCGTAACTTCTCGTTGATCACTTCGTGATCTCGTCGATCGACTCGTCGAGAGGCCTACCACCAACGTTAACACTAACGCTCGACGCTAGCCTTTCGACGCAGACCTCTCGACGGCACCGTCTCAGCGGAACCGTCGAGACAGCTACCGCCAGCGGTAGCAACTACTACTCGACGCTAGCTTCCAGCACCAGAATTCTTGCCTTCACATTAGTGAAAACTGGGGTGCTACAAATTCTCACTACTTTGGTTGTGCGTACTTGATCAATGGAATGTATAGAGTTAGCATAAAGAATGATAGCATTAACCAAGTGAGTTCTACTCTAATTGATCCAAAGTTGTTACACAACAGACTTGGACATGTGAACTACATGAAAATACGAGATCTAACTAAGAGTTATAATATCCTTTTAGATCTATCTATTTGATTTGACAAGTGTGAGGTGTGTGCACAAACTAATCACTAGAAAATCTTTCAAGTCAGTTTCTAGAAGCACACAACTTCTTGAATTGATACATTCCGACCTCTGTGATTTCAGAAGTCATGTCACTAGAGGGGGATGAAGTATCTTATTACATTCATAGATGATTATTCCAGATATTGTCATATGTATCTTTTGAAATCGAAAGATAAAGCTTTTGAGACCTTTAAGATCTTCAAATATTGTGTCGAAAACCAATTAAACTTAAAGATCAAGAGATTTAGAAGTGATCGGGGAGGAGAATACACTACAACCGGGTTCAAAGAATTTTATGCCTCTGAGGGTATAATCCTTGAGACCACAACTCCTTACTCACTCTAGTCCAATGACGTTACTAAGAGAAAGAATAGAACTTTAACATAAATGTTGAATTCTATGCTACTCACAGCTGACATGCCTAATTCTTTTTGAGGAGAAGCAATGCTAACTGCAAATCACATTCTGAATATATTGCCTCTTTCTAAGCTCACTTTTACTCCTTATGAGCTGTGACATAGTCATCACTGTAGATTTGATACTCTAAAGACTTGGGGTTGTATTGCTTATGTTAGAAAACAAGACCTTAAAAGACCTAAGGTGGGACCTAGAACAACAATATGTGTTTATTTAGGTAGTGCAGAAGATAGTGCAGTTGATAGGTTTCTAGATATGTCCACTAATTAAGTGATAGAGTCTAGAGATGTCGTATTCTTTGAAAATAAGTTTGTCAAAGATCAAGGATTAACCGTAACTGGGTCTACTGATACGATTTCTGAATCTACTGTAGAACATGAGGCTAGTCCCTCGGGCACTGCTCCCCAACCTTTAGAGGTTGAACCAATTCTAGTTAAAGCGTCTACAAGAGATAAAATCTCTAAGAACTTTGGTGAAAACTTTGTCACCTATCACATAGATGATGATCCATTATCCTATCAAAAAGCAATGAGATCTAGAGATTCATTGATGTGGGAAGAAGTTATTGATGATGAGATGGACTCGCTGCTACAAAATAACACTTGACATCTAGTTGACCTGCCAAAAGGAGCTAAAGTCCTAGGATGCAAGTGTGTGTTAAACAAGAAATTACAAAGTGATGAGTCTATAGACAGATACAAAGCACACTTAGTAGTTAAAGGTTATAAACCAGGGGGAATAATCTATTTTGCTGTTTATTCGCATGTGTATCACATATCGACTATAAGAATTCTTCTCGCTCTAGCGTCTATCGAGAACTTTATAGTTCTTCAGATAGATGTAAAGATAGCATTCTTAAATGGAGAGGTTGATGAAGAGATCTATATGGCACAACCTGAAGGTTATGTATATAAGGATCTAAAAGGAAAAGTGTGCAAATTAGACAAATCAATCTATGGGCTTAAACAAGCGCATAAGATGTGGCACATGAAATTTGACCAAGTGGTAAAGAGATTTGGATTTCAGACAAGTCTCTCTGATAAATGCTTTTATCACCGCTCAATGTCAAATAAAATAGTCATCATAGGTTTATATGTGGATGACATGTTGATTCTGGGGTCGGATCTTATTGTAATGAGGGATATTACATCCACTCTCGCAAAAGAATTTGACATGAAGGACCTTGGTCCTGTTGATACCATGTTAGGTATGAAGGTCAGAATGGACAAGGGTCAAGTTACTCTTAGTCAAACTCATTATATAAAGCAACTTCTTTCTACCTCGGGATACAAAGATTGTAGGCCAGTGGAGACACCTTTTGATCACAATGTCAAGTTGAGTCTTAATGTAGGGGCCAACATTGATCAAGTGAAATACTTAAGGATAATAGGTAATCTTATGTATGTCACAAGTTGTACAAGATCAGACATTGCCTTTTATGTTGGCATGTTGAGTCGCTTTACCAGTAATTCTGGCAAGGAGCATTAGGATGCCCTAGTTAGGCTGATGAGATACCTGAGAGGTACTAAAGATCATGATATATGTTATACTGATCACCCTCCTACTATAGATGGATACTCTGATGCCTCGTGGTGTTCAGAAGTTAGTAACGGTAAGCCTACCAGTGGATATATATTCACTTTGGGTGGAGTTGCTATTACTTAGAAATCCAAAAGAAAGACTTGTATAACTTTGTCGTCTATGGAAGCATAATTGTTTGCCTTAGCTTCGGCTGGTGAAGAGGCAAACTGGATCAGGAATTTAATTTTAGATATTCCTTTGTCTAGGTTATAAGTCAATTCTTTGAGCTTGTATTGTAATAATCAAGAGGAAATTCAAGTTGTTAATAATGCTCTCTATAATACTAAGAGGAGACATGTACGACTGAGATATGTTTTGCTGAACTATTTGAAAGAATAAGAAATTATCACTTTGATCGATGTGCGATCGAATGATAACTTAGCTGATCCATTGACAAAAGGAATGCCCAAAGATCGACTAATCAAAACAGTGTGGGAAATGAGACTAAAGACGATTTAAATCAATCTAGTCAAAGTTAATGTTTTGATTTTTCTGATTTCTTTTGTCAAAGCAAGCATGTTGTGCTCTGATGATACGCTTGGTTGCTGAACACGAATCTGGTAAGTTGTTTCATTCCAAATCCGATGTTAATAACTTCACCTGATTTCGTCTTTCTGAGCTTAGAAGAGTGTGTTATTCCAAATCTGATAACACAATCTGACTCGGTTTGACAATTCTTTTGTTAATTGTTTTCATTCCAAACTTTACGATTTTCATTTAACCTTGGAAGAACAGTAACCGTGACATTCCATATTGGAACACAAATATAGTTGTGGTGTCCAGAAGTCCATAAGATCGTTTAGGTGAATACAGATAATAGATTCTGAGGTAGAATCTATAATACTCTGAGTAGGTGTCCTCCTGGCTAATTATAAAGTACTGCATTCTTACAGTAGAACTAGATACACAAAAAATTTCAAATGTCGGAATTCATTTCTAAATGAAATTCTCTATTTGAAAATTACAGGAGATGTTAGAGATGGAGGAGCATTTGCTGAGTGGGATCCTGACCAGGACGACCTACTGTACATCTGAGGAGGAGGATGGCAACTTGAATATTATTTGTTTTTTTTATCTCTGATTAGAGCATTGTTTAGCTCTTACTACACTTATTGGTTTGGACGATTTAGCTCTTTTGTTGATCATTAGTCACTAGGTGTGTTGTACCTGTGCTAGGATCGTACTTGAGACTGTTGTGCGATGCTGCTGAAATTTATGTTTTCTTATGCTTGCATACATTTTTTCTTGAGTCAAATTTGTTTAACAAGTGTGAGACACGATTATGAATGATTCACGTTTGGACGAACATTGCACAAACTACCCATTTTGAAGTCGGGTTTGCGGCGGACATATGAGGAGATTGTTGAATAATTTAATATATGTCCGCGCGTGTCGAGACCGACTCTGAGTGCCTAATGGATTTTGTGTCGTCCTAGGGCAAGACTCTATGCTAGAGGTACTATATAAGGTCATTCCAAACTTGATGGTCCTTAGTAGAATACTTTGAGCGGAGCCAAAACCCTAACAACAACTTTTAATTTCATATGTTAGTCCATTTTTCAGTCGCTTATTATGCTCAACAATTGGAGTTTTTTTTGCTACAGTTGGTTTCGATTTTACAATTGGACTTCATGAGTTATTATAGGTGTTTAAACTTGGTATTTGTACTTATTTTTATAGTTGCATTTGTTTTCAAATCCAGAGTAGTTTTTGTACTTGTTATACAATTGCAATTTTACAGTTGTATATGATTTAGTTTTACAGTTGTATATGGTTTAGTTTTTACAGTTGTATTAGTATATTTACAGTTTAATTTTTTGCATTCGCGGAAACTATGATTTATTGTTGTTGTTAATAAATGTGGCTTCTTTTTTCTCAGATGTCAGAGTAAATTTTTGAGGAGCAGATGTGCAGTGACCAGCTTCAAAACAAATGCCCGACCTGTGTTGGATGTCCTGTCCGAGGAGTCGAAGACAATCCTTCAGGATGCTAGAGTACTGTCATTGTTTGGCATGCCCAACATCCCGCAAAATATTCCTATACTCTATGTTCCTTTGAGGTCTTACAATAGGGAAAAAACATTCTTAATAGGCAAGTACTTTGTGAAACTGACTGTCAATGAGATATCATTGATTCTGGGGCTTCATAACAGAGGCTTTGAATTTAATTTTCTTAGAAGCCCGTTTCTGGACCTTACACATAAGCACCTTAAAAGAGAGGTTTTCGGATTTGCGCAAGGCAGGGAAGAACGCTTTCTCTCCAGCGAGTTTTGAGGAAGCTCCGTTGGTTAAACGACTAAGATTGACACCTCCAACTCTGCAACTTCAGGTCTATTAATGGCAAGAAGGGCGTTGGATCTGCAGGATGTTGGGAGGAACCTCGCACTGGTTCCGGCGGGCGGGAGGGGAAAAATTGGGAGGGAAGGAGGAAATGAGGTGGGTCCGGTAAAAAAAAACCTATTTAATTAGCACGCTGAGCATGGTGCACTCAGCATAGAAAAATTTCCCATGGTGAACTCTCTCAAAAGTTGATATCATTTGCGTGCAGATATAAATAATTATTAATTAGCATATTTGTAGGACTTGTGGGCTAATTTAATTGGCCAATAACGGCTTTATTTCTACTTTTGGATTCGAATCTATTCCTTCTCAAATTGAAACACATAATTACAACTTTATCTCCATTTTCATGACATGTATAGGCAGCCAAGGCATGTATAGGCTAGTTCGGGCTGCACGTAATTACCAGCTTGGTATTTGGCCATAATTTTTCTTATTTTTTTTGTTAATTTATTAATAGTATAAATAAAATTGAATGGAAGACAGAAAATTTAGAGAAAGGATGGAGTGCTTCCAAAATAGCTAGAGAACAATACTATGTAAAGATTGCAATTTACAACGCGAAAAAAGAAGAACGAGTATAGAACGAGAGTACTAATTATTAATTTAATTAGTCTCTTCAAGCATCTTGTTGATTAGGCCTCCGTGCCAATTTTATGAGTAATGGGGCAGTAAAGTGCGGGTGATGCACTTTACCGTAACGTGCAGGCATCCAATGGTCCGCATGGATGCCTGCACACATCTAAAAGCGCTTTGAAATGTGTCTGCTTTGAGATGTGTGCGGGCTTCCACACGGACCGTTGGATGCCCACACTTTACCGTAAAGTGCATCCCGCACTTTACTCCCCCCTTACCCCAATTTTACAGCTCATAGATTAGTCAGGGGCCACAAAATTTTGTGTGCCATAAAGAGGTCAAATTATTGCACACACACGTAATTTATGTGAGTTTTGGAATGTCAGCATCCATACTTACGTCGTCTTAGCATCACCGCCTCGCAGCAAATTCTACACAAATGTTTACACTAGCCAAACATAGGCCGAGCTCGCGTGGAGCTCAAGCGAAGGAGTTCAGGAGGATTTTTGCTTGGCAAAGACGTGCTCTTGTGTCTACTCGTCAGGTTTGCTCCCATGCTTCCATATGACGTCACGGTCATACTAGTTGCACGAGGCGAGCATTAAGCATTGTTGTGGGTCACTCGATGATCCGGTAGTCCGGTTGAGTTGAACCGCCTTAGCTCGGGAGAGAACCGAGGGCGCAAAAAGTCGATGAAAGAATTTAGTCAGTGACACGAGGACTTTTAACGTGGAAAATCCGGAAATGGTGAAAAACCACATGGTCGGAGTTGTGTCGGCCAAATTCCACTATCCGCTGGCACGTTACAATTGGAAACAAAGAAATCGAGTGCGACAGGCCGCGGCTCGTTACAATGGTAGGAGAGAGAGAGAGCTCCGAGGGTGACAGGCCACCTCTCGGAGAACTAAGTACTTCTTCTGGGAGCAAAAGTGAGATTGTCGAGTCACCCTTCTGGACCGGGAGGATTCCTAGATTGCTCTGGAAGATTGTCTTCCGGAGCGAAGGAAATCTGCAAGGACTCGAAGGAGATCTTCGAAACCTTGAAGAAGATCGTCGAAGCCTCGAAGAAGATTTTCGAAGGTCGAATTAGATCTTCAAGCGTCGAAGGAGAACTCAGAGGAAATCTTTAACGGAGCTCTCTCCGGCGTTGAAGACAAGGTGTCTTGAAATGAAGGCACATAGCTCCTTTTATAGCCTCGGGCAGGGGTAGCCCGATAATTTCGTCGTTGTAACCACCGTAATCACCTGACGGGCGAATCACGTTTGTCGATTTGGAGCACACTGATTGCCATTTTCGTAAATGACCATCTCGCCCTTCAGGCAGTTCGGACAGCTTCGTTAACGGCGATGAAGGCGACAAACAAGACATGTAATCAGAGAAATTAAGAAATATTAACTGTCGCGCGCGTCGGGAACGTGAATGTGTTCTGAGCGCGCAATGAACGCGAGAGCGTTCTGGGCGTGCAACGAACAAGAGAGCGTTATGAACGCGCGCAACGAGCACGAGAGCGTTCTGGGCACGCAACGAACATGAGATCATTCTGAGCGCGCAACGAACACGAGAGCGTTCTGGGCGCGCAACGAACATGAGATCGTTCTGAGCGCGCAACGAGCACGAAAGCGTTCTGGGCGCGCAACGAACATGAAATCGTTCTTAGCGCAACGAGAACGAGAGCATTCTGAGAGAACGAAGAACCAAGGGAACAGACGAGCGACGTCTGAGAGCTGTCGTTATGAAAACGAGGTCGCGCCCTCCGAATGTCGCGTTATTCGGGAAATGGGAACCTACGGCCCTAAGGGAAAATGGGCTCCGGTCGCGCCTGCCTAGGGGGGTGTGGTTTCGGTCGCCGCACCCCACCATGGGGGGGGGGGGGGGGGGGGGGGGGGGGGGGGGGGGGGGGTGCGGTTTCGCAGCACCACCGATGCAGGGGTGCGGCTAGGCCACACCCCCCTGGGAGGGGTGCGGCTTGGCCGCACCCCACCATGGGGGTGCAGCGTGGCCGCACCCCCCATGGAAGGGTGCGGTTTGGACGCACCCCCCATGGAGAGGATGCGGTTAGCCCCACCCCCCCCCCCCCCCCCCCCCCCCCCCCCCACACACACACACACACATGAGGGGGTGCGGTTTGGCCGCACCCCCCATCATGGGAGGTGTGGCTTGGCCGCGCACCACCAAGGTGCGGTGTGGCTTGGCCGCACCCCACCATGGGTGGCTTGGCCGCACCCATTAACGGGGTGCGGGCTAACCGCACCCTAGAAGTGGGGTGCGGTCTTGACTGCGCCTGGAGTTGTCGAAGTGCGAATCGTGCGCCGGCGGATTCCTCCACCTCCACGATCATGGGATTGACTTTGACCCCACTAACTCCACTTCTACTAAGTGGAGCCTCCTCTAAACGCACCTCAAGAGCGCTTATAAATCAACGAGTGCATATCATGAGCCCCCCCAAAGCTTCGAAGTCCGGACTACTGCGTGCAGGAGTTTGGAGGTTTTGATTTCTTTGCGGCAATTCGGGTCATTGTCATCCTCGTGCGACACGCCATACCATGTCGGAGGTAAGCGATTCCCTGTCCTTTGCGAGGAAGAAACAGAGAGAGAAAGATCGCGTCGAGGCGATTTCACTGGCGTGCGAGCGAGCGACCGAGGTGGTAACGGCGGCGCGCCGGGCGGTTGGGGTGCGCGTGAGGTCCCACCACGGCTTGCTCGGTTGCACATCAGGCGGCGACCGGGCGGCGCGCACGCAGCCAATTCTCGGCCGGCGCGCGCCTGGTCGGTCCCCTGCCGGGGGCGCGTGACCAAAACCGAACATCGAACGGTGTGTGGCCGACGTGCGGGGTCGCGCGCCGAACATTGCGCGGCCGGCGAGCGAGGTCGCGCGCCGGACGGTGCGCGGCTGGCGAGCGAGGTCGCGCCTCGAACGGTGCGCGGCCGGCTACTTGCCTAGCGACGCCCGGGGCTGTCCGCCGAGCGGCGCTCGGCCGTGCTCGGGTGGTGCGCTCGGCCTACGCGGCCGGCGTTGAACCGTCCGCGTACGGCTGCGTGTCGGGTGGCGGGCAGCCGGCGCGCAGGCTGCGTGAATGGTCGGCGCCCGTCCGGGCATGTGCGGCTGTGCGGGTGCGCTTATTCGCGCTCTCTGTGTGGTTGGTTGTGCAGCATGTGTCGACCGTTCTGGGGGCGCGCGCGCGCTCGCAAGAGGTCAGATTGATTTTTATAAGTATTTTACTCATAATTTTTCTAAAAAAATTGTTTTGCCCTTTTCAGGCCTTGAAGAGGAGCGGACAGTCGAGGCTAATGCGACAGAACTCGACTCTTGACAGTGTGCGGGTTGACATGTGACGCAAGCGCCTAGGATTGCCCTCTAGCATTTAGGTGAAAATTCCTCGAGCGAAAGAGCGTGCCCAGAACCCTCCAACCGGCTTTATAACTCTCAGAGAGTTGTTTGAAGTCCGGGTTTCGCTTTCCTCCCTCGGAGGAGGCTATTGAGGTGTTTCGGTTCTGCGGTGTTCCTATTACCCAGTTCACCCCAGCTGAGATGGCGAGGATAATGGGGATGATAGCGTTCTTCCGAGAGCACATCATGCAATTTTCTCTAGAGGTCTTCAAAGACTGGTGCGAGATTTTACCGACCCAGGTGGTCGTATTGAAGTTCGAAGTAAAAAGAGTTGGTTCCATTTTGAGGAAAAGAGCGACTACCGGCATGGGCATACCCTTTATGGGTATGTCCGGAATCGTTGGGAATTGTCGGAGCTATGGAAAGTGCTTCTCGGTCGCTGTCGTCGGTAGACGGGGCGGGAAGATGAGTTTTTACCCATTCCTGGTTTTCCTGGCCGAGAGGGGCTGCCGAAGGCCTTGTACTGTATCGCCAGCTGCGTGGAGGAGAGTAGACTACTCTCGGTGGGACTTTCTTGGGACGCCGAGCATGCGGCCGCAGTTCCCCTGGCTCGTGGTAAGAAGAGAAAGATTGTCTTCAAGAACGGGTGTTCCAGTCTGGGGTTCATTCCACCAGCGCCTAGGAGCCATGATCATGAGGCTTGTCCAAGCAGCTGTCGAGTGGAACCGATTCCGGCAGATCCTAATGTCGATATTTTAGCGTCTCCCCTTGCTGATCAGGTCCCGCAGGAAGACTTGCCGCCTCCTCCTCCTTTGCCGACAGCGAGGCGAGCTTCTTCCTCTCTTCAGGCAATGACCTCTGCAGTGAGTGGAACTTTTTTTCTCCAGTCCTTGCCTTCCTTCTTTATTGTTGTTTATGTATTTTGACTGCTTACATTCTTCACAGACCGGCGTTCTGATCAGTGTTGCCCTTGCATGGAACAATTATTATGTGGGCCTCAAGGACGGTTACTTCGTACTCCAGGAGGAGTTGCACGCGGCGAAGGGTGATTTGTCTGCTTTGAAGAAGAAGAGGGATCGTGACTTTGCGCATATCCGACAACTTGAGTCAGATATCTCTTCTTCCCGGTCGGAGGTTGAGAAACTACGAGAGGAGTGCAGTGGTGACAAGGCGCTCTCCCAGGATGCTCTTCGTCAGTTATCGGAGGCCCAAGGGGAGATATTCCGTTAGGAGGGCGAGCTGGGCTTCCTGAGAAGCGAGGTGGACAGGTTATCATATGTCGAGCGGAGCATCGAAGAGGCCAAAGCTGCGGGAGTCGCCGAGTATAAGGACTCCTTGACTTTTGTGGAGGAGCGATTCCAGATGTCGGAGGAGCTTCGCGCCGAGATTATGTCTAGGGAGGTGGAGTCGCTGCTGGAAGATGAGTGTGAGGTTGCCTTTCAGAGGGGCGTTCGGAAGACTCTCTATATGATGGAGAGGAAGTTCGGATGTGGCATCGCTGGTCTCGGAGCCGGGAACCTTTCGGAGGATGATTGCTCGGATGCAGCCGAGGATTGATATTTGTATTTACTGTTTTTTATCTTGGGGTTTTCTTTCATTGTTTGCTATCGTTTTCTACTTATGTGCAGTGTTGAGTTGATGTGATTGTATTCTTTCGGATCTTATTATATAGCATTTATTTTCATGTGTCTTTGATGGTTTTATCGTTTTAACTATCTTTGGAGGGGACAGATCCTAGAGTGTCTGGTGAGGAGTGTATGCGTTCAAATCGTTGACGACCGTAAGAGGGGCAAGCCCTTACGACGTCGGGACCTTACTGCGGGGAGAAGGGCGGACCTTCGATCAGCAGCAATGCGAAGTCCCAGGCGTAGGGCCCCAAAATGGCCGAAGAAGAGCGTATTCATTCAACCCGTTGACGATCGTAAGAGGGGCAGGCCCTTACGACGTCGGGACCTTACTGCGGGGAGAAGGGCGAACATTCGATCGACGATAGTGCGAAGTCCCAGGGGAAGGGCCCCAGAATGGCCGGTGAAGAGCGTATTCGTTCAAACCGTTGACGGCCGTAAGAGGGGCAGACCCTTACGATGTTGGGACCTTACTGCAGGGAGAATGGCAGACCTACGATCGGCAGCAATGCGAAGTCCCAGGGGCAGGGCCCCAGAATGTTCCTGCGGTGGCAGAGTTAAGAACAAGTAAAACATATTTGATTAAAATAAACATTGATACATGCGCAAGTGTAATCTTACGGCTTTGGAGTTAGCGATTGTCTTTAATACAAACTAAACGAGAGTGTAGATAATGCAAGGCTCCCTTGCCTGGTTCCTGGTCTTTCTGAGTAGCGTTTACACGGGTTCTCCGGACCATCCAGCGTGAAGCGCGATAGTGGTTTAGGAGCTGATCACTTCGGTGGCTGGCCCCTGGCTGCCTTCTCCCGAGCTACTTTGCAGAAAATCTCGAGGTGTCTCGACTGGACAAGGCGCTCGATTTCGTCCTTCAAGCTGAGACATTGCCTTGTACGGTGCCTCAGGCCCTTGTGAAAATCACAGAACAGGGATTGATCCCCTGCATTTCGGGGGAGCGGTCTTGGCCACTTGACGATCATGCTGTTGTAGACTACTGACAAGATATGCTCGCGAGAGGCGTTTAACGGTGTGTAGACCCGGGTTCTTTGGTTCATCGACTCTCGAGGACAGTTAGGCCGACCAGCCTTTGCCAGCAGTTGCCGTCCCTTCCTCTTTTGACCCATGATTTCAAGTTGTCGCGGGTTTGCTGGCACTGGGAGATTGGCTACTTCTGTCAATGTTGAAGCTGCGCGGCTTTCCTGTGGGCAGTCTTTCTCAGGACTTGGACTCTGTGACGGCTCATGGCTGATCCAAGGAACTTTGACTGTTGCGACACTGAGACTACAAACTGAATTTTGGATGATTTTCCCTTTGTTTGCCATGCGTCCTGCCATGGAGGCATCATGCCGGAGGGCATCGAGTACGATGCTCCCGAATATTGCGTCGTATGGCGAATCTTCTTCTGCGACGGTGAATTGGACGTCGTACTGGACTGGTTTTGAGTCGTACCACTGTCGCCATGAACAAGACGTTGAATGAGATGTGGTAGCATATTAACGCCTTTCTTACCTCACAGGCTGGGTTGTCGATCTTGTGTGCAAAGCAAAGTCCAACCCTCCATGGAGGTGCTTTTGGTGAGAGCTTATGGCGACCTCTTCTTGCTACCTGCCATGCTCTGCCTGCCTTGGATGGGGGGATCCACCCGACTGGAGGTCCTCCCATGCCCGTTCATCTTCTCGGATCCTCCGTTCGCGGGCTTTGTTCCATCTAGTGAGTAACTGGGATAGCTTGGTGAAGTTGTGAATGGTTCCCTCAAGCAGAGACCAATACCAGTTGATAGCGTCTCCGCGTAGAGTTTCTGCGAAGATCTTGCAGCTAATTTGGTCTGGAAGCCAGAACGTCTCCATCGCGGCCAGGAAGCAGTTAACGTGTTCATACAGATTTTCTGTTCCGTGGAACTCTCTATAGCGTGGGAGCTTAAGCCATGAGGGGATCAGATACTTCAGGACTGCTCTTGACATGGGGGATCACTCTAGATGAAGCGTGACGTCATTCGAATCCTACTCCGTCGCTGGAAGAGTCTGCTTGCCGGCTATGCCAAGCCACTGGGGCAGGATGGGCGCAGTGAAGAGCTCTTTCTCCCCTGATCCTACAGGGATGGAGGAACTGCGCGCGTATGAAAGTGCCTGGTGCGTGTCCATTCCTGCCGGTCCCGAGTATTGTGGTGAAGCAGGTGTTGTCTCCAGGAAGCCTTTGCAGAGTTTTGGGGAACACATTCCCACATACGACGTCAAACTGTTGCGGGTCGCTCAATGCTCTGGTAGACCGGTCGAATTGAACCGCCTTAGCTCGGGAGAGAACCGAGCGTGCAAACAGTCGATGAAAGAATTTAGTAAGTGACACGAGGACTTTTAACATGGAAAACCCGGAAATGGTGAAAAACTATGCGGCCAGAGTTGTGTCGACAAAATTCCACTATCCGCTGGTACGTTACAATTGGAAACTAAGAAATCGAGCGTGATAGGCCGCGACTCGTTACAATGGTAGGAGAGAGAGAGCTCTGAGGGTGACAGGCCACCTCTCGGAGAACTAAGTACTTCTTCTGGGAGCAAAAGTGATATTGTCAGTCGCCCTTCTGAACCGGGAGGATTCCTAGATTGCTCTGTGTTGGAACCCTAGTTTTGATTTGAGTTAGGATCCATCTTTATGGTCTAAGTTTCTATCATAAACACATCTTGTATAAACTAGATCAAATCTCATTAAGACAGAAGACTGAGAAAATAATATAAGAAAATAATATAAGTCTTTTGCATTCGACGAACTCCTCTCCGCGATCGACGAAATATCTCTGAAGCTGGTTCGACGAAAAGCTAATAGCGCTCGACGAAATAGTGATGAAGCTGCGTTCGACGAAAAGCTAGCAGCGCTCGAAGAAATAGTGATGAAGATGCGTTCGACGAAAACCAAGCATCGCTCGACGAAAGTTCACTCAGCAGTTAATCAATGATCAGATCGACAAACGTCGAGCTCAGCCCGACGAACTTCAAGCTGAGATCGACAAAATATTATCAGCTTTATAAATTCTCATTTCTCAGCTCGACTAAATTTCTATATGTTGTCAGATCTGATAAAACAATATTTTGAATGTTTTCTATTTATATATTGCTGCCCTTCCTTTGTATGAATTATCACTGCCTCACATTAATGATATAGTCATTGCAGAACAAATTAATGATATAGCCGTTGCAGAATAAATTAATGATATAGCCGTTGCAGAACAATTAATGATATAGCTGTTGCAGAACAGCTTAAATTAAAGATGGCAGTTTATCTTCTCGAGGAGTCTGGATGATAAAAGAGACTTTATCTCTTTCCTTTTTCCAACAACAAGAAGAGAGGATCAAGAATTGAAAATAAGAGAGAAGCTCTCCAGATTATATAGATACAGAGAAAGCACAAAGAAGAGAGAGACAGAGAACAACATATTTCTATCTATCTTGTTTGCTAACTCTTCTCTGCAGATCATCTTCATCCTGAGACACTTAATATAGATCATGTGCTCAGGATCTCAACTGCAGAAGAAGAAGAAAGGAGTTACTACATTCTAGAGAAGAAGCTTCCTCACCTGATCATCAAACACTAATCAAATCAGGGGGAGCTCTTCAACAACATCAAGGATCCACTAGAGTCTTCTCTGAAAGAGAAGAACAATATATTTTGTTTTCTTTTCACCTGCATAAAGGGTTATAACTCCCTTCAAAAGTTACACCCATTGGTGGCAGGGCACCTGAGCAAAAACCTATAGTTTGGTTAGAGCACCTGATCAAAAGCTCACTTGGTGTGTGGACACCTGATCAAAACCCCCTTGGTGGCAGGGCACCTGATCAAAAACCTGTAGTGGAATCCTACCAAGTGTGGTAGAAGAGTAGACGTACCCAGGTTTATTGGGGAACTACTATAAAATCCTTGTGCCCACTGTGTTGTGATATTCTGTGTATTGTGTTGTGTGTTGTGCTTTGCTTTTATTTTATTTTATAACTCACTCTGCAATACACATATAATTAACACTATTTTAATTCCGCTATAAAACTAAGTGAAAAACTTTTTAATACTCTATTCACCCCCCCCCCCCCCCCCCCCTCTAGAGTAAATTTAAGATCTAACCTCACTTTCACTCTGGAAGATTGTCTTTCGGAGTGCAGGAAATCTTCAAGGACTCGAAGGAGATCTTCGAAGCCTCGAAGAAGATCTTCGAAGGTCGAAGGAGATCTTCAAGAGTCGAAGGAGAACTCAGAGGAAATCTTCAACGGAGCTCTCTCAGGCGTTGTAGGCAAAGTGTGTTGAAATGAAGGCCCGGAGTTCCTTTTATAGCATCGGACAGGGGTAGCCCGGTAATTTCGCCGTTGTAACCACCGTAACCACCTGACAGACGAATCATGTTTGTCAATTTGGAGCGCACAGATTGCCATCTTTCGTAAATGACCATCTCGCCCTTCGGGCAGGTTGGGCGGTTCGGGCAGCTTCGTTGACGGCGATGAAGGGGAAAACCAAACCTGTAAATTGAGAAATTAAGAAAAGCTAACTGCCACGCGCGTCGGGAACGTGAATGTGTTCTGAGCTCGCAAACGTTCTGGGCGTGCAACGAACATGAGAGCATTCTGAGCGCGCGCAACGAGCACGAGAGCGTTCTGGGCGCGCAACGAGAACAAGAGCGTTCTGGCGCTCAACGAACACGAGATCGTTCTGAGCGCGCAACGAATATGAGATCGTCTGAGCGCGCAACGAGCAAGAAAACGTTATAGGCCGCAACGAACATGGGATCGTTCTGAGTGCGCAACGAGCACGAGAGCATTCTGAGTGAACGGAGAACCAAGGGAACATATGAGCGTCGTCGGAGAGTTGTCGTTATGAAAACGAGGACGCGCCCTCCGAAGGTCGCATTATTCAGGAAATGGGAAACTGCGCCCCCTAAGGGAAAACGGGTTCGGACTGCGCCTGTCGAGGGGGGTGCGGTTTCGGCCGCAACCCCCGCAAGGCGCAGGAGGGCTTGGTCGCACCTCATCATGGTGGGGTGCGGCTTGGTCGCACCCCACCAGGGGGGTGCAGTTTGGTCGTACCCCCCATGGAGGGGTGCGGGTTGGTCGGACCCCGCAATGGGGGGAGGCGTGGCCGCACCTCCCATGGGGGTGTGCGGTTTGGTCGCACCCCCCATGGAGGGGTGCGGCTTGGCCGTACCCCCCATCATGGGGGCTGTGGTTTGCCCCCCCCCCCCCCCCCCCCCCCATGATGGGGGGTGCGGTTTGGCCGCACCCCACCAAGGTGGGGTGTGGCTTGGCCGCTCCCCACCATGGGTAGTGTGGCCGCACCCCTTAAGGGGGTGCGAGTTAACCGCACCCTAGTAGTGGAGTGTGCGGTCTTGACTGCGCCTGGCATTGCCGAAGTGCGAATCATGCGTCGGCGGATTCCTCCACCTCCACGATCATGGGCTTGACTTTGACCCCACTAACTCCACTTCTACTTAGTGGAGCCTCCTCTAAACGCACCCCGAGAGCGCTTATAAATCCACGAGTGCATATCATGAGCCCCCCAAACCTTCGGAATCTGGACAACTGCGTGGAGGAGTTTGGAGGTTTTGATTTCTTTGCGGCAATTCGGGTCATTGCCAATCTCGTGCGACGCATCATACCATGCCGGAGGTAAGCGATTCCCAGTCCTTTGCGAGGAAGAAATGGAGAGAGAAAAGATCGCGTCGAAGCGATTTCACCGGCGCGCGGGCGACCGACCGAGGTGTTAGCGGCGGCACGCCGGGCGGTTGGGGTGCGCGCGAGGTCCCACCCCGGCGTGCTCGGTTGCACGACGGGCGGCGACCTTGCGGCGCGCACGCAACCAATTCCCGACTAGCGCGCGCCCGGCCGGTCCCCCTACGGGGGTGCACGACCAAACCCGCCCGCCGAACGATGTGTGGTCGGGGTGCGGGGTCGCGTGTCGGACGGTGCGCGACCGGCGCGCGGGGTCGCGCGCCAGACGGTGCGCGGCCGGCTACTTGTCGAGCGACGCCTGGGGCTGTCTGTCGATCGGCGCTCAGCTGTGCCCGGGTGGTGCGCTCGGCGTGCGTGGACGGCGTTGAACCATCCGTGTACGGCCGCTAGGTGGAGGGCAGCCGGCGCGCAGGCTGCGTGAATGGCCGACGCCTGTCCGGGCCCGTGCGACTGTGCGGGTGCGCTTGTTCGCGCACTCCGTGCGGTTGGTTGCGCAACATGTGTCGGCCATTCCCGGGGGTCGCGCGCGCTCGCCAGAGGTCAGATTGATTTTTATAAGTTTTTTACTCTGAATTTTTGTAAAAAATTTGTTTCGCCCTTTTCAGGCCCTGAAGCGGATCGGCCAGTCGAGGCCGATGCGGCTGCGCTCGACTCTTGACAGTGTGTGAATTGACATGTGGCGCAAGCGCCTAGGATTGCCCTCTAGCATTGAGATGAAAATTCCTCGAGCGGAAGAGCGTACTCAGAACCCTCCAACCGACATTATGACTCTCTCGGAGAGTTGTTTGAAGTCCGGGTTTCGCTTTCCTCCCTCGGAGGAGGCTATTGAGGTGTTTCGGTTCTGCGGTGTTCCGATTACCCAGTTCACCCTAGCTGGGATGGCGAGGATAATGGGGATGATAGTGTTCTTCCGAGAGCACATCGTGCGATTTTCTCTGGAGGTCTTCAGAGACTGGTGCGAGATTTTTACCGACCCATGTGGTCGTATTGAAGTTCGAAGTAACAAGAGCTGGTTCCATTTTGGGGAAAAGAGCGACTATCGACATGGGAATACCCTTTATGGGTATGTCCGGAATCATTGGGAATTGCCTCGGGCAGGGGTAGCCCGGTAAGGTGTCTTGAAATGAAGGTCATGAGCTCCTTTTATAGCCTCGGGCAGGGGTAGCCCGGTAATTTCGCCGGTGTAACCACCGTAACCACCTGACGAGCGAATCACGTTTGTCAATTTGGAGCACACTGATTGCCATTTTTCGTAAATGACCATCTCGCCCTTCGTGCAGTTTGGGCAGGTTGGGCAGTTCGGGCAGCTTCGTTGACGGCGATGAAGGAGACAAACAAGACCTGTAATCTGAGAAATTAAGAAAAGTTATCTATCGCGCGCGTCGGGAATGTGAATGTGTTCTGAGCGCGCAATGAATGCGAGAGCGTTCTGGGCGTGCAACGAACATGAGAGCATTCTGAGCGCGCGTAACGAGCACGAGAGTGTTCTGGGCGCGCAACGAACAGGAGATCATTCTGAGCGCACAACGAACACGAGAGCGTTCTGGGCGCGCAACGAACATGAGATCGTTCTGAGCGCGCAACGAACACGGAATTGTTCTGGGCACGCAACGAACATGAGATCGTTATGAGCGCGCAACGAGCACGAGAGCATTCTTAGCGAACGAAGAACCAAGGGAACAGACGAGCGTCGTCGGAGAGCTGTCGTTATGAAAACGAGGATGCGTCCTCCGAAGATCGCATTATTCGGGAAATGGGAACATGTGCCCCCTAAGGGAAAACGGGCTCTAACCGCGCCTGCCGAGGGGGGGTGCGATTTCGGTCGCAACCCCCGCAAGGCGCGGGGGGGATTGGCCGCACCCCATCATGGGGGGTGCGTCTTGGTCGCATCCCCCATGCAGGGGTGCTCCTTGTAGTTCATCCAACAGCTCCTGGATGAGGGGGATCAGGTACTTGTCGGGGATCGTGAGCCTTTTCAGCTCCCGATTGTCCACACAAAATCTCCAGTTGTCATTCTTCTTTCACACCAGGAGAACCAGGCTGGAGAAAGGGCTCGCACTCGGCTGGATGATGTCCGTCGTAAGCATCTCGGCGACCATGGTCTCCATCGCGGTCTTCTGATCATGGTCGTAACGATACGGGCGGACAGAGACCGCATATACCCATGGTTGTAGAAGTGATCAAAGGCCCAGTTCGGTGAAAGCTCGTGTGGTGTGGAAAAGAGGGGTTCATGCTTGTCCAAGAGTCGCTGGATGTCGACGTGCGGAACAGGCGGTACCTGAGGGGATGCCGCCTCCATGTGCCATAGGAGGATGCTGAAGTCTGGGTCGGTCGTCCGCAGAATAGAGTGTAAGCCATCCGGAGAACGAGCCAAGGAGTCCCCCTGCAGTCGGTGACTGGTGCCCGGCGCTTCGAAGACCATGGTGAGGCGATCCCAATTGTGTTGGATGTCACATAACGTGCACAGCCAGACCACGCCAAGGATGGAATCAAGGTCGCCAAGTCCGAAGATGTAGAAATCAGTCGTACCCGAATAAGAACCGATCGTGAGGGGCATCCCAAAGCAGCGGCCCACCGTTTGTGCGCAACGGCTGTCGCCGAGGCACACGTGAAAGCCCGGGGCGGGCACCACTAGAAGCTGAAGCTCCGTCACGAGGGCTTGGGAGATGAAATTGTGGCTTGCCCCGTTGTCGATCATCAGGACTACTGAGCGGTCGCGAAGGGCCTCCAGCTTCATGGTACAGGGTCCCGTCACGCCCCGCACTGAGTAATAGGAGACCTAGAGGCGGTGGAGTAGAGTTGGTGGGCTCGGATCGAGGTCGCCTTCATCTAAGTCCAGGGCATCAAAGTCTGCAATGCCGATGTCGTCATCTTCGCCCCCGAGGAGCATTTTGAAATCTTTGTTCGGGCATATATGAGTAGGGGAGTACGGACCTTTGCAGCAAAAACAAAGGTCCTTGCCGCAAAGGTCCAAATACTCAACCTAAGAGATCCTATGCACCAGCATCTTGGCTCAGGGAGGTGCTGAAGGTGGTCGCGGTGGAGGCCGGACCGGGGCAGTATAGGGTTCGGCTGGAAGACGAAGCGGGAGTGCCAGTGTCTTGAATGAGTCTGGGCGAGAAGAGGAGGAAGCGCTGGAGGAATGGAGGGTCGGAGTAGAGGTCAGGGTGGCAAAATCCTCTTCGACGTAGCGAGATTGCTCCATAGCTCGAGTAAGCGTAGTCGGTTCATGCACCCGTACACGGGCCCGGATGTGCGGCCGTAGGCCGGCAAATAAAGTGCCCAAGTAGTGGCATGCCGACAAGCCCGAAACATGTGTGGCCACCTCGATGAAAGCATCGATGTAGGAATCAACGGCGTCCGTTTGACGAACGTTGCTCAGACGTTCGAAAGTGTTGTCGGAATGGTGCGTGTCGTAACGATGGAGTAGCTAGTCCTTGAGGGCCGTCCAGGAGAGAGTGGGTGTGGACTGGCGAAGCCAACGAACCCAGTAGAGGGTCGAGCCCTCCATGTAGATCATCGCAATGGGCACCTTTTGGGCTTCAGGGGTGCCCTGGAGGTCAAAATATTGCTCTGTGCGGGTTAACCAGCCCATGAGATCAATTCCATCAAACACAGGGATGTCGACGTAGGTGAGGAGCCGACGGGTGACTAAAGGGCGCGGGAAACCCTAGCGGGTCAACAACGCTGCTGGGAGAGGCAATAGAGGGGGATGTCGAGGCTGGTGGCAGTGATAGCGTAGCTGGCAGAGCAGAGAGGAGCGAGTGAATCTCCCAGATGCAACATGGAGGTCGGAGAGAGTCCTATCGACTTGATTCATTCGGTCGAAAAGGCCTTCCACCGAGGGGTGGTTGTTTTTGTCACGAGCAGCCATGCGGCACGTCAAGGGCATGCGCAAAAGTCAAAGGAAGAGGCAGATTAAGCGACTGGGGACGGAGGCCGAAGGAAAAAAGGCATCGTCGCGTGCGAAGGCGGACATCTGCGCAGCAGCAGGCGACAGAAAGGTCGAGGAGGGGTGTCGGCGCGGAAACAACGTCGAGAGGAATGGGTTGCGCAAAGGCATACGACAGGGAGGTGACACGGGGAAGCCGGCGGGCAGAGACGAAAGCTTGCGGGTTGTCGGGGTTACGCGGAACCAGTGTGGTGCGCGCGGCGCGTCGAGAGGAATGGGCGGCGTAAACTGCAATCGGACCAAATTGATAGAAGCGAACGAATAGGGCTACGCTGGGTCGTATCCCTCCTCTAATTTCTTACATTCCAAGATAAAACATCCGTGCCTTCAAAATATGTCCCCCCCCCCCCCCCCCCTATATAAAGGGAGGCCCATTACATAATAAGAAAAACGCACAACAAGATAACGAAAATACAAAAAGTCCCAATGCTTCATCCCGGCGCACCCTCAAACCGCGCCCGGATCCCGTGCGCGCCTCGTGTAAACCCTTGCGTAGCACTTGCCGATGATAGGATCTTCCGCACTCGTATCAGTAATTTCATGCTATCATATTCAGATTCAACGAACTAAATGTTGTTGAACCAATAGCAGTACCAGAATGCTTCTTTATAATCAAGAGAACCCAAAGAGACGAATTTTTTTCTTCAAATTAGAAACATGCATGGCATCTCCAAAAGTCCTATGTCATCCTGCATTTTGTTTCCAAGTGTCCCGATCAGAAAACATTTCCATGGAATTTCTTTTTCCAATATACGAAGTTTGCAGCAGATTTATATGTGGAGAACTAATCCATATGGTGACAAACGCATATAATAAGTACAGCCTTAATCAAAGAACCAACTCATTTCAATGACTATCTCTGTCACTCACAAAAAGGAGAAAATCAGAATAACTCATTTTCTACAACACTGAATTCTTCAATCTTTTCCTCCACATGCTTGGGGCTCAGTGTCAATTTCATCCATTTGTCTTTTAAACTTGTAGCATCATCTTTAGTTTGTCATTTCTTCTTATTACAGTAATTACAAATCAAAATTCTATGCTAATTTGAATGAGGCCAGTTTTTATCATTTCTAAAATTTATTTTCTTGCACCTCCCTCTAGCCAACAAACCAACAGTAATAAGCACTTTGATTATCTTTCTCATTTGATGTCAAAATGCTCTACAAATTGGTTTTGACATCTTCAATAAGATTGATATTCATTCTCAAAAATAACTCTATCATAAAGCATAATCTCTCTAATCATTATCTTCATTCCCATTTTTAACATCAATTCTGTGAAAATCAGAGTAACAATTAAAAATTCACTAATGTGAGATTTTCATGCATAACATGTATATTACTTCAACTGGAGCAAATCTGCAGGAGATTTAATATGATAAAAATGTCAATTTCAACAACAAATCAGCAGAAAAAAGGCAAAATAAATAATACCCATCCAATAATACTTTTGAGATATTGCCTGTGAAATTGTTCTCTAAGACCATCTCAATCATTTTATATCTAAGGGAACACATTGTTACCGGGAGGTGGAGCTGGAGGTGGAGGCAGAGATACAAGGGAGCCGAGCTCAACTCATAGAAAATGCGATGAGGGAGGAAGAAGGAGAGTTTTGCTCAACTGTAACCCTAAAATGGGAATGAAGAGGTAAGAACTAAAGAGAGAGGGAAAAAATTTATAATTTCATCCATAATAACCCATTGACCCAAGGGGACTTTTAAATAGAGATTACATGACTCAGATATATTACCAAAAGACCCTTCATGAAATAGAAGACCCAAAAATCGTAAAAACTCTAAAGACCGGAACTTAATAATGACGATACTAACATGACAATTAATAATACATTTACAAAATTAAGTGTTATGGACCCACGTTGGGGGTGAACATATTAACGTTGTGTTCAATCCTCCAAGGAGTGATCATAATTTTAATGTGCACTCATAATTTGAATTTGCACATTATCGTACTTTTATGTTTTAGTTTTTGCGCAAGCTCTATTTTTATCTCACTTGTGTTATGGCCCAAATGAGGGGCTCTGTAACCGGGTTGGTTGAACCCCTACTTGTGATGGTTTGGAATCTTGAGAAAATTAAGAAGTTATTATTCCAAATTCTCTCTCTCTTCTCATTCCCTTTTCCCTCTCTCTCTCTCTCCCCTTTCTTTGACTTTCCCCCAACATTTCCGATCTCGCGGATCCCGCAAGCCGCTCGATGGAAACGATCGATCCACTGATTCTAGCGCTCGCAACAGTCGCTCCTCGCACCTCTCTCCTCCGATCAACTCCTCCACAACCATAGCTCCACCGGGATCCAAGAAGGGGGACTCAAATCCCGCAAGGGACTTATCCCATGTCCGCCCTATCACTCGATCTCAAGTCGGGACACACAACAACTTGGTATAAGAGTCACTCCTCGCCGACGCCGACGACATCCTCCCCCCTCTACCGACTTCAACACGGTCGTTTCTCACCCAGTTTGCTGACGGTTCCGCCCCCGCGCCGCGCCTGCCTCTGTGCACCCGTGTGGGGGCTGATTGCCCTCCGGCCAGCCCCCACTCAGTCCGTGCTTGCGATTCCAGGCTATTGCCTCTGTCGCGCCCTTCCCAACCGTCGTGTGCAACCGTGGAAGACGGCGGCGTGACCATGACTCAATTGATGGAGATGTTCCAATCGCTCGTGACCTCCCTCCACGCCCGGATAGGCTACATCCAGCCCCCACCCCACCACTGCGTGCATCCGGCTCCTCAAATGATGCCCCCTACAGCACCCACCGCACCAAGCAAGGCCACCCTGGCATTCCTAGCTATGTCAAAATGGATTTCCTCATTTTTGAAGGCCGCAAAGACCCCCTCGTGTGGCTCACCAACTGTGAGCTCTTCTTCACAAACCAACAGACACCGTTGGAGGACCACATTGGCATTGCCTCCTTCCATCTCATGGGCCCAACTAATCCTTGATTCACTCAACTCCAAAGGGAGCGACCCCAACCCACCTGCGAGAAGTTCAAGGACTCTTGCATGCTCCGTTTCGGGCCTCTGTTACGCAGCAAACCCCTTGGCAACCTCATTGCCCAAAAACAAACGGGCCCCATCGACGACTACTTGGAGAAGCTCCAGGTTCTGTTAGCGCGTGCTCCTTATGTGAGCCCCACCCAGCAGGTTCCAAGTCCCTCCAGACCTCACAATTATGATGAGTATCGCACGGGTCTGTGAGAAGCGTCAACTCTTAGACCGACCCAAAGGCAGCCACATGGATACGGCAGGACCTTTCCAATGTAGAAGCACCCCAGGGAAACTGCCTCTTGGCACATCTAAGGTGGCCAATTCGAGCCGCCCACCTTTTCATCGACGCCACTTCACCTCTGAAGAGGCTGACCGCCGCACCAAGGGCCTCTGTTTCAATTGTGGCGAGACTTTCGGGTCAGGCCACTGATGCAAGCGTCTCTTCTGGGTGGAAGTGGACGACCCTTCAGATGATGACGATGATGATGCAGACACGGGAGTTCCAGAGATTTCCTTTCATGCCATCTCCGGGCCTCAGGAGGGTGAATATGATCCAAATGGTCTTCACACTCGGGGGACAGGACTCCTTGCACAGGCAGTACGCACTGCTTCATCAGCCAGACTGCCGCCGCCCGACTTCACCTTCATGTCACACCTCGCAATCATGTGCGTGTTTGTTGCCAACGACACCAGATGGAGTGCACAGCCTCCCCTCGTGGTCGTCCGGTCATACCGTTATCCCTTCCTACAGAAAGATGAGATTGAACGGCAGTACACCGTTATGCTTAAGTAGGGGATCATCCGACGCAGCGTCTCCCCGTTCTCTTTGCCGGTCCTTTTAGTGCACAAAAAGGATGGCACGTGGAATTTTTGCGTAGACTACAGAGAGTTGAATGTCAAGAAGGTAAAGGATAAATTTCTCATTCCTGTGGTGGAGGAGCTTCTGGATGAGTTGAATGGCGCGCCCATTTCTTCTCCAAGATGGACTTGTACTCAGACTATCATCAAGTGGGCATGGCGACCGCCGATGTAGAGAAGACGGCCTTCATGACACACCACAACCACTTTGAATTCTTTGTTATAACTTTCGGGCTCACGAATGCCCCCCTCTAGTTTTCAAGCCCTGATGAATGAGGTATTCCAACCCCTGCTTCGTAAGTCCATACTTGTGTTTTTTGACGACATTTTGGTGTACAGTAAGTCATGGGTTGAGCATTTACAACAACTCCGCATAGTTCTCCAGCTGATCCACCGCTTAGTTCTCGAGGCCACGAAGTGCTCCTTCGACACGGGTAGCGTCGCCTACTTAGTCCACGTGGTGCGGGCTCAGGGAGCCTCACCCGATTCAGAGAAAATCTAGGGCACAACCACTTGGCCCGGGTTTCTTGTCTCACCGGTTACTACCACCGCTTTATCAGGGGCTACAGTACCATTGTCGAGCAATTGGTGGCTTTCTTGCGGAAGAATGCATTTGTTTGGGGTGACACCACCACAACGGCTTTTCAAGAGCTCCAACATACCTTAGTTTCCGCACCACGCCCGTCTTGCGCCTTCCTAATTTTTCACAAGAGTTTCACGTGGAGTTCGACGCCTCGAGCCAGGGTTGTGTGGTCGTATGCAACAAAAGGGACACCACATTGCGTATTTCAGTCACAAGACAACGCTTCACCTTCAGATGTTACCAGTGTATGAATAGGAGTTCATAGGCTTCGCCAAGGTCATACAACATTGGCGGGCCTATCTATGGGGGCGCACTTTTGTGATTCGTACTGACCACTTCAACCCAAGTACATTCTTGAGGAGCGTCTCACTACAGTGTCGCAGCAACGATGCGTCAGCAAACTCATCGGATTTGATTTCCATGTGGAATACAAGTTGGGGGGCCATGAACGTGCAGCTGATTCTCTGTCCTGCCAGGAGCATTCCGCCGAGGGCACTCTCTTCTCCATCTCCTGCACCACAACCACATTCCTCTCCGGCTTGCACCACGAGATCCAGACTTCTCCGGCTTTATCTGAGCTCCACCACCGCATTGATGAGGGCCTTTTGCCTCATTGTAGGACCGCTGGTGAGGCTCTCATCTTCTACAAGGACCGACTATACTTGGAGCAGTCCACTTCCCCCGTGTTCCCACCATTTTGTAGGACATTCATGGTCGAGGACATGAAGGGGGGCACAAGACCATGCAGCGCATTCGCACGGAGTTCTTTTGGAAGGGCCCACATCACAGGGTGCAAGACTTCATTGCAGCCTGCCATGTTTTCCAGAAGAACAAGACAAACCATCTCGTTCCTGCGGGCTTATTGCAGTCGTTGCAGGTTTCGACTCAGATCTGGGCGGACATGTCCATGAATTTCATAGAACGGTTGCTCACCTCCAAGGTCAAGACCGTCCTTATGGTCATCGTCGATTGTTTCTCCAAGAGGCGCACTTCATTGCCTTTGTCCGGCCCCTTGTTGTTGAGACAGACGCATGGATTTTCTTCGACGGGGTGTTTCGTCTACATGGGATGTCGAAGAACATCGTATCCGACCGCGACAAGATTTTTACTAACCAGTTTTGGAATGAGCTTTTCACTCTTAGCGGCACCTAATTGACCTTCACCGCCTACCAACTACAATTCAATAGGCAGACCGAGGTGGTAAACTGCACAGTGGAAATGTACCTACGTTGCATTACACAGGATCGTCCCAAAGACTGCGTCAGGTGGTCACCTTGGGGGTCGAATAATGCTACAACACCTTTTTCCGCACCGCGTTACAGACAACACCCTTCCGATTGATTTATGGGAGGGATCCTCTCCGCCTACTATCTTACGACAGGGGCACCACCGTGCTTGAGATCGTCGACCGAAATCTCCACGATCGAGATCAGATTTTAACTACCGCACAGGAGCGTCTCCACCTAGGTCAACACCGCATGGAAGTTGCATACAACAAGGGCCATTGAGAGCTTTCCTTCGCCATCAGTGATTGGTTTTGTCTAAAATGTCGGTCTTACCGCCAGGCTTTTTCCTTCACCCCTCCCTCCAACAAATTTGGCCTCAAATATTACGGCCCCTTTCAGATCCTCCAACGCATCGGCAAGGTAGCATATCAACTCCAACTCCCACTAGAGGCTCGCATACATGACGTCTTCCATGTGTCTCAACTGAAGCCACTCGCGGGCGCCCCTCCAACTGAGCCATTGGTTCGCTTGCCACCACAACTTGAGGAAAAGCTACCTCATGACGGGGAAGGGAAATGCTATGGACCCACGTTGGGGGCGAACATATCAGCGTCGCATTCAATCCTCCAATGAGTGGTCGTAATTTTAATTCGCACTCATAATTTGAATTCGCACGTTATCATACTTTTATGTTTTAATTTTTAAGCACGATCAATTTTTATCTCACTTGTGTTATAGTCCAAATAGGATTAAATTGGTCATAGGAAACTATTAATAACCACAAATAGAATTAAGTGAAACTACTAAAGTGCAATTTTGGGAAGATTTTTAGTAAGGGAAATGATGCAACCTGAGTCGCATCGTATTTTTTTTCATGCATTTTATTTTGTGAGTCGCGCATGTTGGAGTTTTGCTTTTCGCGCATACTATTAGCGCATATGTGTTTGTTTTGCGCATGTCATTCGCGCACGTTTTGTCGGCTTATTGGCGTGACCAACCAATAAGACCTTAAATAAAAGGTCCGTCAATTTATGTAGGTATTAATTAGAGCAAGCTTTGAAAAGTCACATTTTATTAAGTAATTAAGGTAATATATTTCTGAAATTACTCTTAAATATATTGATTTCAGAAATTATAGTTATTAATATTACAATTAATTGGGAATTCCAAATGAGCAGACATCTTCATTTAACCCCCATTAATCCATTAATTCCCTGTGTCGTTTCTGTTTTGTCCTTTGAAAAACTTCCCCCCATTCAATACCCATATTAAATTCTGATATTTCTTTCTGATTAATACCAAACAGAGAAATTTATGTACAATCAGTTATAATTCTTCTGTTCAATGCCCTCTTAGCTCCATCAGTTCTGAACCGCCCCTCCTGATTCAATACCCTATTAAAGTCTGAAATCTCTTATAAAATGACTGTCTCGTACCTGTTGAAGGAGGCTGGAAAATAGAAGACGACGAGACTGAAACTGTCTTCGTCGTTTTCTCAAATCCAGTGTGCCTCCCACTCGAATACTTCTCCTCGGACGTCGACGAGTCTCCCTGAGGCAGGACAGCCACCGGCGAGTTTTTTCCGAATGAACACCGTCGGGAACGAGAGGCTCTGAACCGCCGGGCCTGAACTCCCTCCATTTTCCTTCAGAGCACCCCCTTTCCAGTCATCCGCTGCTCCTTTCCCTATGGCTGCCAGCCATTTCTGCCGTGCCAAGAAGGATTCCTAGCCTCTGAGCAGAGACCCTACTTGTCCAGTAAAGCTCCGTCGTTGTTTCATGGTTTGACCCTTCATTCCAGCCACTTGGCTGACGGTATGACCCACAACTTGTCCCTTTGCTCAATATTGTTAGTTTACTTTTATGCTTAATATGTATGAACTTAAAATTCAGAGCTTGCTTTAATTCTTGTCTACATAGTTGATGTTTTCTTCTAATCCATTGTTTCTTGTTGTTTCAAGTTGACGCCTGTGGATTGATAAGTTATGTTACTCATCGCTCGAAAGTTAGCACATAAGAGTGCCTGTGAATCCTAGGTTGACGCTCGACTGATAAAGCTCTTGAAATTCTCGCTCGCGTCACAATTTTTAAAACAAAACTCACTTTAACATTTAAAATATAAATATGCAATTTTAGAATACATCAGTTTGGTATCAGAGGGAGGTTAGATTCACTTCTACCGTGAATCGACGATCTTGATCTTGTTAGGAAATTTTGTTTTTTTTAAAAAAAATTCTTTTTAAAAAAAATTAAGTTAAAAAAAAAAATTTAATGGAGAATTTTGACGAGCGTCTTAAAAAGTTAATGAAAAACGTTGAAATTCTCTCCGCCATTATTAAATATGAAGTGAACGAGATGTAGACTACGATAAAAAGACTCGATGCGAGAATACCCAAGCCTTATGTATTTCCTGGTTACCTCCCAACTCCATATCAACAAGTTGAACCCGGGCTTCCAAATCTTAATAGTCGTCTTTCTAGGCTCGATGTTTTCCCCACGAGCACTATGTCCCCACTTGTCACCACTGAAACACTCCCTTCAGTCGACGAGGTTATTCCTGAGGCCCCTCTCCAGGAAGAACACACTAGTGATGTGTCACCCACCTTGGTTGACACAATCTCGATCTCACCTCTACCAGAGAAGGGATTGGCTAGTGAAGAGTCGCTCATCTTAGAGGGCATAGACTCGTTCTTCGTTAATCCCGAATCACCTAGCCCACTGCAGTCGCGCACCCCTGAGGCCGCAGACATGGTGCTTGGTGGCCACTCGCTAGTGACAATCGAGTCACCTCCCTTTATAGACTTTGTTTTCGGTGACCGCTCTTTTAGTTATTTTCATTTTCCTATTATTATTGGAGAGTGCGTTAAGTTTCAATTTATCAGTTTTTTCACGCCTAGTCATGTTAAGAGGGCATTCACGAACCCTAGGATTTTCACTCCTCATAAGGATACGCGCTTTAAAGGTTTTCTTTGGAAAATTTTAAATGTTAGATTTGGGATCCTTTTAAAATTTTGTGACTCTGGTGGGAATTCAGCGGGTATAATCATGGAGATAATTGATCTTGGCTTAGTAGATGCTCGTAAGTGTCTAGCAGGAGAGTGTATGATGCGATATGACTTACTGATTCCACAGGTTGATCCTACTTTCTCTCTACCTTGCTTCTTACCTTGCTTTTTCAATCTACCGTCTCTTCTACTTTGTATTTCTCTCCTATTTGATGCTCTGATTTTTATTGGTCAATTAAATATTTTGCATAAAATTATGACTAACAATTTGCGAGCATCTTCGGGAATCAATAATTCCACGGTTGATTTTCTCCCCTGGGATCATATTTTTCCGAAGGAGATGAGTTGTCTGCCTATTTCAGGAACGAGACTTTACCTACAGATTTTGGTTATTCAGCAGCAGAAAGGTGGAGGCACAATATTTCTCAGATCGACATTTTCTTCTTGCAGGTTTCATCACAGTCTCGACGGGGTCGAGCTCTTTCAACCCCGGGAGAATTGATGCAACCTGAGTCGCATCGTATTTTTTTTCATGCATTTTATTTTGTGAGTCGCGCATGTTGGAGTTTTGCTTTTCGCGCATACTATTAGCGCATATGTGTTTGTTTTGCGCATGTCATTCGCGCACGTTTTGTCGGCTTATTGGCGTGACCAACCAATAAGACCTTAAATAAAAGGTCCGTCAATTTATGTAGGTATTAATTAGAGCAAGCTTTGAAAAGTCACATTTTATTAAGTAATTAAGGTAATATATTTCTGAAATTACTCTTAAATATATTGATTTCAGAAATTATAGTTATTAATATTACAATTAATTGGGAATTCCAAATGAGCAGCCATCTTCATTTAACCCCCATTAATCCATTAATTCCCTGTGTCGTTTCTGTTTTGTCCTTTGGAAAACTTCCCCCCATTCAATACCCATATTAAATTCTGATATTTCTTTCTGATTAATACCAAACAGAGAAATGTATGTACAATCAGTTATAATTTTTCTGTTCAATGCCCTCTTAGCTCCATCAGTTCTGAACCGCCCCTCCTGATTCAATACCCTATTAAAGTCTGAAATCTCTTATAAAATGACTGTCCCGTACCTGTTGAAGGAGGCTGGAAAATAGAAGACGACGAGACTGAAACTGTCTTCGTCGTTTTCTCAAATCCAGTGTGCCTCCCACTCGAATACTTCTCCTCGGACGTCGACGAGTCTCCCTGAGGCAGGACAGCCACCGGCGAGTTTTTTCCGAATGAACACCGTCGGGAACGAGAGGCTCTGAACCGCCGGGCCTGAACTCCCTCCATTTTCCTTCAGAGCACCCCCTTTCCAGTCATCCGCTGCTCCTTTCCCTATGGCTGCCAGCCATTTCTGCCGTGCCAAGAAGGATTCCTAGCCTCTGAGCAGAGACCCTACTTGTCCAGTAAAGCTCCGTCGTTGTTTCATGGTTTGACCCTTCATTCCAGCCACTTGGCTGACGGTATGACCCACAACTTGTCTCTTTGCTCAATATTGTTAGTTTACTTTTATGCTTAATATGTATGAACTTAAAATTCAGAGCTTGCTTTAATTCTTGTCTACATAGTTGATGTTTTCTTCTAATCCATTGTTTCTTGTTGTTTCAAGTTGACGCCTGTGGATTGATAAGTTATGTTACTCATCGCTCGAAAGTTAGCACATAAGAGTGCCTGTGAATCCTAGGTTGACGCTCGACTGATAAAGCTCTTGAAATTCTCGCTCGCGTCACAATTTTTAAAACAAAACTCACTTTAACATTTAAAATATAAATATGCAATTTTAGAATACATCAGGAAATCTTACAAAGAGAGGAGATTTTCATAGGAGACGACTTAAATGGACATATAGGGAAAGAATATACATATTACACATCCGTTCATTGAGGATTTGGGTATGGAGAAAGAAATGAAGGAAGAACAATTTTAGACTTTGTCACATAAGTTAATTGTGACAAATACGTTTTTCATGAATAGGGAAGAACATTTAACTACGTTTAAAAGCGGACTAGTCACAAATTGATTATTTTATGACTCACAAAATGAATAAAATGATTTGTAAGGATTGCAAAGTCATACTAGGAGAAAGTTTGACAACACAACATAGGTTACTGATGTTGGACGTGCAAATTAAATATAATAAATTTAAGACAAAGACCAAAGTGTTGCCAAAAAATCGGTGGTGAAACTTGAAGATGAAAAAACAGGTTGCTTTCAAGACAGCAGTTATGGAACAACTAGTTGATGATCCTTATGTTGATCCTAGTGTCTTATGGGAAGTTATGTCTTCATATTTAATGATAAGTAGAAAGAACGTATTTGGAGAATCAAAAGGTCGTGCGCCCCTAAATAAAGAATCTTTGTGATGGAAAGAGGAAGTGCAAGACAAAATGAGGGCAAAGAGAGACAGCTATAAAACACTCTACGCTTGTAGGAATGATGAAAACTTAGCAAGGTATAATGTCGCCAAGAAAGAAGCTAAAAATGCAATAAGTAAAGCAAGAAGTCAAGCTTATGAAAAAATTTATAAGCGACGAGATACCAAAGATGGAGAGTGTGATATACATAAAATTGCTCGAGCTAGAGAGAGGAAGACAAGAGATTTAAGCCAAGTTAAATGCGTAAAAGATGAAACAGATATAATTTTGACGGATGACGTGACTATTAAAAAGTGATGGAAAATATATTTTTACCAACTCTATAATGAAACAAAAGACAATAAACTGAACTTGAAAGAGTTAAGTAAATCGGAGGAGTATAGGAACATAATGTTTTATCGACAAATTCAAGTATCAGAGGTAAATGATGCTCTAAAGAAGATGAAAAATGAAAAAGCGGTTGGGCCAGACGATATACTCATCGAAGTATGGAAATGTCTAGGTAAAGAAGGAATTTTGTAGCTTGCATATTTATTCAATAAGATGCTGAAGTCAAAAAGGATGTCGGACCAATGGAGAGAAAGTATCTTGGTACATTTGTATAAAAACAAAGAAGATATACAAAATTGTGTTAATTATAGAGGAATTAAATTAATGAGTCATACCATGAAACTGTGAAAACGAGTAATAGAAAGAAGATTAAGACGAGAGACTAGCATCTCGGAGAATCAATTTAGATTCATGTCAGGGTGGTCGACCATGGAAGGTATACATCCCTTGAGGAGACTTTTTGACAATTATCGAGAAAGAAAATAAGATTTGCATATGTTGTTTATCGATCTTGAGAAGGCTTATGATAAGGTTCCAAGAGAGATCTTATGGAGAGTCATAGAAAAGAAAAGTGCAAATGTACCATACATTAACATAATCAAAGATATGCAAACAAATTCAGTGACGAGGGTGAGGACATCTGGAGGATGAACACAGGAATTCTCTATCACTGTTGGCTTACATCAAGGTTCAGCTTTAAGCCCTTATCTCTTTACCCTTATCTTAGATGAGATCACCGGACATATCCAACAAGCAATACCTTGGTGTTTATTGTTTGCGGATGATATCGTTTTGGTCGATGAGACGCGCGAGGGTGTAAACGCGAAACTTGAATCTTGGCGAGACACTTTAGAAAAGAAGGGTAGAGTATGTGGAGCTTAAATTTAGCCGTGCAAGAAGGACAGATGACTTCGTTATTAAGTTGGGTGATCAAGATATTCCCGCAATAAGTGGAAATATATTGGATTGATAGTTCAAAAAGATAGAGGTGTTGATAAAGATGTGAAACATAGAATTCAAGCAGGTTGGTTGAAGTGGAGAGGCACGTCAGGGATCTTATGTGATCGTAAAGTACCATTAAAACTTAAAGGCAAGTTTTACCGTACTGCAATTAGACCAGCGATGCTCTATGATTCTGAGTGTTGGGCAGTGAATTGTGTACATGATCAAAAAATGGGAGTTGCGGAGATGAGAATGCTTAAGTGGATGTGTGGACACACTAGACTAGATAAAATTAGGAATGAATGTAATAGGGATAATACAGGAGTGGCACTAATTGCAGAGAAGATGCGAGAAACTCGACTAAGATGGTTTGGACACGTACGAAAGAGACCACTAGAGGCACCCGTTAGCGTTGTGAGAGGTTAGTCATTAGGCGTGTTAAACGGGGGAGGTGTAGACCAATAAAAACTTGGAATGAGACTATAAGGAAAGACATGATGTACTTAGGCATTAGTGAGATTATGACTAAAGATATGGCACAATGGCGACAAAGGATCCATATAGCCGACCCCAATATAGTGGGACAAAGGCATGAGTGTTGTTGTTGTTGTTTTTGTGTTATAGTCCAAGTGAGGGACACTTGAACCGGGTTGAACCCCTACTTATGATGGTTTGGACTCTTGAGAAAATTAAGAAGTTGTTATTCCAAATTCGCTTTCTATCTCTTCTCATTTCCTTTTCCCCCTCTCTCTCCCTCTCTACCCTTTCCCCGATTATTCCTATCTCACGGAACCCGCAAGTCGCAAGACGGAAACACTCAATCTGCCGATTCCAGCGCTAGCACCGGTCGCTCCACCGTGATCTAAGAAGGGTTATTCACGGGATCTAAGAAGGGTTATTCACGGGATCTAAGAAGGGTTATTCACAGGATCTAAGAAGGGGGACTCAAATCCCTTAAGGGGATTCTCTCTTGTCCACCGTATCACTCGATCGCAAGTCAGGACACACAACATTAACATCCAACCAGCCCTTCAAATCGAACATGTACTCAAACTCGAACTATGCTTACACGACCTTATAATCTGGCTCTTTGATTTCCCGCCAGAACAACTCCTTGTAACATGTTGATATAGCGGAGGCTGCATCGAGTGGCAAGCCATCAATGTGCTCACAGATATAGATGCCACGAAGGATTGCAGGGATCTGGCGTGACGGAGGAGCTTGCTGAGGAAAGACTAACATGCATAATATTTGGAGTCGAAGCAAGTGTGCCCGGTGGGCGATTGAGGTCGAAGGAGAACCCTGCTGAATGTGAGCCGCGGCGTCGGATGCTCTAGAGGGGCAGACGGAACAGGTGACTGGAGCAGAGGGCGTTGGATGGAGTCGGTAAGGACTGATGGTGATGGTATCGGCTGTGTGAATTGTGGGGAGGGAACAACCAGACGAGATGGTGGGGCAACAAGAATTGCAGAGATGGGTGGAGCTTCTTTGAGCGCTACTAAGATCATGACTACTCCGGCGAAATTGGACCCGAAGTGTCCAAACACTGCTAGCCCGTTAATGTTGCTGGTGAGTCATGAAATCATGACTTGGTGGGATGCCAACATCTCCAATAACAGCTGAAACATCGAGCGGAGGACAATTTGCTTTTCAGGGCTCATCTCCATGCCAAAGAATTTAGTTAATCAATTAATTTTAATGAAAATTAATTAATTAATGTGGCCCTCTGTTTTTTTATTTAATTATCAAATTGATTCATTTAATTTGGGCCTGCTGGGTTGAGTAGATCGAGGAAAAACTGGCACAGGGCGAAGCATGCAGTGTGCTACTCGAGAACGGTGAGGCAAGATGATTAATGGCGAGAATTGGCATGCGCATGCAGCTTAGGTGTTCGGTGTCGTCGATTGTGGGGAAGATGTCTACAAGGGTTACGCATATCCCATATGCTTCTCTAGAGGCGGAACGAGGGCTGCTCGAGGGGGGGAAATAACCGAGATCGAAGCAGAGATCCTTCGATGTCGTATGTTATTGTTGGTGACAATGTCGGTGTTGAAGTTGTCCCACAGGGATGCTGGGATGCGCCCCCTTCTCCTGCTCTGGAAGTCGGTGAGGGTCGCGCCCTTTGAGCTGGAGGCCGGCGAGGGCATCAACTTGTTAAACGAGAGTGTATGTTGTCTTCATGAACAACTGGTAGTCGTCAACTACAAACAACGACCTAGAGCGGTTCTTTCTCACCTACGGCTTTCTCTGTTTTGTCGTGGAATCACTTGGATGGCCAAGAAACATTAAATGAAAGAAGGATGGCCCTAAAACCAAGTTGTTACGGGCATACCCGTAACGCCGTCGGGATCTTGTCGAAGATGTTGGTGGAGGCATAGTTACAAGGGAGCCGAGCTCAACCCATGGAGAATGTGAGAAGGAAGAAGGGGAGTTGTTATGGTTTCGAAAATTTAGAGGACGGGGCAGGGAAAACGAGAGAGAGAGGAAATTCAGAAGGGGTAGAGAGAGAAAACACTTCACCATAATACTCAAGCATGCCAAAATACACAAGTCTCCCGGCTTATATACGTGTCGGACAAATACGGATATAACAAAGGCAATTAAGGAAATAACAAAAGCAATGCAGAAAAGAAAATGTCTCCTTGGTACGGCGTCCGCTACGTCGGAACGGCTAACCCGCCGCGCTCCCGGCGTTGGTAAACTCGCCACACCGGAGGTTGCCCTTCGCCCTCGTCTCCCTCGTCGATCACCGTAACAATTCCGCCGTCTGGAAAATTTGTTTTGTCCTCAAGACAAAAGTTCGGGAACTGGTGACGCAAGTCGGCGCGATCTACACACGTCGTCTCCGAGGGTGGAAGTCCCTGCCATAACACTAAGACCTGCTCCACTGGTTGTGATGCACGTTGTATCGTGCGTGTCTCCGTGATGCGTTGTGGCTGGAATGCCGGAGGGGGCCGCGAGGGTCCGGGGGTGGAAGCATCTCCTCGACGGGATGATCGTCAATCACCCGCTTGAGCTGTGATACATGGAACACGGGATGAATGCGGCTCTCCGGAGGTAGGGAGAGGCGGTACGCTTGAGTGCCAACCCGAGCGACGATCTCAAAAGGCCCGTAGAATTTGGCCGCCAACTTGGAGTGAACTCGCGGGGCCACCGTCACCTGGCAGTGTGGCCGGAGTTTGAGGAAGACAGAGTCCACCTCGCTAAACTGGACGTCGCGACGATGGCGGTAGGCCGCGGCCACCATCCGATCTTGTGTCCGCTGGAGGTGCTGGCGCAGCTACTGAAGCATGGTATCACGGTCTCAGAGTAAGTTGTCCACCGCGGCGACCGCACACTCGTCAGGGATGGTGCGGCTCAGAACTGGAGTAGGTCGACCGTAGATTGCCTCAAAGGGTGTAGTGTCGGTGCTGGAGTGGAATGAGATGTTGAAGGAGTATTCGGCCCAGGATAACCACTCGGCCCAAAACCGCGGGTGGTCGCACACGAAACAACGCAGATAAGTCTCAAGGCAGGTTCATGACCTCAGACTGGTCATCCGTCTGCGGGTGGTATGTTGTGCTCATGCGGAGCTTTGTGTCTTGCATCCGGAAGCGCGCCTGCCAGAAGGCACTGAGAAAAAGCGGGTCGCGGTCGCTGATAATGGAGCAAGGGAACCCATGTAGGCGGACTACTCCATCGACGAAGGCAGCGGCCACCCCGGGGGACGTGAATGGGTGGCGGAGCGAGATGAAGTGAGTATACATGGACAGATGGTCCAAAACCACCAGGATGCAGTCCCAGGTCTTGGAGCGGGGTAGACGAGTAATAAACTCCATGGAAATATCTTCCCATACCTGCGTCGGAATGGGGAGGGGCTAGAGAAGTCCCCCCGGAAAAGTCGCCTCGCATTTGGCCCGCTGACATGGTAGGCAGACTGCAACGAAGGCCTTGACCTTCTGGAACATTTTGGTCCAATACAAGGAGGCGGCGAGGCGGCGGTATGTCCTGAAAGCACCAGCGTGACCGCCTTCCGGAGTAGCATGGAACTCGATGAGCAGACGTGGTATCAGCTGTGAAGAGGCAGGCAGTACGAGACGGTCCTGGTAGTAGACGCGGTCGCCCACGAGGTGGTACAGTTGGCAGGCCATAGGGTCTGCCCGGAGAGCTCCCACGATCGTCTGACACGCGGGGTCGGCGGCCACTTCCTGCTGAAGAAATGTTGGCGTCCTCCCAATAAGGTCGTGAGATAGCCGTCAGGCGGGCCATCGGCGGGTGGCGGGAGAGCGCATCAGCCGCTCGGTTGGACGCCCCAGCCCGAAACTCAATGTCGAAGTCATACCCGAGGAGTTTGGCTATCCAGATTTGTTGTGTCGGGGTGGCGATCTTCTAGTGAAGGAGATAGCGCGGGCTATGGTGGTCCATCTGGACGGTGAATTGGCGGCCCAGCAGGTACGGCCGCCAATGTTGAATGGCGAGAACCAGTGTCATCAACTCGAACTCATAGGCGGAGCGGGGTCGAACGGTGGCCGCGAATGTCCGACTGAAATAGGCGATGGGCTGACCGGCTTGCATCAACACGGCACCAACTCCTGACAAAAAGCGTCGCACTCCACAAATGGCTGCGAGAAATCTGGCATGGCCAGGACCGGGGCGGTGCTCAAGGCCCGCTGGAGGGCCCGAAAAGCTTCCATCGCGGAACGTGTCCACTTGAAGGTGTCCGTCTCGGATTTCTTCAGCAAACTGGAGAGTGGCTTGGCGATCTTTCCGTAGTCCCGGATGAAACGACGATAGTATCCTGTGAGGCCCAGAACCCTCTGATGTCGCGGAGGGAGCGAGGCGTGGGCCACTGAAGCACGTCCTGCACCTTTTCCTGGTCCATTGCAACACCGTTGGCGGAGATAGTGTGGCCCAAGTAGCTAACCTCCGTTTGACCGAAGACGCACTTCTTGGGATTTACACAGAAGGAGTTCTCTCGGAGTGTGGTGAAGGCGGCTCGAATGTGGTCCAAATGATCCTGCCATGATGAGCTGTAAACGAGAATATCATCGAAGAACACCAAGATATACCTGCGCAAGACCGGTCGAAACAGGTCGTTCATGGTAGCCTGAAAAGTGGCGGGGGCGTTAGTCAGGTCAAAGGGCATGACTAGGAACTCATAATGGTCATCATGTGTGCAGAATGCTGTCTTGGGAACGTCTTCCTCCCGCACCCATATCTGGTGGTAACCTGCCCGCAGATCCAGCTTCGAGAAAAACACCGCTCCCCGCAGCTCGTTCAAGAGCTCCTGAATGACTGGAATTGGATACTTATCCGGTACGGTAGCCTTGTTGAATTCCCGATAGTCGACACGAAAATGCCAGCTGCCGTCTTTTTTGCGAACACGGAGGACGGGACTCGAGAAGGGGCTGGCGCTGGGATGGATGATGCCTGTTGAGAGCATGTCGCTAACCAAAGTCTCTATCTCGCCCTTTTGGGCGTATCCGTAACGGTATGGCTGAACTGAAATGGCGGACACCCCCTCGCGCAGTGGAATGCGGTGATCCGTAGGTCGAGGAGGGGGAAAACGAGTCTAGTCGGCAAAGAGGTCCGGAAAGCTGTCCAAAATGACCTGAAGAGCCGGGGCGGGGGAGGGGACGGCCTCGGGCCGTCCCGCCACATGCCATAAGGTGGCCGCCCACTCAACATCAGTGGATTTCTGAAGGGATCGAAGAGAGACGGGTCAGCGGAGTAAGGAGGCCTCGCCCTCCAGTAAACATGGTGTCCCTCCACAGAGAAAGTGCATCGTCATGCGGTCCCAATTGACGTTGATGTCCCCAAGAGTCCGAAGCCAAGCCACGCCGAGAATAATATCCACCCCGCCCAGAGGGAAGGCGTAGAAGTCGGCCCAGAAGGGGCTTTGGCCGAGCGTAAGAGTGAGGGTCGCGCATAAGCCATCGGTCGCGCACCGGCGACCGTCCCCCAAGCACATCGTGAAGCGATCGGCGGTCCGCACTGGAAGAGATAAGCGATCCACCAGGCACTGGGAAATAAAATTATGGTTGGCGCCACTATTAATCATGACCACGACGGATGTTCCGTGAAGCGATCCCCGAAGCGTCATCGTCTGAGGGCCCGAAAATCCGCCGACGGCAAAGAGCGAAAGGTCCATGCGGTGAAATTTGGTTGTCGGGGAATCATCGATGGTGGGCTCGAGCTCCAGAGACTCAAAGTCCGCAAGAGACACCTCGGGTTCCTCCTCGCCGATGAGGACCCTAAGGATTTTTAGTGGGCAATCATGCGTGGGGGTATAGGGCTGCTTGCTGCGGAAACACAGGCCCTTAGCACGCAAATCGTTGATTTCCTGGTTCGGGTTGTGGCGGCTGATAGGGAGGGAGAGGTCGGGGTGCCTGTCGCGGCGCCGGTGCTGGAGGTGGTCGGCCTGTGTCCAGGGGGACGGGCCTGAAACTCCGCTTCGACCAAGCGGGCGAGATCCATGGCCTCCGTCATGGAGGGGGGTGTATCCGGGCCCGAATGTGAGGCCGAAGCCCATGCATGAAGAAGTTGAGGTAGTGGTCCGGTGGTAGGCCAGGAACATGTGTGGCGAGGGCGATGAACTCATCGATGTAGTCGTCAAGAGAGTCTGTGTGGCGAACTCCACAGAGCAGCTCGACAGCAATGCTAGAATAGCGTGTATTGTAGCGACTGATGAGTGCTTGCTGGAGGGCCGGCCATTGCAGGGCCGGGTTGGTTTGGCGGAGCCAACGAAACCAATGGAGTGTGGAGCCCTCCATGACAATCATGACCGTACTGACTATTTGTGTCTCAGGTCTCTGCTGAATGTCGAAGAATTGTTCGGCGCGGGCGATCCAACCCAAGGGGTCGGTCGGTGCCGTTGAAGGAAAGCACATTGAGAGAACGGGGACAGCGTCGAGCGGGTAAACCACAGCCGGGATGGTGTCCGGAGGAGCGCCAAGGAGAGACAACGACTCGGCGGCGGAAGCGGCGGAAGTGGAGGGGTGGACGGCCAGCAGGGAGTCGAGTTTGGAGTCCATGCGGAGGACTAGGGCCTGCAGCCTGCAGGGAGGCAATCGAGGTGTCGTGGTTCTCCAAGAGGAGAAGAATGGTTGGATCGGTGGCCGGGAGGGACGGTGTGGTCACCGGGTTGCCCATGGAGCGCAAACGAGGTGGCATGCACGCGGAGGAGAGGCTGGCGGGGCCGAAGGATGACCCAGCAGTGGATGGAATCGGCGTCGGTGCCCGCGAGGGAGGGGCGAAGGGAGCTCGGGCGATGGCGGTAGCGTGCGAGACCTCAACGGAAACCGCGAGGGAGGCGGGTGCAGCACACGAGCGGGAGGGATCGCGTGTACAACACGCGATCGGGACGGCGACTCGGCGATCGGGAGTGAGCGCGGGCGACGAAACTAGAGTTGGAACCTTAGGTCGTTGGATCGGCTTTGAGCGGCGGAGACCGCGGCCGGAAGAGGGCAGGTCGGACCACTTTGTTAGGGTTTCGAAAATTTAGAGAAGGGGGGAGGGAAAAAGAGAGAGAGAGAGAGAGAGAGAGAGAGAGAGAGAGAGAGAGAGAGAGAATTCAGAAGGGGTAGAGAAAGAAAACACTTCACCATAATACTCAAGCATGCCAAAATACACAAGTCTCCCGGCTTATATACGTGTCGGACAAATACGGACATAACAAAGGCACTTAAGGAAATAACAAAAGCAATGCAGAAAAGAAAACACCTGCTCGGTACGGCGTCGGCTACGTCGGAACGGCTCGCCCGCCGCACTCCCGGCGTTGGTAAACTCGTCACACTGGAGGTTGCCCCTCGCCCTCGTCTCCCTCGTCGATCGTCGTAACAAGAGTCTTGCTCAACTCTAACATTAGAATGGGGATAAAGTGGAAAGAACTAAAGAGAGAGGAAGAGAACTTTTTATAATTTCATCAAAAATAATTCATGACTTAATGGGTGGTTTAACTAGAGATTACACCATAACTAAGACAAATTACCAAAAGACCCTACGTGAAATAGAAGACCTTAAATCCGTAATATAATGATGACACTAACACGATAATTAATAATACATTTACAAAATTACTATATAACAACGACTATTGTAGGCCCATAACAGAGCTCTAACAAAATCTCTAAGCCGTCCATTTTTCCAAACCTTGCTCAATGATTCAGTTATTGGGAAGTGAGAAGGCAATGAGTAAAGTAGCAGAACAAAAAAAATTCCATCCCGCAATATAGTTAAAAGAGGAGTAATAATCACAAACTATAAAATATAGGTACAGAGAGTAAAATATTACGTATCATTGTACACGTGTAAAAGAGGAGGAGCCCATTGGTCATCTTAAGAAGCTACTGGACTTATCTTAGGGGCAGAGCGGCCCACTGAGTGGTGCCACTAGCCGGAAGCGAAGGCCTGATCATGGACATGTGACGAGAAATTGCATTGAGACGAGCCGAGTGAGCCGCAAACTGGGATGCCTTCTGCATGGTTCAAGAAAGGTAAGAGAAGAAAGATGAGTAGGAGAGACCATTATTATAGTATAACACATGCAAACATTAATCAGATTTCCAGAGAGAATATAGATAGTTTGAGATTAGTACAAAAACAAGGATTCAAAATTATAATGTTTATATTTTTCCTGTAGATGTAATATCGACATGTGTAGAGCAGGTAATTATATTTGAAACTTGTGTGATATTTGCTCGAATTTTAATGGCCTCAGATTCAAAATGGAGTTGCTTCTCGTCTAAATGGCTCGCTCAAATTAATGTTGATTCAACTCAAAAATTTAGTCAATATATGATAGAGCACAGTATGTGTATGTTAACACAGTTTATGTATTCATAATTAATAATACATAAATAGTATGTGTATACATATAAGTGCATCATAATATAACATTATGAACAAATATAAATACATATATGGTATAGATAATAATAACAATAATGATTCAAAGGCCTTCCCTACAAGTATAACTAGTACCAAAATAGCCTTGAACATATGATTGCTATAGCTGACTCAATACTGGATATAAGAAGTGAATCACTAATTGATTAAGAATTAACAAGCAAGAATACAAACAAGTAGGAAGGACCTCATTCTGGACTGAATTTTAGTTGCAAAGCGCGTAGAATTACTACAACTGTTGAGTGATATTCTCGAAGAAATGAATGGGTCACTTTAGATGTATGTCGTTTGTGATTGTGAAGTTGTACATAGTTTGCAAGCGGGGTAGGGACTTTGTTACATACACGCTTTCGCCCTTGCAACCCCTCATGGGGACACCGGAGTGCGCATTTGTAAGCCACCTTGATTATTTCCTTTGTAATTAATTTGTACTAATTAATTGATTGATATTAATTAATGAATGTTAATTAATATTAATTAGATTATTTAATTTATTAAATCATTTTATATTTTTCATGTATGGTTGCCCTCTCATCTAAATAAGGGGAAGGTGTTTATGTGTGGAGGTATCTTTGGGTGTTCTAGTTCTTTTGGGCTCTCATTTGAGAGAAGTTTCTTGGAGGACCCAACCTCTTTGAGTTTGGTCGGAGCTTGCTCCGAATTGTATCATGTGTTCATTTCAGTTAATGCAATCTGTCTTTGTTTTTATTCTCTCGCTCGCAATTGCAAAAGTTTTTGCTTTGTAAAAATGGTCCGACCTTTCGCCCCCGTCCGCTTGTTCAAAGCTGTCGGGATTCCGTGCGCTTCGCTGCCACCGGCCCCACTCGAGTCCAACCTGCCGCCGAGCCCCCCCCCCCCCCCCCCCCCCTAGTGTCACGCCGACCACCCTCCTTGGCGCCATCGACTGTCGCCTCGACACCGTCGAACGCCGCCTCGACGAACAGTCCGCCTCCTTAGCCTCCCTGGAGGCCTACATGTAGAAGCTTCTTCGGTGATTTAACACCTCGGACCCCCATATGGCCATTCACTCCACTCTGCCAACGCCTCCTCTCCGTTTGTGGGCCACCGCTTCAGCAGCTCCCGCTGTGGCCCTTCCTTCTAGCTTCTCGCCGCCAGGGCAGTTACTGCCCCAGCCCCTTGGTCCGATCCCCGTCAACCTGTGGCTGTCGAACACTCAGCATGTTGTCGTGCCATCGACGATGCCAGTCGACGATGCCAGACGACCGACGACACTCAATCTTCCGGAGCAGCCAACCGACGAGGTCAGACGCTCACCGCTTTCGGAGCTGGCACCCTTCTAGGATCTGCTTCCCGACCTTCCCCTCCAGCCGGACGACGAAGTCCAGGGACTCGCACGTCGGATTCATTGACCCCTCGGTGCATGCATTCCTCCTACTCCAAGCCTCTTCTAACCGGTTGCCAAGTTGTCTGCCTCCTAACCATCTCCAAGCCGACTCTACCTACTCCCATGTTGCCCGTCGTCGTCCTTCTCCCTGAGCCGCCGGCTTCTACAAGGCAATACCGACGGGGATAAGCACTGATCGACACTGTCACCGGCGACAGAGCACCCATGCGCAGCTCGCAGGTTCACTCACGCCCGCGGCCCCGCCACATCCACCGCCCCGCCGACCACTACCCTTCCGCAGCACGGGAAACCACACGGCTTCGATATTGTGCGCTCAGTCTTGGACGCCTTCCAGCCCTGGCTTCTCTGCATCGGCATGTCATCCCCATCCTCGAGCCCAGCCCATTCACCTTTTTTCTGTTATTTCCTTGTCATTATCGCTACACGACATGAACTGCCATGCCATTTTCTTGCTCCCCACATATATTATTTATTTCCCTTGGGCCCCACATATGCCTCTTTCCCTTTTGTCATTTTGATAGCCGCTACAGGACAAAACCTCTCCTCAAAGCCACTATCTGGCCCCCTTCTCCCCCACACCTTTCTCAATTTTGTTTTTCCTCTTGGACCCCACATGGGCTGCCATTTCTCGTTATTCTGCACATGCCCCATTAATTAAGTCATCATTCTTTCCTTGCACCCACCCTTTAATTTTTTCTCTTTCTAGCTATTATTGCCTTTTCAATAGAGCTGCACGACAAAGCATGGGAGGCTTTTTTGCAGGCTTTCCATCGCGTGCCCTTTTTTCCCACCAGTATTTTTTTGAATTCATTGGTCCCCAACCACTCAACCCCCCAAGTTTCCCAAAATATAATATCCTGCTTTCACAAAATTCTCCGCGCCACTCCTCTATACTTCTACATCTCGCCGCTTGTATTAAAGCTCTGGATACATATTGAAGGCTCGACCTTGAGGACAAGGTCGATTTTCAAGGGTGATGGTGGGTTACATACACGCTTTCGCCCTTGCAACCCCCCCCCCCCCCTCATCGGGACCACCGGAGCGCGCATTTGAAAGTCGCCTTGATTAATTCCTTTGTAAGTAATTTGTATTAATTGATTGATATTAATTATTGTTAATTAATATTAATTAGATTAATTAATTTATTAAATCATTTTAAGTTTTTCATGTATGGTTGCCCTCCCTCATCTATATAAAGGGGGAGGGGTTTATGTGTGGAGATGTCTTTGGATGTTCTAGTTCTTTTGGGATCTCATTTGAGATAAGGTTTTTGGACGACTCAGCATCCTTGAGCTTGGTCGGAGTTTTTCTCCGGATTGTATCATGTGTTCATTTCAGTTAATGCAATTTGTCTTTGTTTTCATTCTCTCGCTCGCAACCGCAAAAATTTCTATTTTGTAATAGACTTTTATTGCCTTTTCCACCCAGTCAAGAGGCCAAGGATCTATATCAAGTCCGTGGGACTATGCTACTTTCCGATGTGGGTCAATTCTCAAAACCTTAATCAAAACATCCATGAAAAGGTGCTACACCTTGCGAACCAAAAATTTTACACTTGCTAACAATTATAAAAAGTGAAAGTGCATTCCCATCAAGGATTTGAAGAGCATACTAAAAGATCCCTAGTTATATTTGTATTCCCATCAAGGATTTGAAGAGCATATTAAAAGATCCCTAGTTATATTTGTGACGCAGGATGGTCCTAAATGACGGGGATAGTGTGGTTGATCACTACATGCCACAACATGAACCCAACGATATTTTACTTGCAACAATTTATATTTATAAATTACTATGAACTTGATTTGCCACAAAAATTAAAGCGTTCAAATTTGAAAACTAACGAAGTTGTATAATTGCAAGAGTGATAGAAAATCAAATAACTAAATAAATGAGAACATACAAAGATTCAAAGACTGAATCGAAGATTACAAAACAATAATCCATCAAGTAGAGACTTAATACGGTATTCAACTAAAAGAAATAGCAAACAAACATTGAACTCACACAATGCATAAAGGGGGGCTCGAGATATATTTGGAGGGCTATGGGGAAGCCGAAATTGCAATCTGGGACTAGTTTTGGATCTCCAGATGAGGACCCAACTGCTGGACAGCAATAACGGTCGATGGTGTTGGATGTACAGGCGCCCTTAGAGGGGGTGGAATAAGGGTTTTAAGAAATTAAGATTTTACTTGATAAACTTTGAATAAAAATATTTTACTTAAAATATTTTCACAAATAGAAATTGAAATCAATTTAATAAAACAAAAGGCATGATTATATTTCATAAATAAATTGATTTCCATGACGCTAGAAATCAAGGTGATGAATGTAAAACTCCTTTTGTTTTCTATACCAACCCTTCTCCCTAAGGACCGGTTGGCCCTAGCCTATCTCTCCCCAGATATGCCTCAAGCCGCCCCCTAGACCTAAACCCTAGATCTAGTTGTCAATACCCGCGGCGAATTCCTCCCTAAGCCGCACACGACCTAGACGCCAACACGTGCGGCGAATTCCACTAACGATACAAAATTAGTCACCAAAAATGAAAAAGAGAATACAAGATAAGAGATGAAAATTCATAATATAAAAACTTCCTATAAAGAAACTCTGAAGGAGATGACAAAAGCACGCTAGAGATCGGAGTTGTTGTTGCATTCTTCCTTCGCGTAGAATGAATGTTGATTGAATCCTCCTTCGAGTTCCTCTCTTGATCTTCAAGGTTGATGTAGGGAGAGCTCTGGACGTCTGGGATGAGGGCTCACACGAAGTAACTCAGAGTTGTAGCTTTGTGGTTGATGAAAAGAACAAGCGGAGCGGCTCTTTAACTAGGACGGTGAGCTAGCGTCGGCGGTAGGACCTTTAAGTGTATAAAGGATGTAGTCTAAATCACCTAGAGGGAGGGTGAATAGGTCTTTTGATTTTTATTTAGATGATATAGCTAGCTAAGATTATACTAAGCAAGTAATCAAGCAAACCAGAAAACACGCAAGCATCTATAGTAGTTCCCCAAGATAGTGTGTCTATGGGTAGTCCACTTTCCCCCTTCACCCTTCTAACAGTGTGTTAGAAAGGGTCAACTCCTCCAATCTCAGCTCCAAGAGCTTACAACTCAGATCCCTCAGGATCTCTCAGGCTTTTCCAAACCCTACCTCAGGCTAAACAGCCCTACCTCAGATCAGCCACTGATCCTACAACTCAGACCCCTTCTAGGTCCTACCTCAGAGGAATCCTCCTCCTACAGCTCAGGCAAAACAGCCCTACAACTCAGATCAACAGATCCTACAACTCAGGCAGAATGCCCTACAACTCAGAACCCAAAGGTTCCTACAATCTCAGACCAACTGGTCCTACAAACTCAGGCAGAATGCCCTACAGTAAAAGAGTGTTTGAACTTACTACAGCTGACAGCACATTAAAGATGTCTCATGTAGTTTCTGCACAGCTTGTGCTATCTTGTAGCTGGTGATGTTGATGGCAGCTACAACTTGATCTTCCTCTTCAGTTGAAGGGTGGAAGATCACCTTGCTCCTTCTTGCAAAGGAGCTAACTTTATCTCTCAGATTCTTCTTGCTTGTTCAGTGAGCAGGAGGAGAATGAGAAGAACTTTTTGGCCGACAATGGAACAGTAATTGTTAAGCACTCAACCAGCTATTTCAAAGTTGCCCTAACATCTTCTTTTATACATCTCTGATCTTCAACGGCTCGTAGCTGATCTCCTGTCAGGTATGGGAGTGATTGGTGGTCCCCACAATGCATTCCTGCAGCTTGCGCCAAAAGCAGAACCCGCCAGATCAAGTTTGAACTGTCTCAGCGGTTGGGCTGAGATGGTCAGCCGTCTCAGCGGTTTTCTTCTATCCCGTTCCAGCGGATCCGCTGAGACAGACAGCTGTCTCAGCGGTTTTCTTCTATCTGCAGCTCAGCTGGCCCAGACACCTTCTCAGCGGCTCCTGGCCTTGTCTCAGCGGTTCAGCTGAGACTGAGAGCTTGTCTCAGCTGTTTTGTCAGTAAACAAACTGAGCAACCTTTGCACCTTGTTAAGTCCTAACCTTGCATGCTTATGAGATAGAAATAGGGTTCATCAAATACAACTTGTACTTAGTATTGAGTGTGAGGCCTCTTCAAATCAAGGGAACATTGAGGGTCAATTTCCCAACAATCTCCCCCTATTTGAAGAAGGCAGAACATTCTCAATGCTAAGGTACATACCCAAATAAAAGCATATCATGAAAATGAACTATGTAGCATTCATGATAACATTGCTTAAGATAACATTATTTAAGCATGCTTTGATACCTTATGACAAATTATGTAAAGCTTTGACTAGCTCATAGGTTATCTCCCCCTTTCTAACTTAGATTATATTAAGCTTATTCATAATCACTACCTCTGATAGGTTTATCAGAGGGCTTACTCTGATTTAGTCATAGCATTGGCCATCTCCCCCTTTCTGGTTTCTTCAATTATTTTTCCCTTAGAAATTGGGAGGGAACCACAACTGCATTTGCCAACTCCCCCTCAATCTGAGCAGGAACTTGCTCCCCCTCAAATTGAGAACTATTATCTTTAATAGCTGATCTTGTTCATTTTGAACAATCCATCTTAGCTCCCCCTCATTTGGAGCATATCTATTGATCTTATGATTTAAGGGAAACCTAAAGCTCAGCTGATCTAGATTTTTCTGATTCAGCTGATCATTCTACTATATACTATCCTACATTCAACATTCTCAGGGAGAATGTCTACCCTATCATATGGCCTATGCCTACTGTAAGTTTGATCAGTTCAGATGTCAGTATATCATAACAGTACAGTTTATCATAACAGTACAGTTTATCATAACAGTACAGTTTATCATAACAGATGATGAAGGTCATATTACCACAGAGATTAATCAATACATCAGTGTGATTTGATAATCATGACAATGCAACACAAATTAATTTAACCAATAATACCATGGTAAAATTTAGCTAAATCTCAGTTTGCACAAAACAAATATAATAGTGATTTAAACAGATATATTAGTAATTTAAAACTCAGTTTTGCACAAAACAATTCAGATAAACTACAGTTCACTCATTGTCCAGCCATTCATAGGAAATTTATACATTCATTCAAAGATTCCTTTTCTTAGAGGAGGAACATGCAGGAAAATCAGCTGCTGCTTCTTTTCCCTTGGCTGAGACCAGTTGATTTGCTGCAGCATCCATACTTTCAGCAACAATTTCCTCTTGGACTGTAGGCTCCTTGTTTTTAGCAGGTACAGCAATGTCTTCAGTCAGATTTGTAGCTGTGTCCTTTTGAGCATTGGTTGCTTCAATCTCAGCTATCTTTCTCTTGTGCTCTTGCCTTCTAAAATACATGAATGATTTTGGGATGTATTTAGATGACATTCTTCTTGGGTTATTTTTCCTTACAAGATTTTTTTTGAATACCTTGTCTCTTTTTGTGTTCCTTTCAAGATGTTTTATCCATTCCTCAGATGGATATAACTTATCAATATCTTTGCATATTTGACCATGGCTTAGCCAGGCATTCAGGATTATCTCCTTGGAATCATCCACTCCAGTATTCAAAGTCAGGGTCTCTACTGTTTTCATCCCTTTGTTTGGCCATGAATTCCTCAGTGAGCAACACATGCTCTCTTTCCCTTTTCTTTTTCAATCTCTGATTTTGTGCTATGGCCTCTTGATGAGGGAAATCCCAGTCTTCTGCCCTATTAGCATCTAGTAAGGGCAGATTCAGAGCAATCCTTGTGCCTTGTAGGACTTTCAGTGTGAGGTCAGAATTGATGAGTGCATTTGTATCCTCCCCCTTTCTGGCTTCTTCATAAATCTGGTGATGGAGGTCTTGCTTAGCTGTTGAGATTGTGCCAGAGAGAGTCTGGAAGACATTCTCAAAGTCAGCTTGAAGCACATCTTTTAACTTGTTAACTTCTTCATTTAGATAGGAGGAGGTGGCTCTTGTATCAAGGGATTGGGACATGGTGGCAAGTTCTGCTCTCAGCTCTTCCTTGTAGCTGTCAGCTGCTTCATTTAACTTCATTGCAGTAGAATAGACATACTATTGGAGATGATTTGCTGACTTCTCTATGATTTCATCTGTTTGACTGACATAGTTCTTGACATATCTTATGTCTTGTTCAGACAGCTGGAGTTGTTTGTCCATAGATCTTAAAATTGTATTCTGAGAGATAACAGGTTTTTCAGCCAGATCAAACCATGTTGTCATCTGCTTGTTGAGAATTGCAGAGGTCTCCTTTATTTCCTTGACTTCAGACATGACTTCAGCCTTCACATTTCTGATGGACTGATCAACATAATCCCTGACTGAGGTGGCTGATTGATCTATATAGGATTGCATGGAGGAGAGATGGGACTGTAGTAGCAGATTGATGGCATTGAGAAGAGCCTCATTGGGTGAGGTGGAAGTAGAGGCTTGCTGAATAGGAGACACTGGGGCTGGTGGTCTTGGAGAGCTTGGAGTATTGAGGATATTGATGACTAAGTGGACTGGAGGTTCATGCAGGGCTGCATCTGGGGCATCCACCAGCTCAGCACCTGCTGTCATGGCATCAATATGATCAGGATGGAGCTGATCATCATCCATCCCATCTTCAGAATCATTATCTTGATGATCATCTAGATTGTCTTCATCATCAAGAGCTTGCCTCTCCCCCTCAGAGAGTGCATCCTTGTCAGATGAATCCAGAAAGGCTGAGACATATATTTGAAGTTAGATTCAACTACCTAGGTATTCTGATGGTAAGAGGGTTAGATTTACCTATAACTTCATCTTTCTCTGAAGGTGGCTCTTTTTGCACTTCCCCTTCAGATAGGTCAACTTGTATGGATGAGTCCATGAAGTCAAGAACGTGGTCTTTTAGTGCTGATGACCCTTGTGGTTCCTCCCCCTCAGATGGAGCACTAGATGAACCTTGTGTAGGGATGGGACAAAGGGCTGGTTCATTATCAGGATTAAGTCTAATTCTTTCTTCAAGGTTGAAAATGAGTCTGTCAAGCTGACCTTGCATATCTTGGGCTGATGGTCTGATGTCTTCATCAGCATCATTGATGGTTGTTAGATCAGTAGGGGCTGGTTCTTGTTGATGCTCCCCCTCATTTAGGTCATTCATTTGTCCTTGGGGAGCTAAGGTCCACATTAGTTTAATATCAGAATAGACAACTAAATTGATTTGCTATGAGTTCTTGATTAAATGTGTAGGATGAAGGTTAAGAGAGTAGTTACTTGGAGGTTTGTTTGTGACTAGCTCCTGTGGATGGAGAGTATTTGTGTCATCCTGTGGAGCATTCTTGGCAGGAGAATGTGATCTAGAGTCAGCAACAGCATCATCATTCTTATCTGAGGGGTCAGACTCAGAACTTGATAGTATCAGCCTTGATTTCTTAGGGGGTTTGGTAGTTAATTTCTCTTTTCCTTTAGACTCAGTGGTCTGACTCATTGGAAGGACCCTTGCGAATCTGTCCAAGGTCTTGATATCCATCCTCTTGAGGTAATGAAGGCTTGATCCTTTGGAATTGATGAACTTGTCAGGGTGTGATTTCATTAGATATAAGGAGAGAATTCTTTCCATGTTGGGTGCCTGAAGGCATTCTGTTATTCTTTGAAAGATTACTACTCCCCGGGAGGTTTTCTTTTTCAGAATAATCCTAGTCATGAGGTCAAACATGTACTGGGAGATAGTATCATGTGAGTCAGGTTTGCAGAGGATAGCTTTTCCCACAATGTCTGATAATAGCTTCCCCTTCTGACTGAAGAACTTCCTTTTTAATGATCCAACCTTGGCATCATTATATTCAGTCCATTTCAATGCCCTCTTCTTATCCTTCTCAGATATTTCTTCCTCCTCACTTGTGCTGCAGGATGGAAGATGAAGGGCTTTCTCTATCTTTGTTGAGGCTACTTTTATCCTTACTTCATTTATCTTGGATTTGATAGAGGACTTGGAGGAGGATAATCTGGCATTATTGAACCACTCCAGAACTTCAGTTCTGAAAATGGGGCTTGGTTCAGAGAGAAGGTATTCCAGTCCTTGATCTTCAAAGAGTTGAATTACTCCCTTGATATCTTCAGAAGCATGAGAAAAACCATTCCTAACTATTTCATAACCCTCAAGAAGATCTTTCGAGCTTTTGGGAGCCATTACTATAGGAGATGAAAGCGCTGGGACGGAAGAGAAGGTGTTTCGTCTCGGCGGCTGGAAGTGAAGGGTCGTGTGCCTTTCACTTAGCAAATGTCCTATTTATATGGCTTTAGACTTAGGTGAAATTAAACCTAGTAAATTAGATTTAATTGCTCTTATGATTAAGAGAGAAATGGGTCAACTAGGGTTGCAATTAGACAACTTATGATAGATCCAACCCGTCTCAGCGGAACCGCTGGGACGGTGACCTATCCGCTGGGACAGAGTGCAATCAGCCGCTGGGACAATTTTAGCTGTCTCAGCGGCTCAGCTGAAACTGACTGATTTGTTTAAGCTGATCTTACTACTTAACCATCATTTAGATATGATTGATTTAAGGGCCTAAGCATGTCACTAATAAGGTTAATATTTCAATACTTTAAATTACAACAAGTCAAGCATTATATTACACATGATTGAAAGATTTAAGTATTGTACCTTATTCAACATTTAGCATTCCTAGTTCAAGTTTGAAAGCATTAAACTTAGCCTCATCCAAAGATAACCTTGTGTCCATTCTTCACAGGCTTGTAGTCCTGCAGAAGATTCCTTGTTCCTGTCATGTGCCTTGAGCACCCACTTGTCCAAGTACCAAATCTGGTTTAGGCTGGAACTTGAACTAACCTGCAAAAGAAGTTTAGTTATCCTTAGGAGCCCAAGTAGCTTTGGGTCCTAGGTGTCTGTTAGCATGATAAAATGACCTTACACTAGCTGCACCCTTTGCAGGAAGGCTCATCTTTGCATATGACACATTGGGGTTGTGCCAACAATTTATGGTAAAGTGTCCCACTTTACCACAGCACCAACATTCATGAATGTTGTATCTCCTCTTCTGAACATTTCTTGATGGATGTGCAGCACAGTCCACATGTTCAGGAGGAGAGACAGCAGCATTCTTCCTGTTCCTATCAGCAATAATTTAACTGAATGTCAATCTATGAGCTGTCTTGATGCTCTTTGTCCTAATGGCATCAGCTTGCAATGGCTTGGCAGCCATACAAGATTTGATGGCATCTGACACTGAGCAATCAGACATGTTTACTGATTTGACAGCAGTCATTGTCTTGGCTGATTCAACCTTAAAAAAGCTTGTCTTCTTATTCTTGAATGCATGGGCTGAAGTACCAAATACAAATGGTCCAGGTTGGGCCATTTGAATTTCCTCATGGGGAGCCTTCATAATACTCAATCCCATGCCCTTTCTTCCACTATGGGAAGGAGCATTTTCCTTCCTATAGCAACTTCCATTCTTCCAGTGACCATAAATGCTTTCATGGTCATACCTGTTGGAAGGAAGTAACACCTTTTGAAAGGTGGGGTTTGAGGCTTAGCCTTCTCCTTGCTCTTCTCTCCACTCCCTTCTCCTACTTCCATTTTATTGAATCCTAGTCCTATCCTATTGGTTTGAGAGGAGAAGGTGTCAATAATAGGAAGCACAGATTTGGGCTTGGAGAATTGAGTCACCAGGCTTTTCTCCTTCACAAGCTTCTCCTCAAGGTCCTTGATGACCTTGTTCTTCAGGGAAATAGTGCTTAATTGCACAATTGTTAATCCCTGTAAATGGCTAATCTGTCTACTCATCTGAGTCACCAGGGAGGTAGGTTCAGTGTAGTCATTTTTAGTCATCTTAAGGGAAACAATTTCCTGGGCTTGCCTCTTGGCAAGCTTCTTGCTCTTCTTCAGAGCTTCCAACAGAGCATCATACTTGTCAATCAATTGATTGACATCTTCCTCAGTTTCTGAACCAATTCCACTAATTGATGAAGGTGCTTCAGATTCTGGACATACAACATGATCAGAAAGAGAAATGGAGGAAATTAATACCTGATCTTTGTCAGAACAATTCTGACTGTCTTCCTCATCAGTTAGGGCCATAAGACCTATCTGAACATTGCCTTCATTATCCTTCTCTATGACACTATCTGGGTGTGATAGAGGGGCCCTGATTCCAGCCTTTGCACCTGGGTAGTCTTCATCTTCTTCTGCTGCAAACAGCCCAATGTAGGCTTCTTCTTCATTTTCAGAATCTAATGTTGAGGAATTAGATTCACTCCAGCTTCTTTTTTTCTTTGCTAGGAGGGATTTTTCACCCTTCCTATCTTTTTGGTGATGATGCTTCTTATCACCATTCTCCTTTCTTTTGGCTGGACAGTCAGACATGCATGTCCAGGTTTGCTGCAGCTATAGCAAATAATATTATTAGAAACTTGTTTACTATGTTTGGAATCATACCTGTCACCCTTTGGTTGATGTCTTTCAGATTTCCTACTTTCCTTCTTGTAGTGTGATGATGAGGAGGGCATGTTCTTTCATTGCTTCCTCTTCATCATTTTCTTGAACTGCCTTGAAAAGGCAGCAAATTCTTCATCAGAGGAAGAGCTTCCTGAGGTGCTGACTTCAGGTTCAGCACTTCTCCTTGGAGGAGACACCAACTTGCTCTTGCTTCTCTTGGAGCTGTCAGCTTTGAGAGCTACAGAATTCTCCCTTGCTTGAGCCCTTGTAGAGGTGTCCTCTTCCTTCCTTGCAGACAGCTGCATCTCATAGGAGAGCAGTTTTCCAAACAATGTGTGAGTTGGGGTCTCACCAAGCTTGGCCACTTCCCTGATGGCACAGATTTTTGTGTCTCAGTCCCTTGTTAGAGATCTAAGGAACTTATCATTCAGCTCATAGTTGGTGAATGCTCTCTCATAGGTTCTCAGCTCATTAACTATTCTGAAGAACCTCTCATAGCACATGGAGATGTTTTCCTGGCCCTGCTGCCTGAAGGCTTCATATTCTTGATTAAGGAGTGACTTTTTATTATCCCTTACTTCAGCTGTCCCTTCCATATATACTACCAGTGTATCCCACATTTTCTTGGCAGAAGTGCAGTGTACCAAGTTTTGAAAGGTGGAGTCATCAATAGCATTAACTATGATGTTCTGGCCCCTTTTGTCCATGGTGAACAACTCTAGTTCATCTTTGGTCAAATCTTTGAATAATTTGGTCACTCTTCTTGTTGGATCTATAGTGGAGGCAGTTTGAAAAGTGAAAGGTCCTTCAACTGTAATGAAGATCCTTGGATCAGATGCTTCCATAAACAGTCTGATCCTTTGCTTCCATATGCCAAAATTTTCTTTGTTGCATATGGGCAACTTCATAGATCTCATTTCCTTCTGCAATCCAAAGGAAGCCACTGGATTGTGATGTGACTATTCCTTTATGGGATATGGTTAGACAGTTATGTCCTTCTTGACAACCTACCTCTGATACCACTTGTAAGTGTATAAAGGATGTAGTCTAAATCACCTAGAGGGGGGTGAATAGGGCTTTTGATTTTTATTTAGATGATATAGCTAGCTAAGATTGTACTAAGCAAGTAATCAAGCAAACCAGAAAACACACAAGCATCTATAGTGGTTCCCCAAGACAGTGTGTTTATGGGTAGTCCACTTTCCCCCTTCACCCTTCTAACAGTGTGTTAGAAAGGATCAACTCCTCCAATCTCAGCTCCAAGAGCTTACAACTCAGATCCTTCAGGATCTCTCAGGTTTTTCCAAACCCTACCTCAGGCTAAACAGCCATACCTCAGATCAGCCACTGATCCTACAACTCAGACCCCTTCTAGGTCCTACCTCAGAGGAATCCTCCTCCTACAGCTCAGGCAAAACAGCCCTACAACTCAGATCAACAGATCCTACAACTCAGGCAGAATGACCTACAACTCAGAACCCAAAGGTTCCTACAATCTCAGACCAACTGGTCCTACAAACTCAGGCAGAATGCCCTACAGTAAAAGAGTGTTTGAACTTACTACATCTGTCAGCACAGTAAAGATGTCTCCTGTAGTTTCTGCACAGCTTGTGCTATCTTATAGCTGGTGATGTTAATGGCAGCTACAACTTGATCTTCCTCTTCAGTTGAAGGGTGGAAGATCACCTTGCTCCTTCTTGCAAAGGAGCTAACTTTATCTCTCAGATTCTTCTTGCTTGTTCAGTGAGCAGGAGGAGAATGAGAAGAACTTTTTGGCCGACAATAGAACAGTAATTGTTAAGCACTCAACCAGCTGTTTCAAAATTGCCCTAACATCTTCTTTTATACATCTCTGATCTTCAACGGCTTTAGCTGACCTCCTGTCAGGTATGGGAGTGATTGGTGGTCCCCACAATGCATTCCTGCAGCTTGCGCCAAAAGCAGAACCCGCCAGATCAAGTTTGAACTGTCTCAGCGGTTGGGCTGAGATGGTCAGCCGTCTCAGCGGTTTTCTTCTATCCCGTTCCAGCGGACCGCTGAGACAGACAGCTGTCTCGGCGGTTTTCTTCTATCTGCAGCTCAGCTGGCCTAGACACCTTCTCAGCGGCTCCTGGCTTTGTCTCAGCGGTTCAGCTGAGACTGAGAGCTTGTCTCAGCTGTTTTGTCAGTAAACAAACTGAACAACCCCTGCACCTTGTTAAGTCCTAACCCTGCATGCTTATGAGATAGAAATAGGGTTCATCAAATACAACTTGTACTTAGTATTGAGTGTGAGGTTTCTTCAAATCAAGGGAACATTGAGGGTCAATTTCCCAACAGGACTGTTGGGAATATTGCCCTCAATGTTCTTTTGATTTGAAGGGGCATCACTTCCAATACTAAGTACATATTATATTTGATAAAGCTTTGTTTCTGTAAGTTAAACAGGCTTACGTGACTCAAGAGAAAGGGTTAATCAAGACCTAAGGTTAGGAGAAATCTTCTCCTAAGTTGATGAAGAAATGTCTCAGCTGAACCGCTGAGACGAGGAGCCGTCTCAGCTGATCCGCTGAGAAGAAGTTGTCTCAGCTGATAAGTTCGTCAAACGCTAAGAATCAGCGTGTTCGTCGAACGCAGACTGCAGTTCGTCGAACGCAGAGAGCCGTTCGTCGAACGCAGAACTCAGTTCGTCGACCGCTGAGACGAGACCAGAGAAGGAGCCGCTGAGAAGGCACAAAGGGCGTGTTCGTCGAACGCAGAGAGCCGTTCGTCGAACGCAGAACACGGTTCGTCGACCGCTGAGACGAGATAGAAGAAACAGCTGATAATTGGTATGTTCGTCGAACGCAGAACACAGTTTGTCGAACGCTGAGACGAGATAGAAGAATCAGCTGAGATCTGGCGTGTTCGTCGAACTCAGAAGGCAGTTCGTCGAACACAGACAGAAAGGAAGAAACAGCTAAGAGTTGGCATGTTCGTCGAACTCAGAAGGCAGATCGTCGAACGCAGAGACAAGGCAGATCGTCGAACGCAGAGACAAGGCAGATCGTCGAACGCAGAGACAAGGCAGATCGTCGAACGCAGAGACAAGGCAGATCGTCGAACGCAGAGACATGGCAGATCGTCGAACGCAGGATGCAACGGGTTCGTCGAACGCAGAGTGTAGCGCGTTCGTCGAACGCGGACCTTCTCTACAGATAGGCGGGGCGGCGGGTCCTGCGGCTAGGACAAGTTGCAGAAAAGCTACAGGGGACCACCAAAGTCTCCCATACCTCTTGGGAGATCAACTTAGAGCCGTTGAAGATAAAAGAAGTATAAAAGAAAGAGTTAGGGCACTTTCTAAACACCGGTTACTTGCTGAATCTCTTTTCTCCATTGACGGCTGCTGCTATCGTTTTTCTTCCTGCTCACTGAAAGAGAAGAAGAAACTGAGAGAAGAAGATGGCTCCTCCACCAGAAGGGGCAAGGTGATCTTTCATCCTTCTATTGAAGAGGAAGATCATGTTGTAGCTGTTATCAACATCTTCAGCTACAGGAAAGCACAAACTGTGCAGGATCTACAGGAGAGTATTTCTGCTGTAGAAATTTTCTAAAATATCTTTTTCTGTAAGGCTTTTTGCCTGAGTTTGTAGGGCATTTGCCTGAGTGTGTAGGGCTTGTTGACCTGAGCTTGTAGGGCTGGTTTGCCTGAGATTGTAGGGCTGTTTAGCCTGAGGAGTAAGGCTTGTTGCCTGAGGTAGGACCAGGAGGTGTTCTGAGCTGTAGGAGGTGGATTCCTCTGAGTTTGTAGGGCAGCAGTGTCTGAGGTAGGAGCTGGTGATAGCTCTGAGTTGTAGGGACTTTTGTCCTGAGGTGAGGATCATCTTTGATCTGAGAAGTTCTGAGGAACTTGTGTTGTAAGCTCTTGGAGCCGAGTTTGGAGGAGTTGGCCCTGTCTAATACACTGTTAGAAGGGTGAAGGGGAAAAGAGGACTACTCAAGGCACCCTGTCTTGAGGAACCTCTATAAACACTTGTATGTTTTTCTGTGTTGCTTGATTCTCTGATTAGAATAGTTTTAACAGGCCATAATTATCAAGTAAAACTCAAAAGACCTATTCACCCCCCCCCCCCCCCCCACACACACACACCTCTAGGTGAATTAGTTAGCATACATATATTCTTTCAAGTGGTATCAGAGGGAGGTTGGTCAAGAAGGACTTAACAGTCTGACCAGTTCCTAAATAGGTATTGCCGATTCAAAATCAAATGGCCTCCAGTGGAATGAAGGAGTTAGGGTCAATGAAGTTGCCCATATGCTCCAAAGAAAACTTTGGCATATGGAAGCAAAGGGTGAGGCTGTTCATAGAAGCCTCTGACCCAAGGATCTATGTAACAGTCAAAAATGGTCCTTATACCTTTGAGAAGGCCTTCACTATTGACCCTACTAGAAAAGTACTCAAGGTATTTTCTGAGCTGACCAATGATGAAATTGCGCTATACACTATGGACAAAAGGGCCCAGAACATAATTGTTAATGCAATTGATGATACTACATTTCAGAACTTGGTACACTGCACAACTGCCAAGGAAATGTGGGCACATTGGTTGTATATAAGGAAGGAACAGCTGAAGTGAGAGATGATAGAAAGTCACTCCTCAATCAGAAATATGAAGCCTTCAGACAGCAGAGTCAGGAGAACATCTCCATGTGCTATGAAAGGTTCTTTAGGATAGTAAATGAACTAAGAACCTATGTGAGGGTGTTCACTGATTATGAGCTGAATGACAAGTTCCTTAGATCTCTAACTAGGGGTTGGGACACAAAAATCTGTGCAATCAGGGAAGGGGCAAGGCTTGGAGAAACCCCTACCCATACACTGTTTGGGAAACTGCTCTCATATGAGATGCAACTGACTGCAAGAAAGGAGGAGGATACTTCCTCCAAGGCTCACTGAAAGGAGAGAACTATAGCTCTCAAAGCTGATAGCTCAAAGAAGAGCAAGAGCAGGTTGCAGTCACCTCCAAGAAAGAAGGCTGAATCTGAGAAGTCTGAGAGCTGCTCTCCAGACTGCTCTTCTTCTGATGAAGAGTTTGTTGGCTTCTCTAGGCAGTTCAAGAAGATGATGAGGAGGAATCAATGGAAGAGCAAGCCCTCATCATCACACTCCAAGAAGGATCACTTTAGATTTGGAAGGCAGCACCCCAAAGGGGACAGGTATGATTCCAAAACTAGTAAACATGCTTCAGCTAACATTGTTTGTTATTGCTGCAGCAAGTCGGGGCATGTCATTGCTGACTGCCCAGTCAAAAGGAAAGAAAAAGGTGAAAAGTAGCCTCATCACAAGGAGAGGAAGGGAGAAAAATCTCTTCTAGCCAAGAAAAGCAAGAGCTGGAATGAATCTGAATCTTCATCTTCAGATTCAGATGAAGAAAAGAAAGCCTACATAGGGTTGTTTGCTGCTCAAGAGGATGAAGACTATCCTGCTGCTAGGATAAGAATCAGGGCCCCTCTATCACACTCAGATAGTGATACAGAGGAGGATGAAGAGGACAATATTCAGCTAGGCCTCATGGCCATCACTGATGAAGAGGACAGTCAGAATAATTCAGAACATGAACAGGTATTAATTTTTTCTATATCCTCTTCTGATTATGAGACTGGTCCAGATTCTATTGCACCTTCATCAATTGATGAAAGTGACTCTGAATCTAAAGTAGATGTCAATCAATTGATTGACAAATATGATGTCTTGGTTCTTGCTCTGAAAGAGAGCAAGAAGCTTGCCAAGAGGCAAGCCCAGGAAATTGCCTCCTTTAAGATGACTGAAGGTGACTACACTGGACCTACCTCCCTGGTGGCCCAGATGAGTAGACAAATAAGTCATTGAAAGGGTATGACAATTGCTCAATTGAGCACTATTTCCCTGAAGAACAAGGTCATCAAGGACCTTGAGGAGAAGCTGGTGAAAGAGAAGAGCCTGGTGGCTCAATTCTCCAAGCTCAAATCTGTGCTTCCCATTATTGACACCTTCTCCTCTCAAACCAATAGGAGAGGACTTGGATTCAATAAGATAGAAGTAGGAGAAGGGAGTGGAGGAAAGAGCAAGGAGAAGGCTAAGCCTCAAACCACCTTTCAAAAGGTGCTACTTCCTTCCAACAGGTATGACCATAAAAGCATTTATGGTCACTGGAAGAATGAGAGTTCCTATAGGAAGGAAAATACTCCTTCTCATAGTGAAAGAAAGGGCATGGGATTGAGTGCAATGAAAGCTCTCTATGAGGAAATACAAATGGCCCAATCTGGACCATTTGTGTTCGGTGTTTCAGCACCTTCAGTCAAGAACAAGGAAGCAAGCACTTCCAAATCAACTTCAGCAAAAAGCAAGACTACTGTCAAATCTGTTGACAAGGCCTGCTGCTCAGTGTCTGATTCCATCAGATCTTGTTTGGCTGCCAAGCCAAAGCAAGCTAAGGCCATCAGGACAAAGAGCAGTAAGACTGTCCACAGATTATCCTTCAGTCAGATTATTGCTGAAAGAAACAGGAAGAATGTTACAGTCTCTTCTGCTGAACATGTGCACAGTGTTGTACCAATTCAGAAAATGTTCAGAAAAGGAGATACAATATTCATGATTGTTGGTGCTGTGGCAAGGTGGGACACTTTGCCATAGATTGTTGGTACAATCTCACTGTACCAAATGCAAAGAAGAGTTTTCCTGCTAGGAGTGTAGCAAGTGTGAGATTATCTCATCAAACTAACAGACACCTAGGACCCAAAGCTTTTTGGGCTCCTAAGGATAACTAAATCTTTCTTTGCAGGGTAGTTCAAGTACCAGTCTCAATCAAATATGGTACTTGGACAGTGGGTGCTCAAGGCACATGACAGGAACTAGGAGTCTTCTACAGGATTACAAGCCTGTGAAGAATGGACCCAAAGTTATATTTGGGGGAGTTGAAAAAGGAGTCACCAAAGGCTATGGTATGATCTCCAATGGCATAGTTACAATCACAAGGGTAGCTTATGTTGAAGGGTTGCAACACAACCTAGTAAGCATGTTACGCGCACGCGCCATTTTATTATTACTGCTTTTTATTTTAAATATTAGGTTTGATGTGAGCCCCCTCCTCCCTATATAAGGAGGAGGTATGGGAGTGTTAGGGTGATCTTTTTGGTATTAGTGTTTTGGGCTCTCTTTTTGAGAGAAGGATTATAGGAGGACCCAGCCTCCATAATCTTGGCCAGAGCTTGCTCCGGATTTGTATCCGTTCTTCATTAATCCAAGCATTTTCCTTCTTGTTCGTATTAATTGGTCCGACCTGCCGCTCCGCCCGCTTCTACAGCCGCCGGAAGTATCGAGTTCTGCTATACGCATACGCGGACAGCTCGACATCGCCTCTGTCGCTCGCCGACGCCAAATCTGCGCTCGACCTCGCCCTCGCCACTTCCGCTCGACCTGCGCTCGACGACGCCCGACGAAGCTTGCGCTCGATCTGCGCTCGACGACGCCAACTGCGCTCGACGACGCCTCTGCGCTCGACCACGCCAACTGCGCTCGACCACGCCATCTACGCTCGATCTGTCGCTCGCCTCTGTCGCTCGACGACGCCAACTCTGCGCTCGACCTCGCCATCGCCTCTGTCGCTCGCCCTCGACATCGCCACTCCCGCTCGAGCTCCCAGCCGCCGGAATCAGCGATCCCGCTCTCCCAGCCGCCGCCCCGTCCGTCCTCCTCAGCCCGCCAGCGATCCCAGCCACCGCCCGTGCATCCTCCTCAGCCCGCCAGCGCTCCCCGCCGCCGTCCCGGCCACCTGCGGGCCAGATCTGCCCGGTGCCACACCAATCCGCCCCGTGCCAACCTCCAACTCGGAGCAATCGTTCTCATATGCCAAAGAGCCGGATGGAAGCCCGCGTGGAAGCCCTCGAACACTCCCTCGCCACCATCAACTCTCGTCTCGAGACTCAGACCGAGCAGTTCACCTCGATTCTGACCATGCTCCAGAACTTGCAGCCCACCCAGCACTCCGGGCCCTCTACCACTTCTGTTGTGGGCTCCCCTAGCACCGTGCTTCCCGATGCTCCCGCAGCGGTTGAAGTGCCTCCTCCACTGTCCCGTGGACCTGACATGCCTACCTTCAACGGGTCTGACCCCCTCGGGTGGATTGCCCGCGCCGAGCAGTTCTTCGACATTCACCAGACCGCGCCGACACAACGGGTCTCCACCGCAATCATCGGCATGGAAGGGTCGGCCCTCCATTGGGTCCGTTGGCTCCGCCAGACCTCTCCCGACCTCACCTGGCCAGCTCTCTCTGAGGCCCTCATTCAGCGGTATGACGCCCGCTACTCCGGCCCCATGATCGAGCGACTTTGCGGGGTCCGTCACACCGGCTCCATTGACTCGTACATTGATGCCTTCGTGGAATTAGTCACCCATGTCCCCGGTCTTCCCCCAGACCATTACTTGGGATTCTTCATGAACGGCTTGCAACCCCACTTCCGCACCCGTCTCCGCACTCTCCAACCATTAACGGTTCACCACGCCATTGACCTCGCCCCCCTGGTGGAGGCAGAATTTCTCGCGACGTCCGGCAACATTCCTTCCCCACCACCTCCCTCTCAGCATCCTTCTTACACATATTTCTCGACCCATCCGAAACCTACACCTCCGCCACCTCCTCTGCCTCGGCCACCAATGATGGGTCCTCGCAACAACCGGCCTGTCCCTACCCACCGCCTCTCCAACCAGGAGTACAACGACTTACGAAGCAAGGGTCTGTGCTTCCGCTGCAAGCACCCCTACTCTCCTGGTCATGAATGCTCCGTGAAGGAGTGTCGTGTCCTCATCGGCGACGACGTGGCCGCGCTCTCCGCCGCCGACTTCGACGCCCTGCTTCTCTCGGATGGACTACCGACCGATGCCCCGGGCACCTCGACAGCATCCCACTACTGACCGGCGGGCGGCGCTCCGACCTTGGGGACAAGGTCGCTTTTCTGAAGGGATGTATTGTTACGCGCACGCGCCATTTTATTATTACTGCTTTTTATTTTAAATATTAGGTTTGATGTGAGCCCCCTCCTCCCTATATAAGGAGGAGGTATGGGAGTGTTAGGGTGATCTTTTTGGTATTAGGGTTTTGGGCTCTCTTTTTGAGAGAAGGATTATAGGAGGACCCAGCCTCCATAATCTTGGCCGGAGCTTGCTCCGGATTTGTATCCGTTCTTCATTAATCCAAGCATTTTCCTTCTTGTTCGTATTAAAGCATAAGTCAACTATGTGACTTAGGCTATGTCATTGAATTCCACAATGACAAGTGTTTGATCAAAAAGTCAAATGACTTAGAGACTATTCTCTCAGGCACTAGGAGTGGAAATGTTTATTGCTTAGATTTCATTTGCAGTAATTCTCTTACTTCTGTTTGTCTTGTAGCTAATGAGAATGAGTCTCTTTGTGTTCAATGGCACAAGAGACTTGTTCATATAAACTACAAGACAATGTATAGACTTTTCTCTAAGAATCTTGTTATGAATAGTCCAAATTTAAAATGTATTAAAGATGGTCCCTGTCATGCATGTCAAATGGGTAAGCAAACTAGGGCCACCTTTAAAAGTATTGGCTCCAAAGACACTGAAAGATGTCTTTATCTCTTGCATATGGACTTGTTTGGTCCTTTGCCAATTCAGAGCCTAGGTGGGAAGTTGTATACTTTGGTGATTGTTGATGATCACTCAAAATATACATGAGTATTCTTCCTTAAGAAGAAATCTGATACTTTAAATGTCTTTATCAATCATGTCAAGGCAATTCAGAATGATCTACAATGTATTGTGGTCAGGACTAAGACTGACCATGGCACAGAATTTCAATCTGATGCAATGACAAGATTTTGTCAAGAATTTGGTATCACCCAAGAGTTCTCCTCCCCAAGGACTCCACAACAAAATGGTGTGGCTGAGAGGAGGAATAGGACCTTGATAGAAGCTGGGAGAACACTGCTCAGTGACTCCTCACTCCCAGAATATTTCTGGGCTGAGGCAGTCAATACAACTTATCATGTTCTCAATAGAGCTTCTATCAATAAGGTTCATGGGATAACCCCCTATGAAATTCTGAAAGGCAAACAACCTACAATTTCATATTTTAGAATCTTTGGCTCCAAATGCTACATTCTAAATAATGGAAAATCCCAATTAACAAAGTTTGCAGAGAAATGCAATGTAGGTGTTCTTGTTGGCTATAGCTCACATAGTAGAGCTTATAGAGTATACAACAAGAAAACTCATGTTGTAGAGGAGTCTATGCATGTTGTTTTTGATGAGACCAGCCTAATATATAAAGGCCGGTCTAGATCTTCTGTTTTGACAGGAAATGAACAAGAATTGGAAAGGATGTCTATACAAGACACTCCCAGCTGCAGCAAAACTATTTCTGATGCTGCCATCCCTGAAGAGGAAGAAGTCAACCTTGATGAAGAAACTGCTGAACCTGCAGAAACAGCACAGCAAGCTGAGAACAGAATGACTGCAGCTACCAGATATCTAAGGGATCATCTCATAGAGCAGATAATAGGGAATGTTCAGCAATGTGTGACAACTAGGAGCAGGGCTCACAATGAGGCCTTGTTCCTCAGTTTTCTGTCACAGGTAGAGCCTAAAAAGTTTGAAGAAGCCAACTTGGATCCATTCTGGATTCAGGCTATGCAGGAACAGCTTTTGGAATTCAAAAGATGCAAAGTATGGAAGTTGGTGTCAAGACCAGAAGGACACAACATCATTGGCACCAAATGGATATTCAGAAATAAGTTGGATGAGAATGGGGCATCATCAAAAACAAAGCAAGGCTGGTTGCAAAAGGGTATAGGCAAGAGGAAGGAATAGACTTTGACCAAACCTTTGCCCCAGTTGCAAGGTTGGAGGCCATAAGACTATTCCTTGCATATGCTGCTCGCAAGGGCTTCAAAGTCTACCAGATGGATGTCAAATCAGCATTCCTGAATGGAAATCTGAAAGAGGAAATATATGTAGAGCAGCAATCTGGTTTTGTTCATCCTACTCTTAAATCTCATGTCTATTTTCTTAGAAAAGCCCTTTATGGTCTCAAGCAAGCTCCAAGAGCTTGGTATGAGACTTTGTCCAGCTTTCTCCTCAAGAACAAGTTCATGAGGGGAAAGATTGATAGCACATTGTTTCTTAGGGAAACAAGGGGCAAGTGTCTCTTAGTCCAAGTTTATGTTGATGACATAATTTTTGGGTCTACTGATGACAACCTCTGCAAGAGATTTGCTAATATAATGCAGGGGGAGTTTGAGATGAGCAGTATGGGTGAGCTCAAATATTTCCTTGGGCTCCAAATGAAACAGTCTGATGATGGAATTTTCATCTCCCAGACCAAGTACACTAAGGAGCTCATCAAGAAATTTGGGATGGAGTCAGCCTCCACCATGAGAACACCCATGGGATTTAATATATCATTAGACAAGGATGAAAAGGGGAAAGCCTTTGATGAATCCATGTACAGATGTATCATTAGATCATTGTTGTATTTGACTGCCAGTAGACCAGACATTATGTATTCTACATGTGTTTGTGCTAGGTATCAGGTCTGTCCTAAGGAATCTCACTACACCTCTGTGAAGAGGATCTTGAGATACCTCAAGGGAAGCCTAAATCTTGGCCTTTGGTACCCTAGGAACAATGATTTTGAACTGATAGGCTATTCAGATGCAGATTTTGCAGGATGCAAAGAGGACAGGAAAAGCACAAGTGGCACCTGTCAATTCCTAGGGAGGAGGCTGGTCTCATGGAGCAGTAAAAAGCAAACCAGTGTGGCAATGTCCACAACTGAGTCAGAGTACATTGCAGCAGGTAGTTGTTGTGCTCAAATTCTGTGGATCCAACATCAGTTGGAAGATTACAACATCAAGGTAAGACAATCTCCCCTGCTGTGTGACTCATCCAGTGCAATTTCTATTGCTAAAAATCCTGTCTCCCATAGCAGGACCAAGCACATAGAAATTAGGTATCATTTTATTAGAGAGCGTGTAGAGTGTGAAGATATCAAACTTGAATATGTCCCTACAGACAATCAAGTAGCTGATATCTTCACTAAGCCACTGGATGAGGCCAAGTTAATTCTTTTAAAATTGACTTAGGCATGTTGAATTTAGAATGAGTTCATTTCTGAATATATGTTCTATGTGTTAAACTGTTTATGCTTTTATCTGTTCAATTTATCATAAAATGTAATGTTATGATAGATTAATATCTGAATTGATCTTCCTTCAATAGGCATAATCCACTGATAGGGTAGATAATCTCCTTAAGTTGTTAAATGTAGAATAGTTTAAAATGATCAGCTGGATCAGAAACATCTGGATCAGCTGAAATTTTAGTTTTCTTTTAATCAGCAGGGAAATGTCTGGGTCAATACAGGTGCTCCAATTAAGGGGGAGCAAGCTCCTGCTCAAATTGAGGGGGAGTTGGCTATAAGTTGAGGGGGAGATAGCTAATGCTTAGTAGGTCAGAGAGGATGTAGGTTGTCCTAAAAGAGGATTTGGAAAATGCTTTCTAATCTATCTTAGGATTTGTTAGAAGTATCCAGAAAAGGGTAGAGGTTGAAGAATCATATTCCCTAATGGGAAAGAGGTTGAACAATCCAAACAGGGGGAGATGGCTAATGCTAAGACCAAATTTGGTCTTGCTATATGCAAATAGGAGATGGAATGCTAGTTGCTAAGACCAAAGTAGTGTTAGCCCTCTAAGTTAATTATCATGATATGCTATTCAATCTGAGTTAGAAAGGGGGAGATGCCCTCTAAGCTAGTCAAAGCTTTATATAATCTGTCATGAAGTTGTTAGCTTAAACAATGTTGTTATCTAGAAGCTATGTTATCATGATTATCTTATAGATCATTTACATAATATGTCCTTCAAGTAGTATCATGATATGTTTTTGTTGGTTATGTACCTTAGCATTGGGGATGTTCTGCCTTCTTCAAATAGGGGGAGATTGTTGGGAATATTGCCCTTAATGTTCCATTGATTTGAAGAGGCATCACTTCCAATACTAAGTACATATTGTATTTGATAAAGCTTTGTTTTTGTAAATTAAACAGGCTTAGGTGACTCAAGAGAAATGGTTAATCAAGACCTAAGGTTAGGAGAAATCTTCTCCTAAGTTGATGAAGAAATGTCTCAGCTGAACCGCTGAGACGAGGAGCCGTCTCAGCGGATCCGCTGAGAAGAAATTGTCTCAGCTGATAAGTTCGTCAAACGCTAAGAATCAGCGTGTTCGTCGAACACAGACTGCAGTTCGTCGAACGCAGAGAGCCGTTCGTCGAACGCAGAACTCAATTCGTCGACCGCTGAGACGAGACCAGAGAAGGAGACGCTGAGAAGGCACAAAGGGCGTGTTCGTCGAACGCAGAGAGCCGTTCGTCGAACGCAGAACACAGTTCGTCGACCGCTGAGACGAGATAGAAGAAACAGCTGATAATAGGTATGTTCGTCGAACGCAGAACACAGTTCGTCGAACGCTGAGACGAGAAAGAAGAATCAGCTGAGATCTGGCGTGTTCGTCGAACTCAGAAGGCAGTTCGTCGAACACAGACAGAAAGAATGAAACAGCTGAGAGTTGGCATGTTCGTCGAACTCAGAAGGCAGATCGTCGAACGCAGAGACAAGGCAGATCGTCGAACGCAGAGACAAGGCAGATCGTCGAACGCAGAGACAAGGCAAATCGTCGAACGCAGAGGCAAGGCAAATCGTCGAACGCAGAGTGCAGCGGGTTCGTCGAACGCAGACTGTAGCGCGTTCGTCGAACGCAGACCTTCTCTACAGATAGGCAGGAGAGCGGGTCCTGCGGCTAGGACAAGTTGCAGAAAAGCTACAGGGGACCACCAAAGTCTCCCATACCTCTTGGGAGATCAACTTAGAGTCGTTGAAGATAAAAGAAGTATAAAAGAAAGAGTCAGGGCACTTTCTAAACACCGGTTACTTGCTGAATCTCTTTTCTCCATTGACGGCTGCTGCTATCGTTTTTCTTCCTGCTCACTGAAAGAGAAGAAGAAACTGAGAGAAGAAGATAGCTCCTCCACCAGAAGGGGCAAGGTGATCTTCCATCCTTCTATTGAAGAGGAAGATCAGGTTGTAGTTGTTATCAACATCTTCAGCTACAGGAAAGCACAAACTGTGCAGGATTTACAGGAGAGTATTTCTGCTGTAAAAATTTTCTAAAATATCTTTTTCTGTAAGGCTTTTTGCCTGAGTTTGTAGGGCATTTGCCTGAGTGTGTAGGGCTTGTTGGCCTGAGCTTGTAGGGCTGGTTTGCCTGAGATTGTAGGGTTGTTTAGCCTGAGGAGTAAGGCTTGTTGCCTGAGGTAGGACCAGGAGGTGTTCTGAGCTGTAGGAGGTGGATTCCTCTGAGTTTGTAGGGCAGCAGTGCCTGAGATAGGAGCTGGTGATAGCTTTGAGTTGTAGGGACTTTTGTCCTGAGGTAGGATCATCTTTGATCTGAGAAGTTCTGAGGAACTTGTGTTGTAAGTTCTTGGAGCCGAGTTTGGAGGAGTTGGCTCTGTCTAACACAATGTTAGAAGGGTGAAGGGGGAAAGAGGACTACTCAAGACACTCTGTCTTGAGGAACCTCTATAAACACTTGTGTGTTTTTCTGTGTTGCTTGATTCTCTGATTAGAATAGTTTTAACAGGCCATAATTATCAAGTAAAACTCAAAAGACCTATTCACCCCCCCCCCCCCTCTAGGTGAATTAGTTAGAATACCTATATTCTTTCAAGGACCTACCACCGTGTGGTAGCCTTTGAGGAAATAATGGACGCGCCGGATCGAGCAGACTTGGTAAGCGATTTTCTGCATGTTAGGCAACATTCATTTTAGGCATAGCATATCGCGGCGCGGTAAGGTACCGCGCCGCGATAGCTTCTTTCCTTAGTTGCTCGTGTGCTCCCGCTTGTGTTCTCATTTGAATGCATTTTTCCGCTCGTCCCTAAATTGAACACTACCGCCAGTGGTAGGTCATTCTTCGTAGCATTGTTTTCAATTTGCTTCGCATTTCATGTATGCATTCAGAGTGGAGTCGTACCTGTATTTCTTGTACATTATAAACACAAGACAAGCATGATCAAATACATAATGAGATTTGTTATTCTTAAGCCAAGATATGTGGAGCGTGTGTTCCAACAAACTCCACATTTTGGTAATAACAAATCCTCTAAGAAGAAATCAATTATTCTATAGTTGTGTTTATATAATAGTGTGGTAGGTGATAATCGTGATAAAATAGTTTTTTGAGTGGTGTAGGTTGAGTACATATTAGTGTTCGTATTCTAGAAGTGTATACTCCCCCTAAATGATTGCTCCCCCTACATAGATGTTTCCTTGAAACATTATGGTGTTATATTGCACTCCCCCTAAAGTATTACATTTCTTCAATTAATTCTCCCGTTTTTGTTATTATCAAAAGAGGGTATGAGTGAGTGATAGCAATAAGTGTTAGTTTGTCCTATGTAGAGATGAAATACGATGTCACTTTTATCAAAGAATACATACAACTTATTGGTTTGTAAAAAGATAATCATGATCGAGCATAAGAGTAAAACACAGCGGAAAAATCATATAAAATGCAAATAGCATATATAAGGTAGGCATGAAAAAGTAAAGAAACTCCCTTTAAAACAAAATGATTTGAAAGGATAATCATGAATTCTAAAATGAGTGAAAATCAATAAGAGAGTTCAAAATAGATCAATCATTCTTAAAAGAAACATCTTTAGAAAATAATAGCACAAAATATAAAGAGTGATAAGCTTGATAAGAAGATGTTTGAGTTACTGCACAAGAGATGTTATTCCATTGAATTTTTGAAATATAGCAAGCATGATTAAAATATCAAGAAAAAGATAACAATCTACAATGTAAAGTAATTTCAATTTGAAGTAAAAGAATTTATTGTAGCGGTCATGCTTTAACTATCTAGCACATTTACTTAGTGTTTGTAGAAAAAAATGTATTTGTGCGTTAGGATCCAATTCTCATGAGTGGAAGATTTATGTAAGATAATGATGTGTACAAATAATGTTTTGATAAAGTATACAAGTGCAATAATCAAAACACATGAAATATGTAATGGAATCAAAACACAATATTATTAAAAATACACAAATAAAATTACTTCTACAAAGTTCAAGGCACCTTTAAGAAATTGTACGACTACCAAGGAACACACAATGCTTATTAAAACTTATCAGAGAGTGAAGTAGTGCTTGGGGGATCACCTAATATTATTCTATAATTTTATTTTTATGATCCTTGTGTACTAAGAGTAGATATTATTGTAAATACTACTTGGAGGGATGGAGTTGCTGGTGTAAGTAGAAAAGATGATAGAATCTTAGCTCTTAAATTAATAGTAGGAAAGAAAATTATTAATGTAATTAGTGATTATGCATCACAAGTAGGATTAAGTGAAGATATTAAAGTACAATTTTGGGAAGACTTAGATGATTTGGTAAGAGAAATCCCACAAAGTGAGAAAATTTTCATTGGAGGAGACTTAAATGGACATCTAGAGAAGAAAAATACGGATTATACAGATGTTCATGGAGGATTTTGGTATGGAGAACGAAATGAAGAAGGAAGAATCATTCTAGACTATGTCATGGCACATCAGCTAATTGTGACAAATATGTTCTACATGAAGAGGGTAGAACACTTAATTACGTTCAAGAGCGGACAAAATAAATCACAAATTGACTATTTTATGACTCGCAAAATGGATAAAAAAATTTGTAAGCATTGCAAAGTCATACCAGGAGAGTTTGACAACGCAACATAGACTAGTTGTGTTGGATGTGCAAATTAAATATAGTAACTTTAAGAGAAAGACAAAAGTGTTGCCAAAAATTCGGTGGCGGAACTTGAAGAAAGAAAATAGGTTCCTTTCAAGGCAGCGATTATAGAACAACTAGTTGATAATCCTTATGTTGATCCTAGTGTCACATGGAAAGTTATGTCTTCGCATTTAAGGACTAGTGGAAAGAACTGTTACGATCTTACTAGAGGAAGGGGGGAAACTAGAGGAAATTAGAGGAAACTAGGGCTTGAGGCTAGGGTTTGAGGAAGAAGAGAGGGGAAAATACCTGAATAATAATCTTCATCCCTAACTAAGGAGGAGGGGTTGGGTATTTATGCCCACCCAAGCCCTAGGGCCGGCCGGCCCCCATAGGGGCTGAACCGGTGCGGTTCAGCCCCGGTGCTCCTTATATTAATATTGGCGGGCTGAACCAGATGGTTCAGCCCGGTCTTCCTCCGCCTTCTCCTTTGGTCGACGTGCCCAATAGCCGAATAACCTGGTAATGGCGTTGGGCGTAACATTCCTCAAGCTGGAGGCGGGGAGTGTGAGGCTCCTGGAACAAGCCGACTCTGGCGCGCATCTGAGACGAGACCTCTGTTGGAGCCGCAGGCGCTGCTCCACTCATCGTACTAACCGGTGCCACGCTGCGGAGGGAGATATCCTTGACCTGAGACGATTGGAGGCCTTCCAAGCAGTACCCCTTCCCGTGCTGGCTGAACTCCATAGTCATATGGACCCAATCGAAGGTCACCCGCTTAAGCTGCTGCAGCCACGGTGCGCCCAACACCATGTCAGAACCCCGGATTGGCAATAAGTAAACATCAATATGCTCGGTGTATCCCTGTATCTGGAGCTCCACCCCTTTCATCACCCCCTCGCATTGCAGTGTACGTCCATCCGCCACCCTGACGTGGAACGTTGTGCTGCGATCTATGGCACCCCCCGTCTTCCGGGCCACACCGGGTTGGATGAAGTTGTGAGTGCTCCCGCTGTCCATCAAGATCGTCACCGTCTCCCTGCCGACCCTCCCAGTCAAGTGTAAGGTCGGAGATGGGGTTCCCCCCTTCAGAGTCTGGAGGGATACGACAAAGTTGTCAAAAACCAACTCTCCCTCCGCTGCAGTGTGAGTAACATCTTCCGCTTCCTCCTGTAGCATGAATACCTGGACCTTCTGGCAAGCGTGCCCGCGGGTATAATTCTCATCGCAATTGAAGCATAACCCTTTGTCCTTTCTGGCCTGAAGCTCCTGCCACGTCAACCTCGTCACCGTAGGGCGGCCCCCGGTAGGTGGTTCTTGCTTGGGTACATCTGCACCCGTAGGTGCCCGACCTGTCGTCCGAGTCTTCTGCCGATTGTATCGCTCCTCCTGTATCCTGGCCAGGCTGATGGCATGACTCAAACTGCGTGGCATGTAGGCGTGGACCTCGTCTCTCAGGTGATCCTTCAATCCTGATACAAAGCAGCTCAGCATCGTTTTTTCCTCCCAATTGACCCGATTGGCCAACCATTCAAACTCTGTCCGGTACTCCGTGACGGTCCCGTTTTGCCGCAATTTCTGCAACATGGCTTCAACATCTTCGTACTCCAAGGGACCGAAGCGAACAGAGAAGGACTCCACAAACTCCTCCCAGGGTGCATAGTCGCGTCCCCTCAGAAACCATTTTGTCCACTGATAGGCGTCCTCTTCTAGGTGGAAAGATGCCAACTGAACTCACTGCCCCGCCGGAATCTCTTGGTATTTGAAAAAAAGTTCAGCTTTCTGGATCCACTCAAGGGCGTCACCTCCTTTGAACTTAGGGAAGTTCATTCGTGTCAATTTGGGCTGCATATATGGGCGGTGTTCTGCCGGTGCTGGATGGTATGGTGGTGCTGGAGCCACTGCGGGCCCGGGCCGTCCCCGGTCCAGACCGTAGCCTCCTTGTTGCCCTCCACCCCAAGGGTTGCCATTTCCATAGTCCGTCGGTCCTCCATATGGCGGTGGCATCGGTAGGATGCCTGCCACACCCCCGAGTGGGATCGCATTCGCTCCAGTAGGTCGAAAAGGGGCTGCTCCCTGCCCTGGACCCCGCCACGAGGAACCCGGCTGCATTCCCGGTCCGTTCCAAGCGTACTGAGCGCCGAACGGCCAATTCGGTGCCCCCGATCCCGATACGTGGATGCCGCCTCCCGTAGACCCGGATCCGGCACCTTGTTGCGTTCCACTTCCGATTCCTGTGCCGTTCTGCGCCGGGGGATGGTAGGATACTTCGGTTTCGGATCCCTCCGCCGCGTGGGATTTTCCTTTCAGATTTTGCACGAGTAAGTTCTTGATATCCTCCATGCGCGCGTCCAAGCGATCCTCTAGATTTTTATTGGAGGATTTCACTTGTTCTTCGAGTGCCGCCACCGTGTCCGACAACACGACGTAGTTCTCTTCGATGGTGGCCAAGTGTGCATTCTCGGCTTCGGTGCGTGTCACCGTGGCCGCGGAACCAGACGCCGGAAGCTCTGGAGCAACAGAAGCCTGAGGAGCAGGCAGGAGGCAGGCGGCGGCGGCGGCGGTGGCCCCGGAGCAGCAGGCGGCGGCCGCTGGAGTAGCAGGCGGCGGCCTCTGGAGCAGCAGGCGCTGGAGTCGTCGGATCGGGAAGGAGTCGGCGCTGGAATCCCTGGAGACGTCGCTGGAGCAGCGAGATGTCGAGGGCTGGAGCTTCAGGCGGCGGCGGCGGCGTCGATACCAGTCGAGCGTCGATACCAGTCGAGCGTCGATACCAGTCGAGCGTCGATGGCAGCAGGCGGCGGCGTCGATGGAGAGGACTGGAGTCGTCGATGTCGAGGGCTGGATGTCGAGGGTTGGATGTCGAGGGATGGAGTCGTACAGGAGCGCAATGGGTCGATCGGCAGGAAACAGTCGATCGGCTTTGTTAGCGGAAACAGTCCGGAAGCGCTCGAATCCGGGAAAAAAAACTGGGAGGACGAAGCCTCTGATACCAAATGTTACGATCTTACTAGAGGAAGGGGGGAAACTAGAGGAAATTAGAGGAAACTAGGGCTTGAGGCTAGAGTTTGAGGAAGAAGAGAGGGGAAAATACCTGAATAATAATCTTCATCCCCAACTAAGGAGGAGGGGTTGGGTATTTATGCCCACCCAACCCCTAGGGCCGGCCGGCCCCCATAGGGGCTGAACCGGTGCGGTTCAGCCCCGGTGCTCCTTATATTAATATTAGCGGGCTGTACCAGATGGTTCAGCCCGGTCTTCCTCCGCCTTCTCCTTTGGTCGACGTGCCCAATAGCCGAATAACCTGGTAATGGCGCCGGGCGTAACAAGAACGTACTTAGAGAGTCAAAAGATCGTGCGCCCCCACAAAAAGAATCTTGATGGTGAGAAAAGGAAGTTCAAGACAAAGTGGGGGCAAAGAGGGTCAGCTACAAAATATTATATGCTTGTATGAATGATGAAAATATGACAAAGTATAAAGTCGTCAAGAAAGAAGCTAAAAATGCAGTAAGTAAAGCAAGAAGTCAAACTTATGAAGAATTTTAGAAACGACTAGATACCAAAGATGGAGAGCGTGATATATATAAAATTGCTCGAGCTAGGGAGAGGAAGACAAGAGATTTAAGTCAAGTTAAATGCATAAAAGACGAAACAGATACGGTTTTGACGGATGATGTGGCTATTAAAGAGAGATAGAAAATATATTTTTATCAACTATACAATGAAAGAAAAGACAATGAACTGAACTTGTAAGAGTTAAGTAAATCGAAGGAGTATAGAAACATAACATTTTATCGTAAAATTCAAGCTTCAGAGATATATGACGCCATGAAGAAGATGAAAAATAGAAAGGCGATTGGACCAGACAATATACCCATTGAAGTATGGAAATGCTTAGGGAGGGAAGGAATTTTATGGCTTACAAGTTTTTTCAATAAGATACTGAAGACAAAGAGGATGTCAGACCAATGGAGAGAAAGTATTTTGGTACCTTTATATAAGAACAAAGGAGATATACAAAACTGTGTCAATTACAGGAGAATTAAATTAATGAGTCGTACTATGAAACTATGGGAACGAGTAATAAAGAGAAGAGTTAAACGAGAGACTAGCATCTCAGAGAATCAATTTGGATTCATGTCAGGGATGTCAACCATGGAAGCTATACATCTTTTGAGGAGACTCATTGACAACTATCGAGAAAGACAAAGATTTGCATATGTTGTTTATCGATCTGGAGAAGACTTATGATAAGGTTCCAAAAGAGGTCTTGTAGAGAGTCTTAGAAAAGAAAGATGTAAATGTATCATACATTGACGTAATCAAAGATATGTATATAAATTCAGTGACCATGGTGAGGACATCTGGAGGATTAACACAGGAATTCCCTATCATTGTTGGCTTACATAAGGGTCAGCTTTAAGCCCTTATCTCTTTACCCTTATCTTAGATGAACTCACCGGACATATCCAACAACCAATACCTTGGTGTTTATTATTTGCAGATGATATTGTTTTGGTCAATGAGACGCGTGAAGATCTAAACGCGAAACTTGAATCTCGGTGAGACACTTTAGAAAAGAAGGGTTTTGGGTTGAGCAGGACAAAGACGAAGTATATAGAGCTTAAATTTAGTAGTGCAAGAAGGTTGGATGACTCCGTCTTTAAATTGGGTGACCAAGATATTTCCCGCAGTGAGTTCTTTAAATATCTGGGATCGATAATTCAAAAAGATGGAGGTGTATAAAGATTCGATACATAGAATCCAAGCAGGTTGGTTGAAGTGGAGAGGCGCGTCTGGATCTTATGTGATCGTAAAGTACCATTAAAACTGAAAGGCAAGTTTTATCGTACTGCAATTAGACCAGCAATGCTCGACGGTTCTAAGTGTTGGGCAGTGAATGGTGTACATGAGCAAAAAAATGGGAGTTGCGGAGATGAGAATGCTTAGGTGGATGTGAGGTCACACGAGACTGGATAAAATTAGGAATGAATGTATCAGGGATAAGATATGAGTGGCGCCAATTGTACACAAGATGCGAGAAGCTCGTTTAAGATGGTTCAGTCATGTACATAGGAGACCATTAGAGACACATGTTAGGCGTTGTGAGAGTTTAGTCACTAGACATGTTAAACGGGGGAAGGGTAGACCAAAAAAAACTTGGAATGAAACTATAAGGAAAGACATGATGTATTTAGGCATTAGTGCGACTATGATTAAAGATAGGGCGCAATGGCGACAGAGGATCCATATAGTCAACCTCATTATGGTGGGATAAAGGCTTGAGTTGTTGTTGTTGTTGTTATTGATGATGATCCTTGTGTACTAAAAAGAAGTTAAGTGGTGTATTAAGAATTTATTTGCACAAGACACTTTACAATTCTCTCCAAGGTGCTCAACCTCACAATGTTTATTAAGACTTATCAGGAGGGTGAGTAGTGTTTGATGGAGTTTTCCTTGTCGTTTATTATTTGATTTTGTGACCAAGGCCTCCGAATTCACTTGTTTAGCAAACATACAATTTTAAATTTTAACCACGCTTCTCTAAGAAATAAGAGCATGAATGACAAAAAATTGAAAGAAATCAATTTCATATTGTGTAGGTAATCTAGTTGTGCATTTCAATTTGTTATGTTATTATACTACACAATCATGTAAAACTAAGATTAAAGGTGAAAGTGCACAGTGAGTTATCTGAGTATTCTCTAGAGGGGGTAAATAGAGTTTTAAAACTTTACTATAAAATATGCACAGACCAATAAATTATTTCTAACAATTATGCATACAGAATTCCAATCCAGAATAAAACAAACACAGAATTGCATAAATAAAGAATAGACAGCACAGAAAATTCACAGCACAAATTGAGCCAAGATCTATAGTGATTCTCCAAAATATGGGTACTCCACTCTTCTACCACCTTGGTAGGAATACATTATCCAGTGTCTGAGTCTTTTGATAAACATGATGTATTCAGGCATTAGTGTGACTATGATTAAAGATAGGGCGCAATGGCGACAGAGGATCCATATAGCCAACCTCATTATGGTGGGATAAAGGCTTGAGTTGTTGTTGTTGTTGTTATTGATGATGATCCTTGTGTACTAAAAAGAAGTTTAAGTGGTGTATTAAGAATTTATTTGCGCAAGACACTTTACAATTCTCTCCAAGGTGCTCAACCTCACAATGTTTATTAAGACTTATCAGGAGGGTGAGTAGTGTTTGATGGAGTTTTCCTTGTCGTTTATTATTTGATTTTGTGACCAAGGCCTCCGAATTCACTTGTTTAGCAAACATACAATTTTAAATTTTAATCACGCTTCTCTAAGAAATAAGGGCATGAATGACAAAAAATTGTAAGAAATCAATTTCATATTGTGTAGGTAATCTAGTTGTGCATTTCAATTTGTTATGTTATTATACTACACAATCATGTAAAACTAAGATTAAAGGTGAAAGTGCACAGTGAGTTATCTGAGTATTCTCTAGAGGGGGGTAAATAGAGTTTTAAAACTTTACTATAAAATATGCACAGAACAATAAATTATTTCTAACAATTATGCATACAGAATTCCAATCCAGAATAAAACAAACATAGAATTGCAGAAATAAAGAATAGACAGCACAGAAAATTCACAGCACAAATTGAGACAAGATCTATAGTGGTTCTCCAAAATATGGGTACTCCACTCTTCTACCACCTTGGTAGGAATACATTATCCAGTGTCTGAGTCTTTTGATAAAGAGACTCTTAGAACCAGGGTCTGATTCTTTTGTTAAGGAGACTCTTAGAACCAAGCTAGATCTTTTGATTAGGAGATCTTGAACCAATGTCTGACTCTTAGAACCAAGATAGATCTTTTGATAAGGGATCCCTCCTCCATCTTTTCTTTCAGTAAAGGTTAGGCTTGTAAATTGTCTCCTTTTATGCAATTCACTTTTACATCTGCTCCTGTTATGCAAAGGTCGTTCCACAGCTCCGGAGCTCCGATTTACTTTTATAGATCTACTGTATGTTGGTTTATATGAGGAATCTCCTCTGCCATTTTTTTTCTAGAACTCCAAATTTTAGAAAATGTGAATCTCCTCTGCCATATGTGGATCTCCTTTGTTTTTGCTATTTACATTTCGGATGTTTTTGTTGGTCAAGGCCATTTTTGTTTGTTGGTTAATATGATGAATCTCCTCTGCCATATTTTGTTGCCATATTGGGATGGTGATGGGTCAGGATTCATTAAAGGATTTGGAGTGTTCGGTCACTAAAAGGGAGATTGTTGTGACAGATGCAAACTGCTTTTACCATTTCAGAAATGGAGCTTGTTCTTCTCGGGAATACTCCTAACTGAGTTTAGACTCTAGATTAGTATGATTAGGGGCTTTAATAATCTTAAACCTAATTCTCCTGTATTTAGGTTAACGTTCATGAATTGCTAATTCTTTAAAGGCACTAAGGATAACATTGAAATTTCTGTTGTAGAAAATAAATTTTTACAATAATATCTGGTGGGCTCACTTATTTGTTTTAAATGTATGATAATGGACTTCGTTTTGACTTTCCAAAAGTTGTATCCAGGACTCTGCATTTACATGAATTGAACCAGGCCTCAAGTACTATTTAAGGAATTTTGATAGCTAATTTAAATCTCCATCCTCTTTGCTTTCTCCCTAGTGATGCCAACACCTGCATTAACCCATGATGACAATTGTTTGGTTCCAGCTCTGGAATTGTTTGGTTCCAAGTGAATTTTGATTTGGATTTGTAAACTATTAGAATTGTTTGTCGGCATATATGATTATGCATGTGTATGTGGATTGTTGTTATATTGTATGTGGCTAGGCTCTATATATAACTATTGCATTTTGTCTTCATCCTATGCAATAGAGAATGAGGATTATTAGCTTCTAAATTAGTAACCTTTAAATATATCATGTCATAATCTATGATCATTACTATTTTAGATGTGCCCAAAAGTGTTTGACCTTTATGTTTTCAATTGACTGTGATGTTTTGAACCTCTATATGTCATGCTGTGTTTGAATATTTTACATGTCATGTAACAGCTTAAGCAATGAAAGCACCATAACCATGATTATCCTAATGAAGATTCTGAACATTCTATAAGTATCTCTCCAGAACGTATCCAATACGTTCATTACTGCAACAGAAGTATATCAACTATTGTTGTGATACATGACAGTATGTGTGATTCAGAACTTGCATGGCGTCTGCTTAGACAGGTTAGAAATGGGTCGGGGAGTTACTCAATGGGCATACTGATAGATTTTACAATACATTTAGAATGTCACAACAAATATTTACTGATATACTTAAGAAGCTTGAACATGATCATGGGTTACGAGGATCACAACGCACACAATATGAGAAAGTATTGGCTATAACATTGTACATTTTAGCTCAAAATGAAAAGATCAGAGCAACGTGTGAATGATTTCAACACTCATCTGAAACCATAAGTAGATATTTCTCCAAGGGACTGAGAGCACTAGTATTATTATAGATTGATGTTAATGCTCAAGACAGGGTATATAAAGCTCACATATCTTATTTCCATAAATGTTTAGCACTAGTATTATTATTGATTGATGTTATAAAACCAACTGATCGAAAGTACACAAATATACCAGCGGAAATAAAATATGTGAGCGTTATATATTATTCTTTAAGGACTGCATAGGTGCAATTGACGGTACTCATGTAGATGGAAGAATACCTATTGAAGGTCAAGTTTGGTATATTGGTCGTCATAGCACCCTAATACGGAATGTTATGTCAGTTTGTGACTTTAATATGTGCCTCACATTTGTACACGCTGGATGGGAAGAATCAGCTCATGATAGTCACACATTCACACGCGCTTTGATGGATCGTATGCTACATTTATCCCCCTCAAGGTAATTTCATTGTAAATATCAATATATGTTATTATAATTTCTAAACATGTTAAGGTGAAATTATCAAGGAATGAAGGTAAATATTATTTAGCGGATGTTGGATATCCATTAAAGACTGTGTATTTAAATCCATATCAAGAAATAAGATATCATTTGGCAAATTATGCACGTGGTAATCGTCCAGTTCAAGGCCGACGTGAACATTTCAATAAGGCGCATTCATCTCTTCGAAGTGTAATCGAACAAACATTTGATGCTTGGAAGAAAAAATAGTGCAAGTTCAAAGTGTTATCTGCATAGAGGAATAGCATAGACACAATACTGCAAAACTCTCAAAAATCCTACACCAAAAGTAAACCTTATCGAATTTCATAATAACTCTTCTTTAGACACAAATTCAAACCAAAGGGGAAGAACTATAAGAAATCCTCCGGTCAAGAGCATCATCCTCCAAAGCCAAACAACAACCATCCTAAGCCTAGTCATCCCAAATCGAACCCAGAAAAAGAGAAACAGTGTTTCATATGTAGCGGAACAAATCATCTGTCAAGTAATTGCTTATATAAAAAACATAACATGTGACCGACAAGCCCTATGTGGTCAAACCTTAAGCCAGCGTGATTCAAGCACACAGTCAGCCTATCTTATGTTAGATTATAATCATAATCTTCTTCTTTATAGTTCTTCTGATGGTTGTGGTTGTATTAGTTTCTCGGTTCACAATAAGAACGCAGTACCATATTTTTTGCATGCAATATTATCCATTAAGTGTAATATATCATCTGCAAGGAATCTATCAATGTTTAGATATATTAATTTTTTTAATTTACATAAAAAAATTTCTAATCTCATATAGTATGATGTTGAGTTTTTTATATTTCTCGATGATTCATCATTAGAAACATTTAGGCTAAATCTTTCACCGTAGAAGTTATGATAAGAGGAATTTAAGAATACATGTTAAAGGTTTATATTTACTTAATTTTCTTGAGATTTTTATATTTAAAATTATGTTAAATAGTAGAAACAAAAACTGAAAAAACTAAAATGACCAAAAATCGAATCGAAACCAATATCCATCTGTTCAGTTTCGACTTGGGTACAAATCGACTCAAACTGAACTGCTTATACCGCTAACCGAGTCGGATGCCCCGGAAAATCTTTGGGGAAAGCATGTAAAACATAACGATAAAACTTCATTCCAATTATTTAAATCTAGGAAGCCTAACATCCAAATCCTTCGTGTATGGTGTTTAACTAAAGTAGTTATTCTAGGGCCTAAGAGAACGAAAATAGGACCTAAGACCATAGACTATAACTTTAAATGATATGCGTCCGATAATAGTATTAATAGATTTTCTAACATGAACTCCCGAGTTAGTGATATATTTAATAACACTATCTTGAAGCTAAAATGTACTTTATTTTGAAGACAAATTCTCGTAGAAGGTGTAACTCATCTCAACCTTCTAGTGGCTCCATCTAACCTTTTTCTAATTTAGATCTTTTAAAAATTCAAGACCTAAGAGTAGCAAATGTGATCTTAATATGAAATTAGTTAAAAATGATAGTAGTGTTTTATTATCTATTTCTCACTCAAAGAGTAAATGTTATACAAATTTAGCTTATATGATTTTAATTAAGCTTTTATTCTTTATGACGCTGCAAAAATACAAACATATTGATCAATATAGATATACTCAAATGATATGATCATTGTTATATATTTTGATTTCATATATCGTAGGTAAACTAAGTAGATACATTAGTAACTCTATTGGTGAACAGTAGATAGGACTCACTAAGATTTTTAAATACCTGCGAGGCACTATTAATTATAGCATAATTTATATTGGTTTTTTCGAAGTGCTAGAAGAGTATTCAGATGTCAATTGGGTAACTTATTTTTTAGATATTAAATCTATAACTTATCATGTTTTCCATCTTTGAGGAATTGTCATTTCACGAGCTTCAACAAAACAAATAGTTATATCTATAAGCAATGTGGAGCCTGAACTCAAGTCGAATGAATTGAGAATTTACTTTCTGAAATTTCTATTTATACAAAATCAATCCAATGTCTAGTATTTCTATGTACTATGATAATAAATATATAATAGATTTAAGTGCTTCTAATATTATTAATTCAAAGATGAATATATTCATAAGAATTATGTACAAATAAATGAAGCAGAGAAAAAATAAAATAATACACTAAAATATGTAAAATTAGAATTAAATATGGTTGCAAATCTTACTAAGGGATTCTCCCGAGAGATATTATTTTCAGCAAAGGGGATAAGACTTAAGCCCATATGATTTACTGTCAATAATGGATACCCAACTTTGTGCACAGAGATCCCATGAATTAGGTCCAAAGAGTAGAAACAAAGTTATTAATTCTACGTAGTTAGAAGCACAAATTTTAAAAGGTAATAGTAATCTTCTACTCATTCCTATGATGTGTCATTTTACGTACATATAGGTTGTGATGTTTAGTCATTAATAGTTTCCAAACGCAACTTTCTCTGCAAGATATTAGCTATAAAATATACCTTGAGGCATCACCTATGCTGGGTAGTCGTGAAGCTGCGAGATTAAGATCCAGGCTGAACCCTAATAACATTCATGAAATTCAAGGATTGTGCAGGGTCATTAAAGTGCCCACTATCATAATCCAAAGAACAATCAATCTTTTGTGTGTTTAATTAATCTATTAGTCAAAAGAATGAAACTCAAAGTCTATGACACATTACATTCTTTAATAAAAAAAATAAGTATTAAATGTAAGTTTAAGGTAATCATTCCACCTATCAAGATTGAGATCTTATTTGGGAACGTATCGGATCGTAAGAACGGATCAAGGATCGCAAGATCAAATTGAAATGTGTATAATCGAAAACCAAAGAAGAAGACACAGTGGTTAAACAAGATCATTTTCAGTTTTAGGTAGGATCCCTAATGTATACTAACTGTAAAAATGAACCTAGACTGCTGGATTATTGGAAGCTGGAAGACGTCATCTGGATTGTAGGACTGCTCGTAAGCTGGAAGCAGGAAGCCTGGGTTACTCGTACACTAGATTGTTGGTCGATGGATTGCTGGACATTTGAATGCTCATACGCCGGAATGGAAGAGAAGACGTCGTCCTACAAGAAAGAAGTCGTTGAATTGCTCATATGCTAGAATAGAAGAGAAGACGGTATCGACTCCTGGAATGGACTAGGGAAGGTAAGACATTGTCTAGACTAGAAGCGACCGAAGACGCCACCCTCAACCTTCGTCGGCAGTTGGCAATCGAAATAGGGTTAAGTGGCGGATAAAATTCTGCGATGGGGTATGGGGGTTGGGACTGTGATACGATTAAGCAATGGGGTATGGGCGTTGGACCAATTGAATATGGTCAGGATATGGTTGGACGTTTTTATTTTTCTTTGGTTGGATCGGTTGAATCGGGCTAGGATCGCGATGCTAACAATCCTAAGATCTGGATCGCGATCCCGGCCATAGAGGTGCCTATTTAGATCCTGGGTAAGAGATCGATGGTCGTCTGTTATAATTTATATGCATTGTTTTTTTTTTCACTTTTACTTCTAATAGCCATTAGTATTTATTTTATAATCATTTGAAATTAATTTTTGATACAATGGAAATAACCATTTTTTATTTGATTAAAATTATATTTATCAAATAGTTGTTTGTTATTAATACATTAATTATTCTCTTTTGTTTTCTGAGAATCTATTTATATGAGAAGTTTTCGGACTTTTCACATGCACTATTAGTTATTACACACCAAAAGCCTTCTTGTTTTTTGTTCTCTTGCTCTCAAGTTTGGTTTCTTTCATTTTTGTTCTCTTTGTGTTTGTTTTAGCCGGTGAAAGTTCATGTGTTATGTGCTTCTTCGGTGTCGCCGCACATTGAAGTTTCGGGATCTAGCCAAGTATTGTGTCTTCGAGAAGAGAGCATCGATTGAAAGCTCTGCTTGGGGTCAGTGCAACTTCTAGAATTTTGAGCTATTTGTGATGATCAAGAAAATATTCCAACAAGAGGTGTGTTGTAACTTAATAATTAGCTTTGTAAGACTTAGTATTTCCTATGGCGTGAAGTCCTAGACTAGTAAACTTTATGAATCATGATTGTAAGCATATTGAGAATTACGTATGCCGTGTCAGCTAATCAAACTTTTATAATAGCATCAACAAAGTCGTCCTTTACTTGATACTTAATCAAACATCTAAGAGAACATACCAAAACTAGTTGAAAAAAGTTTTTGTTAATTAAGTCTGGGTTTTATTTCTTCATAAATAATGGCAGTACATTAATGATTAATCATATTAATTTGAGGCATATACAACCAAAACTCTTCCTTTTTTGCCAATTAAAAAAAAATTAAGATCAATAACATCAAGCCTTTCAAAAACATACGAAAATACTTTCTGTCACTCCCCTGCCAAGAAGAACAATAAAAAAAATCTGCCAAGCACCCCCTACACTCCCACAAAACTATAACAACAACAACACTCGAGCCTTTATCCCACTATAGTGGGGTCGGCTATATGGATCCTCTGTCTCCATTGTACGCTATCTTTAGTCATAATCTCACTAATGCCTAAGTACATCATGTTTTTCCTTATAGTTTCGTTCCAAGTCTTCATTGGTCTACCCCTCCCCCGTTTAACATGCCTAGTGACTAAACTCTCACAGCGCCTAATAGGTGCCTCTAATGGTCTCCTTTGTACGTGTCCAAACCATCTCAGCCGAGCTTCTCGCATCTTCTCTGCAATTGGTGGCACTCTTGTCTTATCCCTGATACATTCATTCCTAATTTTATCCAGTCTCGTGTGTCCACACATCCACCTAAGCATTCTCATCTCCGCAACTCCCATTTTTTGTTCATGTACACAATTCACTGCCCAACACTCAGAACCATAGAGCATCGCTGGTCTAATTGCAGTACGAAAAAACTTGTCTTTAAGTTTTAATGGTACTTTACGATCACATAAGATCCCTGACGAGCCTCTCCAATTCAACCAACCTGCTTGGATTCTATTTATCACATCTTCATCAACACCTCCATCTTTTTGAACTATCGGTCCAAGATATTTAAAGCACTGACTGCGGGAAATATCTTGATCACCCAACTTAATAATGAAGTCATCCGTCCTTCTTGCACTGCTAAATTTAAGCTCCATGTACTCTGTCTTTGCCCTGCTCAACCTAAAACCCTTCTTTTCTAAAGTGTCTCGCCAAGATTCAAGTTTCGGGTTTACACCCGCGTGTCTCATCGACCAAAACGATATCATCCGCAAACAATAAACACCAAGATATTGCTTGTTGGATATGTCTGGCAAGCTCATCTAAGATAAGGGTAAAGAGATTAGGGCTTAAAGTTGAAACTTGATGTAAGCCAACAGTGATGGGGAATTCCTGTGTTAATCCTCCAGACGTCGTCATCCTCGTCACTGAATTTGTATACATATCTTTGATTATGTTAATGTATGATACATTTACACCTTTCTTTTCTAAGACTCTCCATAAGATCTCTCTTGGAACCCTATCATAAGCATTCTCAAGATCGATAAACAGCATATGCAAATCTTGTTTTCTTTCTCGATAGTTGTCAATGAGTCTCCTCAAGAGATGTATAGCTTCCATGGTCGACCGCCTTGGCATAAATCCAAATTGATTCTCCGAGATGCTAGTCTCTCGTCTTACTCTTCTTTTTATTACTCGTTCTCATAGTTTCATGATATGACTCATTAATTTAATGAAAAATATTGGATATCCACACAAAGGAATGATGTCTAGTGCAATGAATATGGATCTTAAGAGAAAAAAAATGTCCATACTCTATCTACCAAGCATAACTTCAAACAGGTTGTAATGAAATTTCAGAGAAAAAAAAATCATCAGTGGAATATAAATTAATTTTCATCAGCATCCATTAATGGAACTTATAACAGCTACCAATTGTACAAACATTTCGAAAAATTACTCTCCCTTTCCAATGGCAAACAAAAGCTGCGGATTTAGAATGGCAAGTGATGGAAGGATAGATAAACATTTGGTTCACCTTGTCATTAATGGCAATCCTCAGTGGAATATTCCGGCTCTTATGCTTCATGCTATACAATTTCCTCCCAAGAATAACAATCCCCACCAGAGCGGCCGCTATGGGTATCGACCACACAGGCCTAGCTTTGAAAATACAGATCTTAAGCAATTCCAACGGCATCTTCCACCAAACTTTCTCCCTCTTTTCACCCTCGCTAACAGAATCGATACCAACACAGGCACCAGAATTCTCACTCCCCTCGCTTTCCTTCCCCAGAGCTTCAAACCCTGCATCGTTTCCTTCAGAAGAGTTTTCCATAGACGAATCCCCCAAATTCCCATGTTCCACTGTTTCGCTATCGGGTAAAGACCTCTGCCCATCGGAAGCGTCGTCGGACCAAAAACCATCGGAGTTCCGCATTGGGCCTTTCATGCCAATGAAACCCAATTTCCCTCTCGAGGTCTCAAGGAATCTGGACTCGGAATCCGGGTCGGCCCAGCTAGGGTTATCGGAATCGTTGTCAACCTCCTCAATCGCTTCCTCCAACGGAGGGCGGCGACGGACGACTGAGTCGAGGGCGAAGTAATCGGTTTTGATGGCTCCATCCTCAGTCTCGTCGTCGAGAATTCCGACGGATTTGTTGTTGCTGGAGAGGTCGGAGTCAAGGATCAGTTCCCATTCATGGAGGTCGGAGCAGTATTCCATAGAATGGGACGGGAAAAACAGGAGATGATTGCCGACAGAATTAGGTTTTCTTACTAGAAATGGTCTTATGTAAGGTCGATGTTTTAAAACAAGCATGCGGTGGTGGTCACGGTAACGAACTCTATTGACTCTATACTGTATGTTCAGAATTAATTTTCTTTCTTGTGGCGTCATAATTGTTATCATGTCAAATAAATATTATAACTGTGATATTTTTATCCAAATTTATCAAAGCAAAAAATCCTATAAAATGGTTCTTACTTTTTTTCTAGGGTATTGTTATAAGTAATTTACTCTTTGGCAGTCATAGTTGTTATCATGTCAAACACATGTATTATAACGGTGGTGTTTTTTGTCCAACCTATCGGAGCAACAAAGTCCCGCCTGTCCAAACTTACCTGAGTATCAGCTATTCGAAGTCTTTTGATATTGTTGCGGCTCACTCGAGGCTCCTGAAATCGGTCTAGATTTGACCTTCTTAGCCCGAGAGCGATCAAGCGCGCAATCAGTCACAGAGAAATGAGACGGCTGGCAAGAGACTTATTTTACCGTGAAAAACCACGTGGTCAGTTCGGTGCCGACCGAACTTCACTATTTGTTGTTGCTTTACAGGGATTTGGAGAGAAATCGAGACGACAGGCCGCTCCTCATTACAACTTGTGGGGGAGGAGAGAGAGATGCGTTCGGAGGGTGATAGACCACCGCTCTCGAAGCTGTCTTTTTCCTGACCGCGGTGGGGAGCACCGCGCTCTGGGGCTTAGTCGGGCTTCTGCTTGCACTTGCAATCTTGAGTGGCGCGCTCTACGCGTCTTGATGTCTTCGAGGCGTATCATGTAATTTGTGGTGGAGTCTGGAGAGGTGGACTGGTTGTTGAGTGGAAGGCTTCCCGCTGAGTTGAGGGCGCTGAGCGCGTTCGGCATAGAATGGTTGTTGCGGGGCGCACGGGGCGCTTGCTGTAGAGTGAACGGAGCGGAACGTGCGCAGGAGCATTAGGGGGAGGAAGAATGCCTTCGAAGAATCTTCAAGGTGTTCGAAGATCTTCGAAGAAGTCTTCGAAGGCGTGGGAGATCTTCAAGGGGTTCCGTAAGGAGCTCTCTCGTGCATAAGAGGAGAGGCGGAGGGAGGAGAAGATGGAAATGAAGGAGAGACTAAAGCCCTATTTATAGGCCCATGGTATGGTGGTTATGTGATTATTCGCAGACCGTAACCACCTTAATTGTTATTTGCAGACCGATTTAATATAGTTTATAATGCGTATTATTTAAGTATTTTACTACGCGTAGACCGATATAATTTCGGATATTTACACTCATCCATAATGGGTGGTTACACCGATAGTTACGCGGGTGGTTACCCGTTCATCGACGGTGGAGATCGTGTGGGGACGATCGGTCGTCGGCGGTCAGGCGGCGGCCAAAGAGTTGGCCTGCAACGAGGGGGCCGACAGGCGGCAAGACCCAGCCGGCGAGGGCCGACCGGTGGCGGGGCCGGCTGTAACGCCCCTGATATTTTCGGTAATTATTTAATTCAGTGATGACGTGTTTATGACAATAGGGCGTTATTTTTAACGCTAAGTTGGCAGCGCGTCGCCGTTAGTCCGTTTTCGCGTCTGTTAGGTCTAGCCGACCAGATTTTGGGATTTGTATCGAAAGTAGAAAATTTTACGTTGAAAAATTAAGTTGTGTATTTTTAGACTTGCTCGTCAAGTTTCGTTGCGATCCGGGTCATTTTGGAGCATCAGCGCATTTTTGAAGTTTTGTAGAATTTAGGTTCGTCGTAAACTTGAAAAGCTTATTTCTCGTGAACGGCACGTCGAATTTTGGTTTTGACTTCGCCGTTGAATTCGTAGCGTCGGCATTCGTCTTTAGTGCGATTTTCGTCGGTTTCGACGTTCGTTTAATTTTTGGTAATAATATACTATTATTATATTTACTATTATTAATATTATTATATATATATAAATATCCACTCCTCCTCTTTTTCCTTCATTCTGGCCGAGCAAAGAGCGTGAGAATGGCGGAGTCGTTCCGTTCGTGAAGCTTCCGAACGCCGCCGACGGAGCTCCGGTGCACGAAATCTTCGTCGGAGCATAGATCTGGAAAGCTCTTATCGTGCTCTTCGCGTTCGTGGTAAGTATTTCTCATTTCTTGAACTTTTTCGCTCTACGGTTTTTGGCCCTAACCGCCCCCCCCCCCCCCCCCCCCCCCCCCCCCCCCCCCCCCCCGGTTGGTCGTCTTTTCTGTAGATTTCGCCTTACCGTGCCTTCTTTTGGACCGATCTACGACGTGAAGCGTTTCGGAGGTCGGATCCTGGTAAACCGAGGCAAGTGGTGGTTTGCTCTCCTTCCCCCTTGGCTTGTTTCTCCAATTCCTTCTCTTTCTTATAATCTTTATTTAGGAAATTTAGTGCTGAATGTTTTTCTTTTTACCATAATTGTTGTTAGTTGATATTTGTTCTTGAAGCCCAAATTTAGGCTTGTCCAGAAGTAATTAATTAATTTTTTTTTTGGGTACTCTGAGTGTCATGATCAATTTATTTCAAAACTCAACTTTCTGTGAAATATCCATATTCTGGGATAAACCCTAAGGTTTTCTATGTAATTTGTGCATATTTTCTGAGCAGAAGGCTTGTTGAAACCAGAAAACTGGTCTCGACGTTCGAAAGGGAGATGCAACTAGCCCTTACTTGACCCGAGCGAGACCCTTGACCAGTCACTAAGAACCGAAGAACTTAACCCTTTGAAAACTTATAAGTCTACAAACGAACCCCTTAAGCTGCAGCGTGGAGGTCCCACCGCATACCCGGAAGCTCACAAGGAACTTCCCCTCCCAAGCCAATGCTGAGCCTGGGCACCTTGGAGGGCACTAAGGATCACCTCACCGTCCACCTTCAATGACAGGGGGGTGGGGAGGGGGGGGGGGGGGGTGCTTGCTCACTCGCGAGGGAGAGGGGGTACCAACCATCCTTCCCAAGGTGCCCATGGGGGTCTATTTATAGACTTCCCAAAATTGGGCTGCGGATAGCCAAAATTCTACTATCCGCAGTTCAATATCGAATTTGAATGATCAACGCAAGAGGGGGCGAGTGGAGGATGAAACGTCCACTCCCCCCTCGCTGGGGGTCGGATGGGTGGACCAAGGTCCACCACCTGAACCGGGCGAGTGGACCATATGGTCCACTCAACCTACCGGGCGAGTGGACCATAGGGCCACGCGCCCAGCTGCCCGGGCGAGTGGACCTATGGTCCACCTGCTCCCCGGGCGAGTGGACCACAGGTCCACTCGCCTGTAGGCTCGGGGGCGAGTGGGCCTTGAGTCCACTCGCCCCCCCACCTTGGGCGAGTGGACCCAAGGTCCACTCGCCCCCCTACTCGGGCGAGTGGACCGAGGGTCCACTCGCCCGGGGCCTTGGGCGAGTGGACCGAGCCGGGGCCTTGGGCGAGTGGACCCAAGGTCCACTCGCCCCCCTACTCGGGCGAGTGGACCGAGGGTCCACTCGCCCGGGGCCTTGGGCGATTGGACCCAAGGTCCGCTTGCCCAAGGAAGCTCGCCCCCCCCCCCCCCCCCCCCCCGGCTTTCTCTTTTCGGTCCCGACGACCTCCGTTGGTTCGGTTTGCTGCGCCGCGGTCACCTTTTCCATCACGACCTCATCCGTGTCGGGTCACACCGACTCGGAAAATATGAGGGTTGTACACAATCTCCGCTCTTTTCGAGCTTGCCTTAAGCTCGGAAAGAAAGTCCAACCCACCTATTTGACGAGTAGGTGGGACCCTAGAGTGATCCACGAAGGGCCCTGCCAACGAGATGCTCCTGCCGAGTTTTTCAACTAAACCTAACTTGGGCGGAACGTGAACCTTTCTCCACTTAACAACCCTCCTATGAGCCGAGCTTAACTGGAGGTGGAGAAAGCTCAACACCTTAGGTCGAATTGAACTTGACCTGAGGTGGAGAAAAACTCAACACCCTTAGTCAAGTCGAGCTCGACCTGAGGTGGAAGGCAAACCTTTCTCCACTTAACAACCCTCCTATGAGCCGAGCTCAACTGGAGGTGGAGAAAGCTCAACACCTTAGGTCGAATTGAACTCGACCTGCGGTGGAAGGCAAGAACTCCACACCTACCAGGGAGCCAAGCTCACCTGGAGGGGAGGGGACTCCACACCAACCAGGGAGCCGAGCTCACCTGGAGGGGGAGGGAACTCCACACCTACCAGGGACCCGAGCTCACCTGGAGGGGGAGGGGACTCCACACCTACCAGGGAGCCGAGCTCACCTGGAGGGGGAGGGAACTCCACACCTATCAGGGATCCGAGCTCACCTGGAGGGGGAGGGCACTCCACACCTACCAGGGAGCCGAGCTCACCTGGAGGGGGAGGGGACTCCACACCTACCAGGGAGCCGAGCTCACCTGGAGGGGGAGTGAACTCCACACCTACCAGGGAGCCGAGCTCACTTGGAGGGGGAGGGAAATCCACACCTACGAGGGAGCCGAGCTCATCTAGAGGGGGAGTGAACTCCACACCTACCAGGGATCCGAGCTCACCTGGAGGGGGAAGGAACTCCACACCGACCAGGGAGCCGAGCTCACCTGGAGGGGGAGGGGACTCCACACCCACCAGGGAGCCGAGCTCACCTGGAGGGGGAGTGAACTCCACACCCACCAGGGAGCCGAGCTCACCTGGAGGGGGAGGGGACTCCACACCCACCAGGGAGTCGAGCTCACCTGGAGTGGGAGTGAACTCCACACCCACCAGGGAGCCGAGCTCACCTGGAGGGGGAGGGGACTCCATATCCACCAGGGAGCCGAGCTCACCTGGAGGGGGGGTGAACTCCACACCCACCAGGGAGTCGAGCTCACCTGCAGGGGGAGGGAACTCCACACCCACCTGGGAGCCGAGCTCACCTGGAGGGGGAGGGAACTCCACACCTACCAGGGAGCCGAGCTCACCTGGAGGGGGAGGGAACTCCACACCTACCAGGGAGCCGAGCTCACCTGGAGGGGGAGGGGACTCCACACCTACCAGGGAATCGAGCTCACCTGGAGGGGGAGCGAACTCCACACCTACCAGGGAGACTCCACACCTACCAGGGAGCCGAGCTCACCTGGAGGGGGTGGGAATCAACAATTTCCTGAACTATCCGATGGCGGAGAACCGGCCCACGTCCCAGGTGCTTACCCTCACCGAGGGACGGAGAAACTCCATCATCTTATCAAAGCAACTGAGGCAGAGATCCAATCCACGCCCTAGGTGCTTGGCTTTCCTGGAGGTAGAGGAATTCTACACCTTTCACACCAACTGGAGGTGGAATAACCATCCACGTCCTAGGGGCCTAGCTTACGAGGAGGCGGAGGAGCTCATCATCTTTCCAAGTCACTTAGCCAAGTATCGAGTCGACCCGATGAGTCGCCCATCTACCGGCATGACTGAGCCCGGAGAATGGTCTCTAGTCGGGGATTTTACCAATCAGTCGACCCGATGAGTCTCCCATCCGCCGGCATGACTGAGCCCGGAGAATGGTCTCTAGTCGGGGATCTTACCAATCAGTCGACCCGATGAGTCTCCCATCTGCCGGCATGACCGAGCCCAGAGAATGGTCTCTAGTCGGGGATCTTACCAATCAGTCGACCCGATGAGTCTCCCATGTAACACCCTGCCAGTAAGAAAAGTATAACAGTAGGTCCGGCCGGGACCCCACGCCATACAAACCACACTAGCTAGGAGTTAAAAGGTGATAACCAGAAAGTAACAACTACACGAGAGTACAAAACGTAAGCGGAAGCATTAATTAAACCATTTCAATTAGAACTGTCCACTATCATAGGAATGAAACCAGAATAAAGAGTTACGGCCTTAAGGCCTTACATTTACCCAAAGCACAAAGCTCCATAAAGCATACATCGGCACGCAGGCCAACAATACATGAAAAATAGGAAAAAGGCTGGCCTTCGGGGGCCAACGCAGCAAAAGGGTCATCGCCTGCTATTTCCCGCTAGGCTCACCTGCACCTGCATAAGAACATTCCACCAAGCGGTGGCAAACAAAGTAACAGTCAGCACAGCTGACCAAATTATAACGACCCCACCCCTTTCCCGGGGTGGCGGAGCTTCTACCCTGCAAGCAAGCCATACTAGCACAAGTACTAATATAAAGAAAGTGCAACTACACAAGGTGAGGTTTCAAGCACAATCAATCTTCTAGGTTGAGCATCAAGAGAAGGGAACCTAGGTATGCACATGATGTTGGTTGGGTTCACCCGAAGGTTCCCCACAACCGCCTAAGCAATCGCATGAGGCTAACATAACATCCATTTCACAAAACACTCCACCGTAAGGGCCATCGCCTTAGGTGGGGAATAGAGCTTTTGGTCGGACTAGGTAAGACACCTTCCACGACCTCTCCCATGATCACACGGCTCTCATGAGGTAGGGACCTCATACCGATCTGCATGGAAACGGGTTCGGTTTAGCTTTGCCCGTGCTCTAATCGTCACGATCTATCGCACGACACGGGTACGGCTTCACCTCGGCCCGTAAGGGTTTAGCACTTTCAAGTGTTACACTAAATATACGCTACGCACCTAATCCCCTTCACAAGGATCTAGGCTTCACGAATACTCAACAAGGGAGGTACATACGCTCCGCATCAATTTCGTGGTGAAGGTTTGCCTTCATCCAAATCTCAAAGTATGGGGCTTTCGTTAGGATCTTCACAAGACGCCTACACTTAATTCCCGCAATACTATAGATGATTTCATGGAGTCATTCTCCGGCGCGCATTCTAGGCCTAACCTAAATGCAACGTCGCAAATCAAGCATCACCGATTCGGGCTCACGGCCACGAATAGGCTTCACACAAAATGCCTAAATCGGATTTTCTACATGCAATAATGCCGGGGACGGACACAATCTACCCGGAGTTCCGAAGAACTTGAGGGAATCCTACACTTCACCCATTTGGTGAAAGAGACACCTCATGCAAGCATAGAAAGAGGAATGAAAGGAAAAATACAAGTCCAAAGTTCGGGAGGAAGAATCGTTACCCTAGACGCGTTCTTTTTCGCCATGGATCCGAGATTCTACACGGAGAGAAACGACCGCACCGGGCTGCACTCTCCAAATCTGGAAACGGCTCGCGAAACGGAGCTCCGGAGCTCCGTCAATGGCGGGATCTTCCTTCTTCTTCCTTGGCTCCTTCTTCTTTCTCTAGGGTTGGAGAGAGAAAGGCTATGGAATTATGAGGGTTTAATCCCTCTCCAAAGCCCTAAGACCCCCCAGCAACCAATCCCAGCCGTTGGATCAATTTCCAAGAAATTTGATCGGTCGGATCGGCTTCTCCGCTCAAAATCGCGGAGCAGAATAAACAGGGCGCACGATCACAGACGCACGATCACTGGTCGTGCGCTAAGAGGAGAAATGGTCGTGCGATAAGAGGAGACAGAACTTCGAATTCTTGCGAATAAGCGCACGATTGCTGGCGCACGATCACTGGTCGTGCGCGAAGAGGCCACTGATCGTGCGCTAAGAGCAGACAGGGAAAATTTAGCCTGCTTCAAGCGCAGCACTACCACTCCGCCTACTCCGCTGAACTACTATATTTTTGGGGTGTTACATCCCATCTGTCGGCATGACTGAGCCCGGAGAATGGTCTCTAGTTGGGGATCTTACCAATCAGTCGACCCAATGAGTCTCCCATCTGCCGGCATGACTGAGCCCGGATAATGGTCTCTAGTCGGGGATCTTACCAATCAGTCGACCCGATGAGTCTCCCATCTACCGGCATGACTGAGCCCGGAGAATGGTCTCTAGTTGGAGATTTTACCAATCAGTCGACCCGATGAGTCTCTCATCTACCGGTATGACTGAGACCGGAGAATGGTCTCTAGTCGGGGATCTTACCAAATGGGAGCGGAGTACCCATCCATGTCCTAGGTGCTGACTTTGACTTGGAGGCAGAGGAACTCAACACCTTCCCCAAGCCACTTAGATGCTTACCAACCTCTGCCCTCATGGGCTAAAGTAACTATTATGAGCTGAAATAAGAGGTTTTTCCCAGGATAAAATTAACATTTATTAAGGATAAAAACATTTTAGATCGTCGCCACTCCAAGTGTTGCCGAGGGGAACTCCTTCAACATTCTGAAGGCGATACCCCCTGTGAAATTTTCCGTAGATCTAGGAGTGAGCAGGAATCGTACAACTTAAAGTTACAGCCAACAACCAGAAGCACATGAAACAAAACAATCTTTATTGATAACAACAGGAATCTTCATTACAGAGCGAGGTATACATGGCAAGACATGATTTCGCCAGTACACAAAACCAAAAAGAGAAAACAATGCTGAAGAAAGATAACTGGCGGTCTGAACACAAAAGCCGCCAAACCGCGCGGCCTAGGTGTTCACGCGACTATAAAAGGAGACCACGCGAACAAACTGCCGGCAACTTGAACAACACCACTGAAGCTCCGCGACCTCCCGAACTCCACTGATTCTCCCGAACTCCAGCAACCCACACTGCAAGCCGCAAGTCCGCCCAGACACTTTAGAAGAAGAGGTGACCGTTGCTGTCTGCATAATCTGTAGAAGCTGCACAAAGGAAGTTCAATCAGCAAACCGAGCGGTCACAAGAAAGAGACCGCAAGTCCTAGGCGCGAGTTCAGCTTACACTTGGTGCGATGATATTGCTGCTACAGCGACACCTATTTATAGGCGTGGGACTAGATCCAGTCACCACCCTATGAGATAGAGTCACCGCTCTAATCACGCAACCATGATCGGTCTACCCGCGCGGTCAGCAGAAGATCGCTCTGCGCTTAGTGAGCTCGCCGACTGCAATCCTGACCAGGAGATCGCCGCTCCTCCAAGAAGCCGCGCGATCATGACATCCCGCATGTTCATGACGCCCACCACCAGTGTTCGCATATATCAGCAGATCGCCAAGGGACCAGCTTATGCGAACACAAAATGCGTCAATCCGAGGCAGAGCATAACAATCCTTAGGACAAGCCTTGTTCAACAGGGAGAAGTCCACACACATTCTCCACTTCCCGCCTCCCTTCTTTACCATTACCACGTTAGAAACCCATCCTGGGTATTGGATTTCTTCCACGAATCCTGCCTCTAGCAGCTTCCCTACCTCCTCTCTGATCGGCTCGGTGTGGATAGACGATACATTTCTCTTCTTCTGGCGAATGGGGCGGACGTTTGAGCCGTGGTTGAGGCGATGACATGCCACATTCGCATCGAAACCTAGCATCTCCGCAGCACTCCACGCGAAGATGTCCACATTCTGTTGGACACATCTTCAGATCCTCTCTTGATCCTGCTCGCTCAGCCTTCCACTGATATGCCTTCCCTGCTTCACCTTCTCCTATCAATGACCGCGACCTGTTGGGAGGAGGTGAGTTCCTTGGCTCTTCGCTTCCAGCCATGGGACTTGCTCAGAGCTTTCCAAACTAGATGCTTCCACGCTCACCGCACCAAAATGTTGAAACCAGAGAACTGGTCTCGATGTTCGAAAGGGAGATGCAGCTAGCCCTTACTTGACCCGAGCGAGACCCTTGACCAGTCACTAAGAACCGAAGAACTTAACCCTTGGAAAACTTATAAGTCTACAAACGAACCCTTTAAGCTGCAGCGTGGAGGTCCCACCGCATACCCGGAAGCTCACAAGGAACTTCCCCTCCCAAGCCAATGTTGAGCCTGGGCACCTTGGAGGGCACTAAGGATCACCTCACCGCCCACCTTCAATGACAGGGGGTGGGGAGGGGTAGTGCATGCTCACACGCGAGGGAGAGGGGTTACCAACCACCCTTCCCAAGGTGCCCATGGGGGTCTATTTATAGACTTCCCAAAATTGGGCTGCGGATAGCCAAAATTCTACTATCTGCAGCTCAATATCGAACCCGAATGATCAACGCAAGAGGGGGGGGGGGGGGGGGGGGGGGGGGGCGAGTGGAGGATGAAACGTCCAGTCCCCCCCCCCCCCCCCCCCCCCCCCCCCCCCTCGCCGGGGGTCGGATGGGTGGACCAAGGTCCACCACCTGAACTGGGTGAGTGCACCATATGGTCCACTCAACCTACCGGGCGAGTGGATCATAGGGCCACTCGCCCAGCTGCCCGGGCGAGTGGACCACAGGTCCACTTGCCTGTAGGCTCGGGGGCGAGTGGGCCTTGAGTCCACTCGCCCCCACATTGGGCGAGTGGACCCAAGGTCCACACACCCCCCTACTCGGGCCAGTGGACCGATGGTCCACTCGCCCGGGGCCTGGGGAGAGTGGACCCAAGGTCCACTCGCCCCCCTACTCAGGCGAGTGGACCGAGGGTCCACTCTCCCGGGGCCTTAGGCGAGTGCACCCAAGGTCCGCTTGCCCAAGGAAGCTCGCCCCCCCGGGCTTTCTCTTTTCGGTCCTGACGACCTCCGTTGGTTCGGTTTGCTGCGTCGCGGTCACCTTTTCCATCACGATCTCATCCGTGTCGGGTCACACCGACTTGAAAAATATGAGGGTTGTACAAGGATCTTCCAGGAAATGTGTGAGTATTAAGCTTTTTCCCAAGTATTCTGCCCTTTATTTCTAGAAGTTTCACTCTTACAGGAAGAATCTGTATGTGTCTAGATTCTGAGCAAATTCTGTAAAATCAAAATTGATGGGATGTCCCGTCGATTGACGGGACCTACCGTCGATCGAAGAGACCATCCCATCGATCATCGGCATCAGTTGGGGAAATCGTTTCCCCGAAATCTTAAGTCAAAATCGACGGGACCTACCGTCGATCGAAGAGACCGTCCTGTCGATCGTCGCCAGCAGTCGAGTAAGATGTTCCCCAAGTCTTTAAGTCAAAATCGACGGGGCTTCCCGTCGATCGATGGGACCCCTCGTCGATCGACGAGAGCACCCGCCGATTTTCCTCCCTTGGTGAAGTTTTTGGTTCCTTTAATGCTTGTTTCTCTCCCTTTAAGGTATGGGCATCTAGTTGTCTTCCTCTTTGTTCTCTTGAGTGGGTTCTTTGTTCAGGTAGTGTTTCTCCGTGATGAGTATTGCTTTTTCCTCACTGTTTTTGGTAATCTGGCTGAATGTAAGGTTTTCTTAGTGGTTATGAGCTGCAAGTAACAGTTTTCTCCTTGATGACCCATTTTTCTGAAATCTAGTCTAGTTTAGTCGTACCATTCTCGAGTTATTGGTAGTCAATTTGGGGTTGTTGGTGTTGGTGGATTAAAACCACCGCCACAGTGCCCTGTACTTAAATTGGATATTTTTACGGGATTTTACCCGAGTTGGTTGGTTTGTTGATTGTTTGTTTTACTGCCGCTGTGCTAGCGGAGGTATCTCCCACCGCAATTGCTGGATACATTCCAGTTCGGGTGTGTCAGACTATGAGACCACCTTACCCTTGGGCCCTTGTGGAGTTTGTTCTATGGGTGTGCTGGCGGAGGTATTCCCCCACAGTCAATGGATTCTTACCGGTGTTTGTGTTTGTTGAACACTTAATTATAATAACTGTTATAGCATTGTTTATACTTTCATATTATAGATGTGTGGATATGCTTTTGGCTTTCTGTTGGGATTATTACCCTCAATGTTCCCTTGATTTGAAGAAGCCTCACACTCAATGCTAAGTACAAGTTGTATTTGATAAACCCTATTTCATCTCATGACCATGCAGGGTTAGGTCATACCAAGGTGTGAAGTAAGCTCAGTAGGTTTACTGCCAAAACCTCTAAGACAAGCTCTCAGTCTCAGCTGACCACTGAGACAAGGCCAGGAGCCACTGAGAAGGTGTTTAGGCCAGCTGAGCTGCAGATAGAAGAAAACCGCTGAGAAAATTGTCTGTCTCAGCGGATCCGCTGGGACGAGACTGAAGAAGTCGCTGAGATTGGAAGCTGTCTCAGCCCAACCGCTGAGACGGATTCAAAAGGACTGGTAGGTTTTACTTTTGGCGCAAGTTGCAGAAAAGCAAGATATGGTATTCCAATCTTGTCCATGCTGTGTCAGAGTACATCTGATAGCCGTTGAAGATCAGTGGAGTATAAAAGAATAAATTAGGGCTTTGTAAAACTACCTTCTCTTACTCTCACTCACAAAAGAAGAACAAATTACTATTCTATTGTCGGCAACAAAGAAATCTTTCATTACCTGCTTCCTGAAGCTGCAAGGAGAAAGAAGATTGCTCCACTTGATCAACTCAAGATAAAGCAAGTTGATCATCATCCATCATCTGAAGGAAAGGATCAGAAGAATCAGTGTTGAGGTCATTTCACTCCTCCCTGCTTCAAGATTGTAACAACAGTTGTTCAGCAACAGAAGACCAAGGCTTGACCTCTTTCATCTTCTGATTGTACTCATCTATTATAATTTTTGTAGGAACTTAACAGTTCTGAGATTGTAGGGCATCTTTGCCTGGGGGTGTAGGGCTGTTTGGCCTGAGTAGTAGAGTTCAGAGGTCAGCTTGAGTGTAAGATCTTTGGGAGATCTGAGGTAGGGCTATTGTGCGTGAGGTAGGGTTATTAAGCCTGAGGTAGGGATGCTGAGCCTGAGGTAGGGTTTTAGAAAACCTGAGAGATCCTGAGGGATCTGTGTTGTAAGCTCTTGGAGCTGAGTTTGGAGGTGTTGGCCTTATCAAACTCATTGTTAGAGAGGTGAAGGGGGAAAGAGGACTACTCAAGACACCTTGTCTTGAGGAACCTCTATAAACCATTGTGTGTTTTCTGTGTGCTTGATATATAACTAACCTGAAATCAGAAAACAACTAGGTTAAAGCCTTAAACAAAAAGAGACCTATTCACCCCCTCTAGGTGACTAAGACTACATCCTAACAAACTATCAAGCAGTATCAGAGGCAGGTTAGTCAAGAAGGACATAACTGTCTGACCAGATCCTATAAAGCAATAGTCTTATCTCAATCCAATTAATGACCACCACTTGATTGCAGAAGGAGATGAGATCCATGAAGTTGCCCATATGCAACAAAGAAAACTTTGGCATATGGAAGCAAATGGTTAGATTGTTTATGGAAGCATCAGACCCCAGGATTTACATCACTATAAAACAAGGGCCCTTCACTTTTTAAACTGCATCCACCATAGATCCAACTAGGAGAGTGGCTAAGGCTTTCAATGACTTGAGCAAGGATGAACTTGCATTATTTACTATGGATAAAAGAGCCCAAAATATAATTGTTAATGCAATAAATGACTATACATTTCAGAACTTGGTGCACTGCACAACTGCCAAGGAAATATGGGATACACTAGTGGTGTATATGGAAGGGATAGCTGAGGTGAGGGATGATAGTAAATCACTCCTTAACCAAGAATATGAAGCTTTCAGGCAGCTGAGCCAGGAAAGCATTTCTATTTGTTATGAAAGGTTATTTAGGATAGTGAATGAACTAAGAACTTATGAAAGAGTGTTCAGTGACTATGAGCTTAATGATAAGTTCCTAAGATCTCTAACTAGAGACTGGGACACAAAAATATGTGCCATCAGGGAAGTGGCCAAGCTTGGTGAAACTCCCACTCACACACTGTTTGAGAAGCTGCTCTCTTATGAGATGCAATTATCTGCAAGAAAGGAAGAGGACACTTCAACAAGGGCTCATGCAAGGGAGAGATCTGTGGCTCTCAAACCTGACAACTCCAAGAAAAGCAAGGCCAGGATGGTGTCTCCTCCAAGAAGGAGTGCTGAATCAGATAAGTCTGAGAACAACACTTCAGACAGCTCTTCATCTGATGAGGAGTTTGCTACCTTCTCAAGACAATTCAAGAAGATGATGAGGAGGAAGCAGTGGAAGAACAAGCCCTCCTCCTCCTCGCACTCTAAGAAAGACCACATCAGATCTGAAAGACAGCACCCCAAGGGTGACAGGTATGATTCTAAATCTAGTAAACAAGTTTCAAATAACATCATTTGCTATTGCTGCAACAAGCCTGGACATGTCATAGCTGACTGTCCAGTCAAAAGGAAGGAAAGGGTGATAAGAAACATCACCACCATAAGGATAGGAAGGGGACAAAATCCTTCCTAGCAAAGAAAGGAAAGAGCTGGAGTGAATCTGAATCCTCATCTTCAGATTCAAATGTGGAAGAAGAAGCCTTCATTGGGCTATTTGCAACAGATAAAGATGATGACTGTCCTTCTGCCAAAATTGGAATTAGGGCCCCTCTATCACATTCAGACAGTGACATAGAGGAGGATGAAGAGGACAAAGTTTAGCTAGGCCTCATGACCATCACTGATGAGGAGGACAGTCAGAACAACTCTGACAATGAACATGTATTAATTCATTCCATCTCCTCTTCTGACTATGAGACAAGCCCAGAATTTGAAGCACCTTCATCAATTAGCGGAAGTGATTCAGAATCTGAGGAAGATGTCAATCAATTGATTAACAAGTATGGTGCTCTCTTGGAAACTCTGAAAAAGAGCAAGAAGTTGGCCAAGAGGCAAGCCCAAGAAATTGCTTCCCTTAAGATGGATAAGAAAGAGTGCACCGAGTCACCCTCCATGGTGGCTCAGATGAGTAGACAATTAATCCATCTAAAGGGAATAACAATTGTGCACTTAAGCACCATATCCTAAAAGAACAAGTTCATCAAGGACCTTGAGGAGAAGCTTATGAAAGAAAAGAGCCCAGTGGCTCAATTCTCCAAGCCCAAATCTGTACTTCCTATTATTGACACTTTTTCCTCTCAAACCAATAGGAGAGGACTAGGGTTCAATAAATTGGAAGTAGGAGAAGGGAGTGGGGAAAAGAGCAAGGACAAGGCTAAGCCTCATATCACCTTTCATAAGGTGTTGCTTCCTTCTAACAGATATGATCATGACAGCATTTATGGTCACTGGAAGAATGGAAGCTCCTATAGGAAGGAAAACAGTTCTTCCCATAGTTGAAGAAAGGGCATGGGAATGAGTGTCATGAAGGCTCCCCATGAAGAAATTCAAATGGTCCAACCTAGACCATTTGCATTTGGTACTTCAGCTCCATCATTCAGGAGTATGGAAGCTAGTTCTTCCAAGCTCTGTCTAGCAAAGAACGCGGCTGCTGTCAAACCTGTAGACACGTCCTATTACTCAGTGTCTGATACCATTCAATCTTGTCTGGCCTCCAAGACAAAGCAAATTGATGCCATTAAGACAAAGGGTGCCAAGACTGTACAAAGGTTAACATTCAGCCAGATCATTGCTGAAAGGAACATGAGAAATGTTGTCGTCTCCCCTCCTGAACATAAGCACAGTGATGCTCTCTCCTCAAGAAATGTTTAGAAGAGGAGATACAGTATTCATGAATGTTGGTGTTGTGGTAAAGTGGGACACTTTGCCATAGATTGTTGACACAATCCCAATGTGCCAAGTGCAAAGAAGAGTCTTCCTGCAAAGGGTGCAGCTGGTGTGAGGTCATTTCATCATGCTAACAAGGACCTAGGACCCAAAATTATTTGGGCTCCTAAGGGTAACTAAACTCCTTCTTGCAAATTAGTTCAAGTACCAGCCTCAACCAAATATGGTACTTAGACAGTGGGTGCTCAAGGCACATGACAGGAACCAGAAATCTTCTACAGGACTACACAGTTGTGAAGAATGGACCTAAAGTCATCTTTGGTGGATCTGAAAGAGGAATCACCAAGGGATATGGTATGATCTCCAATGGCATAGTTTCAATCACAATGGTAGCTTATGTTGAAGGGTTGCAACACAACCTATTGAGCATAAGTCAACTATGTGATCTAGGCTATGTCATTGAATTCCACAATGACAAGTGCTTGATCAAAAAGTCTAATGACTTAGAGACCATTCTCTCAGGCACTAGGAGTGGGAATGTTTATTGCTTAGATTTTATATACAGTAATTCTCTTTCATCTGTATGTCTTCTAGCTAATGAAAATGAGTCTCTTTGTGTTCAATGGCATAAGAGACTTGCCCACATTAACTACAAGACAATGTATAGATAATTCTCTAAAAACCTTGTTAGGAATAGTCCTAATTTAAAATGTATTAAAAGTGGTCCCTGTCATGCTTGCCAAATGGGTAAGCAAACAAGGGCCACCTTTAAATGTATTGGCTCCAAAGACACTGAAAGATGTCTATATCTGTTGTACATGGACTTGTTTGGTCCTTTGCCAATTCAGAGCCTAGGTGGGAAGTTATATACTTTGGTGATTGTTGATGATCACTCAAAATATACATGGGTATTCTTCCTTAAGAAGAAATCTGATACATTGAATGTCTTTATAAATCATGTCAAGGCTATTCAGAATGACTTACAATGTGCTGTGGTCAGGACTAGGACTGACCATTGCACAAAATTTCAATCTGAAGCCATGACAAGGTTTTGTCAAGAATGTGGAATCACCCAAGAGTTCTTCTCCCCAAGGACTCCTCAACAAAATGGTGTGGCTGAGAGGAGGAATAGAACCTTGATAGAAGCTGGGAGAACATTGCTTAATGACTCCTCACTCCCAGAATACTTCTGGGCTAAGGCAGTCAATACTACATGTTATGTTCTCAATAGGGCTTCCATCAATAAGGTTCATGGAATTACTCCCTATGAGATTCTGAAAGGCAAACAACCTACAATTTCATACTTTAGAATATTTGGTTCAAAATGCTACATATTAAACAATGGAAAATCTCAATTTACCAAGTTTGCAGAGAAATGCAATGTGGGGGTTCTTGTTGGCTATAACTCACATAGTAGAGCTTATAGAGTTTATAATAAGAAAACTCATGTTGTAGAAGAGTCTATGCATGTGGTATTTGATGAGACCAGCCTAATCTATAAGGGCTGGTCTAGTTCTTCTGTTTTGACAGTAAATGAAAAGGGCATGGAAAAGATGTCTATGCAAGACATACCCAGCAGTAGCAAGGCATATTCAGATGCAGTAATTCCTGAAGAGGAAGAGGTCCAGGGTGCTGAAGACACTGCTGAACCAACAAAAGTATTACAGCAAGCTGAGGACAGATTGCCTGCAACTGTAAGACACCTAAGGGATCATCCAAGAGAACAAATTATTGGAGATCAGAACTAAGGTGTACTAACCAGAACCAGGGCTCATAATGATGCCCTATTCTTGAGCTTCTTATCACAAATGGAGCCCAAGAAGTTTGAAGAAGCCAACCAAGACACCTTTTGGATTCAAGCAATGCAAGAAGAACTTCTTCAATTCAAAAGATGCAAGGTATGGAAATTGGTGCCAAAACCTCAAGGACACAATATTATTGGCACCAAATAGATTTGCAGGAACAAGTTGGATGAAAATGGTATAATCATAAAAAATAAGGCAAGATTGGTAGCCAAGGGCTACAGACAAGAAGAGGGAATAGAATTTGATCAAACCTTTGCCCATGTTGCAAGATTAGAAGCAATTAGGTTATTCCTTGTCTATGTTGCCCACAAGGGGTTCAAGGTATATCAAATGGATGTCAAATTATCCTTCCTCAATGGTGACTTGAAGGAAGAGGTATATGTTGAACAACCATCAGGTTTTGTCCATCCAACCCTCTCTAATCATGTATATTTACTTAGGAAAGCTCTTTATGGACTAAAGCAAGCCCCTAGGGCTTGGTATGAGACATTGTCTAGCTTTCTCATCAAGAACAAGTTCTTGAGGGGAAAGTTAGATAGTACATTGTTTCTTAGGGAAACAAGGGGCAAATGTCTTCTAGTCCAAATATATGTTGATGACATAATATTTGGGTCTATTGATGACAACCTCTGCAAAAGGTTTGCCAACCTTATGCAGGGGGAGTTTGAGATGAGCAGTATGGGAGAGATCAAGTACTTTTTAGGCCTCCAAGTGAAACAGTTTGATGAGGGTATATTCATCTCTCAGACCAAGTACACTAGGGAGCTTATCAAGAAGTTTGGGATGGAATTAGCTTCCACCATGAAAACTCCCATGGGGTCCAATATTTCCCTGGACAAGGATGAGAAGGGCAAGGCCTTTGATGAATCTATGTACATGTGCATTATTAGATCCCTATTATATCTAACTGCTAGTAGACCATACATTATGTATGTTATATGTGTTTGTGCTAGGTACCAGACATGCCCTAAGGAATCTTACTACTCAGCTGCATAGAGGATTTTGAGATACCTTCAAGGCAGCCTACATCTTGGCCTTTGGTACCCTAAGAACAATGACTTTGAACTAACTGGATTTTCAGATGCAGATTTTGCAGGCTGCAAAGAAGACAGGAAAAGCACAAGTGGCACCTGTCAATTCCTAGGAAGGAGGTTGATATCTTGGAGTAGCAAAAAGCAGACAAGTGTAGCAATTTCCACTGCTGTGTCTGAATATATTGCTGCAGGAAGTTGTTGTGCACAACTATTATGGATTCAACATCAGTTAGAGGACTACAACCTCAAGGTAAGTGAGTCTCCTCTTTATTGTGACTCATCTAGTGCTATCTCTATTGTTAAGAATCCTGTCTCTCATAGCAGGACTAAGCATATAGAGATAAGATATCATTTTATAAGAGAATGTGTTGAATGTAAAGACATCTGCCTTGAATTTGTCCCCACTGACAATCAAGTTGCTGATATCTTTACAAAGCCATTGGATGAGGCCAAATTTAATACTTTCAAGATTGAACTAGGAATGTAGAATGTTGAATAATGTCACATCTTTGTTTTCAATCATCTATGATGCTATGCAGTCATTGTCACATTATACATTTAAAGTGTTGTGTTGTGATTCATAATGATACTGGTATTCATCATATTATCATATCAACAATCCTAGTGACATGGTTAAGGCATAACCCAATCAAAACCCCAAGGACTAATGGTTAGATTGTAAGGTCGGCTAAAATTGAAAAGTCTGTTTCAGCTTAGCCGCTGAGACAGCTGGGAAAAGTCTCAGCTGAACCGCTGAGATGGCTAAAACTGTCCCAATGGATGACAGTGCTTTGTCCCAGTGGTTAGGTCGGCGTCTTAGCAGTTCCGCTGAGATGGGATGATCTCATTACAGTTTGTCTAAATGTAACCCAATTGACCCAAATTCTACTCACAACTATAAGTTCAATTAACTCGAATTATTAGGGCTTATCATAACACAAATAAAGCCATATAAATAGACAATCATTGATTAGTGTAAGGTACACAACCCTTCCTTCCTAGCCGCCGAGACAAATCAATTTCTCTTCTGTCCCAGCGCATTCTTCTACATCAACAATTACACCCAAGAGCTCAAAGGACCTTCTGGAGGGGTATGCGATTGTCAGAAATGGCTTTGCCCATGCACAAGAAGACATAAAAGGAGTGATTATACTCCTGGAAGCACAAGGTCTGGAATACCTTATGTCAGAACCAACAATCATTCTCAGAACTGAAGTTCTGGAATGGTTTACTAATGCCAAGCTATCTTCTTTCCAGTCCACATTAAAGTCTAAAATAGGAGGAGAAAGAGTGAAAATCTCCTCAGCAAGAATTAAGCAAGCTTTACGCATACCCTTATGCAACAAGGATGAGGAGGAAGAGATTTCTGAAAAGGATAAGATGCAAGCCTTGAAATGGACTGAATATAGTGATGCCATGTTTGGCTCTCTAAAAAGGAAATTTTTCAATCAAAGAGGAAAATTACTATCAGATATAGTGGGCAAAGCACTCCTCTGCAAGCCTGGATCTCTTGATACCATCTCCCAATCCATGTTTGATATCATGGCCATGATCATTCTGACAAAGAGAACCAACTAGGGAGAAGTCATATTTCAGAGACTGAAGGAATGGTTGCAATCACCAAACATGGGTAGAATCCTATCCCTATATATGATCCAGACATATCCTGAGAGGTTCAAGGGATTAAAAGCTTCAAACATTCATTACTTGAAAAGAATGGATCTAAAAACATTAGATAGGTTCACAAGGGTACTCCCAATGAGCCAGCCGACTGAGTCAAAAGACAAAGGCAAAAAGAAATCCAAAGCAGTGAAAAAGCCAAGAATGGTTTTATCAAGTTCTGAGTCTGGCCACTCAGATAAAAATGAAGATACTGGTGCTGATCTTAGATCATATAGTATTCTTGATAAGGATGACTTGCCTCCTAATAGTGTCCATCCACTGGACTTGGACATAGATAGTACCCCTGGTAATTAATCCTTAAACTCCACATTACTCATAATATTATTTTACCATAGCTAACCAACTAAGTTAGTCACTAATGACACTTAAATTATGTGGACCACAGCTCCCCAAGGCTAGCTGAATGCTCCATCTGAGGGGGAGCATCAACAAGAGCCATCCCCCATGGATGGTATCAATGATCAAAATGGAAGTGAAGGAGACAAATCTGACAAGGACAAAGTTCCTTCTCCTAAGGACTTACAAAGTATGCTTGATACAATAATACTAGATCTTGAAAGAAGAATATCAGATAACATTGATGAATCCCCAGCTCTCTGGGATTTACCACAACAAGGACTATCTGATGCACCATCTGAGGGGGAGAAGCCAAAAGAGCCATCAACTAATGAACATGATGTTCTTGGTAAGCCCTACAAACCCAGCCTTAGTATTGCAAAATCATTAAATCTAACTCCAATTCTTGTCCCAGAATTCCTGGACTCATCAGATCAAGGTGATCTATCTGAGGGGGTGGAACCAGACAATGCTGATGCTGGCATGGATGATGTGGATAATGATGGAGTCCACTCTGCTCATATTTATGATATAACATCTGTTGCTGAGAAGGTGGATGATCCAGCTCAAGTGATGCCTGCAGCTGCAGTGTAGACTACACCTCAAGTAGTCCCTCCTCCAAGTCCACTAAGGCTCCCAGACCTAATCATCCCTGATCAACAAGCTTCCACCTCCACTTCCTCAAATGAGTGCATTCTAAATGCAATTCAACTCATGCTAGAGACTTATCTCACATCCATAAATAATTATGTTGACCAATCAGTCTCAACAGTCAAAACATATATAGATCAGTCCATCCTGGATGTGAAATTTGAAGTAATGGATAAGGTCAAGGAGATCAAGGAAGACACTGGCATCCTGAATAAGCCAATGACTAAATGGTTTGACCTAGCAGAAAAGACAGTGATCTCTCAGAATACCATTCTAAGATCTATGGATAAACACCTCCAGCTGTCTGAACAGGATATAACATATATCAAAAGGTATGTCTGCAAGACAGATGAGGTGATAGAGAAATCAGCCAATCAAATCCAAGAATATGTATACTCCACTTCTATGCAGTTGAATGAGGAAGCTGATAGGAACAAGGAAGAGCTGAAAGCAGATATTGCCAATGTCTTTCAATCAATTGCTGAAACAGTCACTGCTACCCAACTAAATACTGAGGTAGTCAAACTCCAAGATGTGCTCCAAGCAGATTTTGAAAATGTTTTCCAACCTTATCTGGCACCATAACAACAGCTAAACAGGACCTACATCAACAAGTGTTTGAAGAAGCCAGAAAGGGGGAGGATACAAATGCCATCATAAATTCTGACCTAACTCTTAAGGTGTTGCAAGGTACAAGGATTGCCCTAAACCTTCCCCTACTGGATGTAAATAGGGCAGAAGATTGGGACTTCCCACATCAAGAAGTCATTGCCCAAAATGAGAGATTGAAAAAGAGAAGGGAAAGTGAACATGTACTGCTGACTGAAGAATACATGGCTGGGCAAAGGGATGTGCATAATAGAGATCCTGACTATGAGTATTGGAGTGATGACTCCAAGGAAATAATACTGAATGCCTGGCTGAGCCATGGTCAGATTGGTAAAGACATTGACAAGCTATATCCATCTGAAGAGTGGATAAAGCACTTAGAAAGAAACACAAAAAGAGAAAAAGTTTTCAAAGCCAATCTGGTAAGAAGGGATAACCCAAGAAGAATGCCTTCTAGATATATCCCAAAGCCATTTCTATATTTCCAAAGGCAAGAAAACAAAAGAAAAATAGCTGAAATTGAGGCTGTCAATGCTGAAAAAGACACAACCACCCATCTCCCTAAAAATATGATTGTGGATGCTGAAGATAAGGAGATCCCAGCTCAAGAAGAAGTGGTTGCTGAAAACTTGGATGTTGTAGTAGACCCAGAGGCCTCAGCTAAAGAAGAAGGAGTAGCTGCTAAAAGTGTGAATGCTGCAACAAACCAAGATGCTTCAACTAAAGAAAAAGAAGTGGTTGCTGACATTACTGAGCGCTCAACCTCTTCTTAGAAAAGAAAACTTTAAATGAATGTATTTTTGTATTATGGATTTCTGAATGTAAATTGAACTATGATTCATTACTTTATCTGAAATTCTAATGAATGAATTGTTGAACTGATCACCTTGAGTCATAAGCTAATCTGAGCACTAGCTTAATGTTACCCTGTGATATTGGTTGACTTAATATGTGATGCATTATCATGTTTATCTAATCATATTATTGGGTTGTTAGACTATGTTAGTAACATACCTGACATGAATATCACTTGTTACAATCTTATTCTAAATATCTTAATAATGTTTGCATGAGTATGTTATAATGATTATCATGATATGAAGTTACATGACAAATATTTATGTGTAATGTACTTTAACATTTGAGGGTGTTCTGTCTTCTTCAAATAGGGGGAGATTGTTGGGAATATTACCCTCAATGTTCCCTTGATTTGAAGAAGTCTCACACTCAATGCTAAGTACAAGTTGTATTTGATAAACCCTATTTCATCTCATGAACATGCAGAGTTAGGTCATACCAAGGGTGAAGTAAGCTCAACAGGTTTACTGCCAAAACCGCTGAGACAAGCTCTCAGTCTCAGCTAAACCGCTGAGATAAGTCCAGGAGCCACTGAGAAGGTGTCTGGGCCAGCTGAGTTGCAGATAGAAGAAAACCGCTGAGACAACTGTCTGTCTCAGCGGATCCGCTGGGACGGGACTGAAGAAGCTGCTGAGACTAGAAGCTGTCTTAGCCCAACCGAACCGCTGAGACAGATTCAAAAGGACTGACGGGTTTTGCTTTTGGAGCAAGTTGCAGAAAAGCAAGATATGGTATTCCAATCTCGTCCATGCTGTGCTAGAGTCACTACTAGAAAAATGAGTACTAGCTACATTGTTTTTTGCCAGGGTTCAAAAACCATGGCTAATACTCTAGTATTAGCCATGAATGAAAAATCGTGGCTAATAGTTAGGTTTTAGCCACGATTGCAAAAAAACGTGGCTAATACTTTAGTATTAGCTATGAAAAACAAAAGTCGTGGCTAATATTAAGTATTAGCCACGACCAATCTTCTATTTTTTACGAAACCGTGCGAGACCCACTTGTTTTCTATTTCCCCACTTCATATTCAGCGAGCTCCTTCATCTATCCCTTGTTCTTCTCCAGAGCGATAAGGGCATGAGCTACACGATGCCCTAAGAGGAGGACGAGCGGAGCAGCGGGTGACAGCTCGATTACACATGTATTCTTCGCACTGAGCTTCTGAGTCTTCTCCTCCAAGCTCCAGCGATAGCGATTACACAGGTATTCTTCGAACCGGCTAGGGTTTCTGTTTCTCCTGTGAATTCTTGGGCGGGATGCCCCCCCGAATTGCTATTTTCCCGCCCCTATGGCAATTTGGTGCATTCAAAAGGGGGTCTACTCTCTCCAGCCTCGTTGGTATTTATAGCCAGTGCTGGACTGAGCGACCATGGCAACATCTCATGGCTGGATTTCTCCAGCACACATCTAGAAGATTGAAACCGACAGATACATAAGCATCTTTGATAGAAATGATTACTTTTATTGTAATTTTAATCTAATAGTTGGAAGCAGGAAAAAGATACGATCTCAGATTCTGTTCTTTTTCATTTATGAGATTTCTACCTAAATTTTGTCATTGCTGCCTATAAAATGGAGAATATTTGCAGTTTCAGTCAAGCATTTTGATTCTTCCTATATTTACTAATACATATCTTTGATGAATGTCCTTAAAATATGGGGACGGGGGAGATGATTAATAGACATTGAGGAAGCTCAAGTATTAGGCTTTGTTTTGGGATGGCATGTATTTTTATCATTGTCGTGTTTTTATTTTTTGCAGGATTTAATGAAGATGGAAGCTCATGGTTTCTTTCTCATTATTATAACTTTTCTTGACATATCAATTTGAGTGTGCATATTATGTTCTTCTAGATAATTAGTTTTTGATAAGAGGAACGACATGTGTTGCAAACATAGAAGATTTTACGTTGTTACTCACTTCATCAAGCAAAACAAATATTGAATACTTGGATGCTTGAGTTTAACTTTTATTTATGTTACAAACATAAAATATTTGACTTGATCTGGATTTGTTATACAAACATGTGAAATTTCATCTAATTTGAGGAATCTTGGGCTTTGAAGTTTGATTGTCTAACAAAGAAGATGGAAAATTGGTTGTATCTATGATAAAAATGACTGAGTCTTCAATGAAAACTCCATTAGAGAACATTCCATTATAGATCATCCAGTGATTGCTCACATTTTAGAGATAAAAGTTCAATGGGACAAGGTTTGTACTGCTATATTCATAGTCCTGCAACAGAGTGGTTTCAGCTCATGTCAATATTTGTCTATTATGTATTTATTTGTTGTAAGCTTCTTGATACATATTTTATTGACAGTTGATGAAGATGCGTTCAAAGTATATGTACTGCTATATTCATAAGCTTCTTGATACATATGTACTGCTATATTCATAAGCTTCTTGATAATGGGATTGAGCTTTTGGTGGCAATTTAAGGATGCAATAGATAGTTCATATTGGTTTGAATTCTTCATAGGTATTCTATCAGTTCTACTCTGCATTTTGTTTATCAAATTGCTAGTGCTAAACATTATTCTTTACCATTCCCTGGCATGGTGATCCAGATGACTTACCTTTATGGGGTATGTATTTATAAACCATCTTTAATGTTTAAATACTCTTCAATTAATTTTTATTTAACCTAATTTCTTGATTTTATCAGCATTTGTTGGTGAGGTTGGCAAAACTGATGAGAGCAAGCACTATCTCTTCACCCATAAGAGCATAAATGTGACATACAGTGGAGACCAGGTATAAAAAATTGGAATTCCTCAAGACATTATTTTCTTTGCGCACCTGTATTTTTTTAACCTTTGCACTTTTTGAAAGGATCCTTAAGGCCAAGTGTTGAAGTCGTGATGAGCATTTTATCATGTCAATTTTTTATTTCTTGCAAATCATTCATGTCAATCTCACCCAAGCAAACCCCACGCTTCATGAAAATATTGGAGCATGGTCCTCGTCTTACTGGTATGATAGTGTTGGAGTTTCTGAGGTGATCTCAAAGCAATCAACAGTTAGTCTTACTGCCAACGCAATATGAGCCTATAGGGTTGCACATAAAAGCGTTTGGAGAATTTGGAGAAAGGATTGTGTTGGCCTTACACATATTGGATATGAGTGGAGGACCAATCCTGTGACTGCTTGGCATTAACTTGAGAATGTCTCAACGGGAAATCGTTTAAAGGGTTTAAACGAATGGATTTATGCTAGACAAATTCGGGTAAAGGGTTTAATCGAACTGTGTCAAATTCGGCTAAAGGGTTTTACTGAATTATGTTGATTCGACTAAAGGAATTCGGCTATATCGATTCGGCTAATGTGATTAATCGAATTCGACTAAAGGGTTTAGCCGAAATCTATCAGTTCGACGAAATGGTTTCGACGAAATGATATAACCGAATTTATATAGTCGAATCGGCTATAGCATATAGACGAATTCGTCGAAATGGTTTCGCCGAATTTGGTTAATTTAATTAGTCGAATTCGGCGAATGTAAATCTGGACAGATATTCTGATTTTCCCTCTGGTCTGCGGATAACCTTTCCTATACCTTGTGTATATAAAGGCATGCGATTAGGTCTTCAATACACAGTTTTTAAACTTAGTCCTTTTCGCGATTTAGAAGAACTGTCGACCGGAACCGTTCCGCGCGAGGGCACGTTCTTCTCATCCACCGATCGTGTTCCGTCGCCTCTTGTCGCCGCCGTCGGTCGCCGCCTCCCATGGATCAGATCTAGCAGTCCGTGGGGATGTTGAGAGCATCCTTCTCCGACCTAGTTCTTGTACGACAAGAAGCTAGGGTTCTCCTTTGCTTGTGTGGACTTCTGTAGAGGGATCGATCTATTTCGATCCTTGAAGAACTCAAAGGCAGATTTCGGATTTCTCTTTGGAGCACCTTGGTTGAGTATTGACTCAATCCCGCGAAGGTACATTGTATTTGCTTATTCTCTTGAATCATGAAAACCGCAAGATCCGTTGATCTCTTTTTGGGTTGTTCTTGTTAATTTCCGCTGCTCATATTTGATATGTCATCCCTTATGAAGGGGTATAGAAAACCCAACAGATAGGACCGTCCATTATCTTTCATGTTAAATATTTATTTGTTAAAGCATGGAAAATAGCGCTCATGAAGATGTGGAATTATAATGTATGAATTGTATGATCCATCTACAATTATGCTCTTCTTTTATTAAATGTTTGATTCATTTCAGGTTAGTCTTCATACTTTCACTTTCAATTGGTATCAGAGGAAGTTGATTCTTTACAGGCTAACACCTGAATCACAAAGATCAATTAGATCTTAAATTAATTTAGAGTTTTTATTTTATTTATTTTTCTGTTAAAAACTCATGGCACAAAACAAAGAGTATTCTAGCACAAGACCTCCTATGTGTAATCTCAGTAAGTTTGCACTATGGAAAGCAAGGATTAGGTTATATATGAACTCAATTGATGAAGAAATATTTAATGTTATTTTGACAGGGCCTCCAACACCTACAACAGCGCATATTTGATATGTCATCCCTTATGAAGGGTATAGAAAACCCAACAGTGGTATCCGAGGGAGGTTGCGGTCAAGTGCGTGTAAATTGAGACATTTAGAAGCGTTCTAAAAGCCCTAATTTCTTCTTGGAATATCACATTTGATGTGATTTTGTGTGGTTTCTGGCTCTGCCCTGCACCCCGCAAGGGCTCTGCCCCTTGACCCCGCTCGCTGATCGGTCAGCGAGACCACCGCCAGGGGCGCTGCCCCTTGGACCCCGTTAGGGGCTCTGCCCCTAAGACCCCACCAGGGGTGCGGCCCCTTGGAATCCCGCCAGGAACGCATGTGATTGCGTTGCGATTTTCATGTTTCAGAGGTTGTTTCTCCTCTGCAGTAACCGTCCCTCAAAATGGTTTGTGAAACCAAATGTTTAGATTATTGAATCTGACATGAGAGACGAGCTTGTCTACTGCACTTGTGGAGTTGTTGTTCATATGTCCAATGCATGTAAATCTGGAGATTTAGAAGTGTTCTAAATGCTCAGATTTAGCCCTATTTTGTCAAAGTGTTGATAGACTGTTTTTTTGTGCACATCTGGGATGTATCTGGAATGTGAATGTTGTATTTTATTTTCTGATTGTGCACTGTGATTAAATGTTAATCATGATTAAAATGTTAATCACTTGAAATAAAAATCCCTTATCTAATATTAAGTATTCGGATGCCTTCCGATGGATGACACTCTTTCTGCCTCGATCGATGAAGTGTGGGCTTGTCAAAGCAAGGTGCATTAATCTATCTTGGTAAGGGTGCGAGCGGATAATTGTGATATCCCACTATCGACATCGGGTCTAACTTAACTAGGTGACCTCAAAGGTTGAGTGCCTAGAGGCATAGGGTTGGCATGCTCCATATGATGGATGCGAATAAAGAGTTATTCACCAACCATACGAGAGTTGCATAGTGCTGTAATTGACAAATGTTGTCTACCTAAATAACCGCATTATGAGAGGAACGCCAAAGCGGACTCGTGGTGTTGGTGAAATACGGATCTTGTCCACTAAGAGAGTAGCTCGCATAAACTCTCCGAATCGATATCAAGGGTTATTGATTTGATTAAAATAGTGGGAGATCTTTAATAAAAGTCCTTATTAAAAAATATATATATAATGTATTTTGAAATATAGTACTAAAATTTTACTTTGAAAAATTCCTTGTAGAATATCCATGGCAAGTGGATCTCACTCCGCCTTGTCCCTGAGAGCGATCCTTGAGAAGGATAAGCTAAATGAGACAAATTTCCTAGACTGGTTCAGGAACCTGAGAATTGTTCTCAGGCAAGAGCGCAAGCTCTATGTCTTGGAAGAAGATCCCCCTGAAGAGCCAGCCACCAATGCACCACGTACAGATAAAGATACTTATAAGAAGTATGGAGATGACTCCTTGGATGTTGAATGCCTTATGCTCGCAACCATGAACTCTGAGCTTCAGAAGCAACATGAGAACATGAGTTGTTATGAGATGGTTGAGCACCTGAAGAAAATGTTTCAAGGGCAAGCTCGCCAAGAGAGGTTTGATATATCCAGGGCGTTGTTTCAGTGTAAGATGGGAGCTCGGGACCCAGTAGGAACTCATGTACTCAAGATGATTGGGTATATAGAGAACCTTGAAAGACTGGGGTTCCCGTTGGGCCAAGAGTTGGCCACTGATCTGATCATGCAATCGTTTCCAGACAGTTACGAGCAGTTTGTCTTAAATTACAATATGAATGAAAATGACAAGACACTGCCCGAGCTCCTAGGCATGTTGAGAACTGCCGAGATCAATATGAAGAAGGCCAAGCCTGCCAGCCCCATACTGATGGTGCATAAGAGCAAGGGAAAGTCCAAGGGATTCAAGAAGACGAAGATTGGATCTAAGTCTCCTCTTGATCCCAAGTCTTCTACACTGAAAAAGAAAGGTCTGGCCAAGGAAGGGAAGTGCCACCATTGTGGTAAGGCAAGGCACTGGAGGAGGAACTGTCCTCAGTATCTAGAAGATCTGCAGAAGAAGAAGGGAAGTATGACTTTCGCTTCAGGTATTTTCGTTATAGAAATAAACCTTTCTGCTCCTTCATCCTGGGTATTGGATACCGGATGTGGTTCTCACATTTGTATAAATGTGCAGGAACTGTGAAGGAGAATAATGCTGGGTAAAGGGGAGGTAGACCTGCGCGTCGGGAATGGAGCAAGAGTTGCTGCCGTCGCCGTTGGTGTTTACTGTCTTTCTTTGCCCACATGGCTTGTAATAGAACTAGATAATTGTTATTATGTTCCGGCCATAACTAGAAACATTATTTCTATTTCATGTTTGGACATGATTGGTTTTTCTTTCGTAATTAAGAACAATTGTTGTTCTATTTATAAGAATGATGTTTGTTATGGCGTTGCCCAAATGTTTAATGGTTTATATGTTTTGAACTTAGACCATCCGATCTATAACATAGAAAATACTAAAAGACTAAAAATGAATGATTCGAATCCTACGTACCTTTGGCATTGTCGTTTAGGCCATATAAATGAGAAACGCATATCCAAGCTCCATAAAGCTGGACTACTGGACTCATTTGATTATGAATCATTTGAGAGATGCGAGTCATGTTTGTTGGGCAAGATGACGAAAGCCCCTTTCACTAGTTCTAATGAGAGGGCTAATGATCTCTTGGGTATAATACATAGTGATGTATGCAGACCCATGGGTTCTATGGCTAGAGGTGGGTTCTACTACTTCGTTACATTTACTGATGATTTCAGTAGATTCAGATACGTGTTTCTTATGAAGAACAAATACAAGACCTTTGAAAAGTTCAAAGTGTTTAAGAATGAAGTAGAAAACCAACTGGGAAAAAGGATAAAAGCACTCCGATCTGATCGAGGTGGAGAATATCTGAGTCATGAGTTTCGTGATCATCTGAAAGAGTGTGGTATTGTATCACAACTCACTCCACCTGGAACACCTCAACATAATGGTGTTTCTGAGAGGAGGAATCGTACCTTGTTAGACATGGTGCGGTCGATGATGAGTCATGCAGATTTGCCCGTTTCCTTTTGGAGATTTGCTTTAAAGATTGTTGCTTTCACACTAAATCGAGTTCCAACGAAAACAGTTCTAAAGACACCATATGAGATATGGACTGGGAAGCGTCCTAGTATGTCGTTCATCAAGATTTGGGGCTGTGAGGCATACATGCGACGTCAAATGCCTGACAAGTTGGAACCCAAATTGGATAAATGTTATCTAGTGGGGTATCCTAGGGAAACCAAAGGATACTACTTCTACTTACCGTCTGAGGGCAAAGTGTTTGTCGCAAGGACTGGTGTCTTTTTGGAGAAAGAGTTCTTATCCAGAAAGACTGCAAAGGTAGAACTTGAAGAAGTTCAAGAGCCACAAACAATGAATGAGCCGGAATTGGAACTGAGCGAGGACTACAAGAAGTTGTAGTTGGAGAGCCTGCTCAAGAAACACAAGTCCTACGTAGATCTGGTAGACCAAGATTTGAGCCTGAGAGATATGGATTTCTCGTGTCTCAAATAGGTAGTGTGTTGCTTATGGATCATGATGATGAGCCTGCAACCTACCAAGAGGCTATGAATGGACCCGACTCCGAGAAGTGGCTTGAGGCCATAAAATCTGAAATGGACTCCATGTATGCAAACCAAGTTTGGACCTTGGTGGAACCATCTGAAGGGGTACGACCCATAGGGTGCAAGTGGGTCTTCAAGAAGAAGACCGATATGGATGGGAATGTATAGACATTCAAAGGCCGGCTGGTGGCTAAAGGTTTCAGGCAAATTCATGGTGTTGACTATGATGAAACCTTTCCCCTGTAGCCATGGTCAAGTCCATCAGAATTCTACTTGCTATTGCTGCGTATTATGACTACGAGATCTGGCAAATGGATATCAAAACGGCTTTCCTTAATGGAAACCTCCTTGAGGAGGTGTACATGACACAACCCGAGGGTTTTGAATCTCCAAGTGAAGCCACTAAAATATGCAAGTTGGGTCGATCCATTTATGGATTAAAACAGGCTTCTCGAAGTTGGAATCTACATTTTGATGAGAAAATCAAAGAGTTTGGTTTCATCAAGAACGAAGATGAGCCTTGTGTTTACAAGAAGATTAGTGGGAGCATTGTTGTCTTCGTGATATTGTATGTAGATGACATACTACTGATCGGGAATGACATTCCGACCCTGCAAGTTGTTAAGAACAACTTAGGGAACTGCTTTTCTATGAAAGACTTGGGTGAAGCGACTTACATACTTGGTATTAAGATCTATAAAGATAGATCGAAGAAGTTACTGAGTTTGACCCAAAGTACATACATTGACAAGGTGTTGAAACGGTTCAACATGCTTGAGTCCAAGAAAGGATTCTTACCCATGTCACATGGTGTAAGTCTCTCTAAGGACCAGTGTCCAAAATCTTTGGAAGATAAGGACCTCATGAAGTTGATTCCATATGCTTCGGCAATTGGATCAATCATGTATGCAATGTTATGTACTCGACCCGATGTCTCATATGCTTTAAGCATGACTAGCAGGTATCAGTCTGATCCGGGTGATGGTCACTGGATCGCAGTCAAGAATATCCTAAAGTACTTGAGAAGGACTAAGGATACATTATTGGTGTTTGGTGGAGAGGAAGAGCTCGTTGTAAAGGGTTACACGGATGCAAGCTTCCAGACTGACAGAGATGACTCAAAGTCACAGTCAGGTTTTGTGTTTTGCCTTAATGGAGGAGCTGTAAGCTGGAAGAGTTCCAAGCAAGAGACAGTTGCTGATTCTACGACTGAGGCCGAGTATATCGTTGCAGCGAATGCGGCGAAGGAGGCTGTATAGATTAGGAAATTCATCAGCTAGCTTGATGTAGTTTCTAGCATTGTTGATCCCGTAGTTCTCTACTGTGACAACAACGGTGCAATTGCACAAGCTAAGGAACCTAGATCTCATCAGCGCTCCAAGCTCATACTTCGGCGCTTCCATCTTATTCGAGAGATTGTCGATCGAGGAGATGTGAGCATGTGCAGAGTACCGACTGAAGAAAATATAGCGGATCCACTGACAAAGCCTCTTGCGCAAATGAAGCATGATGGTCATGTTAGATCAATGGGTATTAGATACCTGAATGATTATCTTTAGTGGGAGCCTTGTGGATTGCATATTTGTTGGTTGTTTGTTCATTCGATGAATTATAATATGTACTATGTATTTCATTTTATATTTATGGCAAGTTCTTTTATTATGTCATTTATATCTGTCTGATAAGATTAATTAGCATAATAAATGCCCTTAGAGTGTTTGCTTCCATAGGAATTCATGTACGTGACTTGAATGTGAGATCCTATGTTTATAAGAAGCTTCATTCTTAAATGGTCCCTGGTCGAAGTATCATCTTAGATGCTAAGGGTGATGATGATACATTGAGACTAGCATGTGCGTTAACTGATGACCGGTTCTCATAGGTCATGATATTGTGATATCAAGTCATCACATGGGTACTTGTTAGTGAACAAGTTGTACTGGACAGACCCACCATGAGATTACTTTGTGGATTGTTAAATAAACGTGTCATAAGTAGATCTCAGCTGGCAATGGTGTTTGTGGTTCTTTGACCTGAAGTCACATCATTCATCGAGTGAGAAATAGCGTACTTTGATGCCATCTAAAGTCTTCTCTTGAGAAAGGTTGACGATAAGGGTGGTTTTTGGGTATGTTACGAATCATTTGGATGTTTGTGTGTGAGCAGATATGGGATTTGTCCTCCTATATGATAGGAGTTACATCCATGGGCCCCTTGATGGAATGAGACTGAGAAATGCATGACCATGCTTGGTAGAGTCAATATGTGATATTGAGCTCACCAATTTTCAGACAGTCTATTCTGGATTAAGAAACTAGGATTGAACGATTATGAGGGTGACACGGTCCATGCCTCTAGTTCTATCCGGATGTAAAGGACAAAGGGACATGACAACACTAATACATTGGTCATGATATGCTTGTTGAGTTATGAACTCTTATTGCTTGGGTAGCAATGATGTATTGCTAAATGCCGCTCATTGTTTATGAGACTTTTGTTGATACTTTGTGATAAAGTGGGAGACTGTTGGAGTTTCTGAGGTGATCTCAAAGCAATCAACAGTTAGTCTTACTGCCAACGCAATATGAGCCTATAGGGTCGCACATAAAAGCATTTGGAGAAGTTGGAGAAAGGATTGTGTTGGCCTTACTCATATTGGATATGAGTGGAGGACCAATCCTGCGACTGCTTGGCATTAACTTGAGAATGTCTCAACGGGAAATCGTTTAAAGGGTTTAAACGAATGGATTTATGCTAGACAAATTCGGGTAAAAGGTTTAACCGAACTGTGTCAAATTCGGCTAAAGGGTTTAACCGAATTATGTTGATTCAACTAAAGGAATTCGGCTATATCGATTCGGCTAATGTGATTAACCGAATTCGACTAAAGGGTTTAGACGAAATATATCAGTTCGACGAAATGATTTCGACGAAATGATATAACCAAATTTATATAGTCGAATCGGCTATAGCATATAGACGAATTCGTCGAAATGGTTTCGCCGAATTTGGTTAATTTGATTAGTCGAATTCGGCGAATGTAAATCTGGACAGATATTCTGATTTTCCCTCTGGTCTGTGGATTGCCTTTCCTATACCTTGCGTATATAAAGGCATGCGAGTAGGTCTTCAATACACGGTTTTTAGACTGTCCTTTTCGCGATTTAGAAGAACTACCGACCGGAACTGTTCCGCGCGAGGGCACGTTCTTCCCGTCCGCCGATCGTGTTCTGTCGCCGCTTGTCGCCGCCGTCGGTCGCCGCCTCCCCTGGATCGGATCTAGCAGTCCGTGGGGACGTTGAGAGCATCCTTCTCCGACCTAGTTCTTGTACGACAAGAAGCTAGGGTTCTCCTTTGCTTGTGTGGACTTCTGTAGAGGGATCGATCTATTTCGATCCTTGAAGAACTCAAAGGCAGATTTCGGATTTCTCTTTGGAGCACCTTGGTTGAGTATTGACTCAATCCCGTGAAGGTACATTGTATTTGCTTATTCTCTTGAATCATGAAAACCGCAAGATCCGTTGATCTCTTTTTGGGTTGTTCTTGTTAATTTCCGCTGCGCATATTTGATATGTCATCCCTTATGAAGGGGTATAGAAAACCCAACAGATAGGACCGTCCATTATCTTTCATGTTAAATATTTATTTGTTAAAGCATGGAAAATAACGCTCATGAAGATGTGGAATTATAATGTATGAATTGTATGATCCATCTACAGTTATGCTCTTCTTTTATTAAATGTTTGATTCATTTCAGGTTTGTCTTCATACTTTCACTTTCAATTGGTATAAGAGGAAGTTGATTCTTTACAGGCTAACACCTGAATCACAAAGATCAATTAGATCTTAAATTATTTTAGAGTTTTTATTTTATTTATTTTTCTGTTAAAAACTCATGGCACAAAACAAAGAGTATTCTAGCACAAGACCTCCTATATGCAATCTCAGTAAGTTTGCACTATGGAAAGCAAGGATTAGGTTATATATGAACTCAATTGATGAAGAAATATTTAATGTTATTTTGACAGGGCCTCCAACAGCTACAGCAGCAACTAGTGCTGAAACCACAACTGTAACACCTCCCCTGTAATGACCATATAATATGGGTCCGGCCGGGACCCCACAGCATATAACCGCCACAGCTTTAGTACTAAAAGATGATATTAACTACCCAATCTCATAACTCAGACAACACAGCGGAAACAAACTAAGCCACAGAGATTGTCCAAAACATCAAACATTCCATAATAAAAGACATCCCAACAAAAGGGGAAGGATAGTTTTTTCCCTATACTACCTCGGCATGCAAGCCGGATATAACAAAGTACGAAGAAAGTAATGCAGGAAATCAACTAAGCACTTCGTGAAGCTTTAGGCCTTTTTGGCCGGCGCGCTGGGTCCAACCTGCGATTCTTGCCCTGCAACCAAATCACAAAGAGCGGTAAACGAGGGTCAGCTATGGCTGACCACAAGTGGTGTAACAACATCCCTCCTCCCGGCCGTCCTAGCGGACCCCGGGGAACTACTTCACCCTGCAAGTCAGCACTTCGTATGCAAAAGTTCATAAAGGAAAGCAACATAAATACTGGCATGAGTGTCACAAGCATCATCCACGTTTCTATGTTGAGCAGGTAATAAAAGGGGCCTAACAATGCAAAATGAGTGCAAGCCCGGGTTACCCAAGGCGCCCTAAAGCGTATGAATCTAACACATCATCATACATCACCAACACACGGGTACTCATTACTTCCCCACAAGGGCATCAAAACCCAAGGCCAAGCGCTCTCACTGAGACCCACCTCGCCTGGCCCACCATGCCATCGGGCTTGTCTGACAGCTCACACGCTCGGGCCGCCAACAACGCACCAAGACCGATTCTAAGAATTATGGACAACCAAAACGTCCCAAGGCCCTGGGCTTACTTTCGGGACAACGTCCACCGATTGCCTCGCCTGGCGACCGTCAACGGACTCAACCGTAGCACAGACATTCTTGTCAGTCAACAATCGAAGGGACTAATCTTGCCGGGACACTCTCCACACGTGAATCTCAGTCTTCACGGGATAGCCAGCCGACCACAAAGACCAATCGCGCCTTCGCACAACACTAGGCATCACAAGCCCCAAAATCCGCACATTATTTCTCCGCCCTAAACCCAACATTCGTTACCACACGAAGCTACAAAGGCATCACAACGACGAGTTCGCCGTAATCGGATTTCTAACAAAACCCCTAAAATGCGCGTAAATCAACATCACCGGATCGGACCAACGGCCACAAATCCGGCTTCACCCACAATGCCTAATCCGCTAACGGAGCGGATCTCTAGTGCAAAATATGCCGGGGATGGACACAATCAACCCGGTGGTTTATCTTGAACCAAGGCGACCCGGATCCCTCTCACTCGACGGATCCGGTGCCAAAATGCAGAAAAAGAAGGGATGCCAAACACGCATCCTAAAGACCGGGAGGAGAAATGTCGTTACCTTTTGAGATCTCCTCCTAGCCATGAGAAGCTTGCAACCACACGGTGAAGAAGAAGCGCCTTGATGCCCTCTACGCACTGCCGGTCTCGGATCGGCGAACGGAGCTCCGAAGCTCCGGCAATGGCGGATTCCACTTCTTCTTCCTCCTTGCCTCCTCCTCCTTTCTCCAACCTAAGAGAGAGAAAGCCTTGTAAATAATGAGGGTTTAACTCCTCTACCAAGCCCTAAAACCCCCCAGCCAACCATCGCAGCCGTTGGATCAAATTCCAATAGATTTGGACGGACCGATCTCCTTCTCCGCTCAAAATTGCGGAGCAGAATAAACAGGGTGCACGATCACATGCGCACGGTCACTGGTCGTGCGCGAAGAGGACACTGGTCGTGCGCACTGGTCGAGACAGAACTCCGAATCCTTGCGAATTAATGCACGATCACATGCGCACGGTCACTGGTCGTGCGCGAAGAGGACATTGGTCGTGCGCACTGTTCGAGACAGAACTCCGAATCCTTGCGAATTAACGCACGATCACATGCGCACGGTCACTGGTCGTGCGCGAAGAGGACACTGGTCGTGCGCAGAGAACAACTATGGAATTTTAGCCTATCCCGAACGCAGCACTACCACTCCGCCTACCTCGCTGAACTACAATTTTTGGGGTGTTACAACTCCACCCCCCTTAAACGAATTTCGTCCCGAAATTTCAGAATTTAAACAGGGAATTCATAACACATACCTGGAGCGAAAAGTTCCGGGAAATCCTCCCGCATCGCTTGCTCACGCTCCCAAGAGAATTCGTCTCGCCCGCAGTTGTCCCATCGCACCTTTACAAGTTTGACTTGCTTGTTACGCAACTGCCGGACTTCTGAATCCTCCACGCACACCGGGCGAACCCTCGCCCCCAAGTTCTCCATCACCGGCACCGCTGCCGCTTCGACCACGACGCTCGGCTCCACCCAAGCTTTCCTCAGTACGGAGACATGAAAAACATCATGTAATACACTCAGCTCTGCGGACAACGCCAAACGATAGGCTGCTTCGCCTATACGCTCCGTAACCTCGAACGGACCCAAATATCTCAGACTCAACTTCTTGAGTCGCCGCACCCGCGAAACACCCTTGAATGGCTTGATCTTCAAGTAGACCATGTCGCCCACTGCAAACTCCACATTTCTGTGGCGCGCATTAAAATACTTCGCTTGTCGATCCTGAGCAACCTTCATGCGCTCCTGAATCGTCCGCACAATCTCGCAAGCATCTTCCACCACTTGCTTTCCCAAAAGCTTAGTGTCTCCCACCTCTGCCCAAGACATCGGCGTTCGACACTTCCTTCCATACAAAGCTTCGTATGGCGCCATCTTGATACTCGCCTGGAAGCTATTATTATAGGCGAACTCCACCATGAAAAGGTGGTCCTCCCAACCTTTGCCAAAGTCGAGAGCACACATCCTCAACATGTCTTCCAACGTACGGTTCGTTCGCTCCGTCTGACCATCGGTCTGCGGATGGAACGCGGTGCTAAACTTGAGCTTCGTGCCTAGACTTTTCTGCACTAATCTCCAGTCCTTCGATGTGAATCGCCCATCGCGATCACTAACGATGCTCTTCGGAATCCCGTGCAACCGCACAATGTTTTGAACATAAAGCTCCACGAGCTTCTCCACGCCATCGCTCTTCTGATTCGGAATGAAGTGGGCCACCTTCGTCAGGCGATCCACTATCACCCAAATCGCATCGTTACCCTGCTGCGATCGAGGCAAACCATGCACAAAATCCATAGAGATGTCATCAAATTTCCATTCGGGGATAGGAAGAGGCTTCAAGAACCCGTCGGGCCTTTGGCACTCAGCCTTCACCAAGGCACAAGTCTGACATCGGCTCACGTACTCGGCTACATCCCGCTTCATCCCAGGCCACCAAAAAGATTTCTTCAAATCCGCGTACATCTTTGTACTTCCTGGATGAACGGAGTACTTCGTAAAGTGAGCTTCAAACATCAACTCCTCGCGAAGCTTGCCGAAGCGCGGAACACAGATCCTCCCGTCTCTCCTCAGAATTCCACCAACCATCTCCAAGGCAGTGCCTTCGCTTTGCTGAGCCTCCAACACCAACTGTTGGCACTCCTCGTCTGCACTGGTCGCCTCTCGGATTCGATCCGTTATATCACACTGCATTTCAATCCAGTTCAAACGAGCTATGCTAGACTCACCTCTAGCCACACAAGAAATGTCAAGAGACTCCAAGTCTCGAATCAAACGCTCGCTATGCGCCTCCATCCAATTACCTTGCCCGGAGTACTTCCTACTCAAAGCATCCGCCACCACGTTGGCTTTACCCGGCGTATACTGAATCTCCACGTCGTAGTCCCCAAGGAACTCGACCCACCTACGCTGCCGCATATTCAGATCCTTTTGGTCTAGGAGATACCTCAGGCTTTTGTGATCCGTGAAGATCTCCACCTTCGCACCATAAACATAGTGTCTCCACAGTTTTAGCGCAAAGATTACCGCCGCCAACTCCAGATCATGGACGGGATAATTCCTCTCATGAGTCTTTAACTGCCTTGACCCATACGCTATCACCTTGCCGTGCTGCACCAGCACGCAACCCAACCCGCAACCTGACGCGTCGCTAAAGATCTGAAATCCTTCCGTCCCACTAGGAAGACTAAGGATTGGGGCAGACATCAATCTTTCCTTCAAATTCTCGAATGCTCGGGCACACTCCGGTGTCCAAACAAACCTCTGGTCCTTGCGAGTGAGTGTGGTGAGGGGCAACGCCATCCGCGAAAAGTTCTCCACGAATCTTCTGTAATAACCGGCTAGTCCAAGGAAGCTCCGGACTTCCGCCACGGTTCTCAATACAGGCCAACCCTTAATGGCTTCAATCTTCGCTGGATCTACCGCCACCCCATCTCCACTAATTATGTGCCCCAAGAAAGCCACCTTCTCGATCCAAAACTCACATTTTGAGAACTTATCATAAAGCTAATTCTCCCTTAGTGTCTGCAATACTTGTCTCAAGTGAGACTCATGCTCTGCCTCCGATTTTGAATACACCAAAATATCATCAATAAACACCACCACGAACGAATCTAAGAACGGGCGAAAAACCCTGTTCATCAAATCCAACTTGGAGTACACCACCGACCCCACTAACTGGTCGAACAAATCATCGATTCAGGGAATCAGATATTTATTCTTGACGGTCAACTTATTTAGCTCACGGTAATCAATGCACAACCGCATACTTCCGTCCTTTTTCTTCACAAACAAAACCGGTGCGCTCCACGGCGAAGAGCTGGGCCTAATGTACCCTTGCTCTAACAACTCTTGCAACTGAACCTTTAGCTCGGCCAGTTCCTTCGGTGCCATCCTAAACGGAGGACGCGACACCGGCCTCGCACCCGGTACCAACTCTATCGAGAAATCGATTTCACGCTGAGGAGGTGCTCCCGGAAGCTCCTCGGGGAATACATCCTCAAATTCTTCCACCACCGGAACTTCTCTAATAGCCAACTTTGTGGAGTGAGCCTCCAACAAAGCTAAAAACGCCTCACCTCCTTGATTCACCGCACGCCTCATTTGCATAGCGGAAATCAGGGAGCAAGCCACTCCGCTTAGGCCTTCAAACTTGACCTCTGCTCTACCTTCAGCTCTCAGGGTTACCACCTTCAACTGGCAGTCGATACTAGCTCGCTGCTCCGCAAGCCAGTCCATTCCAAAGATAACATCGAATTCGGCTAGTGGCAGAATCGCTGCTACCAACACGAAAACACAATCGCCAATTTGCATCACAATGCGTCCCTTCCTCATGGTAGTCATGAAAGACCCATTCGACATACGCACACTCAGCTCCACTCCTGCCACTACGGGCTCAGCACCAATCTTCCGGATAAAACTTTCCGCAAGAAAAGAGTGTGACGCCCCCGTGTCGAACAACACTCGAGAGGGGTAGCCCGAAACTAGCACGAAACCTAACCACGTGCAAAACAGACATGAAAGGCCGCAAACTACATTATAGTAACAAACGAAACTTAAACCTTTCGTACCTGTCACCACATCGGGTTGACGTATCGCTTCCTGTTGCCCAAGATTATAGGCCCTAGGCTGCACTGGAGGGAACCGCGAAGCACTCGACTCCGCCGCTTTCCCCTTCTCTGCAACACTGGGACCCGAACACACCGATTGTTCTTGTCTCGGCTCTGGCCCAGCTCCGCCCTCGGTACAAAAACGACTAATGTGACCCACCTTGCCACACTGGTAACAAGTAACCGGACCTTTGGAACGGAAATCTCCCGAAGGTGCGCCACTTCTCTCCCCAGGCCTATTAGGACGGGGCTTCTTCTTCCATCGGCTGCCCTCGGACTTCCACTGGGACTGAGACTTAGAAGGCTTTCCTTCTCCCTGCCTTGCCGCAACACCCTTTCGCCGTTGAGTTCGTTCCAAGTCGCTCTCCAGCGTGCGAGCGGCTTTGACCAACTCATTGAATCCCGCATTCTTTAAGGTTATGAGTGGTTGCCTTAAATTTTCCCTCAACCCTTGATAAAAGAGGTTATCTCTCTCTTCATCATCTGCCATTGTCGTGCCCGCATACCGACCCAACCGAGTGAACTCTTGCAGATATTCATCCACCGTCTTCTCCCGCTGCACCAAATGCAAAAACTGCCGCTGCAGTGCTAACCTTGTTGAAGCCGGAATGTAACGCTTTAGGAAAGCGTTTCCGAACTCCTCCATGGACGGAACACGTCCAACAAAAAGTCGACCGTTATGGTTCACCCACCACAACTTCGCATCGCCCTCTAACATGAAGCTCGCAAAGTGAGACTGCCTCTCAGCTGGGGTCTCAGCTGCCTTCAAGAGCTCCTGGATCCTCGAAAGCCAATCCTCGGCATCCGTTGGAGTGCCCACTCCCTTGAATGTCGGAGGGTGGAAACTCAAGAAATACTTTATGAATCGATCACCCATCGGAATAGCTCTCTCCGCTAGAGGCTCTGCTTGCCTTACTTCAACATCCGGTGTATCCGGCGTAGCCGCCGGAGTGACAGGGGTCGCAACTTGCACCACCGGCGTAGGAACCCGTGGCATCGCTCCAGCTTGAGCCGCTACCATTGCCTCCGCTAGCATGCGACAGAAATCAGCCGGGGACATGCCCACATTCATGAGGCCTGGAGCAGTAGCACTACTCCCCGAAGGCTCCTCTTGCCTCCTCGATGTCCCCGCATCGTCGCCAACATCCTTTCATAAGCAAGGAAACAAATAAACGCTCATCAGGATCTAAACGCAAGACCCGAACGCAGGGATACTCATGATCCCGCACAATACTCCTATGTGAACACTCTCTTACGCGATCCAAAAACACTAGACCTCGCAAGAATACTAGAACCAACCTCGCTCTGATACCAAATTGTAACACCTCCCCTGTAATGACCATATAATATGGGTCCGGCCGGGACCCCACAACATATAACCGCCACAGCTTTAGTATTAAAAGATGATATTAACTACCCAATCTCATAACTCAGACAACACAGCGGAAACAAACTAAGCCACAGAGATTGTCCAAAACATCAAACATTCCATAATAAAAGACATCCCAACAAAAGGGGAAGGATAGTTTTTTCCCTATACTACCCCGGCATGCAAGCCGGATATAACAAAGTACGAAGAAAGTAATGCAGGAAATCAACTAAGCACTTCGTGAAGCTTTAGGCCTTTTTGGCCGGCGCGCTGGGTCCAGCCTGCGATTCTTGCCCTGCAATCAAATCACAAAGAGCGGTAAACGAGGGTCAGCTATGGCTGACCACAAGCGGTGTAACAACATCCCTCCTCCCGGCCGTCCTAGCGGACCCCGGGGAACTACTTCACCCTGCAAGTCAGCACTTCGTATGCAAAAGTTCATAAAGGAAAGCAACATAAATACTGGCATGAGTGTCACAAGCATCATCCACGTTTCTATGTTGAGCAGGTAATAAAAGGGGCCTAACAATGCAAAATGAGTGCAAGCCCGGGTTTCACCCAAGGCGCCCTAAAGCGTATGAATCTAACACATCATCATACATCACCAACACACGGGTACTCATTACTTCCCCACAAGGGCATCAAAACCCAAGGCCAAGCGCTCTCGCTGAGACCCACCTCGCCTGGCCCACCATGCCATCGGGCTTGTCTGACAGCTCACACGCTCGGGCCGCCAACAACGCACCAAGACCGATTCTAAGAATTCTGGCCAACCAAAATGTCCCAAGGCCCTGGGCTTACTTTCGGGACAACGTCCACCGATTGCCTCGCCTGGCGACCGTCAACGGACTCAACCATAGCACAGACATTCTCGTCAGTCAACAATCGAAGGGACTAATCTTGTCGGGACACTCTCCACACGTGAATCTCAGTCTTCACGGGATAGCCAGCCGACCACAAAGACCAATCGCGCCTTCGCACAACACTGGGCATCACAAGCCCCAAAATCCGCACATTATTTCTCCGCCCTAAACCCAACATTCGTTACCACATGAAGCTACAAAGGCATCACAACGACGAGTTCGCCGTAATCGGATTTCTAACAAAACCCCTAAAATGCGCGTAAATCAACATCACCGATTCAGATCAACGACCACAAATCCGGCTTCACCCACAATGCCTAATCCGCTAACGGAGCGGATCTCTAGTGCAAAACATGCCGGGGACGGACACAATCAACCCGGTGGTTTATCTTGAACCAAGGCGACCCGGATCCCTCTCACTCGACGGATCCGGTGCCAAAATGCAGAAAAAGAAGGGATGCCAAACACGCATCCTAAAGACCGGGAGGAGAAATGTCGTTACCTTTTGAGATCTCCTCCTAGCCATGAGAAGCTTGCAACCACACGGTGGAGAAGAAGCGCCTTGATGCCCTCTACACACTGCCGGTCTCGGATCGGCGAACGGAGCTCCGAAGCTCCGGCAATGGCGGATTCCCCTTCTTCTTCCTCCTTGCCTCCTCCTCCTTTCTCCAACCTAAGAGAGAGAAAGCCTTGGAAATAATGAGGGTTTAACTCCTCTACCAAGCCCTAAAACACCCCAGCCAACCATCGCAGCCGTTGGATCAAATTCCAATAGATTTGGATGGACCGATCTCCTTCTCCGCTCAAAATCGCGGAGCAGAATAAACAGGGCGCACGATCACATGCGCACGGTCACTGGTCGTGCGCGAAGAGGACACTGGTCGTGCGCACTGGTCGAGACAGAACTCCGAATCCTTGCGAATTAACGCACGATCACATGCGCATGGTCACTGGTCATGCGCGAAGAGGACACTGGTCGTGCGCACTGTTCGAGACAGAACTCCGAATCCTTGCGAATTAACGCACGATCACATGCGCACGGTCACTGGTCGTGCGCGAAGAGGACACTGGTCGTGCGCAGAGAACAGCTATGGAATTTTAGCCTATCCCGAACGCAACACTACCACTCCGCCTACCTCGCTGAACTACGATTTTTGGGGTGTTACAACAACTACCAACAATGCTGTCCCACCTCCTGAATGGACAGAAGCACAGAAAAAGCAAAGGAGTGCTGATGCAAAAGCCATGAACATTCTGGCTCAAACAATGTCTGATGACTTTTTCAGAGAGTGGTGGAATGCACCTCAGCAAGAGAAATATGGATTTCTCTCAACAATATGGTTGAGGGATCTGCTGATGAAAGGAAGGACAGAAGGTCCCATCTCATTTCTCAATATGAGAATTTCAAGAAAGGAGAATCTGAAAGTGTGGCCGATATGTACAATAGGCTTAGCCTCATAATAAATGAGCTGAAGACCTTGGATAAAGTGACCTCTATCACTGAGATCAAAGACAAGATCTTAATATGCTTCCCCAGCACATGGGATTTAAGGATCTGGCCAATCAAGGAAGCCAGAAGCCTCAATGAGATTACTACTGAAACATTGTTGGGCAAGCTCAAATCCTATAAGCAGCTCATCAAATCCAGGGAAGCTGAACAGTCCACTTCATCTCCAGCAATAAAGAGGGAAAAGAACATTGCCTTCAAAGCAGCTGAAGAAGAAGAAAAAGCTCCAAGAGATGAGGAGTTCATGAACCTTCTAGCCAAAAGGTTCTACAAAATGGCCAAGAAGGATTTCAGAAAGAAGGACTCCAATTCAAGGGAAAAGCTAAGGTATGACAAGTCAAATTCTAAAGATATTGTTCGTTATGGCTGCAGGAAACCTGGACACATTCTGCCAGACTGTCCAGAAAATCAGAAGAAGGAAAGGAGAACTGAAAAAGAGGAAAGAAGACACTCCAGCAAGTCTTCCTCCCACAAGCACAAAAAGAAGGGAAGAGGATTTGTAGCAGAAACTTGGAGTGACACTGAATCAGAACAGTCATCCAGTTCTTCAGATGATGAAGAAGAAACAAAAGAAAATGACCAATGCTTGATAGCCATTTATGACTCAGGCAGTGAGTCAGGAAATGCATCATCATCCAGTGATGATGAAGATAATGAAGAAGAGAAGAACTTCTGCATGATGGCAATCAATGACTCAGCCAACAATTTTGATGAAGAAGAATCAGAATTAGAAGCAGAAATTGATGCTGATCAGGTAATATCTAACTTTGATTTTACTTCAGTTGGATTCAAAGATGAATTCAAGGTTCTTTGCTTAGACTTACTAAAATCTGAGAAAGAAATAATCTCACTCAAACATAAGCTAGCTGAAATGAATAATTTAAGTGAAGAGTATGTAAATCTTAAGAAAGATTTGGCTGCCTCCAGGGAACATATTGTTCTCATTGAGAACAAGTTGTCTGAAGCTAAAAAGTTTGAAGAATCCCTAAATGGGAGAAGCATCAAACTGATGAACATTACAAGCACTGTTAATGCTAGACTTAATAACAAACTAGGCTTGGGTGCTTCATCAAGTGAGCCACCTCTATTTAAGAAGAACATACTCTCTACACCTATAAAATTCATCTCTGCTAAGAGCAAAGAGGTTGTATGAGTAAATAAAAACATTTCAAGTAAGACTGTCGAGAATAACAGAATTTAACAGAATTCGTCGAACGGAGATCGACGAAATGTATCCACTTCGTCGAACGGAGCTCGACGAACTCTGAAGACAGATTTTCAATATAGTTATTATATGAACGGCGTTCGACGAAATCTCAGTCATTTGTCGAACGGCGCTCGACGAACTCAGCCAGTTCGTCGAACAGAAACTATACAGCAAATCTGAACAATTCTTATTCTTCACATTCTATCAATCCTTTCACTGAATGGATAATACCTCCAAGGAGATATCATCCACAAGGTAACAAGGACCAACCTGAAATGTCTTTTATTTCAGATTTTTGTGGAAATACAAAAAGACCCAAGGTAGTCTGGGTCAGGAACAAATAGATTGTTTTTCTGTTTTTACAGGTACACAGCTGTCCAAGAATAAATGAAAAATAGTATTTGGATAGTGGCTGTTCAAAGCATATGACAGGAAACAAGGCCAACCTGAACAACTACAAGGCAAATCTTGGACCAAAAGTTATATTTGGAGACTCCAACTGTGGACAAACAAAAGGCTATGGAAAAGTCAAGGTTGGAGAAGTCACCTTCAAAGAGGTAGCTTATGTCAAGGGACTGAAGCACAACCTCATCAGCATAGGTCAATTATGTGATGAAGGGTATCAAGTAACTTTCAATAAATTAAAATGCCTTATTAAATCTTCTGATAATATTATTGTTTTATCAGGTATTACGCAAGGTAATATTTATTTAGTAAATTTCAATTCATCTAAATCAGAAATTTATTTATTTAATGAATTAAGCAAACCTAGTGAACTTTGGCATAAGAGATTAGGACATGTAAACCTTAGGACCATTGCAAAATTATCTAAGGACAATCTTGTTAGAGGTTTACCTTTATGCTCATACAAGAAAGAAGGTCTTTGTAGGGCATGTCAACTAGGCTAACAAACTAAAAATAGTTTTAAATCATTATCTAAAAGTGAGTCACCTAGAATCTTATATTTGCTACATATGGACCTTTTTGGACCTATTGCAACAAAGAGTTTAGGGGGGAAGCCTTACACTCTAGTTATTGTAGATGACTTCTCTAGATTCACTTGGGTGTTCTTCTTGAGAGAAAAGTCAGATAACTTTAAAGTTCTTACACACTTTCTTAAGAGCATAAAGATTGAGTACTCTACTCATATTGCATTGATCAGAAGTGATCATGACACTAAGTTTGAGTCTCTTCTCATGCAAGAATTCTGTGAGAAGGAAGGTATCAGGCATTGCTTCTCAGCTCCCAGAACTTCTCAACGTACAAAATGGGGTAGTTGAAAGGAAAAATAGAACTCTAATTGAATCAGCAAGAACATTACTTGTAGATGCTAATTTGCCCCCATCTTTTTGGGCAGAGGTTGTTAGCACAGCAAATTATGTGCTGAATAGAAGTTTAATACACAAACTTAAGGGTAAGACTCCTTATGAGTTACTTAAAGGGAAGAAACCTAAAGTTAATTATTTTAGAACATTTGGCTGTAAATGTTTTGTTCACAATAATGATAAGAAATACCTTTGGAAATTTGAACCAAAATCTGATGAGGGAATTTTCTTAGGCTATTCTTTAGTCAGCAAGGCATATAGGATTTATAACAAATCTTCTCTTAAAATAGAAGAATCTATGCATGTTTCCTTTGATGAAACTAACATGTTTTACAAGGAGAAGAATTCTTCTACCATAGAAAACCTACAGGTACCTACACTATGTTAGCAGCTAGATCAATTAGCTCTACATAAAGAAGGATTTCAAAATCTTGTACAAAAGAATGCTGAAGAAAGTGAAGAAGAAAAGCATCCAGATTTTTCTGACAGTTCAAATTAGATAACAGCAGAACATCTTCCACAGGATATAACAGCTGAACAAATTCCCCAAGTGGAAATCATTACTGAACCCACTCTAACTGTTGATCACATCACAGTTTGATATCAACCAATATCTCAAATTATCGGTGATATTTCAACAGGTGTGCAAACAAGGCATCAAGTAAATCAGAATATGATGCATACTTGTTTTCTCTCTCAGATTGAACCTCAATCCCTACAAGATGCAGAACAAGATCCCAACTGGATCATTGCTATGCAAGAGGAGCTCAATCAGTTTGAGACAAATAAAGTTTGGGAATTGGTTCCTAGACCAAAGAATCATCCAGTCATTGGAACTAAGTGGGTCTACAGGAATAAACTAGATGCAGATGGCAACATTGTGAGAAACAAAGCTAGACTAGTAGCTCAAGGATACTCACATGAAGAAGGAATAGACTATGGTCAAACTTTTGCACCAGTTGCAAGGTTAGAAGCAATCAGAATCTTTCTTGCATTTGCTGCATACAAGCAGTTCAAGGTTTATCAAATGGATGTGAAGAGTGCATTTTTGAATGGAGAAATCAAAGAAGAAGTCTATGTGGAACAACCACCAGGTTTCATCTCTCCAACTCACTCTTCTTTTGTATTTAAGCTTAAGAAAGCTCTCTATGTTCTTAAACAAGCTCCTAGAGCATGGTATGAGACCTTAACTAGTTTTCTTTTAGAGAATAAATTTTGTAGAGGCATCGTAGATTAAACTTTATTTTTTAGGATACATAAAAATCAAACTCTACTAGTTCAAATATATGTAGATGATATCATATTTGGCTCTACTGATTCAAATTTGTGCAAAAGATTTTCTAATTTAATGCAATCTAAATTTGAAATGAGTAGTATGGGTGAATTATCATACTTCCTTGGTCTTCAAGTGAAGCAGACTCCAAATGGAATCTTCATATCCCAATCTAAGTATGCTAAGGAATTAGTGAAAAGATTTGGTATGTATGATTCTTCCACCATGAAAACACTCATGCCCTCAAATGCTGTTGTTGATACTGATGAATTAGGGAAACCTGTTGATCAGAAAGTATATAGAGCAATTGTTGGCTCATTACTTTATTTAACAACAAGTACGCCAGATATAATGTTTGCTACTTGTATTTGTGCTAGATTCCAAGTTAACCCCAAAGAATCTCACCTAATTTTACTAAAAAGAATTTTGAGATATATAAAGGGTTGCCCTAATTTAGGACTTTGGTATCCAACAACATCTGAATTTGAATTAACTGGATTCTCAGATTCAGATTATGCTGGATGCAGAGTAGACAGGAAAAGCACATCAGGAACTTGCCAGTTTCTTGGTGATAGGCTTGTGTCTTGGTTTTGTAAGAGACAAACATCTGTGTCTACATCAACAGCTGAAGCTGAATATATAGCTGCAGGCAGTTGATGCTCACAGATATTGTTGATACAAAATCAGCTCCTAGACTATGGTGTCAACTTAAATAATTCAATTATATTTTGTGACAATACTAGTGCAATATCTATAGCACAAAATCCAGTTCTCCATAGTAAGACTAAACACATAGAGATTATGCACCACTTCCTTAGGGATAATGTGGATAAAAACAAAATCTGCCTACAATTCACCTCTACTGATTTGCAAAGAGCTGACATTTTCACCAAGCCCTTGGATGAAAAGAAATATATATTCTTTATAAATCAGCTAGGAATGAGAGATGGAGATTAAATTTGTTAAAAAAATTAAGTTTTCTACTTACCCATCTCTTCATTGAACTGAGCTCGACGAAATCAAGTTTTTTGTCGAACGGAGATCGACGAAGTCATCAAGTTTGTCGAATCGAGATCGATGAAAACTCATTTTTCGTCGAACCCAGTTTTTCTGAAGCTTTTTATTTCAGCCTGTCATCATTAATCAAAATTTTTATTAGCTGAATGCCTACAAAATTGTTTCGCTTTCTAGTTCCCTTTGCACTTGATCTCTATTTTATTGTGCAAGAACAATAGCAATGACAATCTTGCATCCTTCCCTACCTCCATCAAATGTCCCTTCTTCAAAGGGCCTAGCTTCAGGCCTCCCTGAAACTAGGCAGGGGGAGAAGTTTTTATGAACAAGCTCCATTTGATGCAGTTACTCAGGGGGAGTTGTTCTATGAACTAGGCAAAAGGAGAAAGCTGAAGAACCTCCAGTCTCAGGGGGAGACGCTCTCAGGGGGAGTTGCTGTATGAAGAAGCTTGATAAAGCTCATAGCAGTTTGCTGTTTGCAGTTTCTGTTTCAGAAAAATTCAGATAAAGTTCGTGATCAAGTTCAGATGCAGATACAGCTCAGAAGAAGAATTTTAATATAGCAAATTCAGTATCAGTTATTGCTACAAGCTCAGCAAATCAGAATTCAGAAAAATTCAGTTCATACCAGAATTCAGAAAGCTGATTTACATAGCAGATACAGTTCAATTATAGATCAGAATTCAGAACAATACAATTCAGACAATTTCAGAATTCAGAAAGAAAGAATTCAGAGAAAATCAAGATTCTGATTGTATTTCTATCAGTTTTATTTTCATTGAAATGTAGTTTCAGAACTCAGAGTAATATTTATTTTATATCTGATAAAATATTTAAAATACATCAGATATATATATGCTCTGTTGATTCTATTGTTGTTTGTTTATTTTCAATTTTTGTCAAATAGTGTCCTAACCCAAATAGGGGGAGATTGTTGGAACAACCCTATTTTAGATTTGGGCTAGGATCACTATCTGTTGACTAAGGACAAAGTTGACCCCATTTTATGGGTCAAGAGTTTAGGCTGTTAGAACTAGAGAATTCATTCAGATTCTGCGTTCGAGGAACTTCATACTGCGTTCGACGAACGGCTATCTGCGTTCGACGAACGACAAGCTCTCTGCGTTCGACGATCGGCATGTTCTCTGCGTTTGACGAATGGCTATCTACGTTCGACGAACGACGCTCTGTGGTCAACGAAAGATCATTCTGCGCTAGACCAACAACTCAAATCTCAGCGGTCAAAAAATGTGTCTAAGTGCAGCGCTCAACTAAATTATATTCAGCGGTCGACGAACAGATTGGTTCAGCGGTCGACAAACAGATCCCAGCTCAGCGCTCGACGATGTTGCCCAAGCTCAGCGCTCGACGCTTTGGCTCAAGCTCAGCGCTCGACGCTTTTGCTCCAGCTCATCGGTCGATGAAAGTGCACAATTAACCTCACTAGAATTCTCTAGAGGGGGGTGAATAGAGATTTAAAAATTATTTTGTGCAAAGTTAATATATATGTGTATGATCACAGATTAGAGCTTCCCACACAGCAACAAGAATTAAGCAAGAAAATAGAGTAAATGCAAGAAAATAAATCACAGCACAACACAAGAAAATATAGTGGTTCCCCAAACTTTAGGTAGTCCACTCTTCTACCCTCTTGGTAGGAATTCACTATCTTGCACTGAGTCTTTTGACAAGGAGACTCTTAGAACCACCCTGAGTCTTTTGACAAGGAGACTCTTAGAACCAACTGAGTCTTTTGACAAGGAGACTCTTAGAACCAGTACACTGAATTTTTTGGAGAGAGATTCTAAAAACTCTTTTACAATGTTTAAGTGAGAAAGAAAGAAAGGAGAAGAAAAACAAGAAAGAATCTTCTTCCTAGCAAGAAGATTGGAAGCACAAGAAGTGAATTGAATCTTTCTTCAATAGAGAGAAGAAGATTTGCAGACTTTCTCTCTTTGTGAGAGCTATCAGATTTTGCAGCAGTATGACTTCAGAAGCAGCAGAAGAAGAAGAAGTGCTTGAATGTTGCTGCAGAGCTTTTTCTCAATTTCTCTCTTTTCTCTTGGGAGCTTTTCCTCTATTTCAAATGTGTGTGGTGGATCACTCTGCTCATTTTCTGCCGACCTCCTCTTTATTTATAGCTATGTTAATTCAAAATAATACTATAGGAGGATAATCAATTAGCAGTTAGAGAGAATAGAAAGAAAAGATGTTTCCATAATGTTTATTTCTGTAGAAGGAAAGAATGAATTCTGATTTCAAATAATGTCCAAATAAGTTTAATCAAATTAGCCAAAAATCAGATATAAGGAAAGAATGATTCAGAACGGCTATAAAATATTGATACTTATTCCATACAAATTAGATCTACTGAAAGAAGGAAAGAAATCTGGCGCATATTTAAATTTGTCATATAAATCGACGTGCGTCGATTCCTATTCGACGTAAGCGTCGAATTCATCCTGGCTGGACGTCGAGAGGAGAATAAGAAAGGTGCGTCGATTAAGGTGCGTCGACTTCTCCATATGCGTCGACTAGAAATCAGAGTAGCGTCGACAACACATACGTCGAAATCTTCCTAGAGTTACTTCGACTCAATCTGAAGGAGATGTCGACTATATTTCGACGTTGCGTCGAATACTATTCGACGCATATTTACTTAACCTTGTTTTTCTTTCTTAGAATTCATATTCAACTTAATTCAAGGGGTTAAGAGAAATCATTTTCCCAACAATCTCCCCCTATTTATCTTAACCCTTCTTAGAGAGAAATTTTATTAGCATATAATTAACATAGCATAGTATTTGTATAGATAAGAAATATATTGAGTAAAAGGAAAGAATTAGGAAAAGAAAGCACATGACAAGTATTTGTCTTTCACAAGAATTAAACTAGAAACTTCTTTTTGTACATGAAGTTGACAAAAGCAGAATAAAGTTTCCTAGATAAGTCATTAATGGCATCAAAAATATATCCCCTGGCTCTATCAGGTCTTTCCTAGACATTTCTGATGATTGTATGCAGTTTTTCCAAGAGTTTATCACCATCAGGAATATTGTCATTTATGGAGTACCCTTTGCTGATGATGATTGCTGCCTTTTCATCAATCATCTCAATGGTAATGTTGTGAGATTCTTTTTTTGCAGGCTTGGGCTCAGGAGGTCCTTTGTTATCAACCTTTGGCCTATAGAGTTTCTTCTTTTCTGGTTCCTATTTCTCAGGAACTTCATACATCTTTCCTTTTTCTTTCCCTTTCCATGGTGAGTTAAGCCATTTGTCTAGCTTTGCAGGCCTTGTAGGCTTCTTATAGGGAATGTAGGTTTCTTCTGTACAACCTATACCCTTCTTGTCCTTTTGACCCTTATCCAGGATAATCCCTGCCTGAGGATTTTTCTTTTGATAGGCTTCAATATTAAACAACTTATTTGGAATTCTGATAGAAGATTCAGCAAGAATTTGTTCCTTAGTCATGCCCTTGTTAATCTTCTCCATCCAGGCCCTCCTTTTATCTTCCACTTCTTTCCTAGCTGCTTCATATTCATACATTTCTCTTTCTCTTATCTCTTCATGCCTCTTTTCCATGTCAGGATCATGGTACTCCTTGACAGGACTGTTAGGACATATACTAGGCATCTTTTCAAATCTTTTTATCTGCTCACATGCTTTTCTATACTTCTTTTCTTTTGCAAACTCCTTCCTTTCTTCTTTAGAAAAATTTTGCCAGTGGGGAGTGACTTCCCTTTTTCTCTTTATCTGTCCTCCTGGACTTTGCCTAGGTATGATCTGTTTAGGGAGTCTTGCTGCTTGTGGAGGTAGAGGTAGCAGAGGAGGTAGAGAAGAAGGTAGAGGAGGAAGTTAAGGAGGAGGAAGAGGAAGAGAGGAAGGAGGAGTTTTCTCTTTGGGTGGAGAGGGAGTTATTTCAAGAAGAGTTCTTAGATGTTCTGCAATAGAGGGCAGAGTGATTTCTGGTAGGGTGATCTCTGCTGAGGGATGAATGTCTCCTCCAGACTCTTTTGTAGGGATGTCCTCAAGTAGAGGTGTCTTCAGCTTGATGTAACTGGCAGAGAAGCCAAAAGAGTGATGTTGAAGTTCTTCCTCACATAAGGGTGCATCAATCCATATCTGCCCATTCCAATCATCAGAGGTGGCTGCTTCTTCCTCCCCCTGGATTACTGGGTCCTTTACTACAGGAATCTCCCCCTGGTTATAAATATCATCAATTCCGAATGCTGAATCCACAACATGCTCCCCTTCAGTGTTGTAAGAGGAGGATTCACCAAAATGTTTGATGAAAGTGTAGTCAGAGTGATTTGAGAGGAGTGGAGCCTATAAGAGAGTTAGAGAGAATACTTAATGTTGGAGAGAAAAGATTTAAACCTGAGCTTTTAGTTGAGATCAAAAACCTGGCAAGAGGGGTTTCTGGAGCAACTCTCCCCCTGGTTTATATCTTTCAGGAAGGATGTAAACCTTTGTGGCGACAGAAGTTCCTCTTGAAGAAGAAGATGAAGCCCGGGAAGAGAGGCAGACAAGGTGGCCAATTTGGCTTCACAGGAGGTGATCATATTGGCACATTCATTGGAGAAGTTAGTTAATCGTGTCTGGAAGTCATTGAGAAGATTTTCCAGAGCATCGTTCATTGCTTTGATAAGGTCAGTTTGAACAGGAGTAGGCGCCATTGATGCAGGAAGAGAGAGAGGTAGAAGAGGCAGTTTTGGCGGGTCCAGAGAGGTATTTGTTATGAAATAAGAAGTACTATTTAAAGAAGATGAAACGTCGAGAAAGGAAACAGAAATCAAGGTAATCCAGTCGCAAAAGAAAAGGAAGTAAGGATTGGATTCCAATTTTAACAAGAAGTCGACGTTACGTCGAATTGATGTCAACGTATGCGTCGATATGTAGTCGGCGTTCCGTGAAGGTTTTGTCAGTCTAAAGATTTGTCGACGTGGTCATAGACTTGCGTCGATAGGAAGTCAACGGTACGTTGACGGTGGATCGACGTAACTTTAACTGAAAGAAATCAGAACCAGCGTCGAGGTCTTCTCGACGGTACGTCGATATTTATTCGACGCATCTCCAGAAAACTTTCTTAGATATTCTGATGTCTTTAGATTTCCCTAACAATGAGGTTTACAAGCTTCCATCAAGCATCCCCAAGGTGTTTATGAAATAGTTATGCTTAGTTTCATCTAAAGGTTTTGTGAAGATGTCTGCTCTTTGATTGTCTGTGGGAATATATTCTAAGGTTATTTTACCCTTCTCAACATTGTCTCTAAGGAAGTGATGTCTGATTTCTATATGTTTGGTCCTACTATGAAGGACTGGGTTGGATGCTATGGATATAACACTAGAGCTATCACAAAAGATCTTAGAGTTGTGTATTTCCAATTTGTAATCAAGTAGTTGATTTTGCATCCACAGGATTTGTGAACAACAGCTCCCAGCAGCTATGTATTCAACTTCAGCTGTTGAAGTTGAGACTGAGGTTTGTTTCTTACTAAGCCATGAGATCAATCTGTCACCTAGAATTTGACAGGTACCAGATGTGCTTTTTCTATCAACCCTACATCCAGCATAATCTGCATCTGAGAAACCTATTAATTCAAAGTTGGTTTCTGCTGAGTACCATAGTCCTAGTTCAGGGGTTCCCTTTAGGTATCTAAGAATCCTTTTTACAGAGGTGAGATGGGATTCCTTTGGTTCAACCTGAAATCTTGCACATATGCAAGTGGCAAACATGATATCAGGTCTGCTTGCTGTTAGATATAGAAGGGATCCTATGATGGCCCTATAAGTCTTTTGATCTACTGATTTTCCTTTATCATCTTTTTCTATGATGGCATTGGTTGCCATGGGTGTTTTCATGGTAGATGCTGATTCCATACCAAACTTTTTAATTAGTTCTTTGGTATATTTTGATTGTGAGATAAAGATTCCTTCACTACTTTGTTTTACTTGTAGCCCTAGGAAGTAGGAGAGTTCACCCATACTACTCATCTCAAATTTAGATTGCATAAGATTAGCAAATCTTTTACATAGTTTAGGATGGGTTGAGCTAAAGATAATGTCATCTACATATATTTGAACAAGGAGGAGTTGGTTTTTATGTGTTCTAGTAAAGAGTGTCTTGTCTACTTTTCCTCTTTCAAAGGAATTTTCTAAAAGAAAATTTGAGAGAGTTTCATACCAAGCTCTAGGTGCTTGCTTAAGACCATATAATGCTTTGCTAAGTCTATAAACAAAGTTAGGGGAAGAGGGATTAACAAAACCTGGTGGTTGCTCCACATATACCTCTTCTTGCAGATCTCCATTTAAAAAGGCACTCTTGACATCCATTTGGTAGACTTTCATCTTCATGAAGGCTGCATAGGCAAGAAAGAGCCTGATTGCCTCTAATCTGGCTACTGGAGCAAAGGTCTGATTGTAGTCTATCCCTTCTTCTTGTCTATATCCTTGTGCTACAAGTCTTGCCTTGTTTCTCACAATTATTCCAGTGGAATCTAGTTTGTTCCTGTATACCCATTTTGTACCAATTACAGGGTAGTTTCTTGGTCTTTCAACTAGGTTCCATACTTTGTTTCTCTCAAATTGGCCTAGTTCTTCTTGCATGGCCATAATCCAGCGAGGATCACAATTTGCTTCCTCAAACTTCTTTGGTTCAACTTGTGATAGGAAGCATTGAAGCATTATCCCATTGGAGACTTGGTGTCTTATTCTTACTCCTACATTGGGATCTCCAATCACTTGAGCTTGTGGATGATCTTTCAAATTGATTCCTGTTCTGCCTGAATTTGTCAGTTGTTCTTTTACTTCATTCTCAATGGGATCATTGTTCAATTGTTCTTCCTGGATCATGTCCTCTTGTGGAAGAGGGTCTTGAGTGCTCTCTTCTGAGGTTTCTTGTTCAGACTCCTCACTTGGTTCCTCTAACTGGTTTTCCTTTCCATTTTCTGTGTTCTCTAGAGCTAGTTGCTCAAGCTGGGTTTCTATGCTGTTGTTTTCCTGTGGAACAGAACTGGTGGGAGTTTCCTCCCCCTTAAGCAGCATGTTAGTTTCATCAAATACAATGTGCATGGATTCTTCAATCTTAAGAGTTCTTCTATTGTAGCGCCTATAGGCTTTGCTGGATGATGAATATCCCAGAAATATTCCATCATCAGACTTCTTGTCAAATTTGGCAAGATGATCTTTCCCATTGTTTAGAATAAAGCAAGCACATCCAAAAATTTTAAAATATTTAACAGTGGGTGTTTTATTTTTCAGGAGCTCATATGGAGTCTTTGATTTAGTTTTGTGTATGAGGCTTCTATTTAGAACATAGTTTGCAGTGTTGACTGCTTCAGCCCAAAAGGTTTTTGGTAATCCTGACTCTGCAAGCAGGGTTCTACCTGATTCTATTAAGATTCTATTCTTCCTCTCAGCAACTCCATTTTGTTGGGAAGTTCTAGGTGCTGAGAAGCTTTGTTTAATACCTTCTTCCTCACAGAAACTACCAATCATCTGATTCTCAAATTCAGTCCCATGGTCACTTCTTATAATTGAAACATTTGTATTGAACTCAGATTGAATCTGTCTTATGAATTTTGAGAGAATTTTATGGGTTTCAGATTTAACTCCTAGAAAGAATACCCAGCTAAACCTAGAATAATCATCAACAATGACCAAGGTAAAGGATTTTCCACCTAAGCTTTGAGTGGATATGGGACCAAAGAGATCCATGTGTAGTAAGTATAAAGACCTGGGAGAGTCATCCTTACCAATGGGTTTGAAGGATGATTTGGTTTGCTTTCTTAGTTGGCAAGGTTTGCATGGAGAATCCTTAGAGTACCTACCCTTTGGTAAGCCTCTGACTAGGTTATTCTTAGCTAGTTTACTGATTGTTTTGTAGTTTAGATCACCTAGTCTCCTATGCCATAATTCATTTTTATCAATAATATTGTTGAATAAGCAAACTTCTGTGGGTGAAGAGCTAAAGTCCACTACATATACTCTCCCTTTCCTAATTCCATTTAGTACTGTAGCACCAGTCTTGATATCTATAATATGGCATAATAGTGTAGTGAATTTTACCTCATACTTACCATTCTCACATATCTGACTTATACTTATCAGATTGTGTTTTAGTCCTTTGACCACTGCCACATTCTTGAAGGTGACTTTCCCTTCTTTGAAATCTCCAAATCCCTTGGTTTGGCCACAGCTAGAGTCTCCAAAGGTTACTGATGGTCCAAGTCTATCCTCAAAGTTGATTAATAGGCTTTTGCAACCTATCATGTGCATGGAGCATCCACTGTCCAAGTACCACACCATCCTGGAGATGTGATACATCTGCACATAAAAGTTTTAAACATTAGTTTAGACCCTGCTGAGCTGGGGTCCCTTTCTCTCATTAGTAAAAGATTTAATAAAAGAATAAGTGGGTTTTTCAGGATATCCTTCCTCCTTATGGGGTACTGGCTTATCATACCAATCTTCTTGGATGATATCACAGAAATAGTGTTTATAATAGAAGGACATGGATTGAGGGACCTGTTTGGAAACAGAAAATTTTCTGTCTGATTTATTGCGTCGATAGGGATTCGACGTAGACTTATGGTTGCATCGATATGAATTCGACGTAGATTTCTGGTTGCGTCGATATGAGGTCGATGCTTCCTTCATTCTGAGCCTACTTTTAGTCGAAGCATGTGAGAGATTACGTTGAATGGAGGTCGATGCGATTTGGTGTATGCGTCGATTAGAAATCGACGCACGTGGATAATAATTCGACGTATGTTCAGAATTTTTGTGAGGATACTTTCCTAAGATTCCTTTATCTGTAATGGGATTAGGTTTATTAAAAACAATGGTTGTTTCTGGACCTACTTGTGATCTAATTCCTGCTAGGTGATTCTCCCTAGTGAATTGAATGGGATGTTTCCAGACAGGTTTGCTGAATGTTTGTGATTTAGATGCTTCATTAGTATTCAGCTTTAGTTGTCTAAATCTAATAGTGAGATTCTCAGAGATGTTCTTGAGCTCCTGACCTCTTCCATTCAGAGAGTCCTCAAAGGCTTTAGCCTTTGCCAGCTCTTTCCTTAGTGTTAGATTTTCTGAATGGATTTTGTCTAATTCCTTCTTTGAGAGCTCTTGATTGAGTTTATAGTTTTCATAGTGTGTATTCACATGTTTGAGATTTCTTAATTCAATTCTTAATTCTTTAACTTCTTTTTCAGATTTGATTAGATCTAAACAGAATTCTTTGAAATCTTGTTTGAAATCAGTAGAAGAGAAATCTATATCATAAAGTATATTTACCATAGATGTATCAACAAGCTTCTCAGTTACCATTAGACAGGTTTCCTCTTGCTTGACCTCTTCCTGATCATTGTCTGATGAGGTACTTCCTTCAGATTCTGAATCACTCCAAGATTGAGCAATGAATCCTCTTTCTTTCTTTTTCTTCTTTAGATCTGTTCTTTTCAGATCTTTCTTAGTGTTGTTCTCCTTAGGACATTCAGGTGCAATATGTCCAGGTTTCCTGCAAGAGTAACAGATAATCTCTTTAGTAGGTGTTTTATTATACCTGGTTTTTGAATCTCTTCCTCTGGATCCTTCTGTTTTGATCCACCTCTTGAACTTCCTAGCCAGGAAGCTGATTAGTTCCTCATCACTAGTAGATGGTTCACCTTCAACAGCTTTCAATGCAATACTCTTTTCTTTTGAGAGTGGAGAGGCCTTTTCTTTCTCAGCTCTGGTTTTCAACAGTTGTTCATAGGATTTTAATTTACCCAACAGAACATCTGTTGATATTTCTTTTTGACTTCTGTAGTCTTTGATTGGCCAGATTCTTGAGTCCCAAGAGCTAGGAAAGCAAGTCAGCAATTTATCATTTATCTCAGTGAGAGATATGTCCTTCTCAAGTGTTTTCAATTCATTGACTATGAGGCTGAATCTTGAATACATGTCAGCAACACTTTCACTTTCTTTCTTTTGGAAGTTTTCATATTGGGAGATCAGTAGTGCCTTTCTATCCTTTTTCTCATCAGCACTTCCCTCTACCATTTTGGTGAGAGCTTCCCATACTTCCTTAGCTGACTCACAATCAGCAATCTTTTGGAAAATTTCATCTGAGAGGGTTGAGACTAGGATATTCATAGCCTTAGCATCATGTCCTTGGGCTTTCTTCTCATCTTCTGTCCATTCAGCTCTTGGAACAAGTGTTTCAGTCACTTTTCCACTTGAATCCTTCCTGAATGGCTTAGGGGGACCTGTCAAGATCACATTAAACAATTCATAATCAATAGAGTTTATATAAATTCTAATTTTGTTTTCCAAAGTGCAAACTTTTCCAGGTTGCAAATTGGTGGTCTGGTGGAAGCATAATCTTTGATTTGTGCCATATGATAAAATAGTTTTGAAATATATATATATATATGAGAGGTAGGATCTTTTTGATCAAGGAGTTATCCTTTTTAGATCAACCTATCTCTGATACCAATTGAAAGTGCACAATTAACCTCACTAGAATTCTCTAGAGGGGGGGTGAATAGAGATTTAAAAATTATTTTGTGCAAAGTTAATATATATGTGTATGATCACAAATTAGAGCTTCCCACACACCAACAAGAATTAAGCAAGAAAATAGAGTAAATGCAAGAAAATAAATCATAGCACAACACAAGAAAATATAGTGGTTCCCCAAACTTTGGGTAGTCCACTCTTCTACCCCCTTGGTAGGAATTCACTATCTTGCACTGAGTCTTTTGACAAGGAGACTCTTAGAACCACCCTGAGTCTTTTGACAAGGAGACTCTTAGAACCAACTGAGTCTTTTGACAAGGAGACTCTTAGAACCAGTACACTGAATTTTTTGGAGAGAGATTATAAAAACTCTTTTACAATGTTTAAGTGAGAAAGAAAGAAAGGAGAAGAAAAACAAGAAAGAATCTTCTTCCTAGCAAGAAGATTGGAAGCACAAGAAGTGAATTGAATCTTTCTTCAATAGAGAGAAGAAGATTTGCAGCCTTTCTCTCTTTGTGAGAGCTATCAGATTTTGCAGCAGTATGACTTCAGAAGCAGCAGAAGAAGAAGAAGAAGTGCTTGAATGTTGCTGCAGAGCTTTTTCTCAATTTCTCTCTTTTCTCTTGGGAGCTTTTCCTCTATTTCAAATGTGTGTGGTGGATCACTCTGCTCATTTTCTGCCGACCTCCTCTTTATTTATAGCTCTGTTAATTCAAAATAATACTATAGGAGGATAATCAATTAACAGTTAGAGAGAATAGAAAGAAAAGATGTTTCCATAATGTTTATTTCTGTAGAAGGAAAGAATGAATTCTGATTTCAAATAATGTCCAAATAAGTTTAATCAAATTAGCCAAGAATCAGATATGAGGAAAGAATGATTCAGAACGGCTATAAAATATTGATACTTATTCCATACAAATTAGATCTACTGAAAGAAGGCAAGAAATCTGGCGCATATTTAAATCTGTCATATAAATCGACGTGCGTCGATTCCTATTCGACGTAAGCGTCGAATTCATCCCGGCTGGACGTCGAGAGAAGAATAAGGAAGGTGCGTCGATTTAGGTGCGTCGACTTCTCCATATGCGTCGACTAAAAATCAGAGTAGCGTCGACAACACATACGTCGAAATCTTCCTAGAGTTACTTTGACTCAATCTGAAGGAGACGTCGACTATATTTCGACGTTGCGTAGAATACTATTCGACGCATATTTACTTAACCTTATTTTTCTTTCTTAGAATTCATATTCAACTTAATTCAAGGGGTTAAGAGAAATCATTTTCCCAACAGTCGACGCTTTTGCTCAAGCTCAACGGTCGACGATTTTATCTAGGCTCAGCGGTCGACGAATACTTCCGTTCGATGAACTCAAGTCTGCGTTCGACGAACACCTTCAGATCGACGAAAGTTCTCACAGATCAACAAAATTAATTCTTCCAGCAATATTCAGTTGAGGTCGACGAAGTAAATTTTGTGTTCGACGAAAATCTTGAGGTCGACGAATCTGCGTTCGAAGAAATTTATTCTGATCGAAGAATTGATATTTCAGTTCAGAGAATTCAACAGGATTATACTTATTTCATTCTCTGAACTCAGATCGACTAACAACAACGACTCTTTCTATCAGATCAAGTAAGGAAGATATATTTCTTTTATTATTCCAAGATTATAGCCCTTGACATCCAGCAGAAAAGGTCATTTCATGGAAAAGGAAAAGGCAAACGGCGCTGCAGATGTATTGTTCCCAGAATATCTTCTCAGATATATTATATTCCTTAATATAAGGGATTTGCATTTATTGTCTGTCAGAGATTTCAAAAGAAAAGGAAAAGAAAAGGCAGAAGACATAGCAGATTATTACTTTCAGTTCTACACGACAGATAAAATATTGAACATATTTTTTACAATTTTGCTGTACAGAAAAGAACAGATAGAAAGAAAGAAAGAAAAGGAGACAGGAAGAACAAGAAGAAACACAGTTACACAGATCTTCATCTTCCTCCTCCAGCAGCTCTTACACACTGAGAACATCTTCAACATTCTTCTCTTAGTCATTTGCTGCAAGTCTAGATCTTCAAAAGAGCAACAACAAATTGGAGAACTTGTTCTCTCAGTTTAATCAGCTATCAGGAAGATCATTTCTTTCAAGAAAAAGCTCCAGCAAATCTACTGTCAACAACTTCATATCAGACATAGGAATCTTTTCAACATACATCCACTAGAGTCTTCTCTCAGCATCTTGATAGAGAAGAACATCTAAACCCCTCTCTATCCCATATTGTACAGGGTTAAAACTCCCTTCAAAAGTTTACCTCCTTGGTGGCAAGAGACCTGATCAAAAAATCTAGTTGGTTTTGAGCACCTGATCAAAAGCTCTGTGGTGTGTGGACACCTGATCAAAATCACCTTGGCGTGAGGGCACCTGATCAAAAATCCTAGTGGATTCCTACCAAGGATGGTTGAAGAGTAGACGTACCCAGATTTATTGGGGAACTACTATAGCTCCTTGTGTCTTCTATGTTTGTTTTACTTTTCTGTGTTTGTGCTGTGCGCCTTCTTTGTGTTTGTTTTTATTACTCACTCTCTATACACACATATATATATCACTATTTTTAATTCCGCAATAAAACTAAGGGAAAAGTTTTTAAACTCTATTAATCCCCCCCCCTCTGGAGTTAATTTAAGATCTAACCTCCACTTTCAAATTTGATGACATTTCGATGGATTTCGTGCACAGTTTGCCGAGATCGCAGAGTGGGAATGATGTCATATGGGTAATCGTGGATCGCTTGATGAAGGTAGCCCACTTTATTACAAACCGGAAGGACGATTCAGTCGAAAGCTTGGCAAAGTTGTATGTTGATAGCATCGTACGATTGCACGGTGTGCCTTGTATCATCGTTAGTGACCGAGACGGGCGCATTACTTGGAGGGATTGGAGGCTAATCCACCAGTTGTTGGGTACAAAGCTGAAGTTTAGTACTGCCTTCCACCCTCAAACTGATGGACATACTGAACGTACGAACAGAACTCTGGAGGATATGCTCCGTATGTACGTCCTGGATTTCGGTAAGAAGTGGAAAAATCACCTTTTCATGATCGAGTTCGCTTATAATAACAGCTACCAGGCAAGTATAAAGATAGCGCCCTTCGAGGCCCTCTATGGTAGAGCTTGCCGAACTCCCTTATCTTGGGTGGAGACAGGCGAAACAAAGCTGTTTAAGCGGAAGGAGGTCGAAGAAGCCAATTTGACTATTCAAACAATCCGAGAGAGATTGCTGCTTGCACATGTTAGGCAGGCAAAATAGAACAACGCCAAGCACAGAAATGTTGAGTTCGCCGTGGGTGATTGGGTATATCTCAAGATCAAACATTTCAAGGGTGTGTCCAGGATTCGACGCTTGAAAAAGCTGAGTCCAAGATACCTTGGACCGTTTGAAATACTGGAGCATGTTGGCGATGATGCCTATCAACTCGCTCTTTCAACAGAGTTGGGTGGCTTGCACGATGTGTTCCACATATCGGTGCTGAGGAAAGTCATGCCAGATGTCACAACCCGCATTTTCCCAACATTTAAAATGCTATCAGAGTAGGGAAAGCAATGCATTATGATACCACGTCACGTAGGGGACACCTACTAACGTTAAGGCAACTCATCCTCCCTCGCAATTCAAGAAATTATTATTAACTCAAAGTAATTCAAATATTATTTATGCAGAAAATTAACAAAGCCGTGTCCCTCGGCTAGGTGGATCAACTAGTCCACGCTTTTAAAATATAGTTTTACGCAGCGAAAAATACTTGATTTAGTTACTTAGTGGCCTAAGTGTACATGAAGACCAAGTGAGGTGCACCATGCATGATCGTACATCTAGATTTACTGTATATAAAAGTAGATTTATCATACGCAGAAAGTAGTGAGATTAACATTTCAAATCATGATATGCAATGCTCCAAATGCCTTAGCATATCTAAACAAGGGGGCTATCAAGCCAACCCATATCTAACCATTCCAGAACAAGTGTCCAAAAGTAAATAACAAGTAACAGCAGCATGGTAGAAAAAGTCTAACCAAACGGCACCATGGGCGTCGACACCTGACATGAACCCATGGGCCGACAAGTTCACAGAAAAACCCTACCTCAAGAGGGTCAGAAAACCGCAACCAACGCAACTCCACACTAACACCTGCTACTGTCCAGAACCTGAGGCATTCAAAGAAAGAACACCTCAGAAACAAGTTACAAGTGGTGCAGAAAATAAGAAAGTAAGCAAACCTCCGCGAGGCCGGAGGGAAACAGTAGCTGCAAGGATCAGTGATGACAACACTAGCCGTAAATAATCAACAGGAAAAAGATACAGCAGAAGTAACAAATAATCAGCAGAAAAACACTCACCAATCAAGGTGTGAAAACAGGCAAAGTCAAAACTCGCCATAATCAGATAACCATCAACATTCACATTATTAATCATGTTACTCTTGTTCAAATTATTGAGACTGATCAGCTCATCAGAAAAGGAGAAGCCATGCGGGGATAATACCATCACCTATCGTGATGACCCTCAGAGCACCGCACCGGTGGAACCACCAACATCGTGTACGACCTCCAACAGAATTATTATTTTAAAAGAGCATCGCACCAGTGGCACCACCAACATCGTGCACGAACTCCAACAAAATATTCACATTTTCACGTTTCTTTCAAAGGAAAAGGGGCGAGGCCCATCAGAACATAAGATCGCATTTCGGGTAATCAAAATGAGTAAAATTTATATTGAGCAAAAAGGAAGGTGAATCAGAAGATGTAACTTTGCATATACTGGAAGCAAAAGGCGAGAAAAAAGGGGGTAGCATAGAGAAAGAGCAAGATCACCACTTGCCTTGAAATCACCGGAATCGTCCTCCGAACAACTCCTCGTCGTAGATCGGCCCAAAAGAAGGCACGACGAGGCGAGATCTACAGAAAAATGGCCAAAAGGAAGGTTAGGGACGAAAACTCTAGCGCGAAAAAGTCCAAGAAACGGGAAATACTCATCACGAACGTGAAGCTCTCGCCGAGAGCTTTCCAGATCTATGCTCGGTTGAAAATTTCGTCCACCTGAGCTCCATCGGCGGCGACTGGAAGATTCGCGAAAAGCTTCTCTCTCTCCGTCTCTCGCTCTCTGGTTCAGCCAGAATGTAGAAGAAGAAGAGGAAGGGGGAGGGTTACGGACAAGAACCTTTAATATATATATATATATATAATATACTAACAATAATAATAATAATAACGATAATGATAATAAGATCAGCACCATCGTCGAACGGATGGGCTATTGTCGAACTGGAGGCTTAGATCGTCGAATGGAGATGGGCTATCGTCGAAGTGGAGGGGGCTGGATCGACGAAGAGGAGGGGGTTGGATCGTCGAACGAAGGAGAGGGCTGGATCGACAAAGAGGAGGGGGCTGGATCGTCGAACGAAGGAGGGGGATGGATCGACGAACGAAAAAGGGGGCTGGATCGTCGAACGAAGGAGGGGGCTGGATCGTCGAACGAAGGAGGGGGCTGGATCGATGAACGAAAAAGGGGGCTGGATTGTCGAACGAAGGAGGGGGCTGGATCGACGAACGAAGGAGGGGGCTGGATCGACTAAGGGTATATATATAAATGATATATAATAATAATAATACTATTATTATTATATTATTACAAAAATTAAACGAAAGCCGAAACCAACGAAAATTGCGCCTAAGGTGAACGGCGGCACTACGAATCCAACGGTGAAGTCAGAATCAAAATCCGACGTGCCGTTCTCGAGATATAAATGGCCGAAGTTTACGACGAACGTTAAATACATACAAATCTTCTAAAATGCGCTGAGGCTCCAAAATGACTCGGATCGCAACGAAACTTGAGGGCAAGTCTAAAATTAAATAATTTAATTTCCCAACATAAAATTTTCCAATTTCGGGTCATCTCAAAATTTGGTCGACTTGACCCAAACGGACGTGAAAATGCGCAAACGACGATGCGCCGCTAACTCGACGTTAAAAGTAACGCCCTGACGTCATAAACACGCCACCACTGAATTTAAATAATTATCGGAAAAATCAGGGCGTTATAGTCACTCCACCTAAAAGAAAGTTTCGTCCCGAAACTTAACGTATGAGCAGAAAACAACATCAGGACAATATAAATGGTGCAGGAAAAATAGATTTACCTGAGGCAATTAAACGAAGAGGTGTGGATGTGACTCCCGCATAGCTGATTCCAGCTCCCATGTTGCGATCTCGACGTCATGATTCCGTCAAAGAACTTTTACCATGGGAATGGATTTCCTCCGCAACACACGCTCTTGGGTCTCTAAAATACGGACAGGTTCCTCAACATAAGACAAATTGGGTTGAATCTGAGGCACCAAATCTAGGACTTGACGATTGCTGCGGACACACTTCCTTATCTGACTCACATGAAACACATCATGGACGCCAGCGTAGGTAGCAGGTAACTCCAATCTATAAGCAGACTCTCCGATGCGCTCTACGACCTGAAATGACCCAACATATCTGGGATCCAACTTGTGGTTCTTCCCAAATATTTTAACGCCTGGCATCGGAGAGACCTTCAGAAAAACAGTCCCCAACCTCAAACTCCAGATCTGCCCTTCTTTGATTGGCATACTTTTCACACCGCTCCTGAGCAACATGGAGCTTCTCCCGAATATTAGTCATCGCCTCTTCCATTTCCACCAAAGCTTCTGGACCTAGCAACGGTCTCTCACCGAATTTGGCCCAAAACAAGGGAGTCCTGCAGCGCCTCCCATACAATGCTTCAAAAGGGGCCATCCGTAGACTCTCTTGGTAAAGGTTATTATATGCAAACTCCATCAATCTCAAGCGCTGATCCCAAGCGCCACCATGATCCAGAAAATAACACCTAATCATAACCTCCACGATCTGATTCACTCTCTCCGTTTGACCATTTGTCTGCGGATGGTAAGCGGTAGATTACCGGAGGTCAGTGCCCAAAGCTCCTTGCAAGCTCTGCCAAAAACGCGACAAAAAAACAAATCCTGGGGTTTCGATCTGACTCAAAAATTAAAGGCATAATTTATCCATCCATTTACGATAGCTCACACAAAAATTGTGTCTCCGGGAAGACCTCATCAAACCGATAACAAAAACTAATACTAGCAAACAACATGATTCAAATCTCTATACATCCTAGTAGGATCCGGGTGGTAACGAATGCCAATGCCAGAATTCACAATATATTTTATTCATTTTCTCTGGCGCAGAATCAACTCTTTCTGAACGAAGATATGCTTCAATTCTTAGGGTCTGTAAACCATACACAATACGTCATACCAAAATAATCTCCAAGGTTCAATGCCTAGATTACTGCGGCAAATTCCAAATCATGTGCATGATAATTCTCTCCATGAATCTTCGATTGCCTCAAACCATATGCGATCACTTTTTTTTATCGAGACATACCTAGGCTCAACGTACAACTCATCTACATAAACAATACACCACTCCTTCAAGGTAAGATCAAAACTGGAGCAGTGCTCAATCTTCTCTTCGATTTTCTGAAAGGCTCCTTCGCACTAGTCACCCCAACAACAGTTGAATTCTCCTACATAAACCTAACCCGAGACACGAGTAATCACAAGAATCATCACACAAGCCTTAATATATCATCATGTCAATCCTACAAAATTCCCTATTTCCATGGATGTTGTAAATATCTTACAAGCCAATCACTCAGCGATCTATACTGGGTCCGTCGAAAGCTCATCCTCATTAATAACATGACCCGAATAGGTAACTAAAGACATCCAAAACTTGTACTTGCTCATCTTGGCAAACAAACTTGCGCTCTCACAACGTAGACTGCACCCAATCACAAATGCTCAGCATGATCCTCTGCACTCTTAGAGTGTATAAAACACCACTTCTAAGGACGGCCACAAGGTGCTCTGGAAAATCTCTTAACACTCTATTCATCGAATTCATGAAGGCAGAGGAGACATTAGCTAAATCAAAGGTCGACACTAAGATCTCAAAATAAAGCCCATAACGGGAATGAACAGGCAGACCGTGAAACATCCGACTCACAGATCCTTCACAGATAAAAGTCTAAATGAAGGCCAATCTCCGAGAACACGGATCCATCTCGCAACTGATTAAGCAAATCATCCATTCGAGGTAATGAACATTTATCTCGATAGTCACCTCATTCAACTATGCATAATTTGCTCATAATCTTCTAGAAACATTCTTCTAGCTCGCACAGGGCATGCGACAAGGAGCTCTCACAAAAAGACAGGTGTCTGGCTCAAGACCTAAAACAAACTCCACCTCTTTATCAAGGAGAAAACCGGGAAGACTAGCCGGAGAAACATTTGAAAACCCTCACACAACAGAACACGCGGCACAACGAGAGCATTTTTCCATAACAGAAACAGAAACGAGAAAAGACTCGCTGCCAGACTCTAAGGATTGACGAGAACGAACCGCAGAAATAACCGGAGAATCTTGATACGGGAATCCAAACACACTCAAGGATTGGTCAATATCCAACAAGAAGACCAGGCGTTTATCCTCGCACCGGTCTACAACGCCAAACTAGATCTCCAATCCATGCCCCCAACAAAAATCATACTAACATCTTCCAAATCAGGCACTTTCAATCGACATACTATCGAAATCAAATTCAAGGAATGGTTCAACACCACAGAGTCACCCGAGGGAAAACTTAGCACGGAACAAATCACTAACTTGATCGGGAGTCAAGAAATGACAATTACAAAGATCCTAGCCACGAACAAGTGGATAACACCAAAATCAAAAGACCGCGTGCTCATCGGTTAATTATCTTAACATCCCTAAAAATCGCACGCAAAGCCAGCTGAACAGAAATCGAAATAGCGAGGAAGTTATTAACTGAATCAGAATCTAACCTGAGATCACCGAGGTTGAAGACTGAGCTTCTCCCTCGCTCACCACGATCAGTTTATCCTTTCCTTTATTCAAAGGCTGCAACTGCGGCGTTGGCAGAGCCTGTGGAGGAACCGACTGCACCGAGGGATGGAACTGCGGACAAATAGCCTTCATATGCCCTTTCTGCCCACACTGGTAGCAAACCCTTTCCTTCATCCAACACTGGATCTCATCGTGCCCCTCTTTATTACATGCAATGCAAACCAAATCACTTTTAGGTGCGTCTTGAATTATGATTACCCGCTGCTGCTTCTGAGCTTTTAAATTCTTAAAACATTTTCTGAGGGAATGGCCTGACCGGCCACAGAAACTACACACTTCCTCCCGTCCTTTCTTTGGGGTGGGGCCAGATGCCCATAGGCTTCCACCATCCCCAACCTTTCTCTTTTCCAGCAATGAGGACATACCGCAATCTTTGGCATTTCCAATAGCCTCAAACTTAAAGGCAGCTTCAACTGCTTTCACATCAGTCTCAGATTGGTAGGCGTTAGCAACCTGCTGGATGTTACCTTGAAGATCACCTAAGAAATTTCTAACCTTGCACTCCTCAGCAGCTATCAACTCACGAGCGAATCTATTCGATTTACCGATCTCACTCTGGTACCCAACCAACACAGGAAACTGCACACCAGGCTGCTGCCTCAAGGTGGCAGTAAGCAATGCCTGCAACTGTGTTTGCATTACCAACACCTGCCTTGATATTGTTTCAATGCTCTGACGCAGTTCATCTAGCATCGCTTCGATACGAGAATCCGAAGACTCACCCTCAAACTGGGAAATCGCCCCCATTGCAAAGGGGTCATCTTCTACGAATACATACAACGACTCATCAAGACCTAGCTTAAGACACCTAAGCTAGCACACTCAAGTAACCTGACGCAACCCAACTGTTCCGTCAAAGCCTCATTGCTATGACGCAGACTTTCGATCACGGACTCACTCTGACCACCAGAAGACTCTCCCTCAGGCTGGGGAGTCGATCGCTTCGCTCTCCTACGAGACATGTCTACAAGATAGATGGACATCCAATCAGAAACAGGCTTAAGACGCTTAAGCCAAACAGACTCGGAAATATCCCAGATCAATTCGGAACAGGAAAGAAAACAACATGCTATTGCTGTTACCTTGCTCTGGAATTTCATGAAATGATGCAATGATTAAACTTAGGATGATGCACCATCATCCTATTGACTCTTGTGCTATGACATGAGTGCATGAACATTTAAATTTCTTATCAAATCATGTGTGTACATATGTCATCTGGTATGTCTTTAACTTGGCATGCATGCTTATGCGATGATATGAATGTATGCAGTGTTATGCATTCTAGGAAGAGGCCTTAATGCATGTTATGAGCGGCGTACACATGTAATGTTATGCATCCCATACTACATAACATTACATGTAACGAAAAAAATAAAACGTGTTAATGGGCATCCATGTAATGGTGGTTATGCATCCCATACTACATAACCGTCACATGTTGCCACCTATGGTGGATCCATATACGAACACATATTATGCATCCCATACTACATAATATGCCCCGTATACTTCTTATCATACTATGAGTGTAGTGACCATGCTTCGGTCAAGACATACTGATGACATATCGGTGTGTGTATACAATGAAATGATCTTATGAGGCTCTGCTTAGGATAGCGGTCGTTTGGCTCACACGCCAAACCACCCAACTACCTTTTTCACAGAACCTACCTCTGATACCAACTATCACAACCCGCATTTTCCCAACATTTAAAATGCTATCAGAGTAGGGAATGCTACGCATTGTGATGCCACGTCACGTAGGGGACACCTACTGACATTAAGGCAACTCATCCTCCCTCGCAGTTCAAGAAATTATTATTAACTCAAAGTAATTCAAATATTATTTATGCAGAAAATTAACAAAGTCGTGTCCCTCGGCTAGGTGGATCAACTAGTCCACGCTTTAAAAAAATAGTTTTACGCAGCAAAAAATATTTGATTTAGTTACTTAGTGGCCTAAGTGTACATGAAGCCCAAGTGAGGTGCACCATGCATGATCGTACGTTTAGATTTACTGTATATAAAAGTAGATTTATCATACGAAGAAAGTAGTGAGATTAACATTTCAAATCATGATATGCAATGCTCCAAATGCCTTAGCATATCTAAACAAGGGGGCTATCAAGCCAACCCATATCTAACCATTCCAGAACAAGTGTCCAAAAGTAAACAACAAGTAACAGCAGCAGGGTAGCAAAAGTCTAACCAAACGGCACCATGGGCGTCGACACCTGACACGAATCCATGGGCCGACAAGTTCACAGAAAAACCCTACCTCAAGAGGGTCAGAAAACCGCATCTAACGCAACTCCACACTAACACCTGCTACTGTCCAGAACCTGAGGCATTCCAAGAAAGAACTCCTCAGAAACAAGTTACAAGTGGTGCATAAAACAAGAAAGTAAGCAAACCTCCGCGAGACCGGAGGGAAACAGTAGCTGCAAGGATCAGTGATGACAACACTAGCCATAAATAATCAACAGGAAAAAGATACAGCAGAAGTAACAAATAATCAACAGAAAAACACTCACCAATCAATGTGTGAAAACAGGCAAGGTCAAAACTCGCCATAATCAGATAACCATCAAAATTCACATTATTAATCATGTTACTCTTGTTCAAATTATGGAGACTGATCAGCTCATCAGAAAAGGAGAAGTCGTGCGGGGATAATACCATCACATATCATCACGACCCTCAGAGCACTGATGAGTCCTGATCATATACACATTTATGGACTCATCCGGGCCGTTATTCAGTCATTTCACCGCACTTTAGCCTTGTTATAGTTTATATTTGATATTCCATGCTAGGTGCACTTCTAGACCCATTTTGGTGTGATTTCATGTTTATTTTCATTAGTTGTTTTCATGCACTGTTAGGTGCCACTTTCAGTGGCTAGATTCGTGGTTGTGCTGGAATAGGAGTCGTGCAGGTGTTCCCGGTGCAATTCTGCACAGGAACACTGCGCACGATCACCGGTTCTATGGCGCACGACCACTGATCGTGTGCACTTAACCCTTTTTTCATGAGTTCTGTTTGGTGTAGTGCGCACGACCATCTACGATAGTGCGCACGACCATCTACGATAGTGCGCACGACCACCGGTCGTGCGCCACTGGTCGTGCGCACTTATCATTAATTTTCTGAGTTCTGTTTCGACTAATGCGCTCGACCACCGACGATAGTGCGCACGACCACCGGTCGTGCGCCACTGGTCGTGCGAACATTATAGTTTATAAATTTTGCATCTTGCAGGTTCCACCCAGGCAGTGCGCACGATCGCAGAATTCCAGTGCGCACGACCACTGGTCGTGCGCCAATGACCGTGCACACTATTTAAATCAGCGCCTATATAAATGCCTGTTCCGATTTTAGGTTATCATTCAGCCGCCGGGAGCGGATTTCCTGTTCCGTACGCCGCCGACCACCATCTTGGGACGCCTCCACTTCATCTCCTACGCAAGGGGAAGTCTCCTCCATCCATTCCAAGCCTTCCTCCATTGTCCGGGAGCGTTCTCCATCATCCGCAAGCCTCCAAGCAGCTATTTCCCCACTACGACCCGGTGAGAAGAAGAGGAAATCTGAAGTCGAAGACGACGGAGCTACGTAGGGAGATCGTGACAGCTCTCTGCGCCGGAAGCATAGTCCGCCCGAGTCCGGAGGTAGCCCGACAACCTACCATTCCGGCCGTGAACGGCCGCTAGTCTTCACCCATCGTTATCTCTTTCTTCTTTCCTTCATTGTACTCGTTGAATCGTGTAAACTGGAATATTGTGTTGTTTGGGTTGTTTGAAATGAATGTTTCTTTACTTTCCTTCATCGCTTGCTTGTGAATCACTCCGTTTCTACTCTCTCACTCACGCACGCACGCAAGGTGTTTGATCCGCGTTGGCAAGAGCTAACGGCGGTTGTGAAGAGGTGTTTGCGACCCTCACCCTCTCGCACTAGAGAACACTCCATCCTCCTCACGAAGCACGACATCGCGGCCGTTGCATCCATCTCGCCTCGCGAAGCGGTGCTTCCGACCCGCATTTCTTTTATTGTTGTTAAGATTAGGAACAACCAACCAAAAACCCCCCTTTTTTATGTGTGTTGTGCTTGTGTAACAAGAGTCACACAACGCGTTTCGTTCACCCAATCTGCATTCCTCAAGAGACCGACACTCGGGGATTCCACTCTCCACATTTATTACTTGACAGCGACCGGTGCACTTGCCGACACGCATCAAGTTTTTGGCGCCGTTGCCGGGGAATGCAGGCGTGCAACGTCCCGTGTTGTGACTTTCGTTATACGAGCAGTTGTTTTTGATTCTCTTTGTTTTTCTTTTTGTTTGTGATAGTGCATACAGAGACAAACCGCAGGCGAACTCGACCCTTTGATCCTGAGATTGAACGGACCGCTCGCGCATGAAGGCGCGCTGCTGCCGTACAAGCGGCAATGGGTGATCAGGTAGACCCAAATGATGTTGATGCGAGAGTGCCCAGCGTGGGGCAACACCAGCCTGGAGACGAGCAGGAGGCGGTTAGGCCTCGGCCCCGCATGATGAGAGACTACACCAATCCAACTGCTGGGAGTGTGTATCCGGGGTTTGGGCCCAATATTATGAATAATCAGTTTGAGATCAAGCCTGCGATCTTGAACATCATCCGGAACAACGCTCAGTTCTCTGGAATGGCCAGCGAAGACCCGCATCTGCATCTGGCAGAATTTTCTGATATTTGCGGAACCTTCCGCTACGCGGGGATTGCTGACGACACGGTCAAGCTTAGACTGTTTCCCTTTTCACTCCGCGACAAAGCAAAGGTGTGGCTCCACTCCATTCCGGCCGGGACTGCTGCGACTTGGGATGCCCTCGCATCCAAGTTCCTTGCTAAATTCCACCCAGTGGATAAGATCGTGAGCTTGCGGCGAGAAATTGCCACCTTTCGTCAACTTGATCAGGAAACCCTTGCTGAGGCGTGGGAGCACCTTAACGATCTCCTTCGCCATTGTCTGAACCACGAGCTGCAACCGTGGAATGTGGTCGAAACATTTTACTTTGCAATCGAGCCCAACTACAGGGCAATGATCGATGCTGCGGCGGGTGGTACCTTGATGAACCACACTCCTGAGGAAGCCCTTCGGATTCTGCGCGACACTGCCTCCCACAGTACATTCTGGACTGCAGGGAGAAATGCTCCAAGAAGTGGCCGTGGTCTCTTTATGGTCGACGCACTTCCTTCTACACCCGCGCCTGCTGCTATCATTACCTGCGAGGGATGTGGAGGTGGAGGCCACCACGCGTATGAATGTTCGGGGAACAACGTGGCAGGTGACTTCGCACACTTGACCTTGAACGAATCTGTTAATTATGTAGGAAATCAGCCTAAGGGGGCGCCTTTCAATAATGCTTATAATCCGGGAGCGAGAAGTCACCCGAACTTCTCTTGGAATCCAAACACACCTGGCCAACGATGGGCACCGGGGCAGCATCAAAATGATGCTTACGCCTCCGGGAGCCAACCGAGGCCACCACACCCGGATTATAACCAAGCGCCCCCTACCCAAAAAAAGAGTAATCTAGAAGAGATGATGGAGAAATTCATGCAAGCAGCTAATTCGAATATGGTGAACCAGACCGCATCCATGCGATACTTGGAAACGCAGTTGGGCCAATTGGCCCAAGTGCTAACCGAGCGATCGCAGGGGACGCTTCCCAGCAACACGGAAAAGAACCCAATTGATCAAGGGAAGAGTCTTGGGGATGTGGTAGAGGCTGATCCGAGTGAGCTGGTAATTTCCTGTTCCATCAACAAGTTTGAAACAAAAGCTTTGTGTGACTCTGGTTCCTCCCGCAACATCATTGCGTTGCAAGATGTAGCTAAATTACAACTGGAAATGAACACGGAGGAAAGGAAATCCCTGGTGCTTGCTAATGGGACTGTTATACAATCCGAGGGGGAAGTGAAAAATGTGGAGGTGACAGTTGAGGGGACAATTATAGTTGCTGATTTTCAGGTTTTGGGCCCCCAGGAAAATCATTCTATCCCTATCTTGGGCGTGCCGTTCTTGAAAGAGAGCGGTGCCACCCTTGATTTCGCTACGGGGTGCGTTGTCCTACCCAATAAGGTGCAGCAGCCCACTTGCCCCGAAGCTGTAGCTGAAACATCCACTCCTCCCCCTCTTTTTAATTTTGATGAATCATTGAGCTGTGCAGGGCATGAAGAAGTTAAAGAAGCAATGGAAGGGGAAAAGGAGGAGCACCTGTCTAGTGAAGAAGAAGAAGTTGATCTTCGGCGAGAGTTTGGTTCCGAGACGGAAGAAGACCACAATTCGAAGAACTTTGACGTGAATTTGGTTCGGGACAATGTCCCATTATCCTCTTATTGTGATTCCTGTAATAAACTATCTAAGCGCTCCATCTCCTGGGCCGATCCGGTAGTCACCACGATGCCGGAAGTGACGCCACCCGCCACTAAGGCGGAAAAATCTGAAAACTCTCAACGGTGGCAGTCCCCGACTGTCACTAAACTTAAACAGGAAAAACTTCTACGTGACGCTCACGCTGCCGCTCTCCGTGGCAAGAGGGAGGAGGTTAGGGGAGCAGTGGGTGACACCAGTGTTGGCCCTAAAGCCTTCACCTCCCGCCTACGCGCTACGGGGGACACGCACCATAAGAGCGCTTTTAGCTGATTTGTGTGATCTGAGTTTGTGAAACTGCTTTTGAGAACTTCTCTTTTAATTCCTGCATTTTATAAACAATGTTAATACAGGTATTTGGTCCAGCTTAAGGACGTTAAATAAAAGCGCTACTGGGAGACAACCCAGATTTCCTGATTTTGTAGTTTCTATCTAACTTTCTTTTAGTTCAGCTTTTGCATATGCTTTTGTTGTTTTGAGTTTTGTGCTTGCAGGTTTTGTGTTCGTTGGTGCGGATGCTGCGGACTGTTCTTGATCGTAAACGCCAATCGTCTGGTATGCTCAATTCTGAGCATTGGGTAACACTTCCTCCCCTCTTTTTTCTTCAATTTCTGGATGTATTGTTTAGACTAAGTCTGGGGGAGCGTATGTGTCATCCACTGTGCACGAGTTGCACTGCATATTAGAAGTTTGTTTCTTATTTATCCTAGTCATTATCATTGTTTGCATGCTTCACACATCATTTCACCCACTTGAGTGCGCGCTTATCTTTTTGTGGTTGTTCCGGTTAAACTATTTTGGTTGGAATGTGAAATAGGTTGTTAACGTAGGAATTATTATTTGGAGTGCGATGTTGACTCATGTAGTGTTCTAGTCACTTCGCATGTTATGGTAGAATTTGAGTAGAACTAAATTGTCTCCATGCATCTAATTTATGTTTAGTATTTCTGCGTAGATTTAGATTTGTTATACTCAAGTGGTGAATTTGAATGAAATTGACGATAACCCGGCATTGTGTGTGTACGAGTGCTAGTCATGTGTTGCTCGAGTCGGGAGGAAGGTTTACCTTTCTCGTGGGCTAAGAACTTGCCCCAAGCGACTCTTGAAGCATGGGTGAGAGCGACCCGCCGAGTTAAATGTGATGTAGGCCACCCTTTGGCTAGTTTGAGCCTTGTCATTCCTTGCCCTTTTCGCTCACCTTTGCAAGCCAAATTTGTGCCTACCACTCCTTTTGATCAGCTCCTCTTCATCCACCAAATCCCGAAGCTTATCCTACAACCGCAACCAAATAGTTGTTACCTGCACTTATTATCTAGATTTGGTGTAATGTTGGGAATCGTTGTGATGAGAAGGGGAAATAAAGTCTATCTGCTGATTTTGAACCAACCGGAGGATTTGTAATAGAAGGGTAGTATGTTAAAAGAAAAAAAATCTAAAAAAAAGAGAGTATATTGAAAAGAAATCCTTCCGAGCTGAATAGAAAATCTGTTGGTATTTGTGAAGTAGGCCGTGTGCACACCTAGTTTTCATGATAAGTCTGGGGGTGTGTCACACGAGCATAGTTTGTTGGTTTTGTGAGGTGCAGCGTTCTGTTAGCTCACTTGGGTTGCGTAGCCATCGTGTTTAACTTTGAATATCATACCGTAACCTAAGCCCCAACTTAATCCTAAGAGCTCTATTGATTTGACTTGTGAGTTTGCTAGCGCCGTGGAGAGAGTGTGACCGGGCAAGCGTATGGTTCACGACGTTGATGGATTTCAGCGGAGTTATTCCTAAGCCCCGATCTTTTGCAACACCCGCCTCAGTGTCTCGTCACTTTCATACCGGGCATGATCGTTCAAATTCTTCATAATTCACCAACTGAGTATAACTAAATCTTTACTTACGCTTTAATACTTATGCAAATTAGTTAGCATAGTTAGAATCTCCTTCTACTAGAATCTCTACGCGCATGCGTATGTTACTTCGCACCGTACTCCTTTGTGTAATTCTCTATGTTAACTATCGTTTCCACACTCCGCCGGATTCGTTTGCTCGGGACGCGCAAACAGTTAAGTCTGGGGGTGTGATGAGTCCTGATCATATACACATTTATGGAATCATCCGGGCCGTTATTCAGTCATTTCACCGCACTTTAGCCTTGTTATAGTTTATATTTGATATTCCATGCTAGGTGCACTTCTAGACCCATTTTGGTGTGATTTCATGTTTATTTTCATTAGTAGTTTTCATGCACTGTTAGGTGCCACTTTCAGTGGCTAGATTCGTGGTTGTGCTGGAATAGGAGTCGTGCAGGTGTTCCCGGTGCAATTCTGCACAGGAACACTGCGCACGATCACCGGTTCTATGGTGCACGACCACTGGTCGTGCGCCACTGATCGTGTGCACTTAACCCTTTTTTCATGAGTTCTGTTTGGTGTAGTGCGCACGACCATCTACGATAGTGCGCACGACCACCGGTCGTGCGCCACTGGTCGTGCGCACTTATCATTAATTTTCTGAGTTCTGTTTCGACTAATGCGCACGACCACCGACGATAGTGCGCACGACCACCGGTCGTGCGCCACTGGTCGTGCGAACATTATAGTTTATAAATTTCGCATCTTGCAGGTTCCACCCAGGCAGTGCGCACGATCGCAGAATTCCAGTGCGCACGACCACTGGTCGTGCGCCAATGACCGTGCGCACTATTTAAATCAGCGCCTATATAAATGCCTGTTCCGATTTTAGGTTATCATTCAGCTGCCGGGAGCGGATTGCCTGTTCCGTACGCCGCCGACCACCATCTTGGGACGCCTCCACTTCATCTCCTACGCAAGGGGAAGTCTCCTCCATCCATTCCAAGCCTTCCTCCATTGTCCGGGAGCGTTCTCCATCATCCGCAAGCCTCCAAGCAGCTATTTCCCCACTACGACCCGGTGAGAAGAAGAGGAAATCTGAAGTCGAAGACGACAGAGCTACGTAGGGAGATCGTGACAGCTCTCTGCGCCGGAAGCATAGTCCGCCCGAGTCCGGAGGTAGCCCGACAACCTACCATTCCGGCCGTGAATGGCCGCTAGTCTTCACCCATCGGTTATCTCTTTCTTCTTTCCTTCATTGTACTCGTTGAATCGTGTAAACTGGAATATTGTGTTGTTTGGGTTGTTTGAAATGAATGTTTCTTTACTTTCCTTCATCGCTTGCTTGTGAATCACTCCGTTTCTACTCTCTCACTCACGCACGCACGCAAGGTGTTTGATCCGCGTTGGCAAGAGCTAACGGCAGTTGTGAAGAGGTGTTTGCGACCCTCACCCTCTCGCACTAGAGCACACTCCATCCGCCTCACGAAGCACGGCATCGCGGCCGTTGCATCCATCTCGCCTCGTGAAGCGGTGCTTCCGACCCGCATTTCTTTTATTGTTGTTAAGATTAGGAACAACCAACCAAAACCCCCCCTTTTTTATGTGTGTTGTGCTTGTGTAACAAGAGTCACACAACGCGTTTCGTTCACCCAATCTGCATTCCTCAAGAGACCGACACTCGGGGATTCCACTCTCCACATTTATTACTTGACAGCGACCGGTGCACTTGCCGACATGCATCAAGCACCGCACCGGTGGCACCGCCAACATCGTGTATGACCTCCAACAGAATTATTATTTTAAAAGAGCATCGCACCGTTGGCACCGCCAACAGAATATTCACATTTTCACGTTTCTTTCAAAGGAAAAGGGGCGAGGCCCATCAGAACATAAGATCGCATTTCGGGTAATCAAAATGAGTAAAATTTATATTGAGCAAAAAGGAAGGTGAATCAGAAGATGTAACTTTGCATATACTGGAAGCAAAAGGCGAGAAAAAGGGGGGTAGCAAAGAGAAAGAGCAAGATCACCACTTGCCTTGAAATCACCAGAATTGTCCTCCGAACAACTCCTCGTCGTAGATCGGCCCAAAAGAAGGCACGACGAGGCGAGATCTACAGAAAAATGCCCAAAAGGAAGGTTAGGGGCGAAAACCCTGGCGTGAAAAAGTCCAAGAAATGGGAAATACTCACCACGAACGTGATGCTCTCACCGAGAGCTTTCCGGATCTATGCTCGGTTGAAAATTTTGTCCACCGAAGCTCCGTCGGCGGTGACTGGAAGATTCGCGGAAAGCTTCTATCTCTCCGTCTCTCACTCTCTGGTTCGGCCAAAATGTAGAGCAAGAAGAGGAAGGGGGAGGGTTACGGACAAGAACCTTTAATATATATATATATAATATACTAACAATAATAATAATAATAATAACGATAATAATAATAATAATAAGATCAGCACCATCGTCGAACGGATGGGCTATTGTCGAAGTGGAGGCTTAGATCGTTGAACGGAGATGGGCTATCGTCGAAGTGGAGGGGGATGGATCGACGAAGAGGAGGGGGCTGGATCGTCGAACAAAGGAGGGGGTTGGATCTACGAAGAGGAGGGGGCTGGATCGTCGAACGAAGGAGGGGGCTGGATCGACGAACAAAAAAGGGGGCTGGATCGTCGAACGAAGGAGGGGGCTGGATCGTCGAATGAAGGAGGGGGCTGGATCGACGAACGAAAAGGGGGGCTGGATCGACGAAGGGTATATATATATAAATGATATTTATAATAATAATACTATTATTATTATATTATTACAAAAAACTAAACGAACGCCGAAACCAACGAAAATTGTGCCTAAGGTGAACGGTGGCGCTACGAATCCAACGGTGAAGTCGGAATCAAAATCCGATGTGCCGTTCTCGAGATATAAATGTCCGAAGTTTACGGCGAACGTTAAATACATACAAATCTTCTAAAATGCGCCGATGCTCCAAAATGGCTCGGATCGCAACGAAACTTGACGGGCAAGCCTAAAATTAAATAATTTAATTTCCTAATGTAAATTTTTCCAATTCCGGGTCATCTCAAAATTTGGTCGACTTGACCCAAACGGACGCGAAAACGCGCAAACGGCGACGCGCCGCTAACTCGACGTTAAAAGTAACGCCCTGACGTCATAAACACGCCACCACTGAATTTAAATAATTATCAGAAAAATCAGGGGTGTTACACCAGAGCCTAGCCAAGAGCTTGTGGCTAATCAGGTGCCAGTCGATGATGGGCTGAAGACGATGGCCACGCCTATTTGAATCGAAGACACTGATGTTAAATAGCTGCGGAATAAATTGATCAAGATGGTCAAAGTCTGCTGGAACAACTGCGGTCGTGAGGAGCTTACATGGGAGAGCTAGAAAACCATGCACGAGGAGTTCCCCGAGCTGTTACGTTAAGGTACAAGTTATGTTTTGTATCTTTTGTTTCTTTGCACTGTTAAAATTTTGGGATGAAATTTCTTAAAGGAGGGGAGATTTGTAACACCTCAATTTCCAGTGCACTGAAATCAGCAGGTTGTTAAGTCTGAATGCTAACGCCAGCGGTAGCTCTAACGCCAGGTGTTAGCCGATGACTTATTATCGATGAATGCCAGGCCGTTCGACGAACGCCGTCGAGACGTCGAGATAAGGAGTCGATCGACGGGAGATAGCGCCAGACGTTAGCGATAGCGCCGTCGTTAGCTTTCCAATCAAATTCCTTAAGCGGTTGTGGATAAGTTCAGCCACCGCCTTAGGGGCCAACGCCCAGCGTTAGGTGCTAACGCCGGTGTTAGCTAAGAAAGTATATATGCAGCAAAATCCGACTTTTCTTCTCATTTTCTTTGAGACCCTCTGCATTTCTGAGAGCTGTGGGCTGAGAGATGGGAAGGAGATCAGTTGGAGGTGAGCCTTCGTCGTGCCAGGAGGGAGATTAGTGAAGGTACTTGCGTGCTTATGCCATCATCGATTCATTGGGGAGGAAGTTGTTTCAAAAGAGTCCAGCCGAGTTCCTCTCAGATCTATGGCACCGGAACGAGCGTCGAGGGTAACGATTCTCCTCCCTTCATCTTTGGACATGTGCGTCCTTTGATTTGCATGCTATGGAAGATTTCTACTAATTAGTAGATGGATTCTTCCGGTGGGTTAATGTTATCCCCACAAAATTTGCATATAGAGTTTGGAATGGTAGTACGGACATATGCATGTTGTGCGAAGCCCATCTGGACAGGTTGGTCTGGATTGGTGATGTTGCTTGCTGTTCTGTTCGTTAACGCCAGTCGTTAGAGCTAACGCCGGCGGTAGCACCATATGTTGTGTTTTTCGGGTTCTGAGTACTGAGACGTGCTTTAGTGAGTTCTGGAGGTGTTGCCCAGAAATTACCCGGAAATCAGCTAACGCCTAGCGTTAAGTGTAACGCCCAGCGTTAAGGGCTAACGCCCAGCATTAAGAACTAACGCCGGAGATAGTAATCATTGAGTTTACTTATCGTGTTTAGACCTCTCCCCTGAAGCTGAGGTGATGACCCTGTGAGGTTATAGTTTAACAGGCACAAGGGGAAGCTGCACCCGTGTCAGGCGTACGTGAATCCTAACATTTATGAGTGCGGGCACAAGCTGAACCGAACCCGTCCCATAGCCAGTTGGTGATGAGGTCGCTTCTCCGTGTTCACCCGGGGCATTGTGGGATTAGAAACTGTAAGGTAATGCTAGCCTTGACGGTCGTAGCTCATAGTGTAAACCCAAGTTGAAAAAGAACTTGTGGATAGCGTGCCGAGAGTGCACAAAGCGTGGTGTGACTTGAAAGCGTATGACTTGGTGTCACCTAGGACTTGAAAGAGTGTGACTTGATGTCACCATGTGATGAATGTTTCGATGCGGTGCTTAGACGTACCTGTGAAATATATACTGTTGTTGCTTGTTTGCAGGGAAGGAGCATCGCTTCCCCGAGCATGGGGTGGGGTCATTATAAGCCTGGGTCAGCTAAAGCTGACCGGTTACTTGTTTTCCCACCGCTTGGTGGATTTGTTTGTACAGGTCCTGGTGAGGCTAGCGGGAAATAGCGGGCTGAAGCCCCTGCTGCTGTGTTGTGCTGTGCGGAGCTGGCCCTCGAAGGCCGAGTTAATTTGTTTATCGTTTTCATGTGTGTCCGGCCTGGGTGCCGATGTTTGGAAGCCACCTTTATTATAAACATGTTGTGAACAAACCTTGTAAATAACTTGTTGTATTTCATTCCTAGTTGCTAGTGTGGACAATGTATAAACTGGTTTTATCTGATATTAAATGCTTCCGTTGTACGACTCTTTGTGCTGAGATGGTTATATTCTTAACTGTTTGAAACTAATTAAGTAATGCGCTCCTCTGTTCGTTTAATATGGCGTGGGGTCCCGGCCGGACCTACTGCTATATTCTATGTAACAGGGAGGGTGTTACATTTTATCCACCTTCCCCTTTCAAATTTGTGTTCCAGGAGAAAAGTGGATAAGGTCTCATACAAAGCCCTTGGAGCTTGCTTGAGACCATATAGTGCTTTATCTAATCGATATACAAAAGAGGGAAAAGTTGGATTGACAAAACCATGTGGCTATTCCACATACACCTCTTCTTGTAATTTTCCATTGAGAAAGACACTCTTGACATCCATCTGGTAGACCTTTATCTTCATATGGGCAGCATATGCCAGGAACATTCTGATTGCCTCCAATCTTGCTACAGGTGCAAATGTCTGGTTGAAGTCAATGCCTTCTTCTTACCTGTACCCTTGAGCTACAAGTCTAGCCTTATTTCTGACAATGATTCCTGTTGAGTCCATTTTATTCTTGAACACCCACTTGGTGCCAATAACTGGGTAGTTCTTTGGTCTTTCAACCAATGTCCACACCTTGTTTTTCTCAAACTGAGTCAGTTCCTCTTGCATAGCAGATATCCAATTAGGACCACTGTCTGCTTCTTCAAACTTCTTGGGTTCATACTGTGATAGAAAGCACTGCAACATAGTCTCACTTGTGAGTTGACTCCTTATTTTGACTTCTGCAGTCAAGTTTCCTATCACTTGAGATGAAGGATGGTATTTTTGAGTCATCCTGGTCCTTGTTGAGTGATCTAGGATCTTCTCTTCCTCCTGGACTATCACTTGCTCAGAGTCAGTTGGGGTATCAGCCTCATGTACTGGAGCATCATCTATGGCTGGCACTCCAGGTGCTGCTTCTTCCTCTTCAGCTGCTGCAAATTCCTCATCAGAGTCATTGTCAAGCTCCTGATGATCTTTTGCATGACCTACTGAAGAATGGTCTACTAAGCTCATCCTTTTAACCTGATCTGCAAGCTGGTCTTCTTCCTGTAAAATAGAACTATTGGAAGTTTCCTTCCCCTTATAGACCATGTTAGTTTCATCAAAAACTATATGCATGGACTCCTCAATTTTGAGAGAGTTTTTATTGAAACATCTATATGCCTTGCTTGATGAGGAATATCCCAAGAATATTCCATCATCAGTCTTCTTGTCAAATTTGGCAAGATGGTTTTTCCCATTGTTAAGGATGAAGCAAGTACACCCAAAGATTCTAAAATAAGAGACAATAGGTGCCTTACCCTTCAAAAACTCATAGGGAGTTTTCAACTTAGTCTTGTGGATGAGACTCCTATTCAGAACATAGTTGGCAGTATTGACTACTTCAGCCCAGAAGGACATTGGCAAGTTAGACTCAGCCATCAATGTTCTTGTAGGGACACATCGCTACCAACTCTCCCAAAAGCCCGGACTGTTGGGGAATGCGCATACCGCTCCTTTATAGAGCTGGCTATCCCAAGGCAAGACCCACGCGGCGGCCAGTTAGGCCCACAGGGGACACGCACTTCTTCTTCGACTAGTGCCGCAACACCGGGGGCATTGCTGGACCATAGCCCGCAAGCCCTCGATCCTAATAATCCCCCCCAGCAACGACCCCGGGGTTTTGAACCCGTGATCTCCTCTGATACCACTTGTAGGGACACGATGCTACCAACTCTCCCAAAAGCCCAGACTATTGGGGAATGCACATACCGCTCCTTTATAGAGCTGGCTATCCCAAGGCAGGACCCACGAGGCGGCCAGTTAGGCCCACAGGGGACACGCCCTTCTGCTTCGACTAGCGCCGCAACACCGGGGGCATTGCTGGACCATATCCCGCAAGCCCTCGATCCCAACAATTGTAGGGACACGGCGCTACCAACACTCCCAAAAGCCCAGACTGTTGGGGAATGCGCATACCTCTCCTGTATAGAGCTGGCTATCCCAAGGCGGGACCCACGGGGCGGCTAGTTAGGCCCACTGGGGACACGCCCTTCTGCTTCGACTAGTGCCGCAACACCGGGGGATTTGCTGGACCATAGCCCGCAAGCACTCGATCCCAACAATCCGCCCCTCCCCCCCAGCAATGACCCCGGGGTTTCGAACCCGTGACCTGCTCTGATACCACTTATAGGGACACATCGGTACCAACTCTCCCAAAAGCCTGGACTGTTGGGGAATGCGCATACTGCTCCTTTATAGAGCTGGCTATCCCAAGGCAGGACCCACGGGGCGGCCAGTTAGGCCCACAGGGGACAAACCCTTCTGCTTCGACAAGTGCCGCAACGCCGGGGGCATTGCTGGACCATAGCTCGCAAGCCCTCGATCCCAACACCCACCCCATGCTCGGGGCGGCAGTGCTCCTTCCCTGCAGGCAAGCAACAACAGTATATATTTCATAGGTGCGTCTAAGCACCGCATAGAAAAATTCATCACATGGTGACATCAATTCACACTCTTTCAAGTCCTAGGTGACACCAAGTCATACGCTTTCAAGTCACACCACGCTTTGTGCACTCTCGGCATGCCATCCACAAGTCCTTTTTCAACTTGGGTTTACACTATGAGCAACAACCGTAAAGGCTAGCATTAACTTACGGTTTCTAATCCCACAATCCCCCAGGTGAACACGGAGGAGCGACCTCATCACCAACTGGCTATGGGACGGGTTCGGTTCAGCTTGTGCCCGCGCTCATAAATGTCAGGATTCACCTACGCCTGACATGAGTGCAGCTTCCCCTTGTGCCCCTTAAACTATAACCTCATAGGGTCATCACCTCAGCTTCAGGGGCGAGGTCTAAACACGATTAGTAAGCTCAATGATTACTGTCTCCGACGTTTGTTCTTAACGATGGGCGTTAGCCCTTAACGCTGGGCGTTACACTTAACGCTAGGCGTTAGCTCATTTCTGGGTAATTTCTAGGCAACACCTCTAGAACTCACTATAGCACGTCTCAGTACTCAGAACCCGAAAAACACAACATATGGGGCTACCGCCGGCGTTAGCTCTAAGGCCTGGTGTTAACGAACAGAACAACAAGCAACATCACCAATCCAGACCAACCTGTCCAGATGGGCTTCACACAGCATGCCTATGTCCGTACTACCATTCCAGACTCTATATGCAAATTTTGTGGGGATAACATCAACCCACAGGAAGAATCCATCTACTAATTAGTAGAAATCTTCCATAGCATGCAAATCAAAGGACGCACATGTCCAAAGATGAAGGGAGGAGAATCGTTGTCACGACCCGCATTTTCTCAGGAATTAAGAATATCAGAGGAAGAGAAAATACGTGTCATGATGCCACGTCATGCAGGAGACAACTGCAGACGCTCAGGCGGTAACCTCTTACTTGATAGTTGAAAACATGATTTCACGATAATCATTATTTGAAATCATTTATTAGGGTTTAGAGTCAGAACTGTGTCTCTCAGTTCGTGGATCAACTAGTCCACAGAGAAAATTATATATGTAACTGCAGCGGAAAACACTTGATTTAGTTCATTTAAGGTCCTATATGCACGTGAAGGCAGGACATAAAGTAGATAATATGCACTTAACTAGGCGTAGTATAAGTATAGAAAATATCTTTAGGTGACTTTAAAACTAAGGGTTTTAGTTAAAAATGATGAGATGAAGATGAATGAAAAGCCATTTTATCACTATAATGCACCTAGTCATAAATCATTCCCAGAGAGTAAGGTATCAGATCTAAAAGCAGTGGCATAAACTGGTAAGTAAACTATAAAGTATCAAAGAGGCACAATGAGCGTCAATAAGCTGACACTAACCCATTGGCCCAAACTAGCATGTCTGAACACAAGGAAAAACAAACAACAACAACTACTACTACCTCGCAGCAGCGGGGTAAACAGCAGCTAAAAACTCCCGAAGACTTCGGGCTACTCCACTAACCGCTACGGCTCTGGACCTGAGGCATTCAATAAACAAGAACGCCTCAGCAAGGGAATTGCAAGTGGCAAGAAAATAAGGAAAAGACAAGCAATAAAGGCGTACGGGGTACCAACCCAAGCCTGATTCACTGAAAAAGAAGCTCTGAAACAAGGAGCTAAGCAAAGCACCAAGTGCAACCAAATATCATAAGTAGGAGCAAGTATAAATTAATTAACTTGTAAATTTTGCATACATGAGACTGATCAGCTCAAATAAACGGGTGCGGTTTCTTACCTCCGCAACCCAAGCCCTAATCCAGGTGGGGGTACTTCTAGACCCAACCACCCAAACACGGCCCACAGGAACACAGGCAACGCCTGCTGATCACGTCCTTGAAATGGCCACCGTGCAAGCTAAAAGCATATATTCATTTTAATTAAATCATTAAGACACGGGACGAAGCCCGAGAAATAATCAACAGGGATACCCTAAGAGATAGGGTCAAAGCAAGGCACACGCCGATCAAGATGAATCACAAGCGAAACCAACGATTTGCAAGATCACATCAGGTTTAGAATTTTGATAGGAGGTAAACATGATCAAAGACGCAATGCAGTTATTAGCAACATCACCGCATACTGCTAACATCACAAATACTAGGAAGAAACACCCTAAGGATAGGGTCACCATGAGATAACTGCTAATCAAACGATTCATAAGGGGAGACTCGGAGTCATTGAACCAAAAAGGCAAAGGGGTTCAAGATCGAGGGATTCACGATCAAGGACACCCAAGAGACTTGGGCAAAACTCCTTGTACCCTTGTAAGAGGCACAAGGTTTCAAAAAGGAGGAGGAGTAATCAGAGGCATAAATCATGACGAATCATAAGAGTAAACTCAAACGTTAACAGACCACAACGAGTAAAAGAATTCAAGCAAAAGGGATTCAAGATCAGGAGCACCGAAGGGATACTGGCAACATCCTTGTGCGCTTGAGAGGACACAAGATTTAAACATGAGAATCGCAACGAAATCACATGCGCTCCTGGCGGGGTTCCAAGGGGCCGCGCCCCTGGCGGGGTCTTAGGGGCAGAGCCCCTAACGGGGTTCAAGGGGCAGCGCCCCTGGCGGTGGTCTCGCTGACCGATCAGCGAGCGGGGTCAAGGGGCAGAGCCCTTGCCGGGTGCGGGGCAGAGCCCCGTCCAAAATTTTGAAATCCCACCACCGGAAATCATGCAAAAATCACATCAAAATGAGGACTTCCCGAGAACTACAAAGGACTTCTCGGAAGATAGAAGGTTGAATTTTTGAGTAATAGGCAACCTCTCGAGACATGAAAGGGACCTCTCGAGATATGAAGGGAAATTCTCGAGACAAGAGAAATCTCTCGAGACATGAAAGGTATCTCTCGAGACAAGAAAGGGCCAGAGACAGCTATGTCTCGAGACATCCCTTATGTCTCGAGACATCCAAAGCTGCAGAGACAGGTATGTCTCGAGACATCAGCTATGTCTCGAGACATCCCCAAAGACAGAGACAGTTATGTCTCGAGACATCAGCTATGTCTCGAGACATCCAAAGCTGCAGAGACAGGTATGTCTCGAGACATCAGCTATGTCTCGAGACATCCCCAAGGACAGAGACAGTTATGTCTCGAGACATCAGCTATGTCTCGAGACATCCAAAGCTGCAGAGACAGGTATGTCTCGAGACATCAGCTATGTCTCGAGACATCCCCAAGGACAGAGATAGTTATGTCTCGAGACATCAGCTATGTCTCGAGACATCCAAATCTGTCTCTCGAGCCACCGCAAGAACAAGGGGAAAAAAACTTGATATTTGGGTAAGATTGAGGAGGAGAAAATCAAGGGGAGGTTCTAGGTCATAAGTTACTACACCAAACACACAAACTCTTGCTAAACAGCATGACAAGAGCTCAAAACGAGCAAACCAACCGTCAAAAGAATCAAGAGAGAAAGAGGAAGAAACCACTTGCCTTAACCTTGTAAAACTCGCCTAACTCCGCTCCGAAAGCCAAGGTAACTCCCAAGCACGAAGACCTGGAGCGCTAAGGACCGAAAGGAAGAGTTAGGTCATTTCCATAACTCCAAAACTTCCACGAAGAAGAACAAGCTTACCACTAAGACGAAGATCTCGCCGAGAGCTTTCCAAATCTTCAAACCAAACTCGATTCCGACCACTACAGCTCTAGAAATCACCGGTCGAAGGCTCCACGAAGCTCCGCTCTCGCCCTAACCTTCGGCGGCTGATTTTGATCGAGGAAGAAGATGAATAGGGAAGGGAAGGATTTTAGGCTTATATATAAACCTAATTTATTATTTAAATAATTAATTAATCCTTCAAAATACTTAAAACTGCGAGGGCGACCAAAACACCTCGAATTTCTACGAAATTCGCACCCTAACTAAACACGGCGCTACGAATCCAACGGCGAAGTCAGAATTCAATTCCGACAAGCCAAACTCCGGATAAAGCCTCCTGAAGCTAAACTCTTGATAATTACTCCAAACCTTCACTGTAACTCGAAACGACGCGAAATCTCGCACGCTCGATCTGAATCACGAGCTCCAACTAAGCTAAGGCTCGAAACACTATCAAAAGAGCTGACGTAACGCCCTTACGCCAAAATTACGTCACAGAGGGTACGTAAAATAATTAACGAAAATCAGGGGCGTTACAATCGTTACCCTCGACGCTCATTTCGGTGCCATATATCTGAGAGGAACTCGGCTGGACTCTTTTGAAACAGCTTCCTCCCCACTAAATCGATGATGGCACAAGCACGCAAGTACCTTCACTAATCTCCCTCCTGGCACGACGAAGGCTCACCTCCAACTGATCACCTTCCCAACTCTCAGCCCACAGCTCTCCGAAATGCAGAGGGTCTCAGAGAAAATGAGAAGAAAAGTTGGATTTTGCTGCATATATACTTTCTTAGCTAACGTCGGCGTTAACACCTAATGCCGGGCGTTAGCCCCTAAGGCGGTGGCTGAACTTATCCACAGCCGCTTAAGGAATTTGACGGGAAAGCTAACACCGGTGCTATCACTAACGCGTGGCGCTATCTCCCATCGATCGGCTCCTTATCTCGATGTCTCGACGTCTCGACGGAGTTCATCGAATGGCCTGGCATTCGTCGACAATAAGTCTTCGGCTAACACCTGGCGTTAGAGCTAACGCTGGCGTTAGCTTTCAGACTTAACAACCTGCTGATTTCAGTGCACTGGAAATTGAGGTGTTACATAAAATACTCTTCACAAGAGCACACAAGAATCAGCTACTACTTGTACAAATATATGTGGATGATATTATATTTGGGTCCACAGATCAAACCTTATGCAAAAGATTTGCATACTTATGCAGTCAAGGTTTGAGATGAGTAGCATGAGGGAGCTATCCTATTTTCTTGGACTCCAGGTCAAACAAAATTCAGATGGCATTTTCATATCCCAATCCAAATATACAAGAGAACTCATTAAAAGGTTTGGGGATGGAGAATGCCTCTGTTATGAAAACCCCCATGGCCACTAATGTTGTCTTAGATAGAGATGAACAATGTAAGTCTTTTGATCAAACGATCAGATCCATGTCATGCATCTTCATGGATATATTGCCAATAATAAGAGATTGGTGAAAGAGAAAAATATGAGTATGAGGAAGCTCAAAAGGAGCTTCAGGAAAAGAAAACAGATTTTTAGATATTTTGAAAAGAGGAAAGGAAGTAGTTGAAAAGGAGGAACTGGCCAAAGCAATTCCTATCAAACCTAGTTGGTTTGATCAGTCAAAATGTACTGCAAAGAATCCTCAGGACAAGATGCTAGAAGGAGTTGGACAACTCCACAGAGGAGGCATTGGGTGCAACCCTAAGGAGGCATTACAATTCTCTCAGAAAAGGAAGAGAAGGGAAGAGTCACCTAAACAGGAGAAGGAGATGAAGAATATAATGCTCACAAAGCCATCAACCTCTAAGCAAGAAAAGACAACAGTCAGTGAAAGCCAAGCACCGCCCGTTGAACCAGAATTTGAGGAAGATCCAACATCAACTGATCTGAATCTGGAACTCAAAAAACTGATGGTATCCAAGGTGATTGGAATGGGATGTACACTCAAGGATGTTCACCCCAGTACAGAAGAAGACCTGGAGAAGCTTTTCAAAGGGCATGCAAGGATACATAAGAATCCAGAGAAAGCCACTCAAACAAACTTCAAGTATGTGGAGAAGAAGTATAGAAGAGTGTATGAAGATCTATTCTTATTTCTCAAAGACAGGAAGTGACTCACACTCTGGGTAATCTATGATGAATTTGCTGACTATCATTAATCTGTCATCTGTGCTGATATCAGATTATCTAGCTTGTTCATTTTCTTATGTCTCTACTGTATTATTTTGTATGAAATGTATTGTTGTTTATAAAAATTTGTATAAAATCACTTAGAACAAAATGTAAAATTTGTTAAGATAAATAGTGTGAGATTGTTGGGAAAAACCCTTGATTTAATTTAACAAATTAATTAAAAGTGATTTTATTCTCTAGGATTTAATTTACCCATTGTATAGTGAGGGTAATTTGGTCATTAGATGTCTTAGGATGTCACACTCAACCTAGAGTGTCAAGACCAGTTAAAGGGCTCCAAATTTGGGCAAAGTTAATAATGGCGTCGAATGGAATTCGACGCAACATCGAGTTCATGTCGACGCTACTCTGACTATAAGTACAAGTGGTTGAACCCTTCTGTCGAAGTTACACTAGTCGACGTTACGTCGAATAGATATTGACACAGATACCAGAGACTTGTCGAAGGAACTTGAGAAGTCGACGCAGCTTCTACTTCAAACTCGACGCAGAAGGGAATACATGTCCAAGCCATCTAAAGTCGACGCAACGTTGACTTCATCTCGACGGAGTTAATGGAAGTCAGAGTGGATGCTACTCAACTCGACGGGTGCGTCGAGAAGTAATCAATGCAACGTCGACTAGCTGATTTCAGTCAGAGCACAGAAGAAATCGACGCAGCTCTTAGATGAATTCGAAGCAACGTCGATAAGATAGGAAGTTAATTCGACGCTACGTCGAATAAAGCCTGTAAAAGTTCAATCTTTACAGCTGTCATTCTGATGATTCTATCATGGCCCACATATTTCAGACCGTTCTCCTACGGCCTAATAATTGCCTGAAGAAGAAGGAAACATTAAAGAAGGAGATAATGGCTTTCTTGGAAGCATACAACTTCTGGTTGGACGAGTCGAGAAGTAATTAAGGAAGGAAAGAAAATGTCTATCAGATATACCTTTTCAGGTCTTACCTAAGAAGGAAACAAATTCAAAATAGATACATGGTATATAAAGATAGAGAAGGAAGAGAAGACAATAAAAATTAATCACAATCAACCGTCTCTTCTCAAATTAGGGTTTCCTGGCTTCTTCTCCCTCTCTCTCTCAAGAACCCTAATACAGAGATGTGAAAGAGAAAAGAAAGATCCGGTGTTCTTCATCTGATAAAACAAGATCTGATCAATCAGAAGAAGAAGAGAGAATCTGACAATACAAAGCTCTTACAATCCATCACCATCAAAAGCAGGGGCTAATCAATAGCAGATCTCTTGGACAACTAATAGGCTGATCTTTATACATCCATCATAAGAATTATGAGAACAGAATTCCTTTAACCTTCCTTCTTCCCCTTCTCTTTCTATTTCTGTAAAAGAGTTTTATTAATCACTCTTCAAAGGATTCAGTGGTTCAAGATCTCCTTACCAAAAGATTTGGTGGTTCATGATCTCCTTATCAAAGATTATTGGTTCTAAGAGTCTCCTGATCAAAAGACTCAGGCACAGGTGGTGCATTCCTGTCAGGTGGTAGAAGAGAGGACTACCCACATTTTGGGGAACCTCTATAAAATTTATTGTGTCTGTGCAGTGAATTTCTGTGATGTACCATTCTTTTATTTTGCACTTCAGTTTCTACTTTCTTTATTCTACCTGGATTGTTAAGCATAATACTTTAGAATAAATTATTGAACACAGTTAGGATAGAAAAATATTTAAATCTCTATTCACCCCCCCTCTAGATGATTCTCAGAGGCACACTATGCACTTTCAGTAATACTTGGTCTGCCTACTCTGAGCCTCTAGCATCCTGTCCCTAATCATCCGAACTGTAGCATCTGTGTCCTCAATGAACTTTGATCTAAGTGCCTTCTAGTTTGCATCCTATACCCAGGAAAGCGGTGTCCAACACTTCCTACTATATAGTGCCTCATACGGTGACATCCTAATGCTTGCATGGTAGCTGTTGTTGTATGAAAAATCGATCATGGGTAACAACCTCTCCCAGGGCTTTCCAGTATCCAAAATGCACAAGCGTAGCAAGTCCTCCAAGGTCTGGACGGTCTGCTATGTCTGCCCTTCAGTCTGTGGATGGAAAGGGGTGCTGAACGTAAGCTGAGACCCCAAGTATGCTTGCACCGCTCTCCACTCCATAGAGGTGAACCGACCGTCGCGATCTGAGATAATCGTCCTGGGTATGCCATGGTGAAAGTGGAGGTTAGATCTTAAATAAACTCTATAGGGGGGGGGGGTGAATAGAGTTTAAAACTTTTTCCCTTAGTTTTATTTGCGGAATTAAAAATACTGATATATATATGTGTATAGAGAGTGAGTAATAAAAATTGAAATAGAAAATCAACACAGCACAACACAAAAAAGAAATCAAACACAGAAGACACAAGGAGCTATAGTAGTTCCCCACTAAACTTGGGTACGTCTACTCTTCTACCACCCTTGGTAGGAATCCACTAGGATTTTTGATCAGGTGCCCTGACACCAATGAGATTTTGACAAGGTGCCCAAAAACCAAGCAGGATTTTTTGATAAGGTGTCTTGCGACCAAGAGGTAAACTTTTGAAGGGAGTTTTAACTCTGTACATAATGGGATAGAGAGGGGTTGAGATGTTCTTCTCTGTCAAGATGTATAGAGAAGACTCTAGTGGATGTTGATGTAGAAAAGAACTCGTCTGTCTGATATGAGATGTTTGACAGTTGATTTTGCTGGAGCTTTTCTTTGAAAGAATTGATCTTCCTGTAGCAGATAAATCTGAAAGGCAAGAGTGCTTCTCAGGTTGTTGTTGCTCTTTTGAAGATCTGGACTTGCAGCAAAAAGACTGAGAGAAGAATTGAAGTTCTCAATTGAAATGAAAATGCTGCTGTTGAGGAAGAAGAAGTTGTTGTTCTTTTTGTTCTTCTTTCTCTTCTCTTCCAGCTTTCTCCTTTCTTGATTCTTATTTTGCAGCAGGAAATCTGAGAGTTAGTGTAGCTGTTCTCAGAAAATGTGTGCTGCTGAAGGAGGAAGACGATGAAGTTCTGTTCTCTAAAATTGCTTGAGGAGGAAGAAGAAGTGATTTTCAATTTCTTTTCTTCCTGTATATTTCTTTCTTTCTTTTTCTCTGTCTGTTCTGTACAACAAAAATTCTGTATTTGATCTGTCGTAAAAGCTATAAAATTATTTTGTAATATCTTCTTTCCTTATTTTCCTTTTCTTTTTCAAAATCTCTGACATACATTAATTGCACATTCCTTATATTAAGGAATATATTATTCTGATAGCATATTTCTGGGAACTGCAAATGTCACGCCGTATTCTCTTTCCTTTTCCATGAATATGTCCTTTTTCGAGGAAATGTCAACGACTATAACTTAAATAATAAAGGAAATATATTTTCCTTACTTGATTTGATGGAAAGAGCTGTTGCTTTCGTCGATCTGAGATCAGAGAATGAAATGAATATAATTCTTCTGAAATTTCTGAGCTTAAATAAGAGATCTTTGATCTGAACAAAATTTGTCGAACGCAGAATGGAGTTCGTCGAACGGAAGGATTCGTCGATCGCTGAGCCTGGATAAAATCGTTGAGCGCTGAGCATCAAGCGCTGAGCTTAGACAAATTCTTCGACCGTAGAGACCGGTTCGTCGACCGCTGAGAACAAGTCCGTTCGTCGAACGCAGAGACCTTGCCATTCGTCGAACGCCGATAGCCATTCGTCGAACGCAGATAGCCATTCGTCGAACGCAGAAACTGAATGAAATTTCTAGTTCTAACAGCCAAAACTCTTGACCCATAAACTATACATTGGGGTCAACTTGTCCTTAGTTAACATATAGTGATCCTAGCCCAAATCAGAAATAGGGTTGTTCCAACAATCTCCCCCTATTTGGGTTAGGACACTATTTGACAAAAAATGAACATCAATGAATGCTAATACAGCAAAAACAACAGAGCATGAATATATCTGATATTTTTTTAATATTTTGTCAGATATAAAATAAATAGTACTCTGAGTTTTTGAAATTACATTTCAATAGAAACAGAAATGAAAATACAATCAGAACCTTTGATTTTTCTGAATTCTGCCTTCTGAATTCTGAAATTGTCTGAACTGTATTGTTCTGAATTCTGATTTGAACTGAACTGAATCTGCTATGTAAATCTGATCTTAATCTTTATCTGATTTCTGAATTTCTGATTAGCTGAGCTGTAGCAATAACTGATACTGAATTTGCTAAAACAAAATTCTTCTTCTGAGCTGTACTGTATCTGCATCTGAACTTGATTATGAGCTGTATCTGAATTTTTTTGAAATAGAAATTTGCAATCAGCAAACTGCTGTAAGCTTTATCAAGCTTCTTCATACAACAACTCCCCCTGAGAGTGTCTCCCCCTGAGACTGGAGGTTCTTCAGCTTTAGCTTTCTCCTTTTGCATAGTTCATAGAATAACTCCCCCTGAGCAAAACATTGCATCAAATGGAGCTTGTTCATGAAAACTTCTCCCCCTGCCTAGTTTCAGGAAAGGCCTGAAGCTAGGCCCCTTGAAGAAGGGACATTTGATGGAGGTAGGGAAGGATGCAAGATTGTCATTGTTATTGTTCCTGCACAATAAAATAGAGATCAAGTGCAAAGGGAACTAGAAAGAGAAACAATTATGTAGCCATTCAGCTAATAAAAAAAATATTAATGATGACAGGCTGAAATAAAAAGCTTCAATTCAATGAAGAGATGGGTAAGTAGAAAACTTAATTTTTTTTAACAGATTGAATCTCCATCTATCATACCTAGCTGATTTATAAAGAAGACAAGTTTCTTTTCATCCAAGGGCTTGGTGAAAATGTCAGCTCTTTGCAAATCAGTAGAGATGAACTATAGGCATATTTTGTTTTTATCCACATTATCCCTAAGGAAGTGGTGCCTAATCTCTATGTGTTTAGTCCTACTATGGAGAACTGGATTTTATGCTATAGATATTGCACTAGTATTGTCACAAAATATAATTGAATTATTTAGATTGACACCATAGTCTAAGAGCTAATTTTGTATCCACAACATCTGTGAGCAGCAACTGCCAGCAGCTATGTATTCAGCTTCAGCTGTTGATGTGGACACAGATGTCTGTTTCTTACAAAACCAAGATACAAGCCTATCACCAAGAAACTGGCAAGTTCCTGATGTGCTTTTCTTGTCTACTCTGCATCTAGCATAATCTGAATCTGAGAATCCAGTTAATTCAAATTCAGATGCTGTTGGATACCAGAGACCTAGATTAGGACAACCCTTTATATATCTTAAAATCCTTTTTAATAAAATTAGATGAGATTCTTTGGGGTTAACTTGGAATCTAGCACAAATACATGTAGCAAACATTATATCAGGCCTACTAGCTGTTAAATAAAGTAAAGAGCCAACAATTGCTCTATATACTTTTGAATCAACAGGTTTCCCTGATTCATCATTATCAACAACAACATTTGAGGGCATGGGTGTTTTCATGGTGGAAGAATCAGACATACCAAATCTTTTCACTAATTCCTTAGCATACTTAGATTGAGATATGAAGATTCCATTTGGGGTTTGCTTCACTTGAAGACCAAGGAAGTATGATAGTTCACCCATACTACTCATTTCAAATTTAGATTGCATTATTTTAGAAAATCTTTTGCATAAATTTGAATCAGTAGAGCCAAAAATAATATCATCTACATATATTTGAACTAGCAAAGTTTGATTTTTATGTATCCTGAAAAATAAAGTTTTGTCTACTATGCCTCTACAGAATTTATTCTCTAAAAGAAAACTAGCTAAAGTCTCATACCATGCTCTGGGAGCTTGTTTGAGACCGTAGAGAGCTTTCTTAAGCTTAAATACAAAAGAGGATTGAGTTGGAGAGATGAAACATGGTGGTTGTTCCACATAGACTTCTTCTTTGATTTCTCCATTCAGAAATGAACTCTTTACATCCATTTGATATACCTTGAACTTCTTATATGCAGCAAATGCAAGAAAAATTCTGATTGCTTTAAGTCTTGCAACAGGTGCAAAAGTCTGATCATAGTCTATTCCTTCTTCTTGTGAGTATCCTTGAGCTACTAGTCTTGCTTTGTTTCTCACAATGTTGCCATCTGCATCTAGCTTATTCCTGTAGACCCACTTAGTTCCAATAACTGGATAATTCTTTGGTCTAGGAACCAATTCCCAAACTTTATTTTTCTCAAACTGATTGAGCTCCTCTTGCATAACAATGATCCAGTTGGGATCTTGTTCTGCATCTTGTAGGGATTGAGGTTCAATCTGAGAGAGAAAACAAGTATGCATCATATTCTGATTTGCTTGATGCCTTGTTTGCACACCTGCTGAAATATCACCAATAATTTGAGATATTGGGTGATTTCTAACTGTGATGTGGTCAGCAGTTGGAGCTGGTTCAGCGATTGTCTCCACTTGTGGAATTTGTTCAGCTGTTGTATCCTGTGGAAGATGATCTGCTGTTATCTGATTTAAACTGTCAGCAAAATCTGGGTGATTTTCTTCTTCACTTTCTTCAAGTGTTTGAGTTGTTGGAAGTAAAGAATCTCTTTTCACTAGATTTAGTTCACTTAGCTCTTCACATAGATCTGATACCTGCAAAGTATTTATGGTATTGGTGGTATTCATCTCCTCATTTAACAGGTTAGTTTCATCAAAAGAAACATGCATGGACTCCTCTATCTTAAGAGTAGATTTGTTGTAGACTCTATATGCTTTACTAGATAGAGAGTATCCAAGTAATATGCCTTCAGCTGCCTTAGCTTCAAACTTCCTTAGATATTTCTTATAATTGTTATGCACATAGTATTTACAACCAAAAATCTTAAAATAGCTAACCTTAGGCCTTTTATTCTTGAGTAGTTCATAGGGAGTTTTACCCTTAAGTTTATGTATCAGGCTTCTATTCAACACATAATTTGCTGTGTTCACTGCCTCTGCCCAAAAAGAGAGTGGCAAATGAGTATCAAAAAGCAATGTAGTTGCTGATTCAATTAGTGTTCTATTTTTCCTTTCAGCTACCCCATTTTGTTGAGGGCTTCTGGGAGCAGAGAAACACTGCCTGAGCCCTTCTTTTCCACATAATTCTCTCATCAGAAGAGACTCAAACTCAGTGACATGATCACTTCTGATCAATGCAACTACAGTAGAGTACTCAGTCTTGATGGACCTGAGAAAGTCTGTTAGAACTTTGAAGGTGTCAGACTTGTTCCTAAGAAAGAACACCTAAGTGAATCTTGAGAAGTCATCTACAATAACTAGAGAATAATGCTTCCCTCCTAAGCTCTGTATAGCAGTAGGTCCAAAAAGATCTAAATGCAGCAAATGCAGAATCCTAGGTGAATCACTCTTGGATAAAGATTTGAAACTACTTCTAGTCTGCTTTCCTAACTGACAAGCCCTGCAAAGTCCTTCCTTCTTGTATGAACCAGAAGGCAGTCCTCTGACAAGATTGTCCTTAGAAAGCTTAGAGATAGTTCTAAGGTTAATGTGTCCAAGCCTTTTATCCCATAATTCATTTGTCTTACTTATTGAATTAAATAGACAGATGTCTGAATTGGCAGAGTCAAAATTGACTAGATAAATGTTTCCTTGTCTAATACCAGATAATACATTTATGTTTTAATTATTGGTAATAAGACATTGGGAAGGGTTAAAGGTTACCTGATAACCTTCATCACATAACTGGCATATGCTGATGAGGTTGTGCTTGAGACCTTTGACATATGATACTTCTTTGAAGGTGACTACTCCAATCTTGACTTGTCCATATCCTTTTGTCTGTCCACAGTTGGAGTCTCCAAAGACAACTTTGGGTCCAAGCTTTGCCTTATAATTGCTCAGGTTGGCCTTGTTTCCTGTCATATGCTTTGAGCATCCACTATCCAAGTACCAATATTCCTTTATCCTTGGATAGCTGTGTACCTGCAAAAACAGAAAAATAAACTAGTTGTTTTTGACCCAGACTACCTTGGGTCCTTTTGTCTTACCACAATATTCAGAAATAAAGGACATTTCAGGCTGATCCTTATAGCCTTGTGGATGATATCTCCTTGGAGGTATTATCCATTCAGTGAAAGGATTTTTAGTTTGTTTTGAATTAGAATTCTTGAAATTTTCTGTATAGTATCTGTTCGACAAATTTGGGTAAGTTCGTCGATCGCCGTTCATGTAATAACTATACTGAAAATCTGTTTTTAGTTTTCGTCGATCTTCGTTCGACAAATTGAAGTCTTTTCATCGAGCTCCGTTCGACGAATTCTTCTGAGTTCTTTTATTCATAGCAGACTTGTTTGAAATATCTTTATTTGCTTCTACAGCCTCTTTGCTTTTAGTAGAAACGAATTTTATAGGTGTAGATAATATATTCTTCTTAATTAGAGGTGGCTCACATGATGAAGCACCCACGCCCAGTTTGCTATTAAGTCTAGCATTTACTATGCTTGTTATGTCCATCAGTTTGATGCTTCTCCCATTAAGGGATTCTTCAAAGTTTTTGGCTTCAGACAACTTGCTCTCAATGAGAACAATATGTTCCCTGGAGGCAGCCAAATCTTTCTTAAGATTTACATTTTCTTCACTAATATTTTTCATTTCAGCTAGCTTACTTCTGAGTGAGATTATTTCTTTCTCAGATTTTAGTAAGTCTAAGCAAAGAACCTTGAATTCAGCTTTGAATTCAACTGATGTAAAATCAAAGTTAGATATTACCTGATCTGCATCATCTTCTGCTTCTAGTTCTGATCCTTCTTCATCAGAATTGTTCGCTGAGGCATTGATTGCCATCATGCAAAAGTTCTTCTCTTCTTCATTATCTTCATCATCACTGGATGATGATGCATTTCCTGACTCACTGCCTGAGTCATAAATTGCCATCAGGCACTGATCATTCTCTTTTGTTTCTTCTTCATCATCTGAAGAGCTGGATGACTGATCTGATTCAGTTTCACTCCAAGATTCTGCTACAAATCCTCTTCCATTCTTTTTGTGTTTGTGAGAGGAAGACTTGCTGGAGTTTCTTTTCTCTTCTTTGTCCTTTTTCTTTTCTTTCTTTTGGTTTTCTGGACAGTCTGGTGCAATATGTCCTGGTTTCCTGCAACTAAAACATATAATTTCTTTAGAATTGTTTTTGTCATACCTTGGCTTTTCATAGCTTCTGGATGACTTTTTCCTGAAGTCTTTTCTTGCCATCTTGTAAAATCTTTTGGCAAACAGACTCATCAACTCCTCATTGTCAGGAGTCTTTCCTTCTTCTTCTGTAGCTTTGAAGGCAATATTCCTGTCCTTCATTGTTGAAGAGGAGGTGCTCACTTGTTTAAATTCCCTTGTCTTGATGAGTTGCTCATAGGATTTGAGCTTTCCTAGCAGTGTCTCAGTAGTTATCTCATTAAGACTTCTGGCTTCCTTGATAGGCCAGATCCTAGAGTCCCAAGTGCTGGGGAAGCACATTAGGATTTTGTCATTGATCTCAGTTAATGAGATTTCCTTGTTCAGTTTTCTGAGTTCACTTATGATTACAGTTAATCTAGTGTACATATCTGCAACTGATTCTTCTTCACCCTTCTTGAAGTTCTCATACAGAGAGATCAAGTGAGATCTTCTATCTTTTCTTTCATCAGCAGAGCCTGTAACCATATTGTTGAGAGAGGTCCATATCTCTCTAGCTGAGGTGCAATCCACCACTTTCTGAAATATGTCATTAGACATTGTTTGAGCCAGAATGTTCATGGCTTTTTCATCAGCACTCCTTTGCTTTTTCTGTGCTTCTGTCCATTCAGGAGGTGGGACAGCATTGTTGTTAGTAGTGGTTTCAGTACTTGCTGCTGCTGTAGGTGTTGGAGGCCCTGTCAAAATCACATTAAAAATTTCTTCATCAATTGAGTTCATATAAAGCCTAATCCTTGCTTTCCACAGTGCAAACTTACTGAGATTGCACATAGGAGGTCTTGTGCTTGAATACTCTTTGTTTTGTGCAATCAGTTTTTAACAGAAAATAAATAAAATAAAAACTCTAAAATAACTTAAGATCTTATTAATCTTTGTGATTCAGGTGTTAGCCTGTAAAGAATCAACTTCCTATGATACCAATTGAAAGTGGAGGTTAGATCTTAAATTAACTCTAGAGGGGGGGGGGGGGGGTGAATAGAGTTTAAAACTTTTTCCCTTAGTTTTATTTGCGGAATTAAAAATACTGATATATATATGTGTATAGAGAGTGAGTAATAAAAACTGAAATAGAAAATCAACACAACAGAACACAAAAATGAAATCAAACACAGAAGACACAAGGAGCTATAGTAGTTCCCCATTAAACTTGGGTACGTCTACTCTTCTACCACCCTTGGTAGGAATTCACTAGGATTTTTGATCAGGTGCCCTCACACCAATGAGCTTTTGATAAGGTGCCCAAAAACCAAGCAGGATTTTTTGATAAGGTGTCTTGCCACCATGAGGTAAACTTTTGAAGGGAGTTTTAACCCTGTACAGAATGGGATAGAGAGGGGTTGAGATGTTCTTCTCTGTCAAGATGTATAGAGAAGACTCTAGTGGATGTTGATGTAGAAAAGAACTCCTCTGTCTGATATGAGATGTTTGACAGTTGATTTTGCTGGAGCTTTTCTTTGAAAGAATTGATCTTCCTGTAGCAGATAAATTTGAAAGGCAAGAGTGCTTCTCAGGTTGTTGTTGCTCTTTTGAAGATCTGGACTTGCAGCAAAAAGACTGAGAGAAGAATTGAAGTTCTCAGTTGAAATGAAAATGCTGCTGTTGAGGAAGAAGAAGTTGATGTTTTTTTGTTCTTCTTTCTCTTCTCTTCCTATAGCTTTCTCCTTTCTTGATTCTTATTTTGCAGCAGGAAATCTAAGAGATGGTGTAGCTGTTCTCAGAAAATGAGTGCTGCTGAAGGAGGAAGACGATGAAGTTCTGTTCTCTGAAATTACTTGAGGAGGAAGAAGAAGTGATTTTCAATTTCTTTTCTTCCTGTATATTTCTTTCTTTCTTTTTCTCTGTCTGTTCTGTACAACAAAAATTCTGTATTTGATCTGTCGTAAAAGCTGTAAAATTATTTTGTAATATCTTCTTTCCTTATTTTCCTTTTCTTTTTCAAAATCTCTGACATACATTAATTGCACATTCCTTATATTAAGGAATATATTATTCTGATAGCATATTTCTGGGAACTGCAAATGTCACGCCGTATTCTCTTTCCTTTTCCATGAATATGTCCTTTTTCGAGGAAATGTCAATGGCTATAACTTAAATAATAAAGGAAATATATTTTCCTTACTTGATTTGATGGAAAGAGCCGTTGCTTTCGTCGATCTGAGATCAGAGAATGAAATGAATATAATTCTTCTGAAATTTCTGAGCTTAAATAAGAGATCTTTGATCTGAACAAAATTTATCGAACGCAGACTGGAGTTCGTCGAACAGAAGGATTCGTCGACCGCTGAGCCTGGATAAAATCGTCGAGCGCTGAGCTTAGAAAAATTCTTCGACCGCAGAGACTGGTTCGTCGACCGCTGAGAACAAGTCTGTTCGTCGAACGCAGAGAGCTTGTCGTTCGTCGAACGCCGATAGTCATTCGCCGAACGCAGATAGCCATTCGTCGAATGCAGAAACTGAATGAAATTTCTAGTTCTAACAGCCAAAACTCTTGACCCATAAACTATACATTGGGGTCAACTTGTCCTTAGTTAACATATAGTGATCCTAGCCCAAATCAGAAATAGGGTTGTTCCAACACATGGTATTTGATGAACTGTTCCACAAATAACCTTACCAGAACCGCAACTGAATCATCCTTCCTGACTGGAATGAACCGTGCTACTTTGGTCAATTTGTCTACTATTACCCAAATAGAATCGTGCCCGGAGTGGGAGCAAGGTAATTCATGTACGAAGTCTAAGGCTATATCCATGAACTTCCACTCCGGCACTGGTAGTGGTTGTAGAAGTCCTGTTGGGCTCCTGCATTCCGCCTTCACTAGCTGGCAAGTCTCGCAGTATGAGACAAAGATATGATCTCTTTCTTCATTCCAGGCCAATACAAGTCTCTCTGCAGGTCCGCCGTCATCTTGGAGATCCCGGGGTGCACAGAGTACAATGTGCAGTGTGCCTCCCTGAGTATTTCTTCCTGGATCCCACCTCCTGCGGGTATGTAGACACGACCCCAAAAATGAATGATATCGACGCACAATGAATAATCCTGCCTCTGAATACAGGCTCCAAAGTTGAATCCTACCTCTGTTGTGCCCTGATGCGGTCTCGTATATCACAGGTGATGCTCAGGGATGCCAGATACTCCCTGTGGACTTCAGGCTCTACCTTAAAAACCATGGTAATACGCATATCCTCTAGCATCCTCACCAGCTCCATTGCGATCATCTGGGGCTCCGGCCCAGAAGTACCATCCCTCCTGCTCAGGGCATCTGTTATAGTTTTCTCCTTCCCTGGATGATAGTGCATGGTATTGTCATAGTCGCACAAGAACTCTAGCCACCTCCACTGGCGTAGGTTCAAATCCTTATGGGTGTCGATGTACTTGAGATTCTTGTGGTCAGAGAAGATCTCAAAATGAATCACATATAAATAATGCCTCCAGATCATCAAGGCGAAAACCACCTATCCAAGATATAGGTCGTGCACCGGATAATTTTGTTCATGCTTCTTAAGCTTCCTTGAAGCATATACTATCACAGGACCATGCTGCATGAGAACTTCACCCATCCCCTGATAAGATGCATCAGTGTAGTTATGGAAACCTTCCTTCCCAGATGGGAGGGCAAGGATGGGGGATGAGGTGAGTCAGTCCTTCAACTCCTAGAAGGCTATCTCGCACTTCTCCCTCCACGTGAAAGCAGCATCCTTCTTCGTCAAGGACGTGAGGAGAAGTGCAATCTTGAGAATCCCTGCACAAACTTACGATAATATCATGATAATCCCAAGAAGCTGCGGACATCCGAGTCCGACTTCGGTCGTGGCCATCTCTTACTACTTGCACCTTGGCTAGGTCTACTGCCAACTCGGCCCCGCTGATGACGTGCCCTAGGAATGCCACCTCCTGTAGCTAGAATTGACATTTTGAGAAATTTGCGTACATCTGGTGCTGCCGCAACTTGCCCAAGACCTGAGCCAAGTGCTGGTTGTGCTCCTCTTTCATCTTGGAGTAGATCATGATATCATTAATGAATACTATGACGAATCTATCCAGGTAGGGTTTGAACACACGGTTCATCAAGCTCATGAAGGCAGAGGGAGCATTCGTGAGTCCGAAGGGCATCACCGTGAACTCATATAACCCATAGCAGGAACCGAAGGCTGTCTTCAGGATATCCTCCTCCCGAATCCACAACTGGTAATATCCGGATCTCAGATCGAGCTTGGAGAACCAGAAGGCTCCCTGAAACTATCAAATAACTCGTCGATCCTAGGTAATGGGTATGTGTTCTGCACTATCAGTCGGTTCAACTCTCGATAATCATTACAGATTCACAGCAACCCATCCCTCTTCTTCACGATTAATATTGTTGCTCCCCATGGCGATGAACTCGGCCTGACAAATCCTGAGTCCACCAGCTCCTAAAACTGGGCACTGAACTCCACTAGCTCCTTCGGTGCCATCCTGTTCGGTGCCTGAGACACCGACCTTGCTCCTGGCACCAACTGTATCTGTAAATCCATATCTATAGACAGGGATAGTCCGGGTAATTTCTCTGGAAATACATCGGGGAAGTCCCTAACTACTTGGATATCTGTTAGGGATACCTCCGTATCCACCATCTCAAAACAAATTAGGTACACCTCGTGTCCCTGCTCATGAGCCTTGACAACCTGTGCATATGATAATAAATGATGGGAGGTGGGTTTAGTACCTTCGATCACTACTTCAGAATCTCCATGCCTCAGCACAATTTTCTTTGTCGGGCAGCGATCTTAGCATGATTCCAGTGCAGCCAGTTCATGCCCAGAAATAGGTCAAAATCTGGCATCTTCAAAAGCGTTGCTGGCGCTTTGAAAATCTTTCCTCCAATCTCCACGTTCATGTTGCACTTAGCACATGTTGCTATCTCTGACCCGTCCAGAAGTCGCACCTTCCTCTGGATGCCCTCACAGTGTTATATTTGGTTTAGGTCGTCTACGAATTTCTCTGACACGTACGAATGTGAGTCACCCTTATCGAATAGAGTGTATGCAGGTTTGTCGTAGGCAAGCACTATACCTGGGTGGTCATAAATTAAAATACAATTATGGTTTTTAAAATGTACTAAGTAATCGTAAAGGAAAAATAATAAAGTACCTGTAATGACCTCCTCAGGGTTCCGGGGTTCTGTGAGATCCAGTGCGTACATCTGCTCTGGCCTTCAGCCTATGTCATGAGGCCTTCATCCCCAACCTCGACCTTGTCCACGGCCCAATTGTGCTAGAGGAGCTGCCAGAGTGGGAGGAGGAGGAAGAAACTGCTGTGTGTAGTTAGCTCTGATATGCCCCGGCTAGCGACACCCAAAGCATATCACTGGTTGGTGGCCCCGATCATCCTGCCTCCCCGGCTCCTGGATCCATAGTGGTGGTGGCGCCATCACTGTAGGAGGTTGCTGCTCTGGTCTGAAGTTGGGACGAGGACGTCCCCCACCTCTTCTATGACTCATCACTTTGCCCCGCTGCGGGCCCTTGCTGCTCTCTCCAAAGTATGATCCATCGGCCGGTCTCTTTCCGCTGCTCTGCACCATCAAATGGTCTGCCTCCAGCTTTTTGGCCATCTCGATGATTTGAGTAGATGTGCCATGCGATATGAAAAGTAGAGACTGCCTCAATGAATCCCTGAGACCCCGATAGAACCACTTAGCATACTTCCTATTATCCAAGTCATGTACCCCCGCAAATATGGCCAGGTGGGAGAACTCCCTCTGGTATTCAATTACTGATCGTGTCCCCTGACGGAGGTTCAAGAACCTCTCTTCTAGCTCATCCCAATCCATGGCAGATATAAAGTGCTATAAGAAAACGTCACTGAACTCATCCCATGAGATATCTGACATCTCCTAATCTGCAAATGTGGAGTCCTGGCATGTGAATCCAAAGCAGAAGTCGCCAAAGAAACTGCTCTGTTGACCGGGCAGCTACTGCCTGCTAGCATTTCCTGAATAGATTCGAGCCACACCTCCATCTTCACCGCATTCTCCGTTCCGTGGTACATCAGAGGAGATAGATTCTTGAAAGCACTCAGCCAATTAGATCCAGGGTTCGGCTATGGGGCCGGAGCCTGTTGAGCTCTGATGGCATCCATAATAGCCGTCAGAGTTTGCCCCAGCTCCGTCTGATGAAAAGGGTGGCAGTCAAAGGGGGAGGAACAGAATCCCGTGGATCAGCGAACTGCGGGGACTACACAAAAGTAAGGTTGTATTAGGATTGGTCTAACTCAATGATTAAATGGACTATTTTTGTGATTTTTATACATGGGCACACCATAGCTTCCGCTGCTTAGTTTGTACGCAAACTAAAGCTTGTGTGGAGTGGCCTAGTGTTGTGGACTTCTTTCTCTTATGATCGTTTGTTCAAGTGATACCAGTTTGTAAGACCCCCCTCCCCCTTACAAGGAGGGTTACCCGAGTCTTATGCCCAGTACCGGCGCCTTACGGATGACACCAACACACTGGTTAGTCGCCAATGCAAGACGCCAATTCTGCCGGCTAATACGATCATAAAACCTTTAGGACAATAGAGAATAGAATAGTAATAAGCAAGTCCACCAACAAAATATTTCATAGAAGAAACATAATTGTCCAGCAATGAGCATAACAAGAGAGTAAGGGCTTATGCCCGATACATAACCATATGAAATACAACAAAATATACTCTCTCTCTCTCTCTCTCAATAACTCTATGCGGAAGCTAAACACTCTCATCATTCAGCACCTTCCTCATAGTGGAAGTAATGAGCGACACCTGCTCCTCAATTCCTGTCACCTCGTCCGGCTGGCCTTGCTGGTGCTCCATCTCCTCGGACTCCTACAGTCACAACCGACTGTTAGTCATAAAGACTAAGACAATTTTGTCCCCGCCCCCCCCCCCCCCCCCCCCCCCCCCCCCCCCCCCCCCCGCAACTCCTAGGCACCGAGCGAGAGGAAGGAAGCGAAGGACAATAAAGTGGAATAACAAATGTAGGTGACAAGGGTATCTATACTAGCAATATATACATAAAAAGTTAAACTATACTAGCAGATATATACATCACAAGCTAAACTATACTAGCAGTATAAGCAGGTAAGCAGTAATGAACGATAAAAGAAGTAAATAAGTAAAGCAGTGCGCGCAAGTGCAGTAAACAAGTAAGGTATTCTACCATTACATGAGTATCTTAACTTATATGAATGCCCATACAAACTTATAAGTTAATATTTCTAGAAGTTTAACTTATCATATAAAGGAGCTCATACTAATTTATATGACAAGGGTCTGCAATTAATGTTCTATGGTTTATGTATGTTATGATATGCATGATATGATATGATTCATACAAGTGCAACTCACCCACACGACTCTGTGATCACAGACCTTTCGTTCCCAGTTTTTGGAGCTAGCTTCACTCTCTGGTACCACAATTATAGCTACAACAGGAGTGGAGTGGGTGCCTCCACTTCCTAGGCAGGTATACACACTACCAAGCCTAGACCCTTCATACACCTATATACACATCCTAGGCGCACTCTAGATTCTTGTGTACTTTTTGCTGGAACCCACCAGTCTTTAAGGTCGGGTGTGCATTTTCGGGGATTGTCCTCCAGACCGCAGCATAAACAACCTACTGGCCCCTCAAGCCCTCACACCCGCCTAAGTCAATATACTGCCGTCGATGTGATGACCGGTCTAGTACCGAAGACCCACCACTAATTATGCACATGCAAGTTATCACAACCCGAGCCTCCAGCTCGTAGGACCAACCCGTCCTGATATACAACTTCCCGAGCCTCCAGCTCGTAGGACTAACACATCCTGATATACATCTTCCCATCCTCTAACTCGGGATGAAGTTACCAAATCTCTTATTCATTTAGTTAGACTACTCTTGTTTAATTATTATTATACTTAGAAGTTTAGGGTGAATCCTGGACTTACCGAGGTTTACCCGGTGAAGGGCTCTCAGTGGTACTAGAGAATGCGATGTGTTGAAGCCCAAATTCCCCTGTCTAGGACAATTACTATTATTGGTGGCTACCCTTTTTTCTAAAAAACCCACTCTCCTTATTACTCTTTATAACTTAGATGCTTTAAGACTTATCCTTCACTCTATTCCTAAGCAAACGTTCTCTTGAACGTTGCCCAACACTTAAGCTCTCCCATCCTTTAAATGGTGTAGGTCTTGTGTGATTCTCAAATGACTCTAATCATACCCTAATGGTATATCATGAACACTTCCCCATGCTGAATAATTATTCAAATCTCATAAGGTATTAACCACCCCTCTACGTATAGAGCGACAAGAATCTAAATTATTCCCTAAACTATAGTACGAATGTTCTCCAAAAATTCCATAACACCTAGGGGCTGATATAAATGATATGTTACTACTATGATCCAAATTTTACTGATTTTCAAGTGATCTTGCTGATCAAATCATCACATTAAGTTTTTACTATTCGCGGTCCAAAATGAGGTTGAACTAGATTTGATTCCTATGACGCAATCTTAACCATATCATATCCAAATGAGCTACAATTCATACCATATGTTCATATTGGATAACTCAAGGAGTGTCCAGAGTTTTGACATATTTCAAATTAATTTGACCTCTATTTAAAATTCATTAATCATTTGACATATTCAAATTTACAAAGGAAGTACCATGTCTGTAATTTCAAACTTGCTAATAAAATTTCCAGAGGTGATAGATGACAAAATAACATGAATTCCAAAGTTCCCTAATTTTTTAGAGAATTTATAATCATAATTTCCATATAAAGTAAAAGGGGTGAAAAAGTAACTTTACAAAGCAAGTACTAATTTATGTGTTCCAAAAAATCTGAGAAAATTACTATAGTAATGTAATGCCCTAAAACATCCTACCCATAATTTCAAAATTTCCCAGAAAAATTTCACCATAGATATTTCATAAATTAAAAAGTGAGACAAACTGAATATGTGGAATTTTACCATGTGTAATACATCCAAAAATTCTATCAAAAATTCCAAAGGTCCATAATTAGATTCCAAATGATTCTCCAGAGTTTCAAAAATTTCTCAATCTTTTTCCTCAATAAAATTTCAGGTTTTCAGAAATGTAACATATGATAATTTTGGTAATTTCTAAAGAAATAATCTCTGAAAAATTCTACAAATTTTTTTAGAAGTTCTAGTTGGTGTTACAAAGGATTTCTCAGAGGTTCAAAATTTTCCACAAGGTTTTAGCCATAAACATTTCACTCATACATAAACGTGACATATTTCAAATTTATCAAATACTTAGGATTTTTTATCCAAAAAATCTGAATTTTTCCCTGTGGTAATGTATTATGTTATAAAGAGGGTGTGGTCAAAATCTCAGAGGCTAACACTAAGCCATATATGCCAAATACACAAAATATCTTTTTTTGCTAAATGCACACCATATCACATAATAAGCAAAGACATACAAGTGGAATTAGCCAACATGCAGAGGTCCAATTGCTTCCCAATTTTAACCAAAGTCTAGTAATGGCCTATTAAGCATGACACCCAAATTTAGGGTCATTTGGAGTTACACAATTCCATAAATTTCATTTTTTTATTAATCACATTATGAACAAAACTATTGGGAAATGTTCTCCAAAAAATCTAATTTTTGGAGGGGTGATGTGTTCACTTATGACTCATCTATGTTTAAAATTTCACAAGCATGCAATGTATATTTACAGATATATTCACAAAATACACATGCACACACACTTTGTACACCCTACACAAAAACTAGTGCTCAGGGGGCTCTGGTGCACCAAATCGCATGAAACTAGTGCCCAAATAAAGTTAAGGCAAGGATCTACGATTTTCATATTCAAAGATTTTGCTAATTTGTTTTCTAAGGGCCTTAATATAGCTAATCAATATACTGAAATAAATGTGACAGATTATTAAAATGAAATGAATGTGATCTGCGCTTAACAGACCACCCAGATCCAAGGGCCAGGAGGTCGTCTTCCTCCTTGAGCCAATGGCTCAGATTATCCCAAACTAGAGCTCCATGATCTCCCATTTCCCGGCCACCCTTTGCTCACAACTGCCGGCCACCACCTCCACCACCTCTATTGATGTGGCGGCTACCGCCAGGCGGTGACACGGCTGCCGGAGACAGATTCTCTGGCGATCCCGAGCTGGACCAAAAGCTCAAGAAATCTCCCTCAAACACACATGGGATCGGGCTCAATTGAGCCCGATTTCTCTCCTACTTGGATTTAGATACTAGCACAGAGGGAGAGGGGGAGAAACTGACCTGAATGTGGGATTGAGAGCGGGTAATTCACCGGGGCGGCATGGCGGCGAGTATCTCCGGCGAGCTTGCTCAACTCCTCGATTCCCCTCCAAATGCAGTGAACTCAAGGGCTGGCTCGACTCCCTAGGGCTCTCTGATGATGATGGTGAGTTCAAATGGAGAAGAGGAGGGCTCTAAGTGTGTCTTCCATTTAGGCATGGTTCGTCCATGCCTCGTTTGTTCCTCCCATCCGCCAAGTGGCAACTGTCTAGCCCAATTTCGACTGAGCATTTACTAAGGAGCTCAGTTATAGCCATGTGCAGAGGAATGGAGTGCCAAATGGCCTTCATTCCCCAAAATCCTCTTTGTCCTTAATGGATTTTGGCAAAAACCCCAGTTTACCCCTTTGCATGCCCTTGCATGTTGGAAACCGAGGGCATGGATGGTAATTAGGCATGTGGGCTACAAGATGGGCTTTGGATGAGGCCTTAGACCAATTGAATTTGATTGGGGCTTTTAATTTCTTTCTCAAAAGAAAATTGAAAGGGGGGGTTCTCGTCGATCAACGGGAGGTCCCGTCGATCGACGGGATGCCCTGTCAGTTACCACTTCGATGGCCAGTCCTGATGATCGATGTGATGTCCCGTCGATCGATGGGACCACCCGTCGATTTTTTCCTAAACCCTACAATTAATTACTTCGACGGGATGTCCCGTCGATCGACGGGACCACCAATCGATCTTTACTTGACAGAAATAACTCCATCGACAGGATGTCCCGTCGATTTTTACTTGATAGAAATAATTCCATCGACGGGATGTCCCGTCGATCGATGGGATGTCCCGTCGATCGACGGGACCATCTATTGATTTTTACTTGACAGAAATAATTCCATCGACGGGACCATCCGTCGATTTTAACTTGACAGAAATAATTCCTTCAACGGTATGTCCCATCGATTGACAAGACCACCGGTCAATTTTTACCTGATACAACTAATTCCTGCACTAATCATGATGTAGATCGGAGGGCTCCTCATCATCTTCCTCCTCTAGTGGACCATATGTGAGTTCTCTCAATTTAAATGTGACCTTAGGTCACTACCTATCTCAAACCCACCTCACACACCACATGTCCTAACCTATTTGAAGTTAAGGGGTCTAGTAGGAAATGGGATGTTACATCGAAGACCCACCACTTATATGCACGAGCACATATGCTACATTTGAATTCTTAAGCCACCAGCTCACCAGACTTACCCGTTCGTTATAATTAACTTACCGAGCCACCGAGCCTACCGCTTGAGAGACTAAACCAGACTAACCTCCCCTAACAATGGGGGTGTGTGAAGGTGTATTATTAAGAGTTAAATTTTCTTAACAGTTAACCTTACAATTTAGGTTTAATCTTGGACTTCCCGAGATCTACCTTGTGAGGGGATCGCAGCGGTACTAGGAGATACGATTGGCTGAACCCCAAAACTCCCTTTCCAAGACACTTACTATTATTGATAAATACTCATAACCATATTCCTCTTGCCATTACACTTGAGATAGCACTACGTGCTTTATGACTCTCCAAGAGAAAGATGATCTATGGTCGATCCCGAGCACAAGCTTGTCTCTTAGTCAACCAAGAATCTCACTCCTAGCCTCTATTAGTGACCTCATCCAAATCTAACCAGTTTAGGTGCACTGACTTCTTTATCTCCCCATGTAAGACCTACATGCTTATCTCAATTCAACATTTTCACTATATGCAGACCCTAGTGCTACAATGTGTGTATGAAAGGGTATATTCCAAATACTCATCCAAAAACTCTAAGATTATTATTGGGGGTCTAACATGACATTTTAAGCCAACTATCAAAAACTTGTAAATTTTCTAATTTATTTGGCCATTAAAATATTTTTTCTAAAATGAGGCCACCTAAGGATTTGAACATGAAGTATGAGATTCTGACAAACAATGGCTGTGATAAATTTTTCACAACATCATGATAACAAAATAACATCAAGGTATGAAAAATCACTAAATTCCAAAAAGATTTCAACTCTTAATAAAATATTGAACAATTGATCAAATTCAAGGATTAGCAAAGGAAGTACCAAAAATATTCATCCAAAAATTATGATAAAATTACCAGGGATCTAAAATAACCAGAAAATTCTTCTGAATAGAAATAACAATTTTCTAAATTCATTTGATCACTCAAATAATTGACTTAATGAAAATCCAACCTAGGGCACTTTGTGAAGGACCTACATGTAAACTCTTCCCAGTATCAGCACAAAACTTACAGAACTTTATATTGCTGTAAAAAGTCCCCTAAATAAGTTTCATAGTTTTTCAGTGAATATTAAACTCATAATTAATTTTCTCACTTTTAGGGAAAAGATTGAGGTTGTGAATGAAGTACTATATATATCACTCCAAAATTCATAGAAAGATTATCAGAGAACTATAACATCAATATAAACTCACTACAAAGTTTCATAATCATCCCAACAAAAATGGACATGTAATCTAATTTTGAAAGAAGGTGACCCAATTAAATAATAAACAATTAAGTGCCGATTTAGGTCACCAAAAATCTTAGAAAAATTATCTACGGCTTAATTCCACCCTATGAAATTATCAACCAAGCTTCAAGTCATTCCAAGGGCATATGACCATATGTTCTTCACAATGCTCAAATGAGCAGGCTTAGGGTTTAACTAGGGTTTTAGGGTATATCAACCCCAAACCACTTAAAACCTCTTGAAAGGGTGTTATAAGTGATAACAAGGTATTGGCCAAAGTTTCACCACATTTGAATGAGGAATGACCTCTTGATTTCACTATGTGCACCTTTACATGACCTAGGGTTTGACTTTCCTAGGAGACCAATTCTGACCACCAAAATTACCTTATCAAATCAAACACCAAGGGGCTGAAATTTTTAGCGGGGTCATATGATGACCCATAGAATCACCCACCAAAATTTTGGAGGGTTTTGAGGTCCATAGGCCCCTTAATTAATTCATACTTGGATTATCAAATTTTTACAAAAACTATAGAAATGTCATCTCCAAAACTTTCCATTTTTAGATATCATGATAATTCTGGCATGACTAGCCTATGGTCCAAATTTCAAAGCATTTGACTGAGTGGTTTAGTGGGAGCACCCAAATTTGTCCCTGGTCAACCCTTGTGACACCTTGCACCAAAATGAGTGCTGAGGTCAAACCATTGATCCAAATGCCTTCAAACCAATTTTGAAATAAAGTAGACATCGGGGCCTACAATTTCTAAGTTGTTCACTTCCACCAATACAGGCTCCAAGTATTTTTTAATAAATTAAAACATTCATTGAATATTATGTGATAGAAATGAAATAAAATAAAAATATTTTCATTTAGGTCTGCGAATATCAGATCGCACCAGATCGAACGGCTCCTGGTCATCATCCCCAGCGAATGGACGATCCCCAACAGCCCATCCTGGGAGACCTTTGGGCACAATTTTCTGGCCACCCACACCTCCTCCCGTCCGGTTAATGGCCGGCGATTGGCGGTGGTTTGCCGGCCGGTGGTGGCCAAAACAGAGTTTTCTAGCGGGGGAAAAGGCTCAAAAACAAGACCGTTCAAGAGCTTAATTCAAGACTGATTTGGCTCGAATCAAGCCCCAATTGACATGTGATCTAAGCACTAGGGGAGGAGAAGATGATCAGACCTTCGATTGGGCAATTTCCCTAGTGATTCTCTTTGGAGCCATGCCAATCTTGCACTTGGAGAGCTCAAAACCTTCAGGGAAGTGAGGGATTTTTCTCCTTGGCATGCTCTCATGGTGTTTAAGAACTCAATTAGGGAGAGGGTGGGGGTTACCCTGAAATGCCATTAATGGCCTTTAAGAGAAATTTTGACTGGGCTTGGGGGAGATGAATAGGGCCTCAATCTAGCCGGGGGAGGGCTGGAAACTTTTCCTCTCCCCATGAGGAGATGAATGGATCCATTAATTGGGGAGATTGAAGGTTTCTTCTTCCTCCCCATTTATTTCCCTCTCTCTCTCTCTTTCAATTTGGGGGAAAATGAGATCTCTCTCCTAGTCACCATTAACTGAAATTCAGTGGCAATTTGTGTAATTCTCAACCCCATGGGCTAGTGGGCCACCTCAATTGGGCCTAACCCAAGTGGATTGGGCTTGATTATGTCAAATTAGGTTAATTTGACTTAAAATAGGGTTGAGTTGACTTTGGTCATTTTGACCTTTTGGGTTGACCCCAACAGGTGTTTAGTGACCCATTAGCCTCTCCTAAGGGCTAAGAATGTTTGGGTAGGGTCAATTTGGCAAGGTGGAGGTCAATTGACTCTTAAAAAGCTAGTTTGACCAAATTTGGGATATAGTTGACTTGGGTCAATTTGACCTTCTTAGTTGACCCCAATGGGTTATTAGGGACCCAATGGCCTCCCTTGAAGGTTAGAAAGGTTTTAGTGGGGTAAATTTGGCAATTGGAAGGTCAATTAGCCCTCATTAGGCTACTTTGACCCTTTTAGGGTTAGAGTTGACTTTTGTCATCTTGACCACTTTGGTTGACCCCAATGGGTCCTAAGTGCTCTAAGGTAGCCCTTTAAGGGTCATAGGTATTATGGTGGTGTCAAGTAGTCAAGTTGAGGCCTAAGAGTCCAACCCTAGGCTTGGTAATTGGAAATTTCTATTTGCAGACCAATGTGGTTTCCACCTTAGATGCCTAGGTTCACATGGTCTCTTTGAGTTTCCTAAGGTTTTGTCATGACCTAGTCATGACAAAACCTACCTAGGGGTCTAGTTGTTTGAGGGATGTTACAAATCCCAATACGTAAAAACAATTTCATCCCTGTAATTAAGGTTAGGCTTACGGGGTGTCCACTAAAGGTAATAGAATATAACATTCCTTAAGACATTGAAGTTTTTACCTGACGCGAAGAGCTCTGGGTACTTTTGATGCATCTGGTCCAGTGGCTCCCTGGTGTGTTCCTCCTGTCCATGATTCCTCCACAGGACCCTGACCAGCGAAACCTTCTTGTTCCGCAAGACCCGCACTGTCGTATCATCTATTATGACCGTCTCCAAGCAGACCGTTCGATCAAAAGCTACTGGGCCATCCGTAGTAATAATCTGTTGCTTCGACGGTATTACAACCTTCTTTAGAGAGGAGACGTGGAAGACGACGTGCAATCCCGCTAACTCCGGCGGTTGATCCAGTTTGTAAGCCAAGGGGCCGATCCACTCCAAGATCCTATAGGGTCCCATATATCGCAGACTGAGCTTCTTCTGCCCCTGTACCTGCGAAACCCCATGCATCAGACGTATCTTCAAGAATACCTGATCTCCCACCTAGAACTCTATAATACGATGTTGTGCATCGTAATACTTGGCCTGTCTGCTCTGGGCCTCCAGCATCCTATCTCGAATTAGTTATACATGAGCCTCTGTGTCCTCTACGTACTTTGTTCCCGGTGCCTTTGAGTCCTCATCCTGGATCCAAGATAGTGGAGTCCTGCACCTCCGTCCGTATAGTGCCTCATAAGGGGCATGCATATGCTGGACTGTTAACTGTTGTTATACGAAAACTCAATCAACGACAACAGTCTCTCCCATGCCTCCCAGCAGTCCAAAATGCATAGGCATAAAAGATCCTCCAAATTCTGATTGGTGCGCTCCGTCTGACCATCCGTCTGAGGGTGGAATGCTGTACTAAACGTTAATTGAGTGCCCAAGTAAGTCTTAACTACTCTCCACTCCCTGAACATAAACTGTCCATCCCGATCTGACACGATCATCCTGGGCACACCATGATAGCTGATAAACTGCTCCATGAACTTCCTCACCAAATCACCGACCGGAGAGTCCTTCCTGACGTGGATGAATCTGGCCACCTTCTTCAACTGTCGATGATCACCCATATTGAATCATTCCCCGCATGAGATCGGGGAAGTCAATGTATGAAATCCATCGCTGTATCATCAAACTTCCACTCCGGTACCGGTAGTGGCTACAGTAGTCCGGCCGGGTTCTTGCATTCCGCCTTCACGAGTTGGCAAGACTCGTAGTGGGTCACAAAGTGGGTGACATTCTTCTTCATGCTCGGCCAGTACATAGTCCGCTTCAAATCAGTCGTCATCTTCGTGATCCCATGGTATACTGAGTACCGACTGTAGTGTGCCTCTGCCATAATATCCTCTTGAATCCGGCCTCCTGCCGGTATATATACTCCACCTCTGAAAGCCAGAAGCCCATCCTTCAACGAATAGTCCCCAATCGTGCCTGCCCAAAAGGCCCTGAATATCGGCTCAAGCTTGGCATCCTGCCTCTGCAATTCTCTGATGTGATCACAGATGTCATCAGTAGTGCTCATCGATGTTAGGCACTCCTTATATAGCTCATGGTCATCCTCGGATACTCATGAGATATGCATGTCCTTGAGCATCCATACTAGCTCCATGACCATCAGCTAGGGCTCCGTTGCTGATTTGGTAGCTCTCCTGCTCAGTGCAGTTTCCACAACATTCGCCTTCCCTGGGTGGTAATCCATTGTGTGCTGATAGTCTGATAAGAACTCCACCCATCGTTTCTGTCGTATCTTCAATTCCACTTGTGTGTCCACATACTTAAGATTTTTATGGTCGGAGAAAATATCGCAGTGGACTCCGTAGAGGTAGTGATGCCAAATCTGTAGAGCGAAGATAACCGCTCCCATCTCCAAATCATGCACTTTGTAGTTTTGCTCATGTTTCTTCAGCTGACAGGAGGCATAGGCTATCACGTGCCTGTGCTGCTTCAGGACAGCACCCATCCCCTGGTAAGATGCATCCATGTAAACCTAGAATTCTTCCTTCCTAGATGGAAGGGAGAGGATAGGAGCAGAGGTGAGCCGATACTTCAATTCCTGGAAGGCAGCCTCGCACTACAGCGTCCAAGTGAAAGTAACGCCCTTCTTCATCAGGGTCATGAGTGGAAGAGCAATCCTAGACAACCCCTCTACGAACTTTCGATAATAACCGGCAAGTCCTAAATAACTTCACACATCAGTAGTCATCTTCAGCGGTGGCCATTTTCGTACTGCCTGGATCTTCGCTAGGTCCACTGCTAGTCTAGCTCCACTGCTAATGTGACCCAGGAAGTCCACCTCCTTCAGCCAAAACTGATATTTGCTGAACTTCGCATAGAGACTGTGCTCTCGAAGTTTCTCTAATGTCAATGCCAGATGTTGTGCATGCCCCTCCTCCGTCCTCGAGTACATAAGGATATCATCGATAAATATGATGACGAAGATGTCAAGATAGGGTTCAAACACTCGGTTCATCAAACTCATGAACGCAGATGGTGAATTTGTGAGCCCGAATGGCATCACGGTATACTCATAAAGGCCATATTTGTTGTTGAATGCGGTCTTCGGGATGTCCTCCTCCTGAATCCGCAGCTGGTAATATCCCGATCTCAAATCCATCTTCGAAAACTAGTGAGCTCCCTCTAACTGGTCAAACAACTCATCTATCCTCGGTAGCGGATATGTGTTCCGCATTGTCAGTCTGTTCAGAGCTATGTAGTTGATGCACAGTCTGAGAGTCCCATCCTTTTTCATCACAAATAGTACCAGTGCTCCCCTTGGCGAGGAGCTCGGTCTGACGAAACAAGCTTCTATCAACTCCTGGAACTGGCTTCGAAACTCCACCAACTCATTCAGGGCCATCCGATAAGGACCTCTGGATACCAGCTTTGCGCTCGGCACCAGATGGATCTGATATTTCATCTCATGGTGTGGTTGCAGCCCAAGTAGCTTCTCTGGGAATACATCAGCAAAATCCCCCACCACCTGGATGCTGGAAACAGAACCCTTGGCCTCGATCATCTCGAATAGTACCTAACATACCTTGTCTCTCTACAAATGGTCCTTGGCATCCTGAACAGAAGAAAGCAAATAGCGGGAGGCCTCGATAATACCTTCAAAGGTCACGTAGGTTGTGTCATATCTTAGCACGACTTTCCTTGTCGGTCAGTCTATCTGAGCATGGTTCCAGGTGAGCCAAATCATCCCCAAGAAAAGGTCAAAGTCCGACATCTTCAAGATGGTAGCCGGAGCATCGAGTGTCAGGCCGTCAATGGTCACATTTAGGACACACTTTGCTGTTGATTCCATCTCTGACCCGGTTGGAAGACGCACCCTCCTGACAGCTCACGTGTAGAGCTGAACCTGGCCCAAATTCTTCACGAAGTCCTCGCATGGGCAGGCTTGCCGCACACCATCATTACCCATGGGTTATTGAATAGTCTTAGCCAGTTTGTTTATGGTTTTCTTTCCTAGTTCTAACAATTTTATACCAATTCTACAGTCTAGGAATGAAAAGAATTTAAATTTACTAGCGTACTTACAATCACCCTCTCCGGGTTCCAGGGCTAAGCCAGGTCCAAGGCATACATCTGGTCTCTTTCCTGCATACGATCACCACCCTGGAATCCATGACCTCAACCACGTCCTCGACCCCTGAAATGCTGGGCAGGTGGGGCATCCTGGGGTGCAAGAGTTGGTTGGCCAAAAATCTAGATAGAAGTGGACTGTTGTATGTGATTCCCCATATGGTCACACCATTACTTCCAATGCTAGTTTATCCTCAAACTAAGCTCGCGCGGATGTCCCAGGGTTTGTGGACTTCTTTCCTTCGGATCATAGGTTTGCTCTAATACCAGTTTGTAAGACCCCATTTTTTCCACCAGGTCTTATGCCCAGAACCGACGTCTTGCGGCGACACCAACACTCGGGAAGGTCGCCACTACAAAACATTGATCTTGTCGGCACATTCAATAATACCAGTCAACCTCAACCACAAAAGGCATGGAAGTATAAATGGATAAAACCAAGTCCACAATCACATGAAATGTAAGAGAATATCAACAAGTCCATAAATAGTCAGGGAAACAAAAGTTCTGAAAATAGAAATAGGCTCCTGCCCAGTACATCAAGCCTCACTACAAATCACTCATGGAAGTAAAACTACTAGACACTCACGGATCCCGTGGTCGCTACTGCTGCTGTGCTAGATTGGCCCCCTTCCATCTGCACCGTCCTCTGCTGGTGTTGCATCTCCGGGTACCACTCCTTGAACCCCTATAATGATATGGTCCACCGACCGTTAGTCAAAAGACTACGCCGATCCCCCACCCCTACCCTGGTAACTCCTAGGCACCGAGCGGGAGGAATGAAGTGGAGGACATCAAAGCAAAAGTACTAGGCACGTGACATGGCTCTCACTCACATAGTTGGAATATGAAATGTATAGTTACTCTAGCAGTTCTAATGTATATATATGTATTGGAAGGTAGTGAACAATAATTAGTAGCATTATAAATGCAATGAATAATAAGTAAAGAGCAATTATGTACTATCATAGAAAAGTAATCTCAACTTATAAGAATGCACATACAAACTTATAAGCTAAGGGGTCATTTTGCAAGGCCCATCGTATAAACTAACCCATACAAATTTATATGATGGGGGTAAAGGTTATATGCAATGTTATGAATGTTATGTTATGCATTGTTAATGAATATGTTTCACACAAGTGCAACTCACCCACACGACTCTGCACATAGACCTTTAGTTCCCCGATTTTGGAGTTAGCTAAACTCTTAGGAGCCTCCCGTAGTGTCAAACAGAGACAGTGGGTTAGGCCACCCCACTCTTAAGCCGGTATCCACACTACCCAACCTAGCCCTTACGTACTACTCGGTACACCTAGCCAGATGCTACAGAGCCTCTTGTACTAATACTGGCAAACCCACCAATCTTTTTCTTGGCTAAGTGAATACTCACCCTTGCTGGGCCAACGTACTGACATCGGTGTGAACGACAATGCAGTATTGAAGACCCGCCACTTATATGCACAAGAACATATGCTACATTTGAATTCCTGAGCCACCGGCTCACCGGACTAACCCGTCCATCATAATTAACTTACCGAGCCACCGAGCCTACCGCTTGAGAGACTAAACCAGCTAACTTCCCATAACGACGAGGTGTGTGAAGGTGTATTATTAAGAGTTAAACTTGCTTAACAGTTAACCTTACAATTTAGGGTTAATCTTGGACTTCCCGAGATCTATCCTGTGAAGGGCTCGCAGCGGTACTAGGAACTACGATGGGATGAACCCCAAAGCTCCCTTTCCATGACACTTACTATTCTTTATAACTACCCATAACCATACTCCTCTTGCCATTACACTTGAGCTAACACTAAGTGCTTTATGACTCTCCAAGGGAATGACGATCTATCGTCGATCCTGAGCAAAACCTTGCCTCTTAGTCAACTAGGCATCTCACTCCTAGCCTCTATTGGTGACCTCATCCAAACCTAACCAGTTTAGGTGCACCAACTTCCTTACCTTCCCATGTAAGACCTACATGCTTATCTAAATTCTGCATTTTCACTATATGCAGACCATAGTGCTATAAGGTGTGTATGAAAGGGTATATTCCAAATACTCATCCAAAAGCTCTAAGATTATTATTGGAGGTCTAACAAGACATTTTAAGCCTACAATTTTCTAATTTATTTGGCCTTTAAAATAATTTTTCTAAAATCAGGACACATATGAATTTGAACATGAAGTATGAGATTCTGACAAACAATGGCCTTAATAAATTTTTCACAACATCATGATAACAAAATAACAGCAAGGTATGAAAATCACTAAATTCCGAAAGATTTCAACCCTTAATTGAATAATTGAACAACTGATCAAATTCAAGGATTATCAAAGGAAGTACCAAAAATATTCATCCAATAATTATGATAAAATTACTAGAGATCTACAATAACCAAAAAAGTCTTCTGACTAGAAATAACAATTTTCTAAATTCATTTGATCAATCAAATAATTGACTTAATGGAAATCCAACCTAGGGCACTTTGTGAAGGAACCTACATGTAAACTCTCCCAAGCATCATCACAAAACTTAAAGAACTTTAGATTGCTCTACAAAGTCCCCTAACCAAGTTTCATAATTGTTCAGTGAATATTAAACCCATAATTAATTTTCTCACTATTAGGGCAAAGATTGAGGTTGTGAATGAAGTACTATATATATCACTCCAAAATTCATTGAAAATTTATCAGAGAACTATAACAACAATATAAACTCACTGACATAGTTTCATAATCATCCCAACATATATGGACAAGTAATCTCATATTGAAAGAAGGTGACCTAATTAAATAATAAGCAATTAAGTGGTAATTTAGGTCACTAAAAATCCTAGTAAAATTATCGAGGGCTTAATTTGACCCTATGAAACTATCTACCAAGCTTCAAGTCATTCCAAGGAAATTTGACCCTATGTTCTTCACAATGATCAAATGAGCATCCTTAGGGTTTAACTAGGGTTTTAGGGTATATCAACTGTTGGGAAAAACTCCTTTTGGATTTAACTTAACAAATTATATATAAGTGATTTTACTTCTTAGGTTATATTTCACACATTGTATAGTAAGGGTAAATTGGTCATTAGATGTCTCAGGATGTCACACTCACCTTAGAGTGTTAAGATCAAGTCAAGACAATCACAAAATAAGTTAAGTTAAGATTTGCGTCGAATGAAAGTCGACACAACTTCGACTTGATATCGACGCAACTCTGACTAGAAGTCCATACAACTTATTCAGCCTGGGGAAGTATAATTCAAGTCGACGCAACGTCGATAGTAACTCGACGCAAAAGGAAGAGGTTGTCGAAGCTATTTAATAAGTCGACGGAACTTCGAATATAATTCGACCCAGAAGTTAAAGCGCAAAGTACAAGTCTTCAACTCGACGGATACGTCGATAAGGAATTGACGTAGCGTCGACATCTGAGTTCAGCCAAAGCTAAGAAATAATTCGAAGCTACGTCGATAAGAACTCAGAGGTGCGTCGACATGAAGAATGATGAAGTCGACGGAGCGTCGAATACAGTCAAAAAAAGGAAGCTTTTTCTGCTGTCCTTTTGAGACCTTTTGAGAAGGACCACCAGGCAAGAGACAGTTCTCAAATGGCTCGTTTATTGCCAAGAATGGAATGGAGCTTTCCAGGACACAAAAAATCATTTTTGGAAGGTATTCAAAATTAATGGACGGGTCGAGAACGAAAGAAGAAAGAAAAATAGGTGGCTAAGATGAATTCCTTTTCAGGACATCCCAAAAGAAGACAGGATTTGAAATCCCAATCATACAGAATGAGTATTCAAAAAGATGAGAAGAAAAGCAGAGAGTGATTACATTATTCTCATCTGTTGAATAGGGTGTTCATCTTCTTCTTCCTAAAACCCTAAAAGAAAGAAAAACACAAGTGATCTCACTACACAGTGAATACATACAGCTGCTTCTTCTTCATCATTATACAGCAACTGGATTACAAGAAGTGCTCAGAGAAAAGGATCAACAAACTAACCCTTGCAAAACATCACTATCATAAGCAAGGGTTCAACATTTCAGATCCTGTGAAATACAAAAGCAGCATCAGTGATTCTGAAGAATTCTGAGAACAAAATTCTTTTCATCATCTTCTTCCTCTCTTCTTATTTTTTCTCTTGAACTGTAAAGAGTTTTATTATTCCCTATTCCAAAGGATTCAGTGGTTCTAAGAGTGTCCTTATTAAAAGATTTAGTGGTTCTAAGAGTCTCCTTATCAAAAGACTCAGTGGTTCTAAGAGTCTCCTTATCAAAAGACTCAGGCACAAGTTGTGCAATCATACCAGGGAGGTAGAAGAGAGGACTACCCACATTTTGGGGAACCTCTATAAAAATTCTTGTGTCTTTTCTTTGTGATTTCTTGTGTTGTCCCTACTTATTTATTCTGCGTCAATTTTCAGCAAACTGCATTTAATTTATTCTGTCTTTGGTTTTGTTGAATGCATAATACTTAGTGTTTTTATTGTGTGTGCATAAATAGAATAGAAAATATTTTGAATCTCTATTCACCCCCCCCCCCCTCTAGAGAATTCTTAGAGGCACACTGTGCACTTTCAATTGGTATCAGAGGGAGGTTGATCATTAAAAGGTCAACACCTTGATCAAAAGATCTTCTACTCTCATTTCATTATTTTAAAATTAATTACAATTATTTTCTAAAGAAAATGAGTTCTAAGGATTATGCATCAACTAGACCACCAGTTTGTAACCTAAATAAGTTTACACTCTGGAAGGCCAGAATAAAGTTGTATATGAACTCTATTGAAGAAGACATCTTTGATGTTATCATTTCAGGCCCCCGGCCCCATACAAGAAAGATGTCGGTGGATCTTCAACATAGGAACCTATGCCCAGGGCTGAGTGGACAGAGACAGAGAAGAAGCAGAAGGCATGTGATGCCAAACCTATGAATATTCTGGATTCCACCATGTCAGATGACATTTTCTAGAAGGTAGCTGACTGCCAATCAGCCAAAGAGATCTGGGAATCTCTTTCCAGACTTATAAAAGGAAGTTCTGATGAAAGAAAGGATGGGAATGTTTACCCAGAAGACCGCTACCTAGACAACATCTTCTTTCGACCAGGGGGTTTGATACATTAACCGATCAGACCGGCAAACGAATCAAGCCGCGCGGTCTCCAAGAGTCAGACCGCTCTCAACAACTGAATATTGCCAGGGCTTGTCCCAAAGGGGCAAGCTGCGGTCTCGGTCAGCAGACCGCTCGGGTTGCCAATTAGATCAAGCCAAAGTTTCTCAACCCAAGCCCAGTACAAACCGGAAGTCAAGCCGCCAGACCGCGCGACTTCCCCTTTATTTAATCTTCTGTATCCCGTCACCCCCTGCACGATTCTCCTGTACCCGAGTAAGCGGTTATTTTAGCATCTGCCCATTCGGGCAGGTACCCAAGCCTATAAATAGTGTCGGGCGGTGTTCCTAAGACACGTAGTCTCAAATCCAGGAACTCGCTTGTCTGAGCTGTGGTCTCGAATTAACTATCTTGCGACTTGTTTGCCCGGCCGGCTTCATCTGTAACCCACTGTAACTGTTTCACCTTAATCGAAGGAAAGCCCATCACAAGAGTGGCATTCACCGTGACGGGCGAATTCTAGCCTTGACCGCTGCCAGCGGTCTAATCAACTTAAATCATTAAGTCAGATAGTAACCAATAGCTTGCAACCCCTCATTTTCCTTGCTTTTCAGGAAATGATCGTGGAGGCACATTTTCGGCCTCAACAAACACACGCGACCTTCAGATCGACAGCTGCCGGAGAACACTCAGACAATATGTCAGACCGCCAATTCATCCACAGAGATCGCTTCGATCATAGTGAAGACTCTCTATGGGAAGCACTGGAACAGTCCAGGCAGGAGGCGGAACGGTCTCATAAACAAACCGATCAGCGTTTAGATGCCATCGGTCAAGCTCTAGCCCTTCTCACTGATCGGCTAACCGCTCAACAAGTCGCGGTCAGCCCAGTTATAACTCTGGCTCCACCACCGCCTCCCTATACCATATCTCATGCCGCCATCCCGCAACCTCCCCGGGACAATTTCAACTCCAACCAGGCCTTTTATCGAGAGGCCGCCCAAGATTTTCCTACCCGGGTTCTCGAGTTCCAAGGTACGACTTCAAATGCGGCTTGACTCCCCTATCCGGCAGCCTGCCCGCCAAAAGCCATAGCCTGTTTCGCCTATCCGGCGGCCTGCCCGCAAGTAACCGCAACTACAGCGGTCTGTTACCCGCTTCCTCCCCTCTATGAGGATGCCGAAGAAATCTCTCCGTTCAAGAATGAAATACGGGGAGAGCCTACCCCAGATAATTTCAGAGAACCACGTTTGTGGCATATCATGGGGAGTCTGATCCGGCAGTACAATTGCAAGCCTTCGAGTCAGCTGTTGCACTGAAGACTCTTACAAATGCGACCAAATATAAACTTCTTGTCACGTATTTTGACGGGCAAGCAACAGAATGGTTTTATGGATTACACCCCCAGTCCATCGGATGCTTTGCCAAACACAGGAGAGAGTTCTTACTAAGGTTCTCAACTTCCAAGAAGAGAAAAGACGGCCCAACGGCTCTTTTCGAGATCAAGCAGCGTGAAGGCGAAACATGAGGTCATTTTGTTGACCGATTTCAGAAGGAAATCATGGGAATACAGAATGTAGACCTAGAACTGTATTGAGTGGCACTGATTCATGGCCTGGGAGAAGGGCCACTAAAATTCAAAGCACAAATCAGAGAACCTAAAACTTACCAGGAAATGATCAGCCTAGCCAACATGTTTATTAGAGGCGGAAGGGGGAATCCTGGTGTTGGGAACAGTGCCCTGCAATGTTCCTGATTTGAAGAAGTGCTCAGCTCAATGATAAGTGCAAGTTGTATTTAATGTTCCATCTAGTTCATGCTTGCAGAGATCGACAATATGTCGAGTACTTTAGTTAATTCAGTAAGTATTATATCATCGAGAAGAAGGAGAAGTCATCGACAAAGTATGATTGTCGTCATAATGATGGGTAAAGCAAAAGCTGAGACTTGGCGAGTTCGTCGAACTCAGAAGGAAGATCGTCGAATGCTGAGACTTGGCGAATTAGTCAAACGCTGAGACTTGGCAAAGATCGTCGAACGCGGAAGCAAGATCGTCGAACTCAGAAGGAAGATCGTCGACCGCTGAGACTTGGCGTGTTCATCGAACGCAGAAGCCTGTTCGTCGAACGCAGAATGGAGTTCGTCGAACGCTGAGACGGGACAGAAGAATGAAGTTCGTCGAATACAGAATGCTATTCGTCGAACGAAGATTGTCGTTCATCGAACGCAGAGAAGAATGAAGACAAAGGAAGAGATGCCGTCAAGAAGATGCAGCATCATCGACATCAACTAAGAAGCCTTGTCGCTGAAAAGGATAAGTACGACTGATGGCGTAGGACATCGTCGAAAAGAAGGCATGTCGTCGTCGACATGTTATCACTCATGTCGTCGAGAAAGCAATGTGATTACGATAACAGTCTGCAAGAAAGAAGATCACGACGACACAGTCAGAGTTAGCATATCGTCGTTTATGCAGAAGCATCAGAATGTCTCGTATCGTCGAGATATCTGCATCAGTGGCAGAAGCAAGAAGAATTGAAAGCATACTTAAGTTCAAGGAATCGACAAAGTCATGTCGTCGAGATATCATCCATGTCGTCGCAACATTGGAAATATCGTCGAGACAGATTCAAAAGTTGCGGATGCGCTGTCAGCATTTATTGCCACCGCCTGATTGTCCAATCAGTGCGTGCTTTTAAGGAATGGGCGTCTGACATTAAAGGACATAACATGTGACCATTATGCAGCTCATCTGTGATATAAAAGGTAACAGTGATTCCCTAGAAAAGCAGTCATTCAAATTATAGAAAAAGAAAGAAAAGAATCCCGCCGCTACACTTCAATAGAACAATATTTTCTCCGCGGAGAAGAAGATCAAATAGAGAACGAGCATCAAGTGTCTCTGAAGAATCAGTCATCTCCATCGACTGACAAGAAGCCAATCCTAATCATGCTAAGAAAAGGATGAAGAAGATCCAGTGCTGAAACTCCAGATCAAGAAGCATCTTCTTCAACCTAAAGAAGCCGATCTTCATCAGGCTAAAGTTGCCGATCTTCATCCGGCAGAAGTAAGAGTCTTTTAGCACTGTAATTTTTGTAAGGCTTGCGGGCCTATTTGTCTAGCTTGAGGGTTGGAGAGCTGTGAGGCTTGAGGGCCAGGGCAATGGACTTGCGGGTCCGACACCGTCTAGCTTGAGGGCTGGAGAGCTGTGGGGCTTGAGAGCCAGGGCAGTGGACTTGCAGGTCTGATCTTGTCGAGCTTGAGGGATCGGGCGCAGTAGGGGCTTGCGGTCCTAGGCTGTAGGCACGAGACTTGCGGGTCTGTGTTGTGTAGGGCTTGAGGGCCTGAGTGTCGAGCTTGCGGGCTCGGGGGAAGTAGGGGCTTGCGGGCCTAGGCTGTTGGACTTGCGGGTCCGTGTTGTAAGGCTTGCGGGCCTGAAGTTTTTGGCGGCATTTGCCGAGCCTAGCACACTGCTGGGTAGGCACAGAGGGACAGAGGACTACTCAAGACACCCGGTCTTGAGGAACCTCTATATATCTTTGTGTGTTTTCTGTATTATGCTTTATAACTTTTAGATCTACTAATCAGAAATCAAGAACACCAAAAAGGGGATAAGATAATTTGAAAAACCTATTCACCCCACCTCTAGGTGATAAGTCGACACCCAATAAACAACAAGTGGTATCAAAGCGTGGTTGTTCAAAGAAAAGCTTAACAACTTGAACAGATCTGCTAGTGGGTGTCTAAGTATCATAACTATGGAGATAAGGACGGTTATGTGTTCTAGGGAGAACTTTGCCCTTTGGAAAGTTAGTGTTGGGTATTGTATCCACAATAGCCCTGATTTGAAGAAGTCCCCTTCAACTAAGACGAGTTGTAATTGTATTTGATTATGCACTTTAGCTGTGATGTGACAGGTTATTCCACTCTAAGTACAAACCAATGTCAGGTTTCAATGAGTCATCAAACACAGGCCTGTGCAATGTAATCCCTCAATGTATAGACCAAAGTGTTGGCTCATGTGAAATCTCTCTATTGGGATGTACTTCATTTACAAAGTGCTAGAGAAGAAGGACTGGAGCTGATGATGGAATCATTTGAGAAAGAAAAATAACTTAAGTAAAATTCGATTATATCATTTAGAACATATAGTCGAACTCGACTATATGGTTTGAATGGATATAACCGAATTCGGCTAATCCTTGTCCGAAAGGTTTATTTTTCTAAGTAAAAGGATAGTCGAATTCGATTATTGTAATTCGGTGAATCTGTTTAGTCGAATCCGTAGAATTGCCAAATTCGACTATATGGTTTAACCGAATAAATTCGGTTAATGCCATTCGGTTAATCCATTTAGCCGAATCTGTCTGCAGGTATTTTCCGATTCAATTCGACGGCGTATTTTTTAGGGCATCCCCCATGTACAGTACACATGGAGCTAGATCCCTAATTCACGCTTATGACCGTTGGAAGAAGACTCTATAAATACCTAAGGATTATTTCCAAATAACCCAAATTGCTAATCGCGAATTGTGAAAAATCTCTCGCAAAATACGACTGACGGCCGACTATTCTTGCGCAAACATTTCGTCTCCTTCAAAGCCAGCGATTCGTGACTCGTCTTCAAAAGTTCAATCGTCAATATCAAGTTCTACTGATTAGCTCTCATCTTCTACTGATCAAGTCAATTCAAGTTCTCAGATCTAGCATCAAATCGTCTTCAAGATTTCTTCATTCTTCATTTTAAAAGAACTGAAGTTTATTGCTAAGAAGAAGAAATCTATCTCTCAAGATCTGAAGAAGAACTTCATCAGAAGTTTAAGAAGATTGTTTTTCAATTTACTGTGTTGTTGTAAGAACCATATTTTAAATCTTGTAGGGAGCTTGCTTCCGAGTTATTGTGTAGATCCCTGTTTGAGGATCGAGTTGTAGGAGCTTGTGTGCTCCGAGTTTGTAGGAGAAGTTTGTTCTCCGAGTTGTTGTAGGAGTATTCTTGCTCCGAGCTTGTAGGAGTTGTGAACTCCGTGTAGTAGGATATTGATTGATCCGAGTTTGGTGAAATAGCCGAATCTAGCCTTGGAGTGCTAGATAGGCGAGGCGGGAAAGTGGACTACCCACATCGGGGAACCACTATAAATTCTCTGTGTTGTGCTGTGTTTACTTTTCTGTGTGCTTTTACTTCCAATATTTTTATTCCGCAAAAAGCCGCATAATCTACCTATTCACCCCCCTCTAGGTGATTTAGGTTGCGACTAGATACTTTCAATTGGTATCAAAGCGAGGTTCTTCACAAAAGGCTAACACCTTGAACAAGATCTCCTAATCTAGTCGCTTGATCAAGCATGTCTGGAATGGAAAGATCAAAGGATTCTGTCAAGTTGCCAGTTTGCACCAAAGAGAATTTCCCCATGTGGAAGGAATAAGTTAGATTATACATGGAGGCCGCCGATCCAAGGATTTTTCAAATAGTGGAAGAAGTTTCACATGTTCCTACAAAGCCATCTTCAATAAACTCTACAATCATGATTCCGAAGAAAATGTTAGAACTTACTAAAGATGAGATCGCTCTTGTCGCTCTAGACAATAAGGCAAAAAATATCATAGCTGGTGCAGTGGATGACTCGATGCTGCAAAATCTGATTCACTGCAAATCTGCCAAAGAGATGTGGGATTCTCTAGTTGTTCTGATGGAAGGTACTGAAGAAGTGAGGGATGACCGAAGATCGTTGCTGAACCAAGAATACGAAGCTTTCAAGCAAGATCCAAGAGATTCCATTTCTGAAACCTATGAGAAGTTCTTTAAGATCGTAAATGGTCTTAGGAACTATGACCGTGAATTTTCTGTTGGCGAACTGAATGATAAGTTCTTGAGATCCCTGACGAAAGAATGGGATACCAAGGCCATTGCAATCAGAGAATTCGGCAAGTTGACCACTATGGAGCCGCAAATCTTATTCGGAAAACTTTTGTCACATGAGCTCAAGCTCAGCATCAGGAAAGCTGAGGAAGAACGCAACAGGACTTCCGGAAAGGAAAGATCCATGGCACTGAAAGCTGAAGGATCAAAGAAAAGCAAAGTCAAGACATCCATAAGAACTCTGTTATCAGAAGAAGATGATGAGTCTGCAAGCTGCTCGTCAAACTCTGACATGTCTCACGGAGAATTCTCACTTCTCTCCAAGCAGTTCAAAAGACTTCTGAATAAAGGAAAGCAGAAGAGAGGCCAATCTTCTGCTTCAGATCACAGAAGATCAAGACGTGATGGTGATCATCACAAGAAGGACTACAATAATGACAGGTATAAATCTAAACCGGACAAACATGATTCCATTGACATTATTTGATATTGTTGCAATAAGCCAGGACACGTAATTGCCGAGTGTCCATATAAGAAGAAGGAAGGATCGAAGAAGGAAGAAAAGAGATCCTTCAAAGGAAAGAAGAAGGAAAAGAGCTTCCTCGTAAAAAGGTCAAGACTCTGAGCGATAACGACACTGATGCGTCAAGCTCAGAAGAATAAGCCTACTTTGGGCTTATGGCACAATCAGATGAAGAAGCAGGCGACTCCTCTTATAAGGGGAAGGTAAACTCTCATACTCCTCTTTCTGCTTCTGAATGTGAGACTGCATCCGTTGCAAATTACGGCTACTCATCAGAGGAGGATTCAGATTTAATGACTCAGTACAAAGCCCTTGTGAAGGGATTTGACAAATGCCGCAAGGTTGTCAGATCCAAGTCAAAAGAAATTGAATCTCTCAAGACGGTGGAATTAGCTTTGAGGGAGGAAATTGAACAATTAACTCCTCTCAAAGATGAAATCCAACTCTTAAAAGACGAACTGAAAAGCTCCACTGAGTTGTTGAATCTTAAGGAGAAAACTATAAATGAACTAGAAGATAAGTTGAAGGTAGAAAGAAAGCTCGTAGAAAGCTTCTCAAAGCCTAAGACTATTCTTCCACTCATTGATAGGTTGTCTGCTCCTGCGAAGGGTAGTTGCCTTGGCCATGTGGCTGAAAGTAGTAAGGCTGCTGAGAAAAGAGCCATGAAAGGAAAATGAACTGGAAATCAAAGTCAACCTTCATTCAGGAAGGTAGTTTTTTCAACAAATCCATTCGACTTTGACTCATCCTATGGTCACTTTGCTAGACCAACACATGTTGAATCTAGCAACAGATATCAAGGATGGTCCAGACCCCAGAACTTTGATGTGTCTCCATTCAAAGCTCCTCATGAAGAAGTAATCCTCAAGGATCACGGTCCATTTGTTCACGGATCAGCTGCTAAGAAGGCCCCAAAGATCAAAACGATTGCACCCAAATATGTTGAGAAGAAGTTGGAGCCATGTGTGTGCTGTCACCATGAGGCCCCCACTTCTAAGAAAGAGCCTTATAAGAAAGCATCTTATAAGAAAGCTACTCCTGTTGCACCTCCCGTTCAAAAAGTAAAACAGGAGACAAAGAGAAGGTACAATCGGTTCGATTATTGGTGCTGTGGCAAGGTTGGTCACTTTGCCGTAGATTGTTGGTTTAATCCAAGAAATGTCCTGACTCCACGGATTAAAAATGCAAGAATGACCCCTCGCAATGTTAACATTCTAAGTGGCGGTCATCTAACAAGAAGCCAAGGACCCAAATCGATTTGGGTTCCTAAGGGCAATTGATTATTGATTGCAGGTATGTCCAAAGGCCAATTCAAATCCAATATGGTACTTGGACAGTGAATGTTCTCGGCACATGACCGGAACAAAAAGTTTATTACAAAGTATACCCCTGTGAAAGATGGACCAAAAGTTATTTTTGGCGGATCTGATCGGGGAATCACGAAAGGCTACGGTATGATTACCAACGGTATAGTCTCTTTCACAGATGTAGCTTATGTTAAAGGATTACAACATAATCTCATTAGCATAAGTCAACTATGTGACAAAGGCTATATGGTTGAGTTCTACAAGGACAAGTGCTTGATAAAGTCGTCTGATACGTCAGAAACTATTTTAACAGGCACTCGGAGTAGAAATATTTTCTGCTTAAATTTGCTTTGTTTAGACTCTTCTACACCAGTGTGTCTTTTAGCAAAAGATAGTGCATCTCTTTGTGACCAGTGGCACAAGAGACTAGCACATATTAATTTCAAAACTATAAGTATGTTATTTTCTCACAATTTAGTTCGTGATGCTCCAGATGTTAAGTGCATTAAAGAAAGACCGTGTCATGCATGCCAAATGGGTAAGCAGACTCGGGCTACCTTTAAAAGCATTATTGGCAAAGATTCTACCAGATGCTTATATCTGCTCAATATGGACTTGTTTGGTCCCATGCCAATCCGAAGTTTAGGAGGTAAGTCTTATACGTTGGTTATTGTTGATGACTACTCACGTTTTGCTTGGGTATTCTTTCTGAAACACAAGTCAGACACCTTTGCTTCTTTCACCATATTCGTCAAGCAAATTCAGAATGAGTTGGAATGTTCTGTGGTCAAAATCAGAAGTGATCATGGTACAGAATTCAAGTCTGGAGCTATGACCGAATTTTGTGAAAGCCTAGGTATCTTTCATGAGTTTTCCTCTCCCCGTACTCCACAACAAAATGGAGTAGCTGAGAGAAAGAATAGAACACTCATAGAGGCTTGCAGAACAATGTTGAGTGACTCTTCACTACCAGAATACTTCTGGGCTGAAGGCATCAACACTGCTTGCCACGTGCAAAACAAAGCACTGATCAACAAGAATCATCATAAGACTCCTTATGAACTTCTGAAGGGCAAGAAACCAACCCTGTCTTATTTTAGAATTTTTGGTAGTAAATGCTTCGTACTTAACAACGGGAAATATTACAAAACTAAATTTAGTGAAAAATGTTTTGAAGGTATTTTTGTAGGTTATAGTAGCCATAGTAAGGCATATAGGATTTTCAACAAGAAAACCCTGGTTGTAGAAGAAACTTTTAATGTTATATTTGATGAGACGAGTATGCTTCAAAGCAGCTCTTCTAGTGTCTTTGTTGAAGATGCAGATGCAAGGTTCAAGGAACTAAACTTAGAAGAAGTTGTAAAGGAAGATGTTCCAAAGTCTATTGAAGTAAATATTCCGTCTACATGTGAGGAAGATGAACCTAAAGAAGATGAAGATGTACCTGAAGTGCAGGAACCTCATGGTCATCTAAATCCTGGAATGATCAGACATTTAAGGGACCATCCTGCTGAGCAAATTATTGGAGATACCCATGTCGGTGTAAGAACAAGAAGAGGTACAGCTAATGAAGTTTTGCATTTAAGCTTTTTATCACAGGTTGAGCCAAAGAAATGCGATGAAGCAAAGAACGATGTTTCATGGATCATCACAATGCAAGAGGAACTCAATCAGTTTAAGAGATGCAAAGTGTGGAAGCTTGTACCCAAACCCAAAGGACAGAATGTCATCGGAACAAAATGGGTATTCAGAAACAAGCTGGACGAAGATGGTGTGATCATCAAGAACAAGGCCAGACTTGTTGCTCAAGGGTACATACAAGAAGCAGGGATTGACTTCGATCAAACATTTGCTCCCGTGGCAAGGCTCGAAGCGATTCCGTTGTTTCTAGCATATGCTGCTCACAAAGTATTTAAGGTCTATCAAATGGACGTGAAGTCAGCCTTCCTTAATGGTGATATAAAGGAAGAAGTATACGTAGAACAACCCCCAGGTTTCGTTGACTCCTCTTTTCCTGATTATGTCTATTTCTTACGAAAAGCTTTATATGGTCTCAAGCAAGCTCCCCGTGCTTGGTATGAGACTCTGTCTAGCTTCCTTCTTGAAAACAAATTCACAAGAGGAAAGATAGACAAGACATTATTTCTTAGGGAAGTAAAAGGCAAGATTTTGCTAGTGCAAATCTATGTCGACGACATCATCTTTGGATCTACCGATGATAACCTCTGCAAAAAGTTCTCTAACTTGATGCAAGGGAAATTTGAAATGAGCAGTATGGGAGAGATGAAGTATTTCTTAGGACTTCAGGTAAAGCAATCAGAGGATGGAATTTTCATCTCTCAGACGAAGTTTACCAAAGAGTTAATTAAGAAATTCGGAATGGAGAATGCAACCTCTATGAGGACTCCAATGGGTTCAGCTATGTCTCTAGACAAGGATGAGAAAGGGAAACCTTTTGATGAAACCAAGTTTAGAAGCATAATTGGATCCTTGCTCTACCTTACTGTGAGTAGACCGGATATAATGTTCTCAACATGTGTTTGTGCTAGATTTCAGGTGAACACTAAGAAATCTCACTACTCCGCTGCAAAGAGGATTTTGAGATACCTTAAAGGCACACCAAATCTTGGCTTATGGTACCCAAGAAGTAATGATTTTGAGCTAACAGGTTTTTCAGATGTTGATTTTGCAGGAAGCAAAGACGACAGGAAAAGTACTTCAGGAACGTGCCAATTCTTAGGGAAACGACTTATCTCCTGGAGTAGCAAGAAACAGAATTGTGTTGCTATTTCAACCGTTGAATCGGAGTATATCTCCGCAGGCAGTTGTTGTGCACAATTGCTGTGGATAAGAAACCAACTTGAAGACTACAATTTGAAGCTTAAGGAAATTCCTATGTACTGTGATTCATCAAGCGCTATTGCAATTGCCAATAATCCGGTGTCTCACAGCAGGATGAAGCATATTGAGATCCGTTACCAATTCATCCGGGAGCATGTGGAGCACAAGGACATTGATCTTAGCTATGTCCCGACGGATCGGCAAATTGCATACATTTTCACAAAGCCGCTCGATGAATCAAAGTTCAACTATTTCAAAATGGAGCTTGGCATGTTAAACAAAGAATCTTAGAAACAAGCTCAGAAAATCAGAAAATTCCTTCTCCCAGAAGACAGAAATTTGAATAGTCGAATTTTTCAGAAGATATCATCGAATTGCATTCGACTATAGCATTTAGTCGAATTCGGCGATTTCCATTAATCGAATTCGGCTAATCGAACCCCTTTAACCGAATCCGGCGAATCCTATTAATCGACTTCGACTAATCCCATTAGCCGAATGATGAATCTTCCGGAATTCAAATTTCCTTCTTATCATTTACTGGAATTCGAAGAGACACGATTCAAAATATCAGGTACGCGCTCTCTCTTCTAATTTCCAACTCTATATAAATGTTTCTTAAAAGAGAAATCCGAACGCATCGCACTCCCGAATTCGTCCGTCGCTTCACTTCCGACTCCGAACTTCGTTCGTGCGATTCCTCTGCCGATTCGTCTCCATCAATCGATTCTTCTCCACCACTCCGTTCGCAATATCTAAGAAGCAGTCGAGCAAGTTGCTCTCCGGCAGTGAGCTCGTAAGAACTGGGTTCGACAGTTCGATGGATGAATTCCGAAATGTCGTTTTGGCGCTTGAAGTTGCAGGATTTGGTTTTATTCTAGAGCATCCTTGCAAGGTTCTTGAGAAGGAAGTGTTGAAGTTCTTCAAGCATGCAGAGCTCAGGAAGCAAGGGTCAGTAATCAAGAGCAAAATCGGTGATCTCTCAGTCAAGGTTTCTCCCTCCAAATTGACTAAGCTTCTCAAACTTCCAGTGGTAACCGAATCAGATGTTCTCTCTTCCAAGGACTTCAAGAAGGCATTGTCGTTTTGTGGATTGCCTAAAGGAACTAAATCCATCTATAGGAAGCACATGAATGAGGAAGGGAAACTGCTCTCAGATATTATGGGAAAAGTTCTTTTGTGTAAAGTTGGCTCTCATGATTACATTTCAAATGATATGTTCAAATTGCTCGGTTCAGTAATCTGCAGAACAAGGGTTGATTGGCGCAGCGTGTTGTTTGACAGAATTTCAGCTAGTCTGAACACTCCTAACTTTGGAAGAATCCTCTCTTTATATCTCAATCGCTTAGACAAAGTCAGATTCAACATGAAGACAGGAACCCCTCTCCACCATTTCAAAAGAATAGATTCCTCCATGATTGAAAGATGGTCCAGGAAAGTTGGTGAGACCAAGGTGCTGACTCCCGTTGTTTCAAAAGCTAAAAAGATCCTTTGTGATGAGTGATAAGAAAATAAACGACGTAGGAGGCAAGCGCACCTATCACGTGTAGTATATATGATAAAAAAAATCTTATCAAGGTCGTATTTAGTCCTGGGTCCCGTCGAGTATTGTTACTTCGAGCTACGGCTATTGTTTTATCTGATATTAAAAAGATGATAAGTGCATTAATTTGAAAACAAAAATGATAACAATCGGGGGGCTTGGTGTGCGTTTAACAAAAACCAAGAAAAGCGATAGGAAAGACAAAAAAACTAAGTTATGAAAGCTATAAAGAAAGCGGTAAATCTAGGTTATGAAAGCGATAAAGAAAGCATGAAAGCTAGCTATGAAAACTTTAAAGAAAGCATGAAAAATCTAAGTTATGAAAGCATGAAAAGCTAATTATCAAAGCATTAAAACTAATTATGAAAGCATAAAAACTATTTATGAAAGCATAAAAACTATTTATGAAAGCATAAAAACTATTCTTATACACTCACACACACTTACAAAAATAAAAAAGGAAGAACATGACATGAAAAAAAAGGAAAAAGAAAAACATGAAGAACAAGAAGAACAAAAGAAGAACATGAAGAAAAATAAGATGAACAAGAGTAAAAACAGATTTTATTTAAACAAAAAGATTATTACATAACAAAAGAGATGACAAAGGGAAACAAGGGGAGAGAAAATAACAACACAAAAGGTGGAACACAAATCCTAAAAAGGATTAGAAAATGTGAACCTCCATAACTAAGGCCAACCCCTTCTATTTATAGGCAAAAAGTGGGGTGCCAATAACAAAAATAAAAAGCTTGGTGGGAAGCAGCTGACATTTGACTAGAGGTAGCCAAAATTGACTTGAATGCTTGCTGGAAGGAGAGCTGGAGGCTTCGGGCAGCAGGGCAGCAGGGCACGGGCAGGGCTGACGAGTTGAGCTGGCGGGCGCGGGCAGCAGGGCACGGGCAGCAGGGCGGCAGCGGGCAGTAAAATGGAGCGCGCCGGGTTTCGAACTCGCCACCTCAAGGAGGCTAGCCAAAGCCTTCTCCACTTGGCCAAGCGTATCCATCTGAAATATATAGGGGTATATTAATTATATTATGTTAGCATTATAATTAATTAAAAGCAAAAAGGGGGAATAAAGCGCAGCTAGAAATTTAATTCCAGTATATCCAATATAAAGCGCAGCTAGAAATTTAATTCCAATATATCCAATATAAAGCGCAGCTAGAAATTTAATTCCAATATATCCGCCAGCGCCAGGATTCGAACCCGGGCCAGCAGGGTGACAAGCCAAGACCAGAACCGGTGAGCCAAGCGGTTCCTTCAACATATATAGAGCAATAAATATACTTATTATAGTTACACAGATTTTTTTAATTTAATTTTCATTTAATTTACAAAATTATTTATATGATTATATTTAATATATATACTCTCTAATTATTTATTATATATATTAATATTATATATACACTTAGTATTGTTACATATATACATATATGTATTTATTACATAGATACATATATACTATTTATTATTACATATATACATATATACTATTTATTATTACATATATACATATATTTACAAACAAGATAAAACAAGCTATTATTTCAATAATTTACATATTGCATGTAAAAAAAATACCCAAATTAGGCTAGAAATTATATTAAAAATATGCAATATTTTCTATTCATCAATGAGTCTGAAAGGAGCTTCGACAGTAACTCTCCAGTCTCCTCTCCTGAAAAAGAAAGTGAAAAAGAACATGAACCCTACAAGGGGGAGTGTTCTAAGCTACCAGAATCAGGCAAACGAGACTCTCCTGTAGTTTCTCCAGCTCCATCTCCAAAGATTCCTACTCCTCACAGCTCTCCTTCCAAGGCAGATGACAATGTTGGTAGCAATGATGATAGTGATGGTAATGATGAAGGGGGAGATGACCCTGATGCTGATACAGTGAAGATAGATAAGTCAACTAAGGGCAAAAATTCTCTTCCAGAAGATGAAATCCCTGCTCAGATTGAGGGGGAGAATGTCCATTCTGATCATTCTCATTCTGCAGCAGACAAGCAAGATAAGACAGAGCTAACTCCGCCTCCTAAAAATATTACACTCATTATTGAAGATGAACATGAAGCAGGGCCTTCTGCCTCTTCATCCAAGAATAAGGGGAAATCAGTGCCACACCCCAAGATTCACAAAATTCAGATCACTGTTGAAGATAAGAGAAATGAAGGCTCCACCCCTCCTCCAGTTAAAAATGATGACACCCTCGATGCTCTTCAATTTTATCACTATATGAATGATGTAGATTCAAGTGATTTTCTGGTCGCTGAGGATGATTTTGGAATATCTTCTCGATTCCAAGCTCAACCTCCCTCTGCTGAAGACTCCATGATGATCAATCTGGAAGAACTGCTTGTAAAGCAGAAAAGATTCTTTGAATTTGCTCTCCGTCAGGTTTTTGAGAAGACCAGAGCCATAGAGAAGGGAATGGGCGATCCTTTACATTCAGTAGCTCACAGTTTAGACAAGGTCAAAGAAAAGCAAGATGAATATTTCTCGATGGGTGCTTCCACCCTAAAGCATGTAGTGGATGGATTACACTCGATTTGTGATAATACTACAAAACTTTCTGAAAATCAGCAATATATTTTTGAGGATGCAGTGAAGGGAAGATCGTCCATTCATAACTCTCTCCAAAGTGTAAAGAATGAAATTATCCAAACCCTAACTGAAGAAGTCAGAAAGGGGGAGGAAATATTGCATGAAAGGATTCAAACGCAAATTTTTGATTTGAATAGAGAGATAGAAGGAAGGATTCAAGAGTCATATATGAATGTTCAATCCCAGCTTTCAGAAATTTCAAGAGGCATTGATGTCAGGTTTCAAGATTTATATGGTTATCTGCATCAAAATCAAATATGGTTGCACAATGAATTGTCAAGAGGCTATGCCCATGGTTTCCATGGGCCAGGCCAATCTTCTGCGCAGCCAGCATTTCCGTCTGAAGAATTCTATCCGGACATTCAATTTGCTGCTCCTCAGGGTGACTATGAACCTCCTGAAGGATACATTTAGTCTAATGATGAGAATGAGACATCCAGAAAAAGGATAAGATCTGAAAATACTAAAGCAGGTGGAACTGGTTTCATGAGAGATGCCTTTAAAGCTGCAAATCCAAGGCAGGATGTTCAGAGGGATGAAGGTCCGAGAAATGATAGTTCTGGAGCCTCTCAACCTAGAAGATTTGATGGTGAAGTATGGAGCCCTGAATCTAGAAATATCATTCTTGATCATTTCATGCTAATTAGCTGGTCAAATGAACTGCCAGAAAAGTATTATGACAGAGAAGAAATTAACAAGTGGCATATCTCCATGCTAAAAAGGAGAATTTATTCCAGAAATCATAAAAAAGACTCAAATCCTCCTCCACGTCCTCCGAAGTATTTTCCGAAGCCAAGAGCTTACTTTGACAGACAATTGAAGAAGATTCAAAAGGGAAAGACGCGAGAGAAATGATGGATGCTTGATCGCTAGACTCTATTTCTCTTTTAAGAACATTTATATATTGTTGTCTAAATAATTTTTGGTGGACTTAAGTTTTTGTTTTTGATGCTTTTATATATCCACATAGCTCAGTTCTTTACTTGCTTACATTTATTATTCCCTGTACAATTCACCATAGTAGATAGGGTTCTGACTTCTTCAAATAGGGGGAGATTGTTGGGTATTGTGTCCACAATAGCCCTGATTTGAAGAAGTCCCCTTCAAACTAAGACGAATTGTAATTGTATTTGATTATGCACTTTAGCTGTGATGTGACAGGTTATTCCACTCTAAGTACAAACCAATGTCAGGTTTCAATGAGTCGTCAAAGACAGGCCTGTGCAATGTAATCCCTCATTGTATAGACCAAAGTGTTGGCTCATGTGAAATCTCTCTGTTGGGATGTACTTCATTTACAAAGTGCTAGAGAAGAAGGACTGGAGCTGATGATGGAATCATTTGAGAAAGAAAAATAACTTAAGTAAAATTCGATTATATCATTTAGAACATATAGTCGAACTCAACTATATGGTTTGAATGGATATAACCGAATTCGGCTAATCCTTGTCCGAAAGGTTTATTTTTCTAAGTAAAAGAATAGTCGAATTCGATTATTGTAATTCGGTGAATCTGTTTAGTCGAATCCTTAGAATTGCTGAATTCGACTATATGGTTTAACGGAATAAATTCGGTTAATGCCATTCGGTTAATCCATTTAGCCGAATCGGTCTGCAGGTATTTTCCGGTTCAATTCGACGGCGTATTTCTTAGGGCATCCCCCATGTACAGTACACGTGGAGCTAGATCCCTAATTCACGCTTATGACCGTTGGAAGAAGACTCTATAAATACCTAAGGATTATTTCCAAATAACCCTAATTGCTAATCGCGAATTGTGAAAAATCTCTCGCAAACTACGACTTACGGCCGACTATTCTTGCGCAAACATTTCGTCTCCGTCAAAGCCAGCGATTCGTGACTCGTCTTCAAAAGTTCAATCGTCAAGATCAAGTTCTACTGATTAGCTCTCATCTTCTACTGATCAAGTCGATTCAAGTTCTCAGATCTAGCATCAAATCGTCTTCAAGATTTCTTCATTCTTCATTTTAAAAGAACTGAAGTTTATTGATAAGAAGAAGAAATCTATCTCTCAAGATCTGAAGAAGAACTTCATCAGAAGTTTAAGAAGATTGTTTTTCAATTTACTGTGTTGTTGTAAGAACCATATTTTAAATCTTGTAGGAAGCTTGCTTCCGAGTTATTGTGTAGATCCCTGTTTGAGGATCGAGTTGTAGGAGCTTGTGTGCTCCGAGTTTATATGAGAAGTTTGTTCTCCGAGTTGTTGTAGGAGTATTCTTGCTCCGAGCTTGTAGGAGTTGTGAACTCCGAGTAATAGGATATTGATTGATCCGAGTTTGGTGAAGTAGCCGAATCTAGCCTTGGAGTGCTAGATAGGCGAGGCGGGAAAGTGGACTACCCACATCAGGGAACCACTATAAATTCTCTGTGTTGTGCTGTGTTTACTTTTCTGTGTGCTTTTACTTCCAATATTTTTATTCCGCAAAAAGCCGCAGAATCTACCTATTCACCCCCCCCCCCCCTCTAGGTGATTTAGGTTGTGACTAGATACTTTCAGTTAGAACAAGAATATTCATGGAGGCTATGGATCCTAGGATGTTTCAAGTAATTCAAGATGGACCATATGCCCCCAAGACCATGTCCAAGACAATGACTGAAGATGAGATCATCCTATTTGACTTAGTCAAGAAAGCCAGAGACAGTACAGCTGATGCAGTTGATACTCCTATACTCCTGAAACTGATCCACTGTACAACAACTAAGGAGATGTGGAACTCTCTAACAGACCTCATGGAAGGATCATCAGAAGTTAGAAGAACTGCAGCTGAGGGGAAGATCAAAACCCTGAGTGATAGTGACTCAAGCAATTCAGTTTGGACTAACTGTCCTATCTGTATATAGAGGAGGAAGATCAGTTTGGACTTACTGTCCTATCTGAATATGAGGAAGAAATTCAGAATGAGATAACACCAGAACAGGTAAGCATAAGGGCTTCATTATCAAATACTGATTCAGAATCTGAGATAAGTCTCTCAGAAAATTATGAGGATCTTCTTGAAGAACTCAGAAGGAGCAAGGAGCTCTGCAGGAAGCAAGCTGATGAGATCTCAATTCTTCAAGCCAGAAACTCCGATCTCTTGGAAAAGGCTGATATGTTGACTATAGAGAACGCAGATTTTTGCCAGCTCAAAAGAGATTATAATGCGTGCTCCAACATGGATCTAATAACCAAGTTTGGGAAAATCATGAAATCTCTGGTTGACAGCAGAGAACTATGCTACTCTCTAACCAAAGAAGTTGTTCTTCTAAAGAAGGATAGGGATCTGGCAGGACCGCCAAAATCCACGGTTAATCAGGCCAATGGAATGAAGAACAAATCCCCCACAAAAGGAAGGACAGGAGCCAAATCTTTTAAACCTGAGATGACTCCTCCACTAGTTAATAGCGGGAGCTTCACTCAAGGAAGGAAGCAAAGATGCTTCAGAGAAAATAGTTCAGACCCACTCTGTGAGACAAAGACTAACCTGAGGAAGGTCACTTCACCCTTCAATAAGGGTATGGGGGGACCGTTTCCTGGGTATCATATGGATGGGACTTCCACAAGGGGGAGAAAGATGTTACCTACCACCTCCAAAGTATATCATGAAAGAAGGATCACAAGGGAACAGGAGCTCAGTAGATCAAGGAGAATGAAGGAACCCTTTCAAAGGAATGACTTCAACAGAAGAAGTGAGAATGGTAAGAATCACATCTCTGATCAATATAATTCTGTCTCCTACAGGTACTCCTCCAACGGCCCACAGAAGAATCATACATCAACCAACAACAAGTGGATAAGGTACAACAATTTTCACTGTTGGTGTTGTGGCAAGACGGGCCACTTTGCAATTGATTGTTGGTACAATCCAACTGCTCCAAGGGTAACAAATGCTAAACTTGCAAACAATGTATTTCACAATCACTATGCATATCCTAGGGCATTTATATCCAGTATGCCTATCAAAGCTAACAATTTCCTAGGACCCAAATTCACTTGGGTTCCTAAGGACGTGTAATCTTATTTGCAGGAAGTCCAAGTGCCCACCAGAAGCAAATCTGGGCCTTGGACAAGGAGGTTGTTCTGACCCATAGGCAGAATAGCAAAGTCTATTTACTAACAAAACTGATGCATGTATCTTACTAAAAGAGGGCTAAAAGCTGCATAGGGATGGTGTCAAAGGAAAACTCCCAAGCAGGGCGAAAGAATGCCCTAGGCAGACATGTAAGGAAGAATTAACTCGTCGATATAAGAACCTATTTTGACGACAAGGATTCAAGCCGGGAGGATGCGTATTCAAGGATCATTTCGACAACAATAACTGCATCGACATAATTCAATCGAGCTATTTATATCGGGATTAGATGGGTCCATCAGAGCCGTCTGATCATTTTTTAAGGTATGCGTGTAACGATCCAGGCCCGCCAACACGGGACCCAGCTGGACCGCCAGCACCCTCCCGGCCCAGGCCCGCCAACACGGGACCCAGCTGGCACCGGAAGGGTTCAACCTAACCAGGTGCCAGTTGGGTCCCGTGTTGGCGGGCCTGGGCCGGGAGGGTGCTGGCGGTCCAGCTGGGTCCCGTGTTGGCGGGCCTGGATCGTTACAAAAAGTGCAATCCTGGATGAGAAGTGAAAGTACTCCATAGTTAAGCGTGCTCGGGCTGGAGCAATTCTGGGATGGGTGACCTACTGGGAAGTCCACGCGTTGCCGCTTAACTGGCTCAATTCTCATCAAAGGGGGACTGCGGTCTCCAACAACCCACTGTGCCCTGTGGTGGGACAGAGAGGGGTTGGGGTGCATGGTCTGCAGACCATCTGGTTAGGCTGAACCCTTCCGGTGCCAGCTGGGTCTCGTGTTGGCGGGCCTGGGCCGGGAGGGTGCCGGCGGTCCAGCTGGGTCCCGTGTTGGCGGGCCTGGATCGTTACAAAAAGTGCAATCCAGGGCACAGCGGGTTGTTGGAGACCGCAGTCCCCCTTTGATGAGAATTGAGCCAGTTAAGCGCCAGCGCGTGGACTTCCCAGTAGGTCACCCATCCCAGAATTGCTCCAGCCCGAGCACGCTTAACTATAGAGTACTTTCACTTCTCATCACCAATTGACCTACTGGGAAGTCCACGCGCTGCCGCTTAACTGGCTCAATTCTCATCAAAGGGGGACTGCGGTCTCCAAAAACCCGATGTGCCCTGTGGTGGGACAGAGAGGGGTTGGGGTGCATGGTCTGCAGACCATCTGGTTAGGCTGAACCCTTCCGGTGCCAGTTGGGTCCCGTGTTGGCGGGCCTGGGCCGGGAGGGTGCCGGCGGTCCAGCTGGGTCCCGTGTTGGCGGGCCTGGATCGTTACAAAAAATAATTTGGACCTCCAAAAGTCTTCCAAATGTTCTAATAACATTTCCAGGGAATAATAATATTTATATCATATTGATGACAAAAAATGAGTTATCCCCTAAGTATTAATCTCTCCTAAAACCCAAAACCTAGATATTTACAAATCTACCCAAGGATTTATTCACTAAGGTATACAACCCCAAACCCCTTCAATTTCACAGGGGAGGCTTCTCTGGTCACCATGACCAACTCCCCAAAATTTTGGGTCGGACCAAGGAAGTTTGGTCCCTCTCCCTTCATTGACCGCTATATGCACACCATAGGGCTCTACCCTAATCCCTAGGGCAAATCAGCCCCCAAGCACTCAAAATTCTCCATAGAGGCTTACCATACTGCTACTAACCTCTTCAAGAATTTGGTCAGAGACTCACCACTTTTGGGTGTGATTTGACCATGGAAAAAAAACCAACTAACCCCTAACCCTAATTTCCCCCTTGAGGAACAAATTTTTGGCCAATTAATTACCTGGTCAAATGAACCCCAAATGGGTTGAAATTTTAGCCAGAGACTTACCATGACCCTAATAACACCCCACCAAAATTTGGTGGAGATTGGAGGTCATTTGACCCTCCAAATAATATCCTCGTTGATTATTAAATTTTTTCTAAAACTTTAGGAAAATGATTTCCAAAAATTCACATTTTTGGATATGTTATTATCATTGGCATGACTCACTCCTAGTCCAAATTTCAAGTCATTTGGACTAGTGGTTTAGTGTGGAAACCCATCCAAAGTTCAGTCAAACTTTTCACAAAAATGGGTGCTGAGGTTAAACCACTCAACCAAATTGGGTGAAATTAATTTTAAATTAAACTAGAGATTAATGGCTACAACTTTCATGTAGAAGAGTTTTACAACAGTTGCCATCCTATATTTTTAAAATTTAAATCCAAGAACAACGACAATAGTAAACAATTAAATATATATAAATATATTATTTACGGGAGATTGGAGGCATCCGTGTTTCTTCTTCCTCAGGCGGACGATTCCGATTTCTTCCTCCTGTAGCAACTACAATCGACTGTCGCCGTCCTCCATGCCATCTCCCCGGCCAACCACCACCGCCACCACCTCCGTCGAGGTGGTGGCCACCGTCTGGCGGCGGCACGGCCGCCGGAAAATGGGTTTCCGGCGAACCTGATAGGGCGAAATTGGCGGAAATCTGGGGGAATTTTTCTCCCGTTCGGGCTCAATTCGAGTCCGTTTTCTCTAATTTTTTTGATCCTAGATCTAAGCACAAGCATAAGAGAAGAGGATCGGACCTCATTTGGTGTGATTCGTGGCTCCGTTTGCCGACCGCCATTGTTCCTCCTTGGAGCTTTGGGTGCCATGGAATTCTCCTCCTCTGAGCACTGAAAGGGTCGGGGAATGGGGGTTTCAACTCTTTGAGAGCTTCTGAAGCTAATGGGAGGGTTGGTTTTGTGTGTGGGGGCTTTAATCACCATGGCCATTAATGGCCTCTTCCTCTTCTAACCCCCCCCCCCCCCCCCCCCCTTTCACCTCCCCTAGGCCAATAACTCCCTGGGAAACTCCAGAATTACTCCCCAAAGGTCAGGGGATAAGAATCTGGGGCTGAAATGAGGAGATGAAGGGGTGATCTCCATTAATGGCCATGAACACCACCTTCTCTCTCTTCCAAAATTGAATTTTTCTCTCTCCTACTCATCAAGGCCGATTTTCCTCTCTCAACTAAGTTAATTACCAGTCAATTACGCAAGTCAATCAGTCAATTTGGGCCTAGCCCAAACGGATTGGGCTAGGTCCAAGTGATTTGCCCTAATTTGGGTAGTTTGACTTTTTGGTCAAATTGGGCCCTAGGGTTGACCCAGTTGTAACACCCCAAATCTGGTAGTTCCGCGAAGTAGGCGGAGTGGTAGTGCGACACGTGAAGCAGGCTAGAATTTTCCCTGTCTGCTCTTAGCGCACGATCAGTGGCCTCATCGCGCACGACCAGTGATCGTGTGCCAGCGATCGTGCGTTAATTCAGAAGAGAATCGAGTTCTGTCTCGGACAGTGCGCATGACCATTTCCCTCTTCGCGCACGACCAGTGATCGTGCGCCAGCGATCATGCGCTTATTCGCAAGAATTCAGAGTTCTGTCCCGGATAGTGCGCACGACCATTTCCCTCGTCGCGCACGACCACTGACCGCGTGCCTGTGATCGTGCGCCCTGTTTATTCTGTTCCGCGATTTTGAGCGAAGAAGAAGATCCGACCGATCAAATTTCTTGGAATTCGATCCAACGGCTGGGATTTATTGCTGGGGGGTCTTAGGGATTTGGAGAGGGATTAAACCCTCATTATTTCATAGTGTTCCTCTCTCCTAGGCTAGAGGAAGAAGAAGGGGGCAAGGAAGAAGAAGAGGAGATTTCGCCATTGACGGAGCTCCGGAGCTCCGTTTCGCGAGCCGTTTCCAGATCCGGAGAGTGCAGCCCGGTGCGGTTCTTTCCCTCCGCGTAGAATCTCGGATCCATGGCGAAGAGGAACACGTCTAGGGTAACGATTCTTCCTCCCGAACTTTGGACTTGTATTTGTCCATTCATTCCTCTTTCTTTGCTTGCATGAGGCATCTCTTTCACCAAATGGGTGAAGTGTAGGATTTCCTCAAGTTCTTCGGAACTCCGGGTAGATTGTGTCCGTCCCCGGCATATTGCATGTAGAAAATCCGGTAGTCGTGCGGATTTAGGCATTTTGTGTGAAGCCTATTCGTGGCCGTGAGCCCGAATCGGTGATGCTTGATTTGCGACGTTGCATTTAGGTTAGGCCTAGAATGCGTGCCGGAGAATGACTCTGTGAACTCACCTATAGTATTGCGGGAGTTAAGTGTAGGCGTCTTGTGAAGATCCCTACGAAAGCCCCATGCTTTGAGTTTTGGATGAAGGCAAACCTTCACCACGATATTGATGCGGAGCGTATGTACCTCCCTTGTTGAGAATTCGTGAAGCCTAGATCCTTGTAAAGGGGTTAGGTGCGTAGCGTATATTTAGTGTAGCACTTGAAAGTGCTAAACCCTTACGGGCCGAGGTGAAGCCGTACCCGCGTCGTGCGATAGATCGCGACGATTAGAGCACGGGCAAAGCTAAACCGAACCCGTTTCCATGCAGATCGGCGAGAGGTCCCTTCCTCATGAAAGCCGTGTGATCATGGGAGAGGTCGTGGAAGGTGTCATACCTAGACCGACCAAAAGCTCTTGTTTCCCACCTAAGGTTGTGACCCTTAGGGTGGAGTGTTGTGGATTTGATATTATGTTTAGCCTCATGCGATTGCTTAGGTGGTTGTGGGGAACCTTCGGGTGAACCCAACCAACATCATGTGCATACCTAGGTTCCCTTCTTTTGATGCTCAACCTAGAAGATTGATTGTGCTTGAAACCTCACCTTGTGTAGTTGCACCTTCTTTATATTAGCACTTGCTAGTGTAGCTTGCTTGCAGGGTAGAAGCTCCGCCACCCCGGGAAAGGGGTGGGGTCGTTATAATTGGGTCAGCTGTGCTGACCGTTACTCTGTTTGCCACCGCTTGGTGGAATGTTCTTATGCAGGTGCAGGTGAGCCTAGCGGGAAATAGCGGGCGTTAGTCCTTTTGCTGAGTTGGCCCTTGAAGGCCAGCCTTTTTCCTGTTTTCTCATGTATTGCCGGCCTGCGTGCCGATGTATGCTTTTTGGGGTTTTGTACATTGATTTGATGTAAGGCCCTAAGGCCGTAACTCTTATTTCTGGACTCATTCCTATGATAGTGGACATGTCTATTCGAATGGTTTAATTAATGCTTCTGCTTACGTTTTTGTACTCTCGTTTTGTTATTACTTTTCTGGTTATCACCTTTTAACTCCTAGCTAGTGTGGTTTGTATGGCGTGGGGTCCCGGCCGGACCTGCTGTTATACTTTTCGTACTGGCAGGGTGTTACAATTTGGTATCGGACTTAAGGCGTCGATCCGTAGTTTAGCGAATTCGGGACGAATTCCTTTTAAGGGGTGGTGCGCACGGGCTGTGCATTCACCTAAAACGACAAAACTAATAAGAATGTCCACTTAGGAATGAAAAAACATACTTGTTTGCGGAACCTGAGCGTTCCATGATTGATGTTTGATATGTTTAGGGTCACTAAATTGTGCCTTGCATGATTATAGGTGACTAGAAGTGCTGCGGGGCGGTCTCAACCCCGTAACACCGCTGAAAGTAGTGGGTCGGCTGAGGTGCCAGCGACCACTCCTTCGGCTGAAATGATCAAAATGGTCGCAAAAGCAGTCTTCGCGATGATCAATGCTCAACCGCAAAGGCTTGCACAGCCTGCTACGCCTACTACAGATGCGGCCCCGGTAATTGAACCTGCAGTGGAACCTGCGGTAGCACCGAGGGTTGATGCCCCTGTGCCAGTAGCTGCAGTGGAACCGACGTTAGCACCGAGGGTGGAGCGTCAAGTTGCACAAGTAGTGGCGGGGCGAGCGCGTGACCAACAATTAAAGCACTTCTTGAGCTTTAATCCTCCTACCTTCTCGGGATCTGAGTCCCCAACGGTGGCAGAAGACTGGTTGTCAAGAGTTAGAAGAACTCTGAGGGCGACGGCGACGGACGAAGCCATGATGGTCACCTTAGCCACTTTCCTTCTTGACGGAGAGGCTGTGCTGTGGTGGGAAGAGCAGGAACTGCACAAGTTCGGCGATAGAGACATTACTGAAATAACAATGGCTGAGTTTTCAAAGTCGTTCCTCTAGCGGTTTATCCCCTCTGCCCAACGCATTGCGTTACAAAACCAGTTCCTGAGGTTAACTCAAGGTGATCGCTCCGTTGACGATTACTTACATGAGTTTACCAGACTGAGTCGCTATGCGGGGGCATTGGTGGAGGATGAGGAGACAAAGACGAATAAATTCTATGAAGGGCTTCGGGACGAGTTGAGGCTGCTCCTTGCAGGCCCTATGACGTTTGGCTTCCAAGTGATGGTGCAAACCGCCAGATCTTTGGAGTTGGACATGAAGAGGGTACAAGCAAAGAGTGTTGTAAAGAAACCCGAGTTTCATGCGCCGGCCTCTCAGTCCAAGCCGGACTTCAGAAGGAACAAGCAGAAGTTCAAACAGGCGGAACCAGCTTCTTCGAATGTTTCGGGAGCCACGACCGCGCGGACTCCTATTACGTGTTTCACCTGCGGGAAGGTGGGACACAAAGCTGCGGTGTGTCGAAGTGGTCCCCCAAAGGCGGCAAATCGAGCGGTGGATTATGCTCGGGCTGCGGAAAAGGGCAAAGCGGCAGAGTCTTCGGCCTCCCAACACATTCCGACTCAGCCGAGAGTCTATTCGCTTGGCCAACAAGAAGCTATACGACAAACCGATGTCGTCACAGGTACGAATTAGAAGTTAGCTTTTACAGCTATGTATATGATTCTTACTGTTGTACGACTATATGTGTTATTTGTGTACAATTAGGTTTCGTCCTAATTTTCAACTATCCGGCGAGAGCTCTATTCGATACGGGTGCATCGCACTCTTTTCTGTCCGAGGACTTCGTGGTGCGAATCGGAGTGCCGTCTAGCTTTGTAGAGGATAGATTGGAAGTAGTGCTACCCAATGGATCTCGAATGAGTGCGGATAGGAAGAGCCGTGTGAAGGTGCGGATCGGAAGTCAAGATTTCAACTTGGAAGAGTCGTTACTACCGTTAGCTGAATTCGATGTGATCTTCGGCTTGGACTGGCTCTCGGAGCAGCGAGCATGCATAGATTGCAATGCAAAGGAGATCACTCTGGGAACGAACACCGACGATGAAACCACATTCGCCGGTATGCGAGGAGCGAGCAAGACGCTGATGTCTGCTCTCCAAGTGGTTAAGGCGGTGAGAAAAGGCGCCGAGTTGTTCTTCACCTTGTTGGAGGCTTCGGAGCCAAAGCCCAGGTTGTGTGATGTCCCAGTTGTAGCGGAATACGCCGACGTGTTTCCTAACGAACTCCCTGGGGCTCCGCCTCATCGGGAGATTGATTTCTGTATCGAGTTGGTGCCAGGTGCCAAACCTGTGGCCCGCTCACCATACCGAATAGCGCCAAAGGAATTGGCAGAGTTGAAGGTCCAATTGCAAGAGCTGCTAGAGCAAGGCTACGTACGTCCAAGTTCTTCGCCTTGGAGTGCACCGGTCCTCTTTGTGAAAAAGAAGGATGGGAGCTTGCGTCTATGTATTGATTATAGAGAGCTAAACAAGTTGACCGAGAAAAACCGATATCCGATTCCTAGAATCGATGATCTATTCGAGCAACTGATGGGGTCGACGGTTTACTCCAAGCTAGACCTAAGGTCCGGCTACTATCAACTGCGAATAAGGGAATGTGACATTTCAAAGACAGCGTTCAGTACCCGCTTTGGGCACTATGAGTTCACGGTAATGCCGTTCGGTCTATCCAACGCACCGTCGGTATTCATGGAATTGATGAATAGAACATTCCGAGAGTATTTAGATCAATTTGTGATCGTCTTCATCGACGACATTTTGGTATACTCTCAGTCGGAAGAGGAGCATGCAGGGCATCTGCACGCAGTCCTGAGCACCTTGAGGAGGAGTCAGCTATATGCCAAGTTCTCCAAGTGCGAGTTTTGGCTACCGTCAGTGGCATTCCTTGGTCATGTTGTTAGTGGCGAAGGAATTGCAGTTGATCCGTCGAAGATAGAAGCGATCCAAGCGTGGCCTTTGTTGAAAAACGTAGCGGAAGTCCGAAGTTTCTTAGGACTTGCCGGCTATTATAGGCGCTTTGTGGAAAACTTCTCAAGGATCGCACTTCCTCTCACAAAACTGACTAGGAAGGATCATAAGTTCGTTTGGTCGCCCGAGTGCGCACGAGCTTTTGAAGAGCTAAAGAGCCGTCTGACCACGGCGCCCATTCTATGCTCGCCACAAGGTACATAAGGCTACGAAATATATAGCGACGCCTCAGGAAGTGGTTTGGGTTGTGTCCTAGTGCAGTTTGGGAAGGTAATTGCCTACGGCTCCCGGCAACTGAAGGTTCACGAGAGGAATTACCCGGTCCATGATTTGGAGCTAGCGGCCGTGGTTTTTGCCCTCAAACTTTGGAGGCACTATCTATATGGCGTGAAGATCGATATCTTTACCGACCATAAGAGCCTCAAGTACTTTCTAGATCAAAGGGAGTTGAACATGCGCCAAAGGAGGTGGATGGAGTTCCTTGGGGACTACACCTTCGATATCAAATATACTCCCGGTAAAGGAAACGTAGTTGCAGACGCGTTGAGTCGTCGGGCTCCCGCACAAGCAAATTGGATTTTGATGCACGATGAGCGTCTAATCCGTGAGCTAGAAGAAATGGAGATCATATGCATTGATAGGAGAACGTCTACTTCAGCATGCTTGAACTGGACGGAAGTTCACTACGACCTTGCCGACCGAGTTCGACAAGCATTGGAGTTGGACGAGAGCTTGAAACGATACAAAGCGGAAACCGTTGAAGGGTTAAACGCTGATTTCTCCTTCGAAGACGACCTTATGTGGAAGCAGGAAAGGTTATGCATCCCAAACGTTGGTACTCTACGGGCGGAGTTGATGTACGAGGCTCATCATACCAAGTACTCGATCCACCCGGGGAGCACTAAAATGTTTATGGATATGAAGAAACTGTTCTGGTGGCCGGGCATGAAGAAAGACATTGCCCTTTACGTGGCCAAGTGTCATACTTGCGCATTGGTGAAAGCGGAATGTCAACGTCCCGGTGGGTTTCTGAAGTCTTTGCCGATTCCGGAATGGAAGTTTGATGATATTTCGATGGATTTCGTGCACGGATTGCCGAGATCGCAACATGGAAACGACGCCATATGGGTGATCGTGGACCGTTTGACAAAGGTATCACACTTCATTCCGAACCGGAAGGATGATTCCGTAGAGAAGCTAGCAAAGCTCTATGTGGATAGTATCGTGAGACTGCACGGTGTCCCTCGTAGCATCGTCAGCGATCATGACGGGCGTTTCACATCGAAAGATTGGAGGCTTATCTATGAACTGTTGGGCACAAAATTGAAGTTCAGCACGGCCTTCCACCCGCAAACGGATGGACAGACCGAGAAAACCAACAGGACTATGGAGGATATGCTCCGAATGTGCGCTCTAGACTTTGGAAAGAGGTGGGAGGATCACCTCTATATGATCGAATTCGCCTACAATAATAGCTACCAAGCCAGCATAAAGATGGCTCCTTTCGAGGCCCTCTATGGTAAGAAGTGTCGTACGCCGTTGTCTTGGGCGGAAACGGGCGATACTAAGCTATTGAAGCGAAAGGATGTTGAAGAAGCAACTTCGACGATCCGGTCTATACGCGAAAGGCTATTGGTTGCCCAGGATAGGCAAGCAAAGTATTTCAACGCCAAGCATAGGAACTTAGAGTTTGCCGTCGGTGACCGGGTTTACTTGAAGATCAAACCGTTCAAAGGGGTATCAAGGATTCGACGCTTGAAAAAGCTCAGTCCGAGGTACTTAGGACCGTTCGAGATCGTGGAGCGTGTTGGTGATGCGGCTTATCGGCTTGCACTATCTGCAGAGCTGAGCGGTCTGCACGACGTGTTCCACATTTCTGTGTTGAGGAAGGCAGTGCAAGAGCCTACTCATATCGTTGCGGTCGGCAAAGTTCCGGTTGATAGTGGGTTGTCGACGAAATTCAAGCCTTTACGCATCGAAGATACCGAAGTAAAGCAGCTGCGGAACAAGTCCATTCGGATGGTAAAAGTCCGGTGGGATAACTGCGGCCGAGAGGAGCTCTCTTTGGAGAGAGAGCAAACGATGCTTGCGGAGTATCCCGAGCTATTTCCCTCAGGTAAAGTATAACTGTAATTTATGCTATTACTGTTTCCTGGATTTCGGGACGAAATTCTTTTAAGGAGGGTGGAGTTGTAACACCCCAAATCTGGTAGTTCCGCGAAGTAGGCGGAGTGGTAGTGCGGCACGTGAAGCAGGCTAGAATTTTCCCTGTCTGCTCTTAGCGCACGATCAGTGGCCTCATCGCGCACGACCAGTGATCGTGTGCCAGCGATCGTGCGTTAATTCAGAAGAGAATCGAGTTCTGTCTCGGACAGTGCGCACGACCATTTCCCTCTTCCCGCACGACCAGTGATCGTGCGCCAGCGATCGTGCGCTTATTCGCAAGAATTCAGAGTTCTGTCCCGGATAGTGTGCACGACCATTTCCCTCGTCGCGCACGACCACTGACCGTGCGCCTGTGATCGTGCGCCCTGTTTATTCTGTTCCGCGATTTTGAGCGAAGAAGAAGATCCGACCGATCAAATTTCTTGGAATTCGATCCAACGGCTGGGATTTATTGCTGGGGGGCCTTAGGGCTTTGGAGAGGGATTAAACCCTCATTATTTCATAGTGTTCCTCTCTCCTAGGCTAGAGGAAGAAGAAGGGGGCAAGGAAGAAGAAGAGGAGATTTCGCCATTGACGGAGCTCCGGAGCTCCGTTTCGCGAGCCGTTTCCAGATCCGGAGAGTGCAGCCCGGTGCGGTTCTTTCCCTCAGCGTAGAATCTCGGATCCATGGCGAAGAGGAACACGTCTAGGGTAACGATTCTTCCTCCCAAACTTTGGACTTGTATTTGTCCATTCATTCCTCTTTCTTTGCTTGCATGAGGCATCTCTTTCACCAAATGGGTGAAGTGTAGGATTTCCTCAAGTTCTTCGGAACTCCGGGTAGATTGTGTCCGTCCCCGGCATATTGCATGTAGAAAATCCGGTAGTCGTGCGGATTTAGGCATTTTGTGTGAAGCCTATTCGTGGCCGTGAGCCCGAATCGGTGATGCTTGATTTGCGACGTTGCATTTAGGTTAGGCCTAGAATGCGTGCCGGAGAATGACTCCGTGAACTCACCTATAGTATTGCGGGAGTTAAGTGTAGGCGTCTTGTGAAGATCCCTACGAAAGCCCCATGCTTTGAGTTTTGGATGAAGGCAAACCTTCACCACGATATTGATGCGGAGCGTATGTACCTCCCTTGTTGAGAATTCGTGAAGCCTAGATCCTTGTAAAGGGGTTAGGTGCGTAGCGTATATTTAGTGTAGCACTTGAAAGTGCTAAACCCTTACGGGCCGAGGTGAAGCCGTACCCGCGTCGTGCGATAGATCACGACGATTAGAGCACGGGCAAAGCTAAACCGAACCCGTTTCCATGCAGATCGGCGAGAGGTCCCTTCCTCATGAAAGCCGTGTGATCATGGGAGAGGTCGTGGAAGGTGTCATACCTAGACCGACCAAAAGCTCTTGTTTCCCACCTAAGGTTGTGACCCTTAGGGTGGAGTGTTGTGGATTTGATATTATGTTTAGCCTCATGCGATTGCTTAGGTGGTTGTGGGGAACCTTCGGGTGAACCCAACCAACATCATGTGCATACCTAGGTTCCCTTCTTTTGATGCTCAACCTAGAAGATTGATTGTGCTTGAAACCTCACCTTGTGTAGTTGCACCTTCTTTATATTAGCACTTGCTAGTGTAGCTTGCTTGCAGGGTAGAAGCTCCGCCACCCCGGGAAAGGGGTGGGGTCGTTATAATTTGGTCAGCTGTGCTGACCGTTACTCTGTTTGCCACCGCTTGGTGGAATGTTCTTATGCAGGTGCAGGTGAGCCTAGCGGGAAATAGCGGGCGTTAGTCCTTTTGCTGAGTTGGCCCTTGAAGGCCAGCCTTTTTCCTGTTTTCTCATGTATTGCCGGCCTGCGTGCCGATGTATGCTTTTTGGGGTTTTGTACATTGATTTGATGTAAGGCCCTAAGGCCGTAACTCTTATTTCTGGACTCATTCCTATGATAGTGGACATGTCTATTCGAATGGTTTAATTAATGCTTCCGCTTACGTTTTTGTACTCTCGTTTTGTTATTACTTTTCTGGTTATCACCTTTTAACTCCTAGCTAGTGTGGTTTGTATGGCGTGGGGTCCCGGCCGGACCTGCTGTTATACTTTTCGTACTGGCAGGGTGTTACACCAGTCATGGGGCTTTTTGGTCTACTAGGCCTCCTATGATTTTTTAGGCCTTGAAGTGAAGTCAAGTCCACATGGTGATGGTCAGTTAGGTCAATTAATGGGGAAATGACTCTTTTGACCTAATTAGGGTTAGGGTTGACTTTGGTCAACTAGAACTGTTTGACTGGCCCCAATGGCTTCTGAATGTCCCCTGGGCTCCTAAATGGTCTAGGGATGTTGTGGTGGGGTCACTGGGTCAAGTTAAGGCCCCTAGGTCAAACCCTAGGTAGGGTATCTGCAATTTACTATTTGCAGACCAAGGCGCTTTCAACCTTAATTTTGCCTAAGTTAAAGGGATTTCTACACTACCAGGGCCTAGATGTCTGGGGGATGTTACAATGCGCCTCTTCACCTACCGACACTATAAATAGAATGAATGCTCGAAAATAAAAATTACGCTATCATTTTCCCTAAGCCGTTTCGTCGACAAACCCTCGCCTCCTTTGTCGTGATGCCTTCTCTTTCACTCCGAATCAATGGCTCCCATGAAAGAAGAAGTGATCTCAGGTTGTGAACTTCAACGAGGAGGTTTCAATGCCTGCTACGACGAAATAAGATTAGTAATAGGATTGCTGGAGGCATCGGGACTAGAATATGTCCTATGTGAACCCCCGGTTCTTCTCCACCGAGAATTAGGCGGGTTTTTTGCCGAAGCAAAACTCGACCACACTAAATCAAGGATAAAGTCCACAGTGGGAGGCAAGAAGATGAATATATCTGCGAAAAGCGTTGGAAAAGCACTGAATCTCCCAGAAATCCTAGGGGAGGAAGAAGAAGAGCTGACTTCTGAAGATGTGTCTGCAAGCTACACATGGTGTGGCCACAAAGGGAAGACCTACGGGTCTATTAAGAGAGCTGAATTCAATCAAAAGGGAAAGCTGCTGGCCCACATTGTCGGCAAAGTTTTATTGTGCAAGCCTGGGTCCCATGACCGAATCTCCAAAGATATGTTCGTTGTCATGGCCCGGGTAATCCACTCCAAGAAGACCAACTGGAGTGAGTTCATCTTCCAGAGATTGAAAAACACCCTGTAGTCCCCCTCCTACGGAAGAATATTATCCCTCTACCTGCTAAACACCCAGGGGGAATTACTAAATAAGAAAATGGGAGTGTCTCTACACTACTCCAAGCGATTGGATGCAAAAATGCTAGATCGATGGGATAGGTCTATCCCCAAACCATCATCTAATGTCCTGCCTGCTCCAAAGAAACAAGCAGCACCAATAGATCCCTCAGAAAAGGAAGATTCATCCAGCAGTTCTGATGACATACCACCACCCCACAAATCCCTGGTACAACTGAGGGTGAGACTTCCACCGAAAGGGATGTTCCAGGGTCAGTACCAGAACCTGCTCCCACAGAGGTTATTGAAGAAGGTGGAAACCCCAACTTGGGGAATATTCCTGCTGAGTGGGAGTGCCAACTAGGGAGCTCAGCCCAAGATGCAGAAATGATTTATGGGGAGCTCCCGGCAGGAGGCTCAGCCCAAGATGATGAAGTGATTCATGAGGAGCTCAGCTGGAGGCTCACATCAAGAGGACGCCCAAGTTGAGGGGGAGACCCATCTTGGGTGCTCTGCCCTAGAAGATCAAGGAAATGGGCCTTCTATCCCAGATGATAGAAGCGTTATGCTCTCAGACTGCCGAGAGTTAATGGTAGCAAGCAAGATTGTGCTCACAGCTCCGAGTGAGACAGTGCCAGAAGTTTCCAAGGGGAAAGCCAAGGCTACAGCGCATATTAGTGAAGAATCATCTGAAAATGTCAGTGAAGCAGCTCCCCAGGGAGGAGGAGATCAAGAAGAACAAACTGCAGAGCCATCTTCGACTCAGGCAGGATCTATCTTCCACATTATATCAGGTCTACTGTCTACTCAGCGAAAACATCTAGAACAATTCATAGTAGAGACTGTGGACAGTCTAAGGAAAGAGATGAAGGGGGAAATTCAGAAAGTAAAGAGCGACATACACAACCTCAACACCCGGTGCGCTCACTTCTACACACTGGCATCTCCAGCCATAGAGAAGATGAGCGAGGAAGTAAACAAAGTGGGACATCAGACCCACAAAATCCTGAAAAAGCAAGGCACATTCTTGATGCGCGATTTCAGCAACGTTAATTAGTAAGCACGAAATGCGATACGACGGCAGTGCACCGGTCGCTCAAGTAATAAAATAGGGAGGAACTCCCCGAATGTCGATCTCAAAGGAATGCAGGTTCTGGTGAACAAAACGTGTGGTGATTCGATTGTTACACGAGTGAATAATGTGAAACAGGGGATTTGTGATTGGATTCCTATGCTATTGCGGAAATAAGAGAAATGCGGGTCGAAAAGCACTGCTTCGCAAGGTGTGGGTGAGTGCAGCGGACGCGATGCCGTGCTTCGGTAAGCGGATGGAGTGGCCACAATGCGAGGTTTTGTGAGGGTCGTATTCACCTCTTCGCCAACATCACCATTAGCAATTGCTAGATGGTTCACACACAAACAACCTAGGCTATCACAACAACAACGAAAGCTATTCTCACCACCACATCATCATTGCACATAAACACAAGCAAGGATCCATAACATTAACCTAACAAGCGTTCGTACAACAACACAAAGAGAAAGCACAAGCATCAAAGTTTAGAAAGGACCACATAGAAGATGTCACCACGTCTTGGGTTCTCGTCCGGAGTGAGAGGTTGTCGAGCTCTCTCCAGGCTCGGCCCTCAGATGGTGTGCGGACTTGAAGGAGGCTGTCACCGCTCCAACGATCTTCAGCGCTTATATGGTCTCCTCGGCGAAGAATGCTTGAACTAGTGGCGGAGAATGCTTGCAAATGCTCCCGGATGGAGGAATGGTGAAGGAGATCGCTGGAAATGGTCTCCTCTTGTCTCCTCTGGTGGAAAGGGCAAAAATGGCGGGATTCCTGGCTTTTCCCGCGAGGGGAATCGGGGGCCTCCTTCTGGTAGCGGCATTTCCTGCTTTAAATACTAAACATGCAGAGTTTTGGTCACGCACGGTTGAACGCACGATCGTGCGCTGCCCGTGCAATAATTAATGATAAAAACTGGCGTGAAGACGAAGCTGCGCCGCGCGTGCGATTTACTCATGCACGGGCAAATCCGCCCGTGCGTCTAAACGCACGGGTAACTTCAGAAAAGCTAAAAAACAGGAAGAAACAGGCGTCTGTGTGTTTGACTCACGCACGGGCAATTCCGCTCGTGCGTCAAAATGCACGACCCAACTCAGATCTCCTGTTTTCTGCCCAGATGAGAATGCACGACCACAACCGTCCGTACGTCAAGGAAATGCACGACCGTGCGTCAAGGAAATGCACGACCGTGCGTTGCACACAATCATAATTTCTGGGGGAAAACTGGATGATCCGACCACCCGTATACAAGATAAAACAGCTAAGAAAACACCTCCAACACTAGATAAACAAAGAGAAAGGGATGGGGAGCACCATGTGCTTACCCCCAATAAAAAGAAGCGCAAATGTGCACCGAAACGGGACTAAGAGTGCACCTAGCAAGGAATAACAAATATGATCAAAAACATGCCTAAAGTGTAGTGCATCGACTAGAAATATGGCCCAGATGAGTCCAAAAATGTGTATATAAATGGGACTCATCACACCCTCAGACTTACTTGTTTGCGCGTCCTGAGCAAACTACTCTCGGCGGATGGGAAAAACAAGGGTTAGAAGGGTGATTGTGGCTAGGAGTGATATGCGAAATCAAATATCTAAAATAGTAAATAAGAGATTAGTTTACTCAAAAGCTGAACCAAGTGTGATCTGCCAGTCACGTGTAGGGAGGATGTAGAGATGCTCTCAGACGAGTATTTCGAAAAATACGGGATACAGAACTAACTCCACCAAAATCCATCGCTGTCGGGAGCCATAAGCTCGCACTTTCGCACTCTCTCCACAGCATTAGGTAAAACTACACACAAGTCAATAGGACTTTCGGGTAAATATGTGGCTTAGGTTGCGGAAGGATATACATTGATTAACTCGGAGGCTAACGCACCTAACACATTTGAGCAATACAATTTGTAAACCCCGGCAACAAATAAAGCTGATGTGTTCATCGCCAACACCCAATATAAGGTAATTCCTATCAAACAACTCAAAATTTCTGAATTAGAATATAAAGCTCAGATTTTTTTTTTCTTCTTTTGAAGCGCTGATCTTTTCATTTTTTCAGCTCACTAATTTTTTTTTTCTTCAACTTAAGCAATCCAAATGTGAATCCATAAATAACAGCACAACACAATAATCAGTTATACTATAAAGCTCGAAACATGTGCGCAAACAGGTTTGGTACTCTTGGCTTAAGCGAGAGCGGTGGAGCTAAATAGAAAAGGCGGGATAGGCTCAAAATTGGTTAGCAAGGGTGAATTTCTGGTTTTGGCTCAAGGCTCAAACGGTCCAAAGAATGGCCTACATCATGCTAATGCATTAGAACTACCCGGTGCCTATGTTTCGATAGTCGCTAGGGGCGAGTTCTTAGCCATCGAGAAAGATAACTCTTTCTCCCGACTCGAGAAATACGAATCTAGCGTTCGATACCAACTCACCTACACTACCGGTAGATCGGCACAGGTTCATGCTTTGAGTGAAATAAAACTCTAATTACTAGATTAGATAAGAATAAAGATACAAAACATGAAAATAGAAATAACTTCTACACAAAATTCTATGCGCAACATGAGTATTCGATTAGAACACTACTGGAGTCAACATCGTACTCCAAACCATAATTCCTAGCTAACACAATTGACTTCCCGGCTCCATTCCAAAAGGAAATTTGGCACGATAGCACTCGCAAGTAAGTGCGTGCAAAGTGGGTGTAGTGTGTGCGTGCCACAAAAAAATTGATAAACTGAAATAAACTGAAAGATAAAATCATAACACTACCGGAATGCGTGCGTGCGTGCACGTGCATGGTTCTCACTCTCACCCAGACTTACATGAAAGCATAATCTAAAATTATATTCTTTAAACATTTTACTAAGGAGAAAAGGGAGTGTGTACCCCATGCTCAGAAGTGAGCATACCGGAAGAATTGGCGTTAATCTTGAATTCAGCTTCAATGGGTCCTCCATAGATGTCGCCATACCTGCAAAACGACATCTCCACACACCCAGAAACAAAAGTAATACAACAAAATTGGGTCGTCTCCCATAAGCCCTTTTGATTACTGTCCTTAAGGTGGACCAAATACCTATATTAAGCAGTTTATAAAGTCTAGGAATAAGCAAAAGTCAATAAATCCTAATTATTATTACAAGCTTAAAATAAATCAGCTATAAGCTGATTTGAAGTAGTAACAACTGATGAAAGAAAAAGGTCCGGGGACCTGGTAGTAGGGGTGGAAATTAAGTAGGATGCTCAGCCTCCAACCACAAATCTCCTCCTTTTTCGCTCTCTTCTCCTCCTCCAGTATTATTCTTCAAAGAAGAACCGCTTGCCCCCTTGTAACCAATCCTCAAAGGGAAGCACCAATGATGATGAGGAAACAAGATGTTTCTTCACTGTACCTTCCTCATCCCGCCAGGCTTTCGACTCTTCCATGCATAAGGTCTGATCAATCGGAGGAGGGGCATCCTGCATCCTTGTATATAAAGAAGGGGGGTCAGGAAATAAATTGGAAGAAAAACTAAAAGAAATCTCATCTGAGGGGATAATCCCGGCTTCATCCCCCATAGGGTGCGGCAAAGACAAACTGATGATATCATCGAAGATTTCACTAGACTCAACAGCGCACGCAATGACCTCCTCTATAACTTGGACTTCCTCGCACTGGACCAAAACGGTTGCTTCAGCACAATCGAGACTGTCCTCCTCCATGAGAGTGGGCACGACACTGCGCAGGTCTTTAACATCCTGCAAATTGACCTCAATGACAATATCAGAAATAGATGTAGATTCGTGTGTAGTGGGAGAAGACGTGCTTCTTAAGAGTTCAGGGTCATTCTCCACACAAGGGCACAAATACACGCAAAGTGGTACATGAACCGAAGAGTTATGGGGGGTCACATCAGAAACAGAGTCATGAGGGACATTGATGCATGTGTCGATTCCAGAGACTTCAAGAAGTGAAGGTGGAAGGGACACGTAACCAGAGGAAGGAGCTGTGTTCGCCGAATTCGAGGATGGGACGATCCGGATATCCGGCTCATCGTCATCCGCCAATTGGCGATGATAATCCGCACAGTCCTTCAAGGCATGCTCTCTACTTTTGCAAAATAAACACTGCTTTACCGGCTTTGCCGGCACCCAAGGTGCGGTAGCCGCGTAATAGTGCGACAACGGATGCGCAGTAGAGGAGCCAAAAGATTTATGGGACCCGTACGGTTTCTGAACAACACCATATTCTTTGGGACACTTATCACTAGCGTGGGATGTGTCCCCACACCAACGACATCGGATATTCAAATGTGCCCACATGATATAGAAGAAGAGAATAGCATGAAAAAGAGTAAATTAAAAAGGAATAAAAGACTCAATCGCAAATAATCGATTCACAACAAAAATCTCATCACTCCTGCACTCCCCGACAACGGCGCCAAAAACTTGATGCGCGATTTCAGCAACGCTAATTAGCAAGCACGAAATGCGATACGACGGCAGTGCACTGGTTGCTCAAGTAATAAAATAGGGAGGAACTTTCCGAATGTCGATCTCAAAGGAATGCAGGTTCTGGTGATTGAAACGTGTGGTGATTCGATTGTTACACGAGCGAATAATGTGAAACAGGGGCGTTGTGATTGGATTCCTAAGCTATTGCGGAAATAAGAGAAATTGTGTCGAAAAGCACCGCTTCGCAAGGTGTGGTTGAGTGCAGTGGCCGCGATGCCGCGCTTCGGTAAGCGGATGGAGTGGCCACAGTGCGAGGTTTTGTGAGGGTCGTATTCACCTCTTCGCCAACATCACCACTAGCAATTGCTAGATGGCTTCACACACAAACAACCTAGGCTATCACAACAACAACGAAAGCTATTCTCACCACCACATCATCATTGCACATGAACACAAGCAAGGATCCATAACATTAACCTAATAAGCGTCCGTACAACAACACAAATAGAAAGCACAAGCATCAAAGTTTAGAAAGGACCACATAGAATATGTCACCGCGTCTTAGGTTCTCGGCCGGAGTGAGAGGTTGTCGGGCTCTCTTCTGGCTCGGCCCTCAGATGGTGTGCGGAATCGAAGGAGGCTGTCACCGCTCCAACGATCTTCAGCGCTTCTATGGTCTCCTCGGCGAAGAATGCTTGAACTAGTGGCGTAGAATGCTTGCAAATGCTCCCGGATGGAGGAATGGTGAAGGAGATCGCTGGAAATGGTCTCCTCTTGTCTCCTCTGGTGGAAAAGGGCAAAAATGGCGGGATTCCTGGCATTTCCCGCGAGGGGAATCAGGGGTCTCCTTCTGGTAGCGGCATTTCCTGCTTTAAATACTAAACATGCAGAGTTTTGGTCACGCACGGTCGAACGCACAATCGTGCGCTGCCCGTGCAATAATTAATGATAAAAATTGGCGTGAAGACGAAGCTGCGCCGCCCGTGCGATTTACTCACGCACGGGCAAATCCGCCCATGCGTCAAAACGCACGGGTAAATTCAGAAAAGCTAAAAAACAGGAAGAAACAGGCGTCCGTGCGTTTGACTCACACACGGGCAATTCCGCTCGTGCGTCAAAATGCACGACCAAACTTAGATCTCCCATTTTCTGCCCAGATGAGAACGCACGACCACAACCGTCCGTGCGTCAAGGAAACGCACGACCGTGTGTTGCACACAATCATGAATTCTGGGGGAAAACTGGATGATCCGACCACCTGTATACAAGATAAAACAGCTGGGAAAACACCTCCAGCACTAGATAAACAAAGAGAAAGGGATGGGGAGCACCATGTGCTTACCCCCAATAACAAGGAGCGCAAATGTGCACCGAAACGGGCCTAAGAGTGCACCTAGCAAGGAATAACAAATATGATCAAAAACATGCCTAAAGTGTAGTGCATCGACTAGAAATATGGCCCAGATGAGTCCAAAAATGTGTATATAAATGAGACTCATCAATTCTCAGACAATGTGTACTATGGCTTTAAGCAGATAGAGACAGATGCTGCAAATAACAAAAATCAAATTCTGAATAAGGTTAATGAGAACACTCATACCCTAGATACTCATCTGCTTGAAATAAACAACAATTTGGATGTGACTGAACAAAGCTTGCATGAAAAACTGAATCTAGTCAGAGAAGGACTTGAGGAAAGGGTAATTGAACAAGCCCTAAAGGGGGAGAAGGAAATAATAAACGCCAGTTCACATCAAGCGATGTGGATAACAAATCAAATAAAGCAGACAATGAAGCAACCCCCATCACTATATGAAGCTGCCAATCCTTCTGCAAGCACTGACTCAGCTGAGTATGTAATGGAGTTTGGAGAATCAGCAACCTCCAGAAAAAGAAAGAGAATCCAGAGCAGTCGGTATCGACAAAAGAGACTGGGGGAAATTGAGCTGGATCCACAATCAGGAAGGTGGAGTCATGTCTCAAGAGAAATAATAACTGAATCATGGATTCAGTTTGGATATCCACAGGAGGACTAGCCGAGGGCATACCAGTCAGTTGAATGGCAGAAACATCTGAAGCAGCTGGAGAGGAGGAAGAATCACAAGCTAGCATTCCCACAAGGTCCTCCTCCCTCTCCTAAGAAGATTCCCCTGCCCATCAGCTACCATCAGAGGCAAAGGCAGAAAGCCAAAGGGGCAAGCAGCAGCAGACGTTGATGGGGCACCAAATTAAAATCTTAATTATTCTGCAGGGGCAAATGAATGCTAATGTCTATTCTTGAACATTTAATCTATTTATATGCTTAGCATTTATTGTGAAGAACATTGAATCTATCTTATGTGATTGCTGCTTAATGTGTAATGTTATCATCTGAAATATCTTTTCATAAGTAGCAATTATCATTGAGGTAAGTTAGGGCTTCTTCAAATAGGGGGAGATTGTTGGGAACAGTGCCCTGCAATGTTCCTGATTTGAAAAAGTGCTCCGTTCAATGATAAGTGCAAGTTGTATTTAATGTTCCATCTAGTTCATGCTTGTAGAGATCGACAATATGTTGAGTACTTTAGTTAATTCAGTAAGTACTATATCGTCGAGAAGAAGGAGATGTCATCGACAAAGTATGCTTGTCGTCATAATGATGGGCAAAGCAAAAGCTGAGACTTGGCGAGTTCGTCGAACTCAAAAGGAAGATCGTCGAATGCTGAGACTTGGCGAGTTAATCGAACGCTGAGACTTGGCAAAGATTGTCGAACGCAGAAGCAAGATCTTCGAACTCAGAAGGAAGATCGTTGACCGCTGAGACTTGGCGTGTTCGTCGAACGCAGAAGGCTGTTCGTCGAACGCAGAATGGAGTTCATCAAACGCTGAGACAGGACAGAAGAATGAAGTTCATCGAACACAGAATGCTATTCATCGAACGAAGATTGTCGTTCATCGAACGCAGAGAAGAATGAAGACAAAGGAAGAAATGTCGTCAAGAAGATGCAGCATCGTCGACATCAACTAAGAAGCCTTGTCGCTGAAAAGGATAAGTATGATTGATGGTGTAGGACATCATCGAAAAGAAGGCATGTCGTCGTCCACATGTTATCACTCATGTTGTCGAGAAAGCAACGTGATTACGACGACAGTCTGCAAGAAAGAAGATCACGACGACACAGTCAGAGTTAGCATATCGTCGTATATGCAGAAGCATCAGAATGTCTCGTATCGTCGAAATATCTGCATCAGTTGCGGAAGCAAGAAGAATTGAAAGCATACCTAAGTTCAAGGCATCGACAAAGTCTTGTCGTCGAGATATCATCCATGTCGTCATAACATTGGAAATATCGTCGAGACAGATTCAAAAGTTGTGGGTGCGCTGTCAGCATTTATTGTCGCCGCCTGATTGTCCAATCAGCGCGTGCTTTTAAGGAATGGGCATCTGACATTAAAGGACATAACATGTGACCGTTATGTGGCTCATCTGTGATATATAAGAGAATAGTGATGCCCTAGAAAAGAAGTCCTTCGAAATATAGAAAAAGAAAGAAAAGAATCCCGCCGCTACACTTATATAGAACAGTATTTTCTCGGCAGAGAAGAAGAGAAGAAGATCAAGTTGAGAACAAGCATCAAGTGTTCTCTGAATAATCAGTCATCTCCATCGACTGACAAGAAGCCAATCCTCATCAGGCTAAGAAAAGGCTGAAGAAGATCCAGTGATGAAACTCCAGATCAAGAAGCATCTTCTTCAACCTAAAGAAGCCGATCTTCATCAGGCTAAAGTTGCCGATCTTCATCCCGCAGAAGTAACATTCTTGTAACACTGTAATTTTTGTAAGGCTTGCGAGCCTATTTGTCTAGCTTGAGGGTTGAAGAGGTATGAGGCTTGAGGGCCACGGCAGTGGACTTGCGGGTCCTACACCGTCTAGCTTGAGGGCTGGAGAGCTGTGAGGCTTGAGGGCCAGGGCAGTGGACTTGCGGGTCCGATCTTGTCGAGCTTGAGGGCTCGGGCGCAGTAGGGGCTTGCAGGCCTAGGCTGTAGGCACAATACGTGCGGGTCTGTGTTGTGTAGGGCTTGAGGGCCTGAGTGTCGAGCTTGCGGGCTCGGGGGAAGTAGGGGCTTGCGGGCCTAGGCTGTTGGACTTGCGGGTTCGTGTTGTAAGGCTTGCGGGCCTGAAGTTTTTGGCGGCATTTGCCGAGCCTAGCACACTACTGGGTAGGCGCAGAGGGACAGAGGACTACTCAAGACACCCGGTCTTGAGGAACCTCTATATATCTTTGTGTGTTTTCTGTATTATGCTTTATAACTTTTAGATCTACTAATAAGAAATCAAGAACACCAAAGGGGGATAGGATAATTTTAAAAACCTATTCACCCCCCTCTAGGTGATAAGTTGACAGCCAATAAACAACACCTGGTTATATTGCTAAACTGCTTACCGATGAAGAACCATCCTGATCTTCTGCCAATCACCAGCCGTACCACCGTCAGCCAAGAACAGATTTCGAACCCTGAGCTCAAAGGGGAAGAAATTTCATTCATAGGCAGCCTCCGTTTAACCATCAACAGTTTTAGGAGCAGAAACTGCCGCTGGCCATCACGCCCGCTCCTTCCGTGCTAGTCCAGCAAATAATGTCGGTGTATCTGCCACAATACACTGTGCCTCCACCTCAAGTCACCTCATATGATGATTTACAGGAATCTTTTACTCCCTTGAATGTAACAATGAACGAGGTCGTTCAAATTCTGCAGAGGAGGCCTGATTTCAAGAGGCCAACTCCTTTGAGGTCTGATGTTCGAAACCGAAATCCAAACCTCTACTGTGAATATCATAAGGAGGGAGGGCATTTGACCGAGGACTGTCGGGCGCTTCGCTTGTTAGTTTAGAAACTCTTGGGGGAAGGAAAGCTTCGGGGTCTGGTTCGGAAGGAGGTGTCTGACAAACCCTCCACTTTGAAGGCAAAAGAAGTAGCTGAGATCAGTTGGGAATGCATGGATGTAGAAGATATCGGTCATTATGGCGACATTCATCCAACCGGAGAATGTGTAGAAGTAAATGATAATGGCCCTCTTGGCCATGTTTACTGCATTCATGGGGGAGCCGGGCCTGAATCCTCCAGAAAATCAAGTGACGCCAGAGTATTCAAGCAAGAAGTGGCAACCACTTCAACTTCCTCCCCGGAGAGATCAGTCATCACTTTTGGCCAAGACGATCTCTCTCCAAACGCAAATCCTTTTGATGATGTCGTTGTAATCAAGGCCATCATAGAAAAGTATACAGTGCATAAGATCTTGATCGACACAGGAAGCTCCGTCAACCTCCTTTTCCGCCCAACTTTTGAAGCCCTGAAGACCGGAAAGCCTCTGCTTTCTACCGAAGGGCCCCTGTATGGCTTCTCGGGAGAGAAGAAGGAGGTAGAAGGATGCGTGAAGCTTTTGGTGACATTGGGAGGTATTACAAAGCTTGTCAACTTTGTGGTAGTGGACGCTCCGAGCAGTTATTGTGCCATATTTGGAAGGCCAATCCTGAATACTTACCGAGCAGTGGTGTCAACTTTCCACCTAGCTATCAAGTTTGCTGCAGAGGGGAGGCAATATCGGATCCGGAGTGATCCAAAAGTGGCTCGAGAATGTTATGTCAAAATATTCAACATGATTATAGATTCTCCACTCACCGAGTCTCCAGCTGTTACCCTTGAAGTGGCCATGCCTCCAGAAGTTGCTGAGGAGAATAAGAACCGTGAAAGGGTTCACATGGAACCTGCCCAGGAGACCCAAGAAGTCCCCATTGTTGAGGGGGAAGAGAAGAAGTTGATTATCAATGCTGAACTGCCTAAAGAGGAGAAGCTTCAGCTGATTACTTGTCTCATAGAAAATCTGGACATCTTTGCCTGGTCGGCAGAGGATATGCGGGGAGTGGAACCGGATATAGCCTGCCATCGTCTCAACAACTCCCCCAAATTCAAGCCAGTTCAGCAAAATAAAAGAGAAGTGGCAACCAAGCTAGCGGTTCCTATCAGAGAAGAAGTTGCAAAACTTCTTAAAGCAGGTTTTATTTCTGAAATCTAGTACCCCACCTGGATGTCAAACGTTGTAATGGTAAAAAAGCCAGGGGGAAATGGAGTATGTGTGTGGATTTCACGAAACTTAATAAAGCGTGTCCCAAAGATTGTTATCCTTTGCCTCGGATAGATATATTAGTTGATTCTGCGGTTGGATACTATTTTATGAGCTTTCTTGATGCTTTCTCTGGTTACCATCAAATTAAAATGCACAAACCCGATATCCCCCATACGTCCTTCATAATAAATGATGGGTGTTATTGCTATTTAGTAATGCCTTTTGGTCTTAAGAATGTGGGTGCAACTTACCAGAGAATGATGGACACTGTCTTTAAACAACAAAAAGGGAAGAATCTCGAAGTATATGTCGATGATCTCCTATTAAAAAGTAAAACTTTTTCTACACACTTGGAAGAAAGAAACTTAGGTGCATTTCTCTCACCTAGAACTAGGTGGGAGAGAAATATAGTCGTATGATCTCAGATCGGACGGTATATAAAATTCTAACATTGTTATTATTTATAAATACATGAGTATTTAGGAAAAATACAACCGTATGATCTGTGATCAACAGCTTTGATGAGCTCCTCTCACCATGATCTTAGGTGAGAGTAACTCACCTACAAATTAGTGGAAATACCTTGTAGAGACATTTGCTACTCTACGAAGGTTCAAATTGAAGTTGAATCCGTTGAAATGCGTCTTTGGAGCAAATAAGGGGAAATTTCTTGGACATCTTCTCACCCCCGATGGCCTTGCACCAAATCCTGATAAGGTGAAGGCTATCCTCGATATGACTCCTCCTCGCACACCAAAGGAAGTTCAACAATTAGGAGGAAGTTCAACAATTAGGCCTAAGTCGATTTATCTCTATGTCAGGAGATAAAAGTGCTCTGTTCTTTAAAATACTTCGAGGAGGGTCTAAGTTTGAGTGGAATGAAGAATGTGACAATGCTTTCGAACACTTAAAGAAATAGTCGACGTCGACTCCTTTGCTCCAGAGCCCTCGAGAAGGGGAGACATCGTTCTTATATTTAGGGGTCGGTACGGACGCGGTAAGCTCCGTCCTCGTTCGGGAGGAAAAGAAGAAGCAGTTTCCTATCAACTATGTTAGTCATATTCTAAAGGATGCGGAAACTAGATATTCGATCTTGGAAAAGCTTGTTGGATCGGTCGGCGCCCTTAGAGCGGGGGGGGGGGGGGGGGTGAATAAGGGTTTTCAAAAACTTTATTTTATTTAGAAAACTTTGGAATATTGCAATAAGAAGACAAGTAAAACAAAAAGAGAGACAAGCTTTATTGATATTAAATCAGTATTACAAAACTTGATCTCAATGTCGCTAGAGATCGGAGGCGAATAATAAAAGCTCTTTTCGTTTTCTATCCCGACTCGCTTCCCCACGAACCGGTGGCCCTAGCCTCCTCCTTCCCGGATTCGGCCTCAAGCCGCTCTAGCCAATCCTTCCCCGGATGTGGCCTTAAGCACCCCCTAGACCTAACCTAGATCTAGTCGCCAACACGAGGCGATTTTCAGCCCTAAGTCCTACCCCAGACCTAGTCGCCAACACGAGGCGATTTCACTACCGTTTACAAAGAAAGACAAATAAAATAATAAAAACTTCCCTTAAGAAGAACTTCTTAATATGGAGGCAAAGATCCGCTGTAGAATCAGCGTTTGTCGAAGCGGACATCGTTTGGCTTCGGCGTGATGGAATCCTCCTTCAGAAGTTGGCAGAGCTTCGCCGGGACCTCAAATTTCGGCCAAGATAGGCCTCTGGAATTCTAGTACTCTCTCTCTGAGGTGTATGCAATTTTTGTGTACGAAAATAAGAGGAGAGGGGGTCCTTTTATAGACCAAGCGCTACCGCCGGCGCTAGCGCTACCGCCGGCGCTAGCGCTACCGCCGGCGCTAGCCCGGATTAAGAAACAATTTGCGCGACAGAATCTTCCATCCGCGGCAACCTATTGCTCCATGCCTCTTGTGCTCCATGCTACCGCCAGCGCTAGTAGCTACCGCCGGCGCTATCCCTGATTAAGAAACTTCTTGCGCGGCAGGATCTCTAATTCGTGGCAACGAGGCTTTCATTCCTTCTGTGTTCACCGATACCGCCGGTGTTATCCGCTACCGGCAGGCGTTAGTGCCTTCCATAACAGCTCCCAGAAACGTGCTCATCAACGCTAGCGCCCGGCGCTAGTTGCTACCACCGGCGCTAGTGAGCCTCTTCGAATTTTGGCCTTAATTTTGGGGGCAGTCATCATGTGTACTCCTTGAGTCATGTTGTAAGATCCCTTTCCCGCACCAGGAGAGTTCCTGGATCTTATGCCCAGAACCGCCGCCTTACGGAGATGCTAGCACACAAGTTAGCCACCTCCGCAAGACGCCGATCCTGCCGGCAAGAACGATCAACCAGGCCAACAAGAGAAAAGAAGAAAAACCAGTACATAAGTCCACAATCACACGCATTTATACAACAAAATATAAAGGTCCATCAATGAGTGCAACAAAAGAAAGAGAAAGAGGGCTTATGCCCGGTACATGCCCGAAAGAATAAAAGAAGTACAGTTCTCTCTCTCTCTCTCTCTATATATATATATATATATATATATGCGGAAGCTACAACAAAACATCTCTCGTCAACACCTGACCAGTAGCGGTGGTAATGCACGACATCTTCTCCTCAAGTCCTGTCTCTCCTGCCAGCTGGGCTCCAGCTCCTCGGTTACCTACGGTCACCACCGACCGTTAGTCATAAAGACTAAGACGATTTTGTCCCCGCCTCCCCCCGCGACTCCTAGGCACCGTGTGGGAGGAAGAAGCGGAGGACAACAAAGTGGAGTAATCAAAAGCAGGTGACAGATATTCTACGCTATCAAGAGTATAACATATAAGTTCTATGCTAGCAATATGAACCAGTAAACAGTACTAAAAGCAGTAAAGTAATATCGCAGCAGAGAAAGAAGTAAGCATAAAGAAGCAGTGCGACGCAAGTATGGTAATTTAAAAGTAACCGTTGATTTATAGGAATGCCCATAGAAACCTATAGACCAAGGGGTCGTTTAGCAGGGCCTATCGTATAAAAAGTCCCATACCAATTTATACGATAGGGGTAGGGGTTGAAATGCAATGTTCATGCTATGTCATGCAAGGTATGTTGTTATTCTATGTTCATACAAGTGTAACTCACACACTACGACTCTATGCGCATAGTCCTTTAGTTCCCCCTTTTTAGAGCTAGCAAGACTCCCCGGATACTCCCGTAGTGGCAAACGGAAGCGGTGGGTTGGGCCTCGCCCACCTCTAGGTTGGTATTCACACTACCTAACCTAGACCTATCGTACGCCTCAACACAAAACCGTGGAGCGTCTGCGTACTCTTGCTGACTGGACCGCCAGACTTTCTAGGCTAAGTGTATATACCACACTTGCCGAGTCAACGTATTGACGTCGGTGTGAACGTCCGTCCAATACAGAAGACCCACCACCTTCAATGCACATGCAACATGTTCTTTTGATCTATCTCCGAGCCATAAGCTCCCCGGGCTAACCTGCCCGTCACAACAAACTCTACTGAGTTGCAAGCTCACCTGACTTTTAATCCGCTCTTTCAAACACTGAGCTTAACGCTCGCATCACCAAACAGACTAGGCTCCGCAACTACGGGGTATGGGAGAGTGTGTTATTAGATTATTCTTGTAACATCTTATCCCTACGGTTTACGTTTAATCTTGGATTCCCGAGGGTTACCCTGTAAAGGGCTCGCTACGACATTAGGAACTACAATGGGATGACACCCCAAAATTCCCTTTCCCAAGACACTTAGTATTATTGATATCTACCCATAAGATTACCCTCTTATCATTTCACTTGAATTAACCTCAGCGCTTTACAACTCTCTATAAAAACTTCACCCCTAGTCTTAGGATATCATGAGGGGCCTAATTGACTCAAAAGCCCCATCATGAAGTCTTTAATTTGGCCAAATTGACCAAAGTCAACCTTTCCCCCAATTTTGGTCAAAATCACACTTATTGGTCAAATTAGCTAACCTAGGTCCTCACCATGACTCAACCAACCTGGGATGGTATCAATAAACTCAAGACCATCACATTGGACCAGTCAACATACCCAATTGAGGTGCGAGAGAGGGATCTTACAAATGGTATCAGAGGGTAAACGATCCAACGAGAAAGAAGTCCACAAAAACTGGGACACCCCCGCTCGAGTTAGTTTGAGGACAAACTAGCAGCGGAAGCAGTGGTGTGCCCATGTGTAAAAATCACACAATTTAGTCCATTTTTTCAATGAGTTAGGCCAACCCAATTAAGGACAACACTTTAGTTTTGACTTAACAAGACGTTTTCATAGCGTATCTTAGTCTTAAATCGATCCCAAGTATAGATTTGGTTAGGACAGGGGGATTCCCAACATGATTAGAGGAAGGAGTTTAGTATGAGTGTAGGTGTTTGAGGCTTACACTCTGATGCTTACCGCGCACTTATCAAATGATTTTACCCCCTTAACCAAACTAACTGATCTATCTCAAAGGATTTGGTGTCTGTGACCTACTTTTGGAGTAATAAGAGACTCTTGCGCATAAATTATCCTACCAATTACACTTCCCGTTTATTTTACGGTGAAGCGGTCACTAAGAGACAAGTATTAGAGGTCGAATGAAAATCCAAATCCAAAGAAGGCCCATTCTTGGTTAGGTCACACATTGACCTTAAGAAGGATTCGCGAATGGTAACTTTAAGGACCTTGAATGTGTATCATATCAATAAAGTCTCAAGGTGGAACTCAAAGACATGGTTGTATGCCCTAAGAATTGTGTGCATATATAGGGTAAATGCATTATAGTGACATCGAAGGAATTTAGCCCAAAATATATGGGGGCTTACCCCTTTTGTTTATTGGGCCAGCTTAGTACCGACTTGAGTTTCCCTTAGACCTCTTTTAGAAGATGAATCTCAAACTTATAGACTTTGAGGTTTTGTAGGTGTAGACAAGTAAATAAGAGAGTACTTATGACCTTTAGATTCATGACTTGATGAGCCCGGGAATTGAAAAAACAATGTCATTATAACCCCCAAGAATATTGTATGTTTTGGAGAGTAATATAGGTTATTGGGAGATACAACACCACATTAAATCATAACTTTAGAGGTTGGATTATGGGTTTTCATATCAGTAGGAAGCTCGTGGAACTTTGGTAGAGTAAATCCTGGAATAAATAACAGGCCTCCTTCACGAGTGCAATCGAGACTACAACTTGAGAAATTAATCCACTGAATTGTTGACGTGAAATGTCATGGGCTTGATATATGATCTCTCGTGATAGTATTAAGTTATGGAAAATTTATTGGAAATAATCGTTGAATAAAGGACATACCCCTTCACAAAGTGCAATGTGAGATTATAATTAGAGGAATATTTTGTTTTGGGATGTTGAAATATCTTGAATTTTTTTTTAATTTTTGTGGAATTTAGGGTTACCCATTTCTGATACTCCCTTCGCAACGTAGAATTTGAACTCGTAATTTGAGAAATTCATACCATGGATTATTACTGAGTTGTTATGGAACATATTTGAAGAATGGATAGATTGGGATGTTGATGATAAGTTGATATAGCAATTATCAGATAGTCTTGAGACCTCTCATCTTCATGAGTTGGGAACCCCGTGGACCCTAACTTAGATTTCGAGGACGAAATTATTCTTTTGTTTATTGGGAATTGTAACATCCCATTTCCTACTAGACCCCCCTAACTCCAATTTTGAGTGAGACAAGTGGGGAGTGTGGTGAGTTTGAGTTAGATTGTAGCCTTAGGGCACATAGGGTTAGGTGAACTCACCTGTGGTCTACTATAAGGCTCAAGTCAACCTAGGTCAAACTAGCTTAACATGAACTCACACTTGCAAATTGACTCCTCCAATAGATGATAAGCACTCCAAGGAATGCCATAGAACCAAAAGCCCCATCATGGGGTCACCAATTGACCCAATTTGACCAAAGTCAAACTTGGGTCAACATAGGTCAAATCCTCCCCAATAAGTTCAATTGAACCCCAAAACATGAAATTGACTTCACCCCTAGTCTTAGGACATCATGAGGGGCTTAATTGACTCAAAAGCCCCATCATGAAGTCTTCAATTTGGCCAAATTGACCAAAGTCAACCTTTCCCCCAATTTTGGTCAAAATCACACTTATTGGTGAAATTAGCTAACCTAGGTCCTCACCATGACTCAACCAACCTGGGATGGTATCAATAGACTCAAGACCATCACATTGGACCAGTCAACACACTCAATTGACCAAGTCAACCCAAAAGTCAACATAAGGTCAATTTTGCCTAAATTGGGCCTATTTGGAATTAATCCAAATTTCAATGGACTAAGGCCCTCAGTTAGGGCCCATTCTGAGGCCCAAGAGTCAATTACCAGGCTTGCCCCTCAGGTTTTGGAAGAAGGAAACATGCAAGGGTGATTTTAGGATTTTTTTCCCCAATTTTGGAGAGAGACAAACCATGAACCCATGGAAGGATGACCACTTGGCCACCACCCCCTGATTTCTGGGTTGCTCTCAGCACCCCCAAGGAGTTGCCAGCATTTTGAGCTGAGATGGCTTCTGTTAAGAGGGGAAGAAGAGGAGCTCCACCATGTGGCCGACCACCATTAATGGTGACCAAGGAATTAAGAGGAATTGAGCCTGGGTTTCACCCTTAATCAGCTCCTCACAGCTCGAGCACCAATTTGCTGCTGAGTTGGAGCTATGGCAGTGGCTATGGAGGGTGGTGGCAACATAGGAGAAATCGCCACTAATGGCTGGCAGCTATCAAGACTCCCCCGACCCCATATGAATATCATATCAGCTTCAGAGGGTCGAGAGGAGTGGAGCTAGCCTTTTACAGTGGAGCAAACCATGGAGAATCGGGATTTCTGGGAGGATCGCCGGAGCTCGCCGCCACCGTGCCGCACCGCCTCAATACGCGCCACCAAGCTCATTTAGGGTACGATTTATCCCCCCTCACTCTGTGCTAGTTATTTAAGGTCCTAGAAAGGGCAGACGAGCTCAATTGAGCCGTCAGCCATGGGATTTTTCCCTCCCAAGCTCCGATTGGGCTTCCTCCAGAGATCGTCGGGAACCACCACCTCCGGCCACCATTCCACCGCCAATCGACGGCCAACCCCTCAACGGAGGTGGTGGCGGCGGCAGATGGCCGGGGAGGGTGGTGGTTGGCCGGGATCAAGGCTGTTTCCTCTGGGCCGTCGGCTAGAGGAAGGAGACGAAATCACAGCCGTTGATTTCGTCTCCTTGATCTCTATTGGCAGACCACCTTAATGTTGCCTAAGTTTTTAAGTGGTTTGCATGCTAATTTTGAAGGCCTTAGAGGCCGATTTTGCAAAAAGTGGCAGAGATAGGTTTTGTAGCCCTATGGGTCTACTTTCATTTGCCACCTTAATCATCTGATGTGGTGCAATGTGGACACCAGGGCACCCATTTTCCTAGGAATGCCCCTTGTGTAGGGCAGAAATTAAAAAGGCTATAACTTTTAATTGGCTTAACCAAATCACTTGAAATTTCTACCATGCATGCATGGTATGATGACACACCTAGGGTTTTAATTTGAGAATTTTTGGATGTGTATCCATGGAGTTATTTCATTTATTAGTAAAAGTAATTTTTTGGTATTTAAGGAGTTGTATAACTCCAAACACCCCCTAATTTGGGGGGTGAGCTCTTCATACATATCTAAGTCACTGGTTAAAATCTCACCTCATGTGCATGAGTAGTTTTCTCTGAACTTCAAAATGAAGTTAGGGTTTAAGAGGAAAAGTGGGGTGCTAATAGTCAATTTGGGCTTTGAGCCTTTGATGGAATTGAAGGTGGGAATTGAACGCGTAAGCCTCTGAAACCTTGGGGTTAGTGTATGTCATGAGGATATACATCATTGTCATAAGTTTCATGATTTTTGGAAATTATTTTCCTAAAGTTTTTAATTAAATGATAATTGTCACACTTTTAAATTAATGGAATAATTTGAATCAAAAACTTAGGGTTAAATCCAAAACTTTGGGAAATGGATCTTTGACTGGAAAGGCACATTTAGGAATTTTTGTTGGAATTATTGGACCTCATTTATTTCTCTGAATTTGATTTATTTGGTTAGGTCAATTTATTCAAATATGACATTTAGGTCTCATATGCATTTGGAGAATTATGAAATTAATCTAGTAGGTTTCCTGGGTGATTCTATAGCTCTGTAAATTTTATCATAATTGTTAGAAGAATTTTTGTGGTAATTATCAATTTATTGAGGAAAAACCCCCTTTTGTAATTAATTAATTTAATGGGGTAAAATAGTTTGAAAAATTTTAAATCTCTGGATTTAGTGTTTCTAGATGATTATTATACTAGGTTAATTTTCTCAGAATTTATAGAGACATATTAATGGTAGTTGTAGTGTAAATCACTATTTGCACCCCATTTATGTTAAATAGAAATTATGGTCAAAACTTTCTGTTAAAAATGTGAAACTTAGGATTTGATGTTCTTAGACCATTATGATGCCATGATAATTTTCCCAAAATTTATTGAAGTTTTAACAAAACACTTGTAGTGTAAACCCTTATACGTACACCAAATGTAACAAATGACAATTAAGGGTAAATTCTCCTTGGAATAATATGAAACTTAGGCATTGCTTATTTTAGGTCAATAACATACTTTTGTGATTTATTCAGATTTTATTGAGATCTATAGGTGGTAGTTGTAGTGTAAACTCTTATTGACACACCACTTGTATTAATTGAATATTGTGGATAAATATTACCTGGAATATTATGAAACCTTGGATTTGGTGTTTTTATATGATTAGTATGCTAGGTTAATTTTCTCAGAATTTTTGGGATTCATATCTTAGTACTTGGTGTGTAAAGTCACATCTTCAGCTTTTTCAAGATAAATTGAAATTGTGGGTTTAAAATGTTTGGAAAAATATGATCTCCTGGAAATAGTGATTTTATGTTCATATGAAGCTACTGTAATATTTCCAGAATTTTAGGAAGTCAAAATCTTGTACTTGATGTGTACAATTATTTTTCCATTCATTCATTGAAAATTAGGGATTAGGGTTATTTAATTGCTGGAAAAATATGAAATATTAGAAATCTTTTTATTATGTCACATTCATCTCTGGAAGGATATTTAACAAGTTTGAATTCACTAGCATGATACCTCCTTCACATTTTAGATTCATATTAGTAATTAATGAACTTTTATAGAGGTCAAAATTAGATGAAACATGTTTGGATTGTGATTATTCCTCATTCCATCCACTATGAACCTATGATAATAATTAGAAGTAATTTGGAAGTAAATTGACCAAGATTCCATCTTAGGAGTCTAAGTTAGTTATATATCGTGGTCTGCGGACAGTAAAAACTCATCATGATGAATGAGTCAATATAATCATAAGGAAATCGGGGAGAATTGAATTACATCAAGAGATGAGTTTAAACCACTTAGAGGACTAGAGTTTTAGAGTTGAGTCCAAAATATTGATTGCATAGGAGCGGGGTAAAACATAAGGCGTAAGTTATAAAGGGTAATGAGAGGGAGGAAGGTTAGGTCAAGGTAGCCGCCAAGAATATTAATTGTCCTGGAAAGGGGTTGGGCATCATCCCATCACATACCCTAGTACCTTGCGAACCCTTCACCGGGTAGCCCTCGGGAAGTCCAGGATCCACCCTAAACTTCCAAGTAGAATAATAACTAAACAAGAGTAGTTTAAATAGGAGTTAGAAGATGAGAGTGCTTGGATAGCTGTGGGTAAGATTGTGCTCGGGATTGACGAAAGATCGTCCTTCCCCTTAGAGAGTTATAAAGCGCTGAGGTTAATTCAAGTGAAATGATAAGAGGGTAATCTTATGGGTAGATATCAATAATACTAAAGTTCTTGGGAAAGGGAATTTTGGGGTGTCATCCCATTGTAGTTCCTAATGCCGTAGCGAGCCCTTTACAGGGTAACCCTCGGGAATCCAAGATTAAATGTAAACCGTAGGGATAAGATGTTACAAGAATAATCTAATAACGCACTCTCCCTCACCCCGTGGTTGCGGAGCCTAGTCTGTTTGGTGATGCGAGCGTTAAGCTCAGTGTTTGAAACAGCGGATTAAAAGTCAGGTGAGCTTGCAACTCAGTAGAGTTTGTTGTGACGGGCAGGTTAGCCCGGGGAGCTTATGGATCGGAGATAGATCAAAAGAATATGTTGTATGTGCATTGAAGGTGGTGGGTCTTCTGTATTGGACGGACGCTCACACCGACGTCAATACGTTGACTCGGCAAGTGTGGTATATACACTTAGCCTAGAAAGTCTGGCGGTCCAGTCAGCAAGAGTACGCAGACGCTCCACGGTTTTGTGTTGAGGCGTACGATAGGTCTAGGTTAGGTAGTGTGAATACCAACCTAGAGGTGGGAAAGGCCCAACCCACCGCTTCCGTTTGCCACTACGGGAGTATCCGGGGAGTCTTGCTAGCTCCAAAAAGGGGGAACTAAAGGTCTATGCGCATAGAGTCGTAGTGTGTGAGTTACACTTGTATGAACATAGCATAACAACATACCTTGCATGACATAGCATGAACATTGCATTTCAACCCCTACCCCTATCGTATAAATTGGTATGGGACTTGTTATACGATAGGCCCTGCTAAACGACCCCTTGGTCTATAGGTTTGTATGGGCATTCCTATAAATCAACGGTTACTTTTAAATTACCTTACTTGCATCGCACTGCTTCTTTATGCTTACTTCTTTCTCTGCTGCGATATTACTTTACTGCTTTTAGTACTGTTTACTGGTTCATATTGCTAGCATAGAACTTATATGTTATACTCTTGATAGCGTAGAATATCTGTCACCTGCTTTTGATTACTCCACTTTGTTGTCCTCCGCTTCTTCCTCCCGCACGGTGCCTAGGAGTCGCGGGGGGAGGCGGGGACAAAATCGTCTTAGTCTTTATGACTAACGGTCGGTGGTGACCATAGGTAATCGAGGAGCTGGAGCCCAGCTGGCAGGAGAGACAGGACTTGAGGAGCAGATGCCGTGCTTTACCACCGCTACTGGTCAGGTGTTGACGAGAGATGTTTTGTTGTAGCTTTCGCATATATATATATATATAGAGAGAGAGAGAGAACTGTACTTCTTTTATTCTTTCGGGCATGTACCGGGCATAAGCCCTCTTTCTCTTTCTTTTGTTGCACTCATTGATGGACCTTTATATTTTGTTGTATAAATGCGTGTGATTGTGGACTTATGTACTGGTTTTTCTTCTTTTCTCTTGTTGGCCTGGTTGATCATTCTTGCCGGCAGGATCGGCGTCTTGCGGAGGTGGCTAACTTGTGTGCTAGCATCTCCGTAAGGCGGCGGTTCTGGGCATAAGATCCAGGAACTCTCCTGGTGCGGGAGAGGGATCTTACACATGTGGACCTAGTAAACCAGCACACTTGAACACACAAGATCAAATACACATAGGATTTGTTATTCTCAAACATAAGATATGAAATAAGCATGAAAGCGCAAGGTAAAAAACACTTATATGGTTAAGATGCGGAAGACTTATAGCAAATAGTAATGATAATCCAAAAAATATGAGGTAAAGATCACACAAAATGATGTTTTTGGAAATCATTGTGGAGTTTTAAATTTTAGAATAACCAAGCATGAAATAATGTTTATCAAAAAGAGATGACCACAATGTTACTTTAATTCTTAAGTTCAAAAACATACAAAAACATTGTAGAATACATGCTAGGTTATCTAGTGCATTTCAGAAAGAAAAAGTAATATAAAATTAGCATTAGGATCCAATACTCATGAGAAGAAGTGTTATGGAAGATAATGATGTGCTCATAAGTGTAAATTTGAGGAGAGTAAACACATGTTTTAATCAAAAAATACGAGTAATATGTAAAGTAAGAAGCACAATAAAACACAAATAAGATTACTTCCACACACTTTAATGCACAAAAAAAATATACAACTACCAAGGTGCTTTGCACACACAATGCTCATCAAGACTTATCAGGGTGCAAAGTAGTGCTTGGGGGATCACATATTTTATTTTGAATTTTGAGACTTGTGATCCGGTGTACTTAAGAGAAAGTGGTTTTTCTTATTTTTGAAAGAAAGAGTTGATTTGCACAAGATACTTAATTATTCTTTCCAAGGTGCTCAACCTCACAATGCTCATTAAGACTTATCAGGAGGTTCAAGTAGTGCTTGGTGGAGTTATCTTTGTCATTTATTTTATAATTTTGTTTTGTACAAAGTTCTCCGAATACACTTGTTTTGCAAATCAATAGATTTTATGAGAAAAAATATAACCACTTTTCTTAATGTTTAAGAGTGCAAAAGAAGGAGTGTAGGTAAGATACTTGTGCAATTTTAATTTATTTGTACTAATACAAAACATACACAAGCATTCTTAGATTAAATGCATATGTAGACAATGCAAAAAAAAAGGTGAGTGAATAAATATCATTATCAACCATAAAGCATTTCTCATACTTAGAGGCATGCTAAGCTTGATCCTACACAACTTTTAAACTATAATTGATGCACATTTGAATAGATATATCAAAGCATGAAGAAAGACAATGTCCAAAGTAGTTTGAAGAGAAAAATTGTAACATTGTAGAATTTCTAAATAGTAGATTAAATCATGCTTGATTTTACAAGAAAAAATCATAGAGTTTTTTTATTGATAGTTTTAAAGTTTTATATTTTTGTATTTGGTTTTAGCAAATAAAAGCAGATTTTTGTAATTTTTGCTTTTGTAATTTTATTTTTATTTTTGTAAAAAGATGAACTTTAAACAAAGGAAACAACAAAAGCAAACAAAGGAAAAACATATTTTTTTTTTGTAATTTGTTTTTCTATTTTTGTATTTGATTTTTCAAAAAGAAAAGAAAAACAGATGTGCAAAAACTAAATAGTACATATAGATCAAAATATTTTTAGGAATTTTTAGAAATTTTAAAACACAGAAATTCGAACCTCGACGCTAGCGCCGGCGCTAGCGCTAGCGCGGGAAACAGTAAGTGATTTTTTAGGGTTTTGAAAATTTTGATGTTGGAAGTTGATTAGGTGTCCCAATAGTAGTTCTATGCTGAATTTGGAGAATTTTTGGAAATGTTTTTGATGGTTAAAGATGAAGAAAATTGCATTAGTAGGCATGTTTTAATTTGAAGAATCTAGGACACCTAATAAAAGTCAAAATATACGAAATCTTGCCTTACCAACTAGTACATATTGTAGAGAATAAATAGAGGTATTTAATGGAATTTTGATTTATTGAAAAATAAGAAGGGCCCGATACCGCCGGCGCTAGAGCTAGCGTTGGCGCTATCGAGGCTTTTGTTAAATCCCCCTAATCTTTTCAGATCCGCCGTTTGCTGCCATTTGCTCCCGAAAAAAACCTCGAAGAACACTCTGTTCTACGCCCAGATCTGAGGTATTTCTTCACTGGTGCTTATGATTTTTGTTTTAAAGCTTCATTGTGATGTTAGAGATGAAGAAATATGAAATTTAAGGCAGATTTAGAAATTAGAACTACACGGTTAGGTTTTCTCCAAGATTTGTGGTTTTGATGAGTTTTTTGTTTTTGAATATGTGAAATTTTTGATTTTATTGTTAGGATATGAATGTATTTTAATTTTGAAGGAGATTCTTAAATTAATTTTTTCATGAAATCGTTTCTCGGATTTCTTGGATCTAGTAGTTGTTGTTTAGAAATTATTGAAAATATGAAAATTACAAGTGGATTTTGATTTTGATTTGGATCTAGTAATTGTTTTTTATTTTGATTAACTTGATTTTTGATGTTAAATTCTTAGATCTACCTTGATTTTGATTTTTAGAGTATGTGTGAAAACATTTTTTTTACTAAATGAAAATTTTGTCATTCTTGTTTTTTTTAAATAAGTTTCTATAATGTGGCAGATGGCCCATAAAGGAAAGAAGAGTACAGAGTTAGCAGTAGAGGCAGCAGTAGTGGGCGTTCCATACATCGTGGAGTTTGACTTGCCACGACACTCTCACATTATGCAGTTATTTGCTGCCTCCGAGGTGCTAAATTTATTTATTTCTGACGGATTTTCTTCCGAGTTAGTGCGAGAGTTCTATACCCATTTGGAAGACCCATCACAGACCAGGCTGGATGGAGGAGTGCGGTCACTGGTACAAGGGCAGGAGGTGACTATTACTCATGAGCACCTGAGGCGCGTGTTTGGATTATCCCAGCATTCACATCGGTTGGAGATTGTGGAGAGTTTCAGGGTGGGCAGAGATTGGACTCAGGTGAACATAGTGCTACATAATAAGGAATGCAGAAGTCTGATCTAGTCGGTGTCGACACTCACCGTGGATGCCCTAGTTGTTCAGGATGTATTACGCCACACAATTATGCTGAAGTTGGGTGACACAACAAAGGTCACAGCCCAGCTCAGTTATGTCACTTATTTTATTTTGGAGGAGGAGAAGTTCGACGTGGCGGACTTACTACTTTCCCTGATTGCTACTCCTACAAGTTGAGGCAACCCACCCGACAAAGATACAACAACTTGCCCCTGGGTGTCATCATCCAACGGGTGATTCAGATGTTGTATCCTTCTATTGAGCTGGGTTTCTACTTGATAGATTGCTACCCTCCTATTTATAGTACTTCACATTTGCGAGCATTAATTAACCCGGATGAGCCATCGACATCAGCTCAACCTCCACTCCGGCGAGGTGCGTCATCTCGAGGGGCTCGAGATGCTCCATATGGGTCCTTTCGAGAGGAGATGGGCGATCAGATGACACGGATGAAGAAGGATGTCTCAGGGATCAAGAAAATGATGAAGTTCATGATGAAGGCTTTAAATTTGAAGCCATCTACTCCAGAGCGGAGGGAGTGGGAGAGCCCAGTTACGGATCCGCCCCGCTACTCGATCCGAAGGACTCGTAGAAGACGCTCTCCAACTCCAAGTGTGGAGGATATAGATGAGGAGGAGTAGATGTGAGAGGAACAGTTTTTTTTTGTTATGTAATAATTCAGGAATTTGAACCTTATGTCTTGGATGTTGTTGTTTTTTGAATTATGCTTGATTTTGTTATCTTTTGGATGTTTGACTAGAATGTTTTATTTATAGTTTGATATTTATGATGGAAAAAAAATTCATGTGGTATACCATTTTGAAATCCTATGATTAACTATTTTACTACCACATAGAAGATTCTGAATTCACTTGTTGATAAATATATGTATAATGAATATATGAATAATAAGTAGGTCATCTTAAAAAGGATTTTGATTTTTGATTAATTTTATAGGCTCATTAAATTTTTGATCATGCTTCCTATATAAGATGACCATAGTATGATAATAAAGAAATAAGAAAACAAAGAAAATTGAAAGACATTAAATCATATCATGAAGTAGAAAAATTGTCTATTTTCCTCTTGAAAATATTCTACTTCATGCATTTGGTGGTACCTAATGAAAGAGAGTTTTAGGTATCCAAAGAGGACCGGGTGTGATGGTTCCTTTGGGTACCCAAATACAACGTATTTGCTTTTGGGGAGATTGAAATGAATGGGCCCTTTTTTGTGGTGTTTGTGTTTCATCTTTGGTTTTGGGCCTCAATTCAAACTGTGGTTTAATATTATTATTATGAGTCAAATTTCTATTGTGATAATCTTTATAATTGCAGTGATTATATAAAGCATTTTTTATAAGAAATTTTTGAAATTTTATGTTTGGAGAAGTTTGATGTTGTATATGATAATAATGATTGTACTTTGGAAGTTCATTTTTAATTTGTTGATGTCTTTTATTTCCATTGTTTGATTTAACCTTTTGAGAAATTATATTCATCTTGCTTTTAGATATATTCTGAAATTGTGGATATATGTTTTGTGAATTTTTCTTTATGATTTCCTTAAGCAAGTGGATTTTGGCATTTAATTCATCATTCTTAGTTTTTAAATTATGTCTAGCTTTATTATAAGCGATTGTGCTATTTTTAAGAGTAGTAACAATTGATTCAATATGTTCTTCATATTTATCCCTATATTCATCAAATGTTTCGTCCATCTCTTTAATTTCTATTTCGTAGTCCTTACACTTAGCACAATCACTCTTTAACGATGAATTTTCTAAGCATAATTTTTCATTATGTTCTTTTATACACATCAATTCTTTTTCAAGTTCTTTGAATTTTTCCTTACTATTATTACAATCAAAACAAGGTTTTATATTTTTAAGTAAAAGACAAGATGGGTTAGGCACATCACAATTTGAATTTGAGTTAACATTAGCTTTTAGTCTCTTATTTTCTAAACGTAAATTTTTATTAGTAATTTTCAAAATTTTGATCTTACGTTTAGCTGTTTTTAATATATTGAAACTAGAAATGGAAGTTATCACACAAGAAGAAGATTTTGACTTTCTTACAGCGCTTTTGGTGGAGGCAAAATGTATGCACAGAGTTCCTTCGTTATCTTTTGGCCCTTCCTTCATCATGGATGAATTTTCATCTTCCCTTTCTCTTGGTGCATTGTTCTCCTTTACTATTTCAATATTCTCCATGGCTTCGCTCTGAGAGAGATCTTCTTGAACGATAATGGATGCTTGTTCGTTCTTTTCCTCCTGTGTTTGTTCCATACCTGCGAGAGGAAGATCATACATTTCTTCAAGAAATTTCCATACTTTATAAGCACTAGAAAAATAATACACAAATTTGAAAACTTCATTTGAGAGACCACAAAATAGATAATGTTTAGCTTTTGCATCTAAATGAAGTTCCTTTTTATTTGATTCATCCGCACGTCTTATAATTGCTAAGTTCCATACTTCGATATCTAAAGTTTTAATAAATTTTTCCATTAAAATTTTCCATCCTTTATAATTTGTTCCTTCAAACAAAGGTGGTTTATGTGATATTTCATCTTCACAGAAATTTGCCCCACTAGTTGAAGCGAGATCATGAGACGCCATTATTCCCGGTTGTTAAGCCGATTGGAATAACCTCCCTCTGATACCACTTGTTGGATCGGTCGGCGCCCTTAGAGGGGGGGGGGTGAATAAGGGTTTTCAAAAACTTTATATTTTATTTAGAAAACTTTGGAATATTGCAATAAGAAGACAAGTAAAACAAAAAGAGAGACAAGCTTTATTGATATAAAATCAGTATTACAAAACTTGATCTCAATGTCGCTAGAGATCGGAGGCGAATAATAAAAGCTCTTTTCGTTTTCTATCCCGACTCGCTTCCCCACGAACCGGTGGCCCTAGCCTCCTCCTTCCCGGATTCGGCCTCAAGCCGCTCTAGCCAATCCTTCCCCGGATGTGGCCTTAAGCACCCCCTAGACCTAACCTAGATCTAGTCGCCAACACGAGGCGATTTTCAGCCCTAAGTCCTACCCCAGATCTAGTCGCCAACATGAGGCGATTTCACTACCGTTTACAAAGAAAGACAAATAAAATAATAAAAACTTCCCTTAAGATGAACTTCTGAATATGGAGGCGAAGATCCGCTGTAGAATCAGTGTTTGTCGAAGCGGACTTCGTTTGGCTTCGACGTGATGTAATCCTCCTTCAGAAGTTGGCAGAGCTTCGCCGGGACCTCAAATTTCGGCCAAGATAGGCCTCTGAAATTCTAGTACTCTCTCTCTGAGGTGTATGCAATTTTTGTGTACGAAAACAAGAGGAGAGGGGGTCCTTTTATAGCCCAAGCGCTACCGCCGGCGCTAGCCCGGATTAAGAAACAATTTGCGCGGCAGAATCTTCCATCCGCGGCAACCTATTGCTCCATGCCTCTTGTGCTCCATGCTACCGCCAGCGCTAGTAGCTACCGCCGGCACTATCCCTGATTAAGAAACCACTTGCGCGGCAGGATCTCTAATCCGTGACAACGAGGCTTTCATTCCTTCTGTGTTCACCGATATCGCCGGCGTTATCCGCTACCGCCAGGCGTTAGCGCCTTCCATAACAGCTCCCGGAAATGCGCTCATCAACGCTAGCGCCCGGCACTAGTTGCTACCGCCGGTGCTAGTGAGCCTCTTTGAATTTTGGCCTCAATTTTGGGGGCAGTCATCATGTGTACTCATTGAGTCATGTGGACCTAGTAAACCTGCACACTTGAACACACAAGATCAAATACACATAGGATTTGTTATTCTCAAACCTAGGAGATGCGGAAGACCATGTTCCAACAAAGCTAGCTTTAGCTTTAGTCATGTCATCTCGCAGACTTCGCCTATTTTCAGGCTCATCCTATTCAAGTAGTCACAAATCATACTTTGAGGAATATATTAGAAAAGCCAGATCATTCAGGAAGGCTGGCTAAATGGGCATTTGAGTTAAGCGAATTTGAAATGTCTTACATTCCAAGAATAGCAATCAAGGCACAGGTGTTTGCAGATTTCCTAGTTGATACTACAGAAATTAGTCCAGAAAAAGCAGAAAGATCTCCATTATCTTGGAAAATATATGTGGATGGGGCTTCGGGCAAAAACTCTGCGGGAGCAGGAGTTGTCATAATCAGCCCGAATGGCATTAAGCTGGAACAAGCTATCAAGTTCTTCTTTCCGGTTATAAACAATCAAGCAGAATATGAAGCACTCTTGGCTGGATTGAGGCTCGCGAAAGAATTGGGCATAGAATATGTGCACATAAAGACAGATTCTCAAGTAATGGCTTCACAAGTGCTGGGAAACTTTGAAATTAGGGAGCCGATACTAAAGAAGTATTTAATGCTCGTAAAAGAGGAGATTGGAAGATTCAAATCATTTATTTTCGAACATATCCCAAGGGCCCAGAATGAGGAAGCAGACGAGCTGTCAAAGTTTGGAATCCCATCAGGGGGAGTAACATCAGAGCTGTTTCATTCGGCAATAGAAGAAGGGGAGGTAATGCAAATTGATCAGCAGCCATCCTGGAAGGACCCGTTTGAGATATTCTTGTCCAAAGGAGAATACCATTCATCGGTCAAAGATAAAAAAAGATTCAAAAGAAAAGTGGCCCATTACAATCTTATAGCAGGAATTCCTTACAGAAATACATTCATCTCTCCTTTAGCAAGATGCATTTCAGAAGAAGAAGTTCCCACCATACTCCAGGAAGTTCACTCAGGGGAATGCGGAAGTCATTCCGGTGCGAAGACTCTAGAGAAAAGAATCCTAAGACAGGGGTACTTTTGGCCGACAATATGGAAAGATGCAGAAGACTTTGCTAAGCGATGCGTCCAGTGCTAGAAATTTGCTCCGCTTCAGCTCCGTCCATACCAGACACTCAGATCAATAACCGCACCATGGCCATTTGTGGTTTGGGGAATGGATCTTGTTGGACCCTTTCCAACTGCTAGCGGTCAATGTCGCTTCATAATTGTGATGATAGATTATTTCAGCAAGTGGATTGAGGCAAAAGCATTGGCCAAAACAACTACACAGATCATCAGGAATTTCATATGGGGGGAGATTGTATGCCGACATGGGATTCCGTTAGCAATTGTCACTGATAATGGCCCGCAATTCAACAATTTAGAAATGATCAATTTCTGTGACCAGGTTGGGATCGATCTTCGATTCTCATCTGTTCATCATCCCAGGAGTAATGGGCAAGTGGAGGCTGCTAATAAACAAATTCAATATCTCCTGATGAAAAGAGTTCTCAATCATAAAGGGAACTGGGCTGAACAACTTCCGTCCATTCTATGGACTCTACACACCACACCATCTTCGGCCACAGGGGAAACTCCGTTCAAACTATCTCATGGTTCAGAGGCAATTGTTCCGATAGAGTTTGAGGCGGTCAGTCCCAGGGTAATGTATGTGCATCAGGGTGGCGAAGCATGGATAGAGGCTAATGATGAAGGAATAAAGTACAGTTTGGACTTTATTGAAGAACTCCGGGATGAAGCAGTAATTAGACAAGAGGAGGTGAAAAGGAGGATGGCACGGTATTTTGATAAACACGTCAGAGCCAAGCAATTCATGGTGGGAGACCTCGTGTTGAAAAAAGTGGATGCTGCAGCCAGGTCAGGTTCTATGGGAAAGCTAAATCCTAACCGGGCAGGTCCATTCATAATCAAGGAGGTACTCAAAAGTGGAGCTTATCATCTTCAAACAAGTAATGGAGAAGACATCCCGCGTACTTGGAGCGGCAACGGCCTGAAACGGTTCTATCCTTAAAAATTGTTTCTCTTTCATTTATTGGAACTTTCATGATTGATTGAATGGAGGAACATCATACTGACACTTTTCCTTGTCTGGTGACTTGTTTGTTTTCATTAGTCATTATCAAACTCACTGAACCGCAGAGACATCGCCAAGTTCTGCTTGCACCCCTCAGATTGTAGTCATTAGCGTAATACCACGATGACCACGTGTAGCGGGGAGATTTCGCACACGTGCAGTGGAAGCTTGCCAATTCCAGTGCGGTGGTCTTCAGAACTTTGGATCCCGGCCAGCATCTAACACACCTATGCATCAAGGGAGGTCCAGATGATTGTTAGCTCTGTCGTGCCCCGAAAGGGATATGGTTACAGTTTTGATGATCTTTCTGAGGAAAGCAATGTTCGCCGCCTAGGCCCACCTGCCTAACTGATCATCTTAGTCTGTGACTAGCGAACACTACTAGGTACTCTCAAGCGGTGCCTAAAGGGGACCCACAACTGAGTTGATCTCTCTGAGGAAAGCAATGTTCGCCGCCTAGGCCCACCTGCCCAATTGATCAACTTGACTTGTAACTCTAGGTAGGAGAGCAGTTGAGTCGTTTACAGTTTCGATGACCACTTGAGGAAAGCAATGCTTGCCGCCTAGGCGCACCTGCCCACTTGGTCATCAAAGTATGTACTTACTTTTTCTTTACAGGAAATTATCTCTCGTATGATCTTCGACCATTCGAAGAATGTGGTACCAAATAGGTAGAAAAATTGGCCCACTGGGCTTGAAAAAGGGAAAAAAATATTAAGACCAGCCGGTTTGATGTTTTCAAACCGACCCGCTTGTGTGAACAACAGGTGAATTAGTAGCATGATATGCTACCCAAATGATTAAGGCTTGTTTAGCCGAACGGCTAGAAAGATACCTAGCTTCCAAGCTAGAAAATAGGTCTTCACAGGTTAAGCCGCGAGGCAATAAACAGGTTGTCAATAAAAACCCTTAACTGATCGGGTTATTTGGGTAATCTGTGGAATTCAATATAATATCTCAGCATGGTATCAAATGGTCATTCCGATTCGGATTGAGAACTTCAACTAATCGCGCGACTTGGAGTAGTAAAAGTTATAAAAACTGTCTATATAACTTGCTAAACATCGCGAGGAATGTCCGCGCGTTTTAAATCAACTCGCTCAAAATGAGCTGGAGTTCTCACAACATAATGTAATTGATCAACTCATTTTATTGATTGGCCGGATTCTGTGCTGACCGCGCGATCTAATTATTATCTTGATTATCATTATTATCTTGATTATCATTATTATCTTGATAAAGTCTATTGATCGGCCGGATTGTATGCAAACCGCGCGACCTAATTATCACCTTGATCATCATTGTTATCTTGATAAACACAGTTTATGGATCGGCCGGATTGTGCACGGACCACACGATCTATTTATTGTCTTGGTCATTATTATTATCCGGGCTTATCATGTCAGGATAGTTTCATCTAAGAATTTTTTGGGGAATCATATTATCAAGTGGCCCGAAGTATATTAAAATCACACGGTTCAATTTTTGATGGAATAAGTTTGGGGATATTATATTTGTTATGATATCGAAAAGATCGCTTGTTCTAACCGCACGGACTGTTATTTGTGATGAACATTTGTAGAAATTCATTTCAGATACTTTCAATTCCGATGGAATGATGATGTATTCTAATCGCCCGAGCAGCGCCTTATAGTATTCGGGTTATCGACTACCAAGAATTCTCATATCATAAACGTCAGAACTCCAAGAAGCTCAAATTGGATAATAGACGCGCGGCTAGATCTATTCTCAGGCGGATTCAGGAAAGAATTCATATTTTATAAGAGAATACAAAAGCAAAGTTGAAGCCGGACAATTACAAGTAGAAAATTGCAGAAACAAACAGAGGAACATGTAACTATCTTTTCATTAATCATTCCCAAGAGATACATATGCTTATATATAAACCGACCGGCTAACATAATTAAGCCGTCTGCTACAAAAAATATATAAAAAATGAGAAATATATAAAGTTTAACTACTCATCCGTCTTGAGATTTTTGATCGCAGGAGAAGTTGAATCTTCACTACCATCAATGCCAACATCAGGAGAAAGTTCGTCCGACTTGAGTTTTTTAGCCGCATGGGAATTTAAATCTTCACCATCATTAACTTCATGCGAGTATCCCTCACTCCCCGAAGAAGAGTCGGACGAGCTGCTGCTCGAGCTGCTCGAACCGCCCAACCTCCTGCGCTTAGACCGCTCGGTCTCTTCTCCAGAGTCATCAGACTCCGAATCTGAGCCGCTCTTCTTCTCATCCTCAGCCGTAGTGACCTCATCAGCGGCTCTTTCTTCCTCTTCTTCCTCGCTGCTCTCATCTTCCGAGCTGCTTCCCCCAACTTTATCTTTCCCTTTGTCTCCCCGCTTAATTCTATCCAGCTTCTTTTGTAGAGCCGGATAGGCATCAGAAATGGTAAAATTCTCAAAACATGGAGCCAGGCCGCCGAGCTCTTTCATGCGATTAAAGGCTCCATCAATCCCGTCAGCGATCAGAGGAAATACCACTTCCTGGAAGATTTGATTCTTGGAGTCGTATTTATTCTGTCAAAAGAAAACAAGGTTAGACCGCCGGATTTGAGTAACACAATAATCGACTGACAAGGTGATAACTTACCAACTCAACCTCCTTTAGTCGCGCGTTCTTTTCTTTTAGTTCGGCGACCTCTTTTTCTAAAAGACTATTTTCTTTGTTTAACCTCTTGAAGGTCATGCCCATGTAATGATTGGTCACGTAACTCTTCGCACCAACTCGCACGGCTAGCCGAGCGAGCTCCTCGTCAGGAAGCTTCCTCAACTTTCTGAAATTTCGCCGACCATATAGAGCCATGCCAACAGCCTCTGCATGGTGACCGGACTTCTCATTTCTCCAGTGGGGAAGCGCAGTGGAGACTTGAACGCAGTCTCCTCCTGGATGCCAACTCAAAGTCGGGCGGCCTTTCAAATCCTTCACAGTGCCGAGGGTGCGAAGGGAAGAATAATCGCCGGAAGAGGCCAATTTTTCGTCATCTGACACCAGCGGCTTGTTCTTTCCCAGCTTCTGCCTCTTTTCCCTCTGGGTCAGAATCAAGCCGGTCGGGCTGACCGGCTTGTTCTTAGGGACGATGGCTTCAGCTACAAAATAGAAGTAAAAATATCAGGACGAAAGGCCGCACGATCAATATCAGAGCAGAAAGCGGGTTGAAAGAGACTTACTGTCTTCAGGTCGGATATGTCCCAACTCGGAAAGCAGCGGGACATAGTGACCTACATTAAGTCGCTCGGTTTTAAGAAGTGAATAGGTTTCCTGCTCAACCTTGTTAACTGCGATCTTTTTAAAAATCTCCTCTGACCGCACCTGCGGGTTAGGATTCTGCAAGCCCAGTCTGCCTTCGAATATCATGTATCTCTCGGCCCAGTTTGCAACCTTGTTCGCAAGGTTGACCATCTTCAACCCCTTACAGCCAAAATATAAGTGACCCCTGAACTTCGAATCCGCATCTGCAATCACCAGGACAGAGAAGATCTTTCTGAATAAGTTCATCGAAAAGCTGACCCTCTCAAATTGCAAGTAGGAAACGAAGCTGAAAATGGCCACAATCGAGTTGGGGGAAAGCTGTCCGAGCACAACTCCATAATGCTCCAAAACCTGGGCGACTTCAAGGGGTAATGGGAACTGGAAGCTGCTGTCAAAATGGTCGATCGGGATGGCTATCTGGTTGGGAGTGGAAAAGTTTATTCGCTCATCACGGAGTGGAAGCCGCGCGAGCAGGGGACTCCCTGCCATGTGTTTTTCAACGAACTCCTCTAACTCGGCTTTTGTCAGACGACATTCATCATGATCAGCAGAATGAAAAGCCAAGGCTGCAGCAGCTCGCGTAGCAGACATCTTCTCAGCTCGTTGCGACTTGCTCTTAGACCGCATCTTTAGCTCTCATGGATTGAGTCTTTGGAAGCGCTCCTACTTATAGGGATAATGATCTGCATTTAGCAAAGTCAAATCACGGTTAAAAATCTAATCGCGCGGTCAACATTTATCCGTTCCAAGCATTCAAAGTCCTACGAAAGGAAAAGTGGTTGCTATTTATTCTAATCGCGCGACAAACTCCCTACATAAAACAAGTTATATCACAAGCAACAAGTTACAAATAATGACCCAAGCATAAAGACAAGCCGCGCGGCCTATAGAACAGATTAGAGATCAGAAAAAGTTTCAAGTCAGAAAACATCCAACAACAAATCGCATGGATTCCAGAGCAAGTCGGGCTTCACAAGCATTAAATGAATTAACAAATAGCAATTTCATCAGAACAATCAGCCAGCGATTAAAAGTTGTCCAATGGATCGAATAAAAATATTATTACAAACATGAAAAGTTCTAAAAGCAATCCGCCCTTTACTGGCGATGATTGTTCAGAGGAGCATCTTCTCGGTGCAATCGCGTGACTTGATCTGTGATATGAAGGACCGTACCATACATCTGATTCATGTTATGATGGAGGATATTGATAGAAATATGAAGTCGCGCGACATCTCGCTCTACTCGCGCAGCTGGGATAACGCGAGCAGGCAAGGTCGGAGCGGCCTCGCTAGTATTACCAACGAGTTCAGCCACCCTAACCGCTGGGAGATTCAAGGTCTCCCCAGCAGTCTGGCGGTTTGACCCTCGCCCTCCATCATCATTGGCAGGTCGCCGGCTTCCGCCGACTTCCCTCGTTAGCTGCAGATATTTTTCCCTGTAGTATTTGCAATCATCTTCGAGATGCCGGATTTCTTTCCTTCTTTTATCAAGCCGCACAGACAGAACACTGTTTTGCTCCTGCATCTCCTTCTCCTTCTCCAGCCTCGCCTTCTTTTCAGCCTCCAGCGCTGCCCGCATAGTAATGTTTTCATCTTCTAGCGCAGCCAACATAGTAGTGTTTTCAGCCCGCATAGTAGCGTTTTCAATCCGCATAGCTGCACTCTCAGCCCGGGCGGCCTCTTCCCGATCTTGAAGTTTCTTCACCTGCTCCCTCAACATATCAAGATTTCCCTGGAAGTCGGCTAATTCTTTCTCCCCGCCAAGGCTCAAGTTCAATGAGGAACTTGGCACTGATTGAGGTAAGGGTGACAGGCTAGCCGCCAAGTCTCCCGGCTTCACGGCGAGCTCAGAATCATCTGCAGTAATAAGAAGGGGTTAGAACGATCAAGAGTATGCAATTTAGCATAAGATTCAAATAAAGATCGCTCGCTCCGATATCTCCTCGCTTACAAGCCGCAGAAGCGAGTTTCAAGCTCGGATTCACAGGCCGCCTGAATTGCTCAGGGTCCATTCTTCGGCGTTGTTCTTTCCACAACCTCTCATTTTGAGTTCGCCTAGCAACAGAAGTTTGGATCGCAGAAGGGAAAAAGCTCACCGGCGGGTTCAATAATAGGTTATCTTTTTGAGACCGCGCTTTAAAAAAGCTGACATGGTGATAATTGGCAGCTCCTTTACCTTTGACAAGAGGGTTGACCAGCGGCAGCTTGGGCAGAGATTCCATCATCTTCTCTGCCTTTATCTTCATAAACCGCATCCCGGTCTTTACAGGATCTTCCAAAGCAGGATCGACCTCTTTCATCCTAGCCGCCTCTTCTGAGTCTGCTCCTTCCAAATGATTGGGAGAATCAAACATCTTATCCTGCTTCTCCAGAGTATCAAAGTCTTTAATGATCTCACTCACTGTCAAACTACTCGCGGAGTTCACCTAAATTTCGTCTGGTTTGCTAGAAGGCATCGCCAGACCTTCAAAAAATTCCTTCTCGCTTTCCCTGTGCTGGAGGCTACTCGTGCCCGATCTCCTGGAAGCAGCCTTATTCTTGGCTTTCAGCCTCTTGGTCTTCCTCATGATCCTCTCCGCCGTAGTCTCCGCTTGCTTCTTCTTCTTGGTCGCTTCCTGGTTGGCTTGAGAAATTCGGACAGAATCGTCCTCAACTTCGGTCACTTCAACTGAATCTTGTTGTTCGCTTGGCTTGGTGGAATCTACGACCCACTCTAAATTCTCAACTTTCAAATGGATCACACCAGAAGTAGTGATCCCCAAATCGAAGGAATCATTGCCCGCGGTCTCCAAACGAGTACCTTCAGAGCCCTCCATACTGGAAGGGGCAGACAAATCGGCTGGAGGCGGTTTGGAACAACCCTCCTCATCTTCTGCAACCTCGGTTTCACCGACTGTCGGCAGAACTAAGTCGGTCAGCTTCCCCGCAGAAGCAACTATAGCGGTTAACTCAACCTTGTCGGACTCAGGGTTCTTCTTCTTCTTTTTTGGACGGATTGTGCCTTTGCGGTGTTTACTCTTCACGTGGTTTTCAAGATCAAGCAATATGCCAGACATTTTAACCGGAGAACCTGTAAGTCGAAAAACTTTAACCGTGAGTGGCGAATAGAAACCCGTGTTTGGAAAAGAATTATGCAGAAGTGGAAGCTTCCAGAACATCTTATAACATTCAGAAGAAGGTGTATGCGGTCTCCGGCTAGAACAAACATTTTCAAAATTTCTGCAAAAATTGAAAATGTGCGGGGATCATGTTTACCCAGAAGACCGATACCTAGACAGCATCTTCCTTAGACCAGGCGGTTTGATACATTAACCGATCAGACCGGCAAATGAATCAAGCCGCGCGGTCTCCAAGAGTCAGACCACTCTCAACAACTGAAGATTGCCAGGGCTTGTCCCAAAGGGGCAAGCTGCGGTCTCGGTCAGCAGACCACTCGGGTTGCCAATTGGATCAAGCCAAAGTTTCTCAACCCAAGCCTAGTACAAACCGAAAGTCAAGCCACTAGACCGCGTGGCTTCCCCTTTATTTATTCTTCTATATCCCATCACCCCTACCCGATTCTCCTGTACCCGGGCAGGCGGTTATTTTAGCATTTGCCCATTCGGGCAGGTCCCCGAGCCTATAAATAGGGTCGTGCGGTGTTCCCAAGACACGCAGACTCGAATCCAGGAGTTCGCTTGTCTTTGCTGCGGTCTCGAATTAACTGTCTTGCGACTCGTCTGCCCGACCAGCTTCATCTATAACCCGCTGTAACCATTTCACTTTAACCAAAGGAAAGCCCGTCACAAGAGTGGCATTCGCCGTGACGAGCGAATTCTGGCCTTGACCGATGCCAGCGGTCTAATCAACATAAAACATTAAGTCGGATAGTAACTGATAGCTTGCAACCCCTCATTTTCCTTGCTTTTCAGGCAGTGATCATGGAGGCACATTTTCAGCCTCAACATGGAAGTCCCTTGTCATATCCTAATATGAGAACTTTCAAAAGAAAGCTGAGGAATCTATTATTGGGATGTATGACAGATTCAGCATTATCATAAATGAGCTGAAAGGTCTTGAGAAGGAGATCTCTCTGACTGAAATCAATGATAAGATTGTCATGTGCTTCCCAAGCTCATGGGATTCAAGGATTTAGGCTATCACAGAGTGCAGATGTCATAGAGAGATCTCAACTAATGCTTTGCTAGGAAAGCTCAAATTATATGAGATGCTACTGAAAAGCAGAGCTGAAACAAAGGCAAAAGAGACAACTTCAACTCCTATCCAAAGGAGCCTTGCTCTGAAAGCTGCTGAAGGAGAGCCCTCCACTCCTGAAGATGAAATGTTCAGCCTCCTAGCAAGGAAATTCAGAAAGTGGGTCAAGACAGAAGACTCAAGGAGAAGAGAGAGGAGCTCAAAGCCCAGATATGATAAGACTCCAAAGAAGGAGGTGAGTTGCTTCTCCTGCAACAAGCCAGGGAATATAGCCCCTGATTGCCCATAGGAACAAAGGGACAGGAGCAGCAACAAAGATGAGCAAAAAAAAGAAATCTTTCAGGAGGAAAGACAAGAAGAAAGCCAAAGGTTTCATTGCTGAAACCTGGAGTGATTCTAAAGCAGAGTCAAGTTCCTCTTCATCAGAGAGTGATGAAGAAAGAGATGCAGAAGCAACATACATGATATCATTGGAGATATCATCAGATGATGAAGAAGAATAGGTATCCCAGGTTGATGATTTTGACTTTAATTCTGATGATTTTAAAACCTGCTTTAAAGAATTTTGTAATAATTTTCTCAAAATTCAAAAAGAGTTAGAAGCAGATAGGGAGGAATTAGAAAAACATAAGAAAGAAGAATTATATTCAACAAATAGTAGCTTGAGAAATGAAATTCTGGGAAAAGAAACAGAATTAATACAAATAAGAAATGAAAATCGAAAATTAAAAGAAGAGCTAACAAAGGCAAAAGCCTTTGAGGACTCTCTCATTAGGAGGAGTCAAAAGCTCACAAATATCACACAAAATCTCTCCATGAGATTTAAACAACTAGTCTAGGAGCAGACCCTTGTACTAGCACTGAAGTCACTAGTAGAACATCTTGAAGAAATCTAGTTAGATTTATTAGACCTAGTGAATATCAATCCAGTGAGGAGAGTGCAATATTTAAGGATCAGAATATTAATAATCCAAATAAATTAACTGTGCCTAACAAAGTAATTCTAAACAATGACAAGAAACCTCTAGGCAATAATAATGCAGAGAAATTAAACAACAATAATCAAAAGGCTAAAGCCAAAAATAGAATAATAAAACACTTTGCTGATTTATTATATTTAGATACATTTTATTCACATCTAAAGTATCAAAATAATAAATCAAGGATTGATAAACTCACTCTCTGCCATCCAAAAGGATATCATGAAAGACCTTTCTACTCTTTCATAGAACCTTATAATGGTAAAAGCAAAGGGCCCAAGGTAACCTGGGTTCCCTCTAATGTTTGAACTACTTGTGCAGGATAAGGTAGGATCCCTCCCAAGAGATAGTGAAAGGGGAAGGAAGAACTAAATGAAACCAAGGGAGTGATATCCACATTAAATTCCCTTGTTTTCTGTATAGTTCATAAAAATAATAGTATAAATACCATTTTCAATAAACATCATTGCTGGGGAAAACAGCAAGAGATTTCTAAGAAAATATAAATGTTTAGTCTGAGTTGCATCGAATAGAATTCGATGCACCATCGGGTTCTACTCGATGCCTGCTTCGAGAGACAACCGAAGTAGATAATTTGAATGGTACTCGAATCAGCATCGAGTTTATATCGACGCATGCATCGACTTAATAGTCGCTGATCAAATTCGAGGTCACATCGATTATAAATTGATGCAACGTCGACATGACTACCTCGACTTAATTGTTAGTAAACAATCTCAAAGTTGCGTTGAATTATAATCGAAGCAACGTTGATACTTCAACGCGCTCAGAGTTGCTTCTAGATGCTGTCTCGACAAGTTTTGGTGCTCTAAATATTAACTTTAATCAACGCTGCGTTGACTTCAACCCTAAGTTGCGACGAATCATCTTCTTTTATGCAACTTCAGCGTCGAATTATTTACGCTTTCAAATTCTCTTCTCTTTGCTCTCGTGCTCTCCTCTTCTCCAGTTCTCTCATGCTCTTCTCTCTCTCTCTCTCTCTATCTTCTCTCTTCTTTGCAGGTACTTCACAAAAGAGACAATGGCCCCTCCTAAGATTAACTCTGGATTTGATTTGGATGTGGATTCCTTCAACGCAACATTAAATAACTTCAAGGCCATCCTTGGATTTTTCAGACTGCCAGGTAACAAAGTTAATCTCTACCAGATGCAAGATACTGGATGTAGAGCTGACAGAGCTCGAGGAAAATATTCACCTATGAGAGGATAGATCCCTCAATGGGAATATATATGGAACTGATATAAACATTACAGAATAAGTACTATCTCACACCTTTGATCTACTGACAGGTGATGAATCTGATGAGTTAACAGGGGAAGAGACTAAAAAAGGTTTAAAGATCCCGCAGTTCAGGAAAGAGAAGGCCATCAATATGAGGAAGATTGATCTTGCAGAAGAGTATAAGTTTCTTGCTGACATAGTGGGAAAGGTGCTGCTCTGCAAAATCTCAGCACATGATGTCATACCAAAGCAGCAGCTGCAGATCATGGGGGTCTTAGTACTCAACAAGAGAATAAATATGGGGAGATGTCTCCTAAAATTAATTGGTCATAAATACTCTCATAAGGAGAATGCCTATATGAGAATAATGAGCCAAGTTCTACTTTACCACTATCCAAGTATGTGCAAGTCCAAAGGAGTGCCTATTCCTCCAGGGAAAAGAATAAATATAGACATCTTTTCAAAATGGACCAGGAAGATTCTGAAGCCTGGCCAAGATCCAACCTTTCCTCCTCTCTCTCTAGCACCACAGCAGCTAGAAACAATGATAATAGAAACAATGATACCAGATATTCCACCAGTCTAATCTGAATCAGCTCCAGAACTTACAGTTCAACACTTGGTATCAGATATTCCATCTATAGTTCAACTCTCTCCTCAACCACAACAACAACCACAACCATCCACTGTATTCCCAGACAATCAGTCTGCTCCCCCACCACCGCTATACCATATCTCTCTAGAGGAGTATCAATCCCTCTCTCCTGTTCACCAAGATCACCCAGATTTCAATGAGAATCTCACAGCATTCCCCCCAGCTATTCTACCCACAACTCCACCTACCTCTCTCTCCCACACTCCATCTTTTGACATTGAATAAGCCATCTCTAAGGCAGTAGGGTTGGCCTCCAGCACATTTGTTGACCTATTGGCCAGTCAAGCTAGAAGATTTAATAAGAAATACTCCCAGATGGAGTCAGAAATCTAAGCAACAAAAGTGTCACTCCCGTCTCTCAAGACAGTGATATTCTCCTCCATGGTACTAAAGAATTCTTAACCTCTCTTGTCAGCAAGGTTAAGAAGGGGGAGAAAATTCAGGAGGAGGAAATGTCTAATCTAGAAAAGAATGGCCAGAAGAAGGACAAGGATGATGAAGATCCTGATAAACTTACTGTATTCCAAACAGTAAGCCCAGAAATTCTAGATACAAATGTCCAGGGGGGCCTCTTACAATCCCTCAAGAAAATCTTGTACAAAATCAGGGTGAGCCTCTTACAATTGATCAGGATCCAACTAGAGAATTACCTGCAGAAAACCAGGGGGGGCTTCCATCAATTCAGGGGGAGCTCATAGAAGATGAAGTTTGAAAGATTGCTAAGGAAGTTGCCATGGCTGCTGAAGAAAATATACAATCTCAAGGGGAGCCTCTCAAAGAAGGTCAAATCTATGAAGAAGCTGTCAGGAGCCCTGAAGAAGAGTATGAACCTCTTGCATTTGCTGCAAGGAGGGTGATACCAAAGGTATTCTCTAGGAAAAGGAAAACTCATGAGAAGGAACATTGAAGCTCAGTTATTCTGTCAATATTATACATCCAAAAAACAAACAGCTGTGGTGAACAATCTAATTACTTGACAATATATGAAGTGGTCTGTGGTTTTATTCTATTATATTGTATTGTCTATGTATGTCTTGTTTGTATTTGTGTGTATGTCAAAGTATGTGTAAAATCACTTTAAACAATTTGTAAATTTTGTTAAGATAAATATGGGAGATTGTTGGGAAAAACTCCTTTTCGATTTAACTTAACAAAATATCTATAGGTGATTTAAATTCTTAGGTTATATTACCCATATTATATAGTAAGGTTAAATTAGTCATTAGATGTCTCAGGATGTCACACTCACCTTAGAGTGTCAAGTCCAAGTCAATACAATCACAAAATAAGTTAAGACTTGCATCAAATGAAAGTCGACGCAACTTCGACTTGATATCGATGCAACTCTGACTAGAAGTCCAAGCAACTTATTCAGCTCATCAAAGTATAATTCAATTCGGCGCAACGTGGAAAGTAACTCGACACAGAAGGAAGAGCTTGTCGAAGCCATTCAATAAGTCGACGCAACTTCGACTACAATTCAATGCAGAAGTTAAAGCTCAAAGTCCAAGTCTTCAACTCAACGGATATGTCAAAAAGTAATCAATGTAGCATCGACATCTGAGTTCAGCCAAATCTAAAAAGGATTTCGAAGCTACGTCGATAAGAACTTCGACATGAAGAATGATGAAGTCAACGCAGCGTCGAATATAGTCAAAAAAAGATTGCTTTTTCTGATGTCCTTTTGAGACCTTTTCAGAAGGACTACCAGGCTAGAGACAGTTCTCCAAAGGCTCATTTATTGCCAAGAATGGAATGGAGCTTTCCAGGACACAGAAAACATTTTTGGAATGTATTCAAAATTGATGTACGGGTCGAGAACGAAAGAAGAAAGGAAAATAGGTGGCTAAGATGAATTCCTTTTCAGGACATCCCAAAAGAAGAAAGGATTTGAAATCCCAATCATACAGATTGAGTATGAAAAAAGAGGAGAAGAAAAACAGAGAGCGGTTACATTATTCTCATCTTTCGAATAAGGTGTTCATCTTCTTCTTCCTACAACCCTAAAAGACAGAAAAACACAAGTGATCTCACTGCACACTGAATACATACAGCTGCTTCTTCGTCATCATTATACAGCAGCTGGATTACAAGAATTGCTCAGAGAAAAGGATCAACAAAATAACCCTTGCAAATCATCACAATCATAAGCAAGGGTTCATCATTTCAGATCATGTGAAAGACACAAACAACATCAGTGCTTCTGAAGAATTCTGAGAACAGAATTCTTTTCATCTTCTTTCTCTCTTCTTACATTTTTCCCTTGAACTGTAAAGAGTTTTATTAATCCCTCTTCCAAAGGATTCAGTGGTTCTAAGAGTCTCCTTATCAAAAGACTAAGTGCTTCTAAGAGTCTCATTATTAAAAGACTCAGTGGTTCTAAGAGTCTTATTATCAAAAGACTCAGGCACGGGGTGTGCAATCCTACCAGGGAAGTAGAAGAGAGGACTACCCATATTTTGGGGAACCTCTATACAAATTCATGTGTCTTTGCTTTGTGATTTTCTGTGTCGTGCCTACTTATTTATTCTATGTCTATTTTCAGCAAACTGCATTTAATTTATTCTGTCTTTGGTTTTGCTGAATGCATAATACTTAGTGTTTTTATTGTGTGTGCATAAATAGAATAAAAAATATTTTAAATCTTTATTCACCCCCCCCCCCCATCTAGAGAATTCTCAGAGGCACAATGTGCACTTTCATCAACCCCAAACCACTCAAAACCTCTTGAAAGGGTGTTATAAGTGATAACAAGGCAGTGGTCAAAGTTTCACCATATTTGAATGAGGAATGACCTCTTGATTTCACTATGTGCACATTTACATGACCTAGGGTTGACTTTCCTAGGAGACCAATTTTGACCACCAAAATATCCTTATCAAATAAAACTCCAAGGGGCTGAAATTTTTACCAGGGTCATATGATGACCCATAGAATCAAATACCAAAATTTTGGATGGTTTTGAGGTCCATAGACCCCTTCATTAATTCATACATGGATTATCAAATTTTTACAAAAACTATAGAAAAGACATCTCCAAAAATTCCCATTTTTTTATTTGATGAGGGTGCTGGCATGACTAGCCTATGGTCCAAATTTCAAAGGATTTGACTGAGTGGTTTAGTGGGAGCACCCAATTTTGTCTCCGGTCAACCCTTGTGACTCCTTGCACCAAAATGAGTGCTGAGATCAAACCAGTAGTCTAAATGCCTTCAAACTAATTTTCAAATAAAGTAGACATCAGGGCCTACAATTTCTATGTTGATTACTTCCACCAATACAGGCTCGAGGTATTTTTAATAAATAAAAACATTCACTAAATATTATGTGACAGAAATCAAATAACATAAAAATCAGTTCATTTAGGTCTGCGAATATCATGTCACGCCAGATCGAATGGCCCCTGGTCATCATCCCCAGCGAATGGACGGTCCTCGACAGCCCATCCTGGGAGACCTTTGGGCTCGATTTGACGGCCACCCACACCTCCTCCCGGTCGGTTAATGCCCCCACCACCTTCGTCGAGGTGGTGGTCAGCGATTGGCGGTGGTTTGCCGGTCGGTGGTGGCCGAAATATGGTTTTCTAGCGGGGGAAAAAGGCTCAAAAATGAGACCTTTCGGGAGCTTGATTCGAGCCTGATTTGGCTCGAATCAAGTCCCAATTGACATGGGATGTAAGCACTAGGGGAGGAGAAGAGGATCGGACCTTCGATTGGGCAATTGCCCTAGTGCTTCTCGGGTTGGCCAGGTGAGGGAGAGTTCTCTTTGGATCCATGTCAATCTTGCACTTAGAGAGCTCGAAACCTTCAAGGAAGTGAGGGGTTTTCCTCCTTGGCATGCTCTAATGGTGTTTAAGAACTCAATTAGGGCAAGGGTGGGTGTTACCATGAAATGTCATTAATGGCCATTAAGAGAAATTTCAGCTTGGCTTGAGGGAGATGACTAGGGCCTCAATCTGGCCGGGGAGGGCTGGAAACTTCTCCTCTCCCCATAAGGAGATGAATGGAGCCATTAATGGGGGAGATTGAAGTTTTCTTCTTCCTCCCCATTAATTTCCCTCTCTCTCTCTCTCTCTCTTTCTCTCTCTCTCTCTTTTTCAATTTGGGGGAAATTGAGATCTCTCTCTCCTAGTCACCATTTACTGGAATTCAGTAGCAATTTGTGTAATTATCAACCCCATGGGCTAGTGGGCCGCCTCAATTGGGCCTAACCCAAGTGGGTTGGGCTTGATTAGGTCAAATTAGGGTAATTTGACCTAAAATAGGGTTGAGTTGACTTTGGTCAATTTGACCTTTTGGGTTGACCCCAATGGGTGCTTAGTAACCGATTTGCCTCCCCTAAGGGCTAGGAATGTTTGGGTAGAGTCAATTATGCAAGGTGGAGGACAATTGACTCTTAATAGGCTAGTTTGACCAAATTTGGGCTAGGGTTGACTTAGGTCAATTTGACCTTCTTAGTTGACCCCAATGGGTTATTAGGGACCCAATGGCCTCCTTTAAGGGTTAGGAAGGTTTGAGTGGGGTAAATTTGGCAATTTGAAGGTCAATTGGCCCTCATTAGGCTACTTTGACCCTTTTAGGTTTAGGGTTGGCTTTGGTTATCTTGACCACTTTGGTTGGCCCCAATGGGTCTAAGGGACCCCTTTAAGAGGCAGAGGTGTTATGATGGGGTCAAGGAGTCAAGTTGAGGTCTAAGAGTCCAACCCTAGACTTGGTAATTTGAAATTGTTATTTGTAGACCAACGTGGTTTCCACCTTACATGCCTAGGTTCGCATGGTCTCTTTGAGTTTCCTAGGGTTTTGTCATGACCTAGTCATGACAAAACCACCCTAGGCGTCTGGTTTTTTTAGGGATGTTACAATCTGCGCCTCGACTCAGTGAACTAGGTTGGTGTAGCTTAGCACGACCTCTTGTATAAGCGCGAAATAGAATTCACTAGGCTAGAGGCCCCCCAAGGATGACACTGACTCTTACAATTTGTTGTGCCTCGGAAGTGAAGCGGCGAAAGAAGTCCTTAAGTGTCAACCTTTCACTTTGGCGGATGCCAGAGAGGTGAGAGGAGTCTCTGATGATTTGGCGGTTGGCAATAAACTTGTTGGTGAAAAGTCACGTGAGCTCCGTAAAGTTGCTGATTTCCCCCTCCTTTAAGGAGTGAAACCAAGTGTTCATCGAGCTATTCAGAGTCAGGGGAACACCTGACATTGAAGCTGATTGGGTGTCATATAGATGTGCATGATCATCGCAATGTAGTTAACATGCTCCAAGGGGGTCGTCCGTCCTGTTGAAAGTCACAAAGTTTGGTAGCTTAAAATCCTTTCGAACGTGGTGCGCCAGGACCTGAGGAGCGAGTGGAGAACCATGATGAAAGGGGCAACACGAGTTCGCAGGGCAGTATCTGCCATTGTCGTACTCCTCCTCGATCATATCTCTCACTTCTTTGTGAGTGAGTCTCTGGTCGGCCTGGACGATATCCACTTCCATCGGACGAGGGTGAAGTAGAGCGTGCCTAGGAGGCACTGTTGGTCGTGTTGTGCGCAAAGAGCTTGCTGCATCGGACAGTTCATCGATTGGATGGTTGTCGATGTGAGTTGTGTCTTTTGGTAAAATGTGCCTTAGAGAAAGCGGCGGTTTACCTTCTTAAATAATGGTAGGGTTTGGAGGTTTAGAGGCTCCCAGATCTCGAAGTAGGGTGAGCACCTCTACGTGGCGCTCCTCCTTCAATTGCACACGCTCCTTAATGGAAGTTGTTGGGGTGGCAACGACTCTCTCCAGAGGCGAAGCATTTCTTTCAGGTGAGTTGGCTAGGGCAAAGTCGGTTGGCTCCTCGAGAGCCGCCCCGTTAGCAGTGCGAGCTCTCCTTCTTTCCATTGTTGTTGGTCTGCGGCGCTTGTGTGGAACAAGCGCTGCTCAGAGATATTTCTTGGTGAGTTGAGAATACCTTCCCACAGACAGCGCCAAACTGTTACGGATCGCTTAACGCTATCTCGGTCCGGAGAATTGAACGTCCTTAGCTTGAGACTGAGCCTAGCGCGCAAACAGTCAAGTGAGAACCAATAGGAAAGACATCAAGGCATTTTAAGTGGAAAAACTGGGAAAGAGAAAAAATCACCGGGTCGGATCAGTACCGGCCAAATTCGATTATTTTGTAGGTAGTTACAGGAGGGTGACAGGTCACTGCTCCTTTTACAAGTTCTTCAAGAAGAACTGGAGTACAAGTTTTCAATAATGCTCGTAAAAGCGTACTCTCGTGTGAATAGAGTGAACTCTAAGCGAGCAGGGTGCTAAGTTTTCGCCGGAAAACTTCAGAGTTCTCTTTCTCTCCTTGGTTGTGTGTCTTCAAATGAATTCCTGAGGGACTTTTTATAGCTTTTTTGAGGGACGTGTTGGTAATTGCACCCGACTGGAATTGGAGTTAACGAATGAGGTTGCGTGATTTTAGTCACCTGGATCACAAATTTTCAGAAAAATATAAAATTGCCCCCGGGTGGCTCGGGCAGTCCGCGGCCCTTGTAGTTTTTCCGGTGAGCTCAGGCAGCTGGCGGTCTACTGGACAGAAAGTTGGTGGCGCAAAAAAGGACGGCGGTGCACCGTGCGCGGGTGCGCGCCCAGGTCACCCCCGCGGGTGCCGATTGAGCTTGTGCGGGCGCGATTGCAGCTGTGTGTTTGCCGCATGCGAGCGCATGTGTCGGCACACGCGTGCTAGCCTCGCTCGTTGGTGTGAGCCCTTGCGTGAGCGTGCATGTGCGGCTTGCTGTTGTTCAGGTGTCTCGGGCGGGCGTGGCTTGCGTGGGCTTCTCGATTGGTCTGCTCTGCCCGATTAGGCGATTCGGTCTAAGTCCAAACTAGCTCAACTCAAACTAATTTTAGGGGAACCCCATCAAGTCCCATAAATTTTATTTGCTTTAAATAAGTCTCTTAACTTTATGTTAACAAGTTCTTAAATTAAAACTGTTAACAATTTAAACGATGATTGACTATGAGCTGACAAAGCGTTGATGTGATGTTGACGAATCGCTTATATGATAATAAAATAAATTTTTTAACAAAAATAATCCAGCTAAATTTTTTCTTAACAAACTTCAAATTTACATCCTTTTATTACAAATAAATAATAATAAATTAGGGATTATAAAAGTCCGCATGCAGCTGAAATATAAAAAAAATGAAAAAAAATCCAAAATGTTCTTGCGACACTTTTTATACCAAAATATATAGAAGAGATTTTAATTAGTTTTAATAAATCTCATAGAGAATGCTATATTATGTATTTCTTTGATTTTGTGGATATTTCAATTTCGTGTTAACTTTTATAATTCCCAATTTCTTATTATCTATTTCTAGAAGGATATAAATTCAAGGCGTGCAAAGAAAAATTAATTAGAAAAACAATAAATTTGAAAAACTGATAAATTTTTTTATTATATAATTTCAAAAATATATTTTACTGTCACATAAGCTATTCGTCAACGCAATGTTGATGCTTCGTCAACGACTAGGCATCTGAAGTCGTAAAATAGTTAACGGTGTAATTTAAAGACATATTTGAAATAAAATATAAAGTTAAACTAACTATATGATGCAAATGAAATTTGAAGGAACTATTTGAAATAAGAACAAAATTAAGTGATCAATTTGAGTATTTTGCAACATTTCAAAGTTGCCACTTAATTTTTGGAGACATACCATTTTCTTATTCTTTCAACTTCTTTGGAAGTTGCATGAAAAACTCCTAACTTTGTCTTATATGAGCATTTTAGGAATTCAGAAATTCTAACGTATCTCTCATGAGAAGAATTCCTTTAAAGCATAAAATCAAACTCAACAGCACAATTATTAGAATTTTGTAATTAATCCAACTTAAGTGTTAGTTCATCCTCGGCATGCTAACCATGAATAAGTCAGCATTAGAAACTAACCTTAGGCATTTCATTTCTAACACACAGTGAATCATCACATGAACAATAAGTCAATAACTTATGGACAAATCCACAAGATTAGTTCTTCTCATTTTCATTGGATGATTGAATTCAGTTGAATTGGCTCCATGATTATAATGTTATAAAATTTTGGAATGTATGTCGCTACAGCGAATTATTTTATCAAAAAATCAAATGAATGTAGCCATGGGCGGACCCAGTCAAAGGCAAACCCGAGCACGTGCCTGAGTCGAAATTTTCACGTGATTCCACTGTTGCCCGCTGCCCGGTCGGAGATTTTTGCAAATTGGAATTTAGCCGCTCATTTTCCTTGCCATAATTTTGCCACTTACAGCGCTCGATGCAAGAAAGAAGCGCTCCTTCATCCTTCTCTGACGGCGTTCTTTCCTGACGACGATTCTTCTCCAGGGGAGAGCAATCCTTCCTTCTCAAAGGGCGAAAGCAGGGGCGAGCTACAATGATCCTTCTCTGACGGTGATAGTAGGGGCGACGACGAGCGATCCTTCTCCAACGATTCTTCCTTCTTCATTTCTCTGACGGCAAAAGCTCTCCAGAGACAGACCACCCGACTTCTGAATTATGATTCCCAGCTTCCCAGTTTCTAGTTCGGTGGTACCTGCTCTGATTCAAGCCCTCGACCGCTCGACGGATTCTTCTTTCAAGCCCTCACCATCTCAACGTTTGTTCCTATGATTTTCTGATTTGATCAACTCATATTCCTCTCCACTCTCCAGGTCTGATACTGCTCACTGCAATTCCTAATTCCAGATTTCAAGCAACTGATTTCATGAAGCTATAGAATTGATTAGTTCCAGCAACTTCAGAGTTCAACCAATCAGCCTTCAGGAGTTATGGGCCTCGGGATAAGGTATACTGAATTGATTGATTATTGTTTGTTAGTTATAAAAAATGGTGTTTGTTAGTTATAAAAAATGTTGTTTGTTGATTATAAAAATTGCTCTTAGTGTTAGTTAAGGACTTCTGAATTCTGATTCCGAGTTATAAAAAATGTTGTTTGTGATTTTATGATTTTGTCTACCGTTACGGACTCAATTGTTGTTGTGATTCTGTGAACTATGATGGAGAAAATTTTCTCAAAGTCAACAAAGATTTTTGACTGTAAGAGACCTCGAATCGAGTTTAACTTAGAAAACTTATCCATAGATCCGGATTTGCGGCAACCAATATCAAGTTATAAGGTCAATGTTCTTAATTCCATTATTAATAATTTTGAATTAAAACATTTATCAAAAATTTATGTATTTTACATGGTGCCCGGGTTGGATGAAAATCTTTGGTCCGTCACTGAATGTAGCGACTAATGAAGTTATAGGATCGTCTTAACCAAGTATATATATCTCTTTTGGAGAGTATGTAGAATATTTTTCTAATTATTTGATGAAGAGAAAAGAACACACACACATAAAAGAACAGAAATGTAGGACAATACGATTAAAGTGCAGAATTTAATATATGTCATTCTTCAATTCTTGTTTGTGCTTCATGATGAAGAATATTCGCAACAATTGATATGTGTTGTTCCTTATAAATTCTGCAGTGCTAGCAGATCCCGATAGCATACAAAATTTCTAAATATGTGATCTCTACAATGAAAAGAAGTTAGCACAAGCATACAAGTATGTAGAAGAATTATGAAACCTGAATTCAAGATTAAGTGTTTGTTATATTGTCTAGATTTGATGAGAAATACTAAAACAACAAAGAGGCATTAATCTAGACCATAACCACCACAAAACTATATAATTTCAATCGATCTTGAGTAAGAGTTTTGTATGTTGTGTGAGGTGATCTAATACTCTATGCTTGATCGGCCAAGATATTTCATATATATATATATATATATATATATATATATATATATATATATACACACGAGTGCCCGACACGGGGCTTCGCCCCTACAGCCCCACGCAACAGTACGCTCCCCCATGAGGGCGTCGCCCGCCCCTAACATGAGGCTCCGCCCCTACGATCAACCACGACAGTAACCGGTGAGACGACGGGCTTCGCCCACCCCCGACGAACTTCTAGTATACACTCGAGCTAAATAAGAAATTTATAGCGCAAATACTGTTTTGTTAGTTTTGAGGCCCAAATATATCTTATTTGGAAAAGTGATCAACATGAAATTTGTAGATCTCATCGAGATATACAACTTTCATGTTGATCAACTTTCGATTTGAAGCCGTTTAAAGGCACGATTTGGGCCCCGAAAAAAGTCACACCGATTTTTTTCGGGGCCCAAATCGAGGGCCTAAACGACTTGAAATCAAAACGTGATAAACATGAAAGTTGTAGATATCGATGAGATCTACAACTTTGATGTTGATCACGTTTTCAGATAAGATATATTTAGAGCTCAAAAATCAAGAAAACTAAAAATAAAAATGTTGGTCTGCGAATAAAAATTTATAGCGCGAATACTGTTTTTTGAGTTTTGAGGCCCAAATATATCTTATTTGAAAAAGTGATTAACAAGAAAGTTGTTTATCTCATCGAGATATACAACTTTCATGTTGATCAACTTTCGATTTGAAGCCGTTTAGGGGCACGATTTGGGCCCCGAAAAATGTCACGTCGACTTTTTTCGGGGCCCAAATCGAGGGCCTAAACGAATTGAAATCAAAAAGTGATCAACATGAAAGTTGTAGATCTCGATGAGGTCTACAACTTTGATTTTGATCACCTTTTCAAATAAGATATGTTTAGGGCTCAAAAATCAAGAAAACTGAAAATAAAAATGTTGGTCTGCGAATAACTGTAAGCGCAAAACTGATATGCTAGGCCTTTAGTCCCACATCGTGAGAATAGAAATAATTTTCGTGTTTAAGTAGCAGGATATGAGTGCTTATTTAAAATTTGAAATGGGGCGGGCTATGTAGAGCGGGCGGGCCTGTATGCAGGCTGGCTTGTGATATATGCAGACCTGGCGTGCATATTTTATACGTACACCGGGTTTCACCTGGTCCAGTTTTTTCAAAATCAGAAGGGTAAAATGGTAATTTCCTATTGTAGGGTAGGAGTCCTACGAAAATATAGGTTTAGGGCACCTTACAACTCTAGGTTTAGGAGACCTACGAAAATTTGGAGAGAGAGAGAGAGAGTGCAGATTAAAAGGTTTAAACCCGACGGTGGTTGAATTACTGAGCCAGATCTGATGGCCTATATTATTTGTTGGAATTTCGAACTCATGCTATTAGCGGGCCATAGTATTTCATTATATATGGTATATATATATATATATATATATATATATATATATATATATATATATATATGCGGAAAAATTTGAGGTCCGGGGAGAAGTGAAAAACAATGCGGAACACACTTCACAAAATCTTTCACAAGTGTAGCGCAATAGTGACAATGGGAAGAACGAATAGTACTATGACATTAACTATCTTTTTACAATACAAGGTATACATGGTGAGACATGATTTATAAGAATCACGGAGGAGAGAAGCACAAAAGTGTAAAACAAGTTGCAGCGACCTGACACCCTGAGACAACCATATCGCGCGAACAGACAAGTCGGATGGAAGCCGCTGAGACCGCGCGAACAGAATACAAGCCGCACCTGCTATACCGCAACCACAGACCGCCAACTTGTTGCTTTATTCCACTGCTGAAGACAAACAGTTCACACTTCTTGATCGCCCAGACCGCACGGTCTTGATCAAAGAAGAACCCGCGAACTCTGAACAGAGAAACTGCTATCTGCGACAGAACGCAACTTAAGACCACCTGGCCACTTAAGACAGCCTGATCAACTGAGTCCGCTGCACAGACCGCGAACACCTAGACACAGTCCGCCCGGACTGGTTTATTCAAAGCTGGAAGAAGGAGACAAGCTGACCGCGAGCTGTAAGCCGCTAACCTGCGAACACAGAAACTGGTCAGACAAAGATCTCAGACCGCACGACCTCAAAGTGAGACTGACACAATCAAGCCAACTTTGGTTCTTACAGTTCTCGTTAATAATGACGGGCCCTGCACCCTTATTTATAGGCTAGTAGACGGATGTCGTCACCGCACAAACCGGGATACAATAACCGTCCATCAGATCGCGAGCGGTCTCGTAAAGCAGACCGCCCGAGCTCAGCATAGCACACAACTCCCTTATTAAACCTTGCGGTTACAACCAAACCGCCCGATTACTGCTGTCTGCCCAAGAACATCCGGCCGACTTAGGACAAGTCGCCAGACCAACCAGCGTAAGCCACCCGGACAGAAAACGGTCTCCCAGATCAGACCGCCTCAAACAAACCGCTGATACAAAACCGACCAGAGAACCAGCGCAGACCGCGCGGTCTCTGCGGTCTCCAATCCGCAGACCGCCAAGCTCAAATCCACTTCCACTTCAAAATATTTAACACTCCCCCTTGAAGTGGGAAGTGGAAGTCAGCCCAAGCAAACTCCGCAAACGACCAAAAGGTCCCTTCGCTAGTGGCTTAGTGAATATGTCAGCAACGTTCTCCTTACTCTGCACATGCTCCACAATCAGAGATCCCTCCAACACCTTCTCACGAATGAAATGGTGATGAATCTCTATGTGCTTCGTACGCGCGTGACAAATTGGATTGTTCACCAGTTTGAGAGCACTCTCGTTGTCACCACGTAGCAGAGTAGGACCTCGCTCCTCCCTATGAATGTCCTCCACAAGCCTCCTAAGCCAGATGGCTTCCTGAGCCGCCAAAGCCGAAGCTTTGTACTCCGCTTCCGTGGTAGAGACAGACACAGAATCCTGCTTCTTGTTGCACCATGATATAGCCGTAGAGTTTGTCATAAAGACATATCCAGACATCGATCTCTGATCATCCGAATCTCCTCCATAATCAGCGTCCATGTACCTGTGCAAGCAAAAGCCCGAATCTCTCCCGTGGAAGAGACCCAAATCCGAGGTGGATTTGACATACTTCAATATTCTCCTAGCCGCCACAAGATGAGGCTTCCGAGGCTCTGCCATAAACCGACTCACCCTGCCAACTGCATAAGCAATATCTTGCCTCGTGATCGTCAAGTATATCAAGCTTCCGACCAAAGCCCGGAACACAAAAGGATCGTTAAGAACCTTCCCTTCATCTCGCCGAAGATGAAATCCAACCTCCAGTGGAGTAGAGCTGCTCTTCCCCCCTTCCATGCCGAATCTCTTCACGATTCGATCCGCATAGCCCTTTTGGGAAACAAGCATACCGCTATTTTTCCTCTCCACTTCGAGCCCAAGGAAATGGTGGAGCTCACCCAAATCCTTCATCTCGAATCTGATACCGCTCTGCTTTACGAATAATCTTGAATCCAAATCAGAAGCAAAATATCCGCAGAACTGGAGGTATTCTGCGATCTTCCCGTACCACGCCCGAGGCGCTTGCTTCAAGCCGTAAAGAGCCTTCTTGAGCTTGCAAACATATCTTGGGTGCTCTTCGGATACATAACCACGTGGATGATCCATGAAGATATCCTTGTCAATCTCGCCATATAAGAAAGCGTTCTTCACGTCGAGTTGCCAAATCTTCCACCCCTGGCAAGCTGCCAACGCGATCACCACCCCGACCAAAGTCATCTTGGCAACGGGGCTAAACGTTTCTTCATAATCCTCCCCATATTTTTGAGAGAAACCTCGAGCTACAATGTGAGCCTTGTACCGCTCAATACTTCCATCGGCCTTCTTCTTTAGTTTGAAAACCCACTAGCAAGTCACCGGAGTAACTCCCTCAACCTTAGGCACCAAGTCCCAAGTCTCATTCTTCCTGAGGGCAGACATCTCTTCATCCGTGGCTCATTCCCACTCCTTGACTCCAATGGCATTTTCATAACAAGATGGCTCTATCTCATCCAGGGGACTTGCGAAGAAACATGAGACAACGCTCACCAAATTCCCGCCTGTATACCGATCAGGTGGAATAATGGTCCTCTTGGACCTCCTCAGAGCTTGAATCTGAACCACCTCCTCCACTGCAGCTTCCGGACTAGCTCTCCTCTCAGGTAGACAAGGAGCATCGCTCCCCCTGCTTCCAGAACCCGAAGCACCTGATCCAGAGCTAGAAATACCTGGAGCACCTGGAGAAACAGGTAACTCCACCAGAACTTCCTTTGCAACTTCCTTTGGTCCACAATCCACCATGCTTCCTTGTAACTCAACAGAAGAGCTACCTTGGTATGACGTCAGCTCGTCGAATACCATATCCCTCGAGACAACATATCTCTGTGTCTCAGGATCCATGCATCTCCACCCTTTCTTCCGGTCATCATAACCGACGAAGACTAGCTTCTTTGCCTTAACATCTAGCTTCGTTCGAAGGGCATCCGGAACATGCACATAGCAGGTAGAACCAAACACTCGAATGTGTTCCATGCTTGGCTTCTCCTTGAACATCAACTCATGAGGGGTCTTCATGTTGATAGGACTGAGAGGCATCCGGTTGATAACATAGGCCGCACAAGACATTCCCTCTGCCCAGAAGGACTTTGGGATACTCTTGGCATGAAGCCAACATTTGCAAGTCTCCGTCAGGTGATGGATCTTCCGCTCTGCAACTCCGTTCTGTTGTGGAGTGTTAGCACGAGAAAGCTCCCTTTGGATGCCATGCTTCCTGCAGAAGTTAAAGAACTCCTTGGAGGGGAACTCCCCTTCATTGTCTGTTCTGAACTTCTTCACCCGCAGATTTAGCCGACCTTCCACCAGCTCCTTGAACTCCACAAACCTCCCGAACACCTCCGACTTCTCCTTCAGAAAATATACCCAAGTATATATGGTGAAGTCATCAACCAAAATCAGCATATACCTGCTACCTCCAAGACTAGCAGTGTTGGTAGGTCCAAACAGATCACCATGGATACACTCCAATGGTCTTTTACATCTGCTTTGTGATTTTTCAAATGGAAAGCGCTGAGCTTTACCAAACTGACAACCTGCACAAACGTGATCATCCCCGAAAGATGACAAGCTAGGCAGACCTTTCACTAAGCCTCTTTCCTCTATAGCTTTCAGCTTATCCATCCCAACATGCCCAAGTCTTTCGTGTCGGATAGCAGCGTTGTTGTTAGCCCTCATCTTATCAACATAAGAACTTGTTGAAAGAACAAACAATTCCTTCACCCGTCTCCCAACATGAGTGACCTCAGCTTTCACCGCTGAAACATTTCGGAGAAATTTCACTTCTGTTGGACCAAACAGAACGTGATAGCCAGCGTCCACCGCATTGGTCACCGAGAAGAGGTTTTTCTTCATCCCCGGAACATGATAGACACTCTTCAATGTAGGAGTACCCCTATCATCGTTCAATGAAACCACGCCCTCCTTCTCAACTGCATGAACAGTATCATCAACCGTAATGTTAACATCATTATGTTGAAAATGTTGAAGTGGAAGTTTGTGAAGTTGGCGGTCTGGGGGGAGACCGCGCGGTCTGGTCTAACCGCTCGGCCTTGCGGTCTTCTCTGGCGGTCTGACCTCTTTGGTCTAGCCACGGGCTTCTCGGCGTGACCGCCGTTCTTCTGTCCAAGGGTGCCGAGGTGAGGTTGCGCGGTCTGGTTGTGTGACCGCGTGGCGAGCTGTCCTCTGTTCGGTGTAACCGCGCGGTCTGGTGCTTGTGACCGCGTGGTGCGGGCAGCCCGGTCTGGTGGCTGTCCGGTTTCTTTGTGGTGCGCGCGGACTAAGGTCTTCTTAGTCGCGCGGTCTCCGGATTGTGCTCGCATGGCTGGTCCTTCGGCGATCAGCTGGCATATGCGGTCACAGGTGGTTGGTCGACTTGGCGGGCTTTTGTCCTAGTCGGCCTGGTGTGTTCGCGGTCTCTGGAGGAGGTCGGGTGGCGAACACAGGTGGTGAGCGCCATGACCGGGCGAGTTGTTATGATTGCGCGGCTTCTGTTGAAGTCAGCGAGTTCAATAAGTAGGAGGATCTTTTGCTGATTGCGCGGGTTGACTGGTCTGGTCGCGCGGTCAAGGGTGGTGACTAGATCAGGTCGCCCGCCTATAAATAGGAGTCACTGTAGCAGAAATTTTATCGCACCAAGTGTAAGCTGAGCTCGCGACCTGTTCTTGTGGTCTCTTTTTGTGACCCGCCGATTAGCTGATCGAACTTGTTTTGTGCAGCCTCTGTGGATTGTGCGGGTAGCAGCGGTCACCTCCTTTTCTGAAGGTGTTTGGGCGGTCTCGCGGCTTGCAGTGCGGGTTGTTGGAGTTCGGGAGGATCGGTGGAGTCTGGGAGTTCGCGTGGTTCTCAGTTGGTGTTGTTCAAATTGCAGGCAGACAGTTCGGGTGATCTGGTTTTCTAGCCGGGCGGACTGTCAGGTCGGGCGGTTAGGCGGTCTCGAGAAGTCAGACCGCTGGTTTTCCTTTTCAGCTGTTTTCTGTTCTGTTTTTTGTGTACTGGAGAAATCATGTCTTGCCATGTATACCTCGCCCTGTAATGAAGAATTTTGCTTATCAATAAAGATTGCGTTTGCTTCATGTGCTTCTGGTTGATTGGCTTAAACTTTTAGTTATTCTATTCCTGCTCACTCCTAGATCTTGGAAAATTTCACATGGTATCAGAGCTAGGTTGGAGTGGATAGAGCAGTGAATAAGTAAAAGTTGTCATCGCCTTTGTGAAGAAGGAACCAGTGGTAGAGCCATGGAAGCAAGGGGTCTTGGAATTGAGATGCTTACATCGACTAACTTTAAGAAGTGGAAGTCGTGTATGCAAAGTTATCTTCTGGGTTAGGACCTCTGGGAGGTAGTTGGAGGAGAGAGCACGGAGGAAGTTATCTTGATTGGGGATAACGGTCATGAGGTGAGGAACTGGAGGCGGATTAATGCCAAAGCAGAGATCGCCCTGAAAAGGGCAATATTGTTGAAACCGATTTCTCGGTCTCTGTGGAGTTCGGGGCCCTCACCGAGATGAGGGGCGACCAACCCTTACTCCTCCCAAGGGAGATCTCTAGGTTGAAGGTTGAGGAACTAGGGACAAGACCAAGGGCCTAGTGGGGAGGTCCCACCACATACCCGGAAGTCCCTTAGGAACTTCCCCTCCCAAGCCACTACTAGGCTTGGGCACCACTGGAGGATCTCCTCACCCTACTGGAGAGACTTGGGGAGGGAGAGAGAGAGGGAGAGAGCTAGCCTAGAAAACCGGATCCCTCAAATGGTGCCCCCTTGGTCCTATTTATAGGATTTTCGGATCTGGACTGCGAATAGCCAAAACTGGACTGCGAATAGCCAAACCCCGCTGTTCTGAAGCACTAAACGCAGACCACCGGACTGCGAATAGCCAAATCCCGCTGTTCTGAAGCACCAAACGCAGACCACCGGACTGCGAATAGCCAAAACTAGGCTGCGAATAGACTAAACCGGACGAAAGGGAAGCCTCCAAGCTGGGCGAGGGGGGGGGGGGGGGGGGGGGGCGCGAACCGCCCCTCCCCCTCCTCGTCGTTCGCCCCCCCCCCCCCCCCCCCCCCCCCCTCCTCGCCTCCTAGCTGGGCGAAAGGGGGGGGGGGGGGGGGGGGGGGGGGGGGGGGGGGGGGGCGAACCGCCCCTCCCCCTCCTCGCCTCCTAGCTGGGCGAGAGGGGTGGGGGGCGAACCGCCCCTCCCCCTCCTCGCCTTCAATGCTGGGCGAGAGGGGGGGGGGGGGGGGGGGGGGGCGAACCGCCCCTTCCCCTCCTCCCCTCCAAGCTGGGCGAGAGGGGGGGGGGGGCGAACCGCCCCTTTCCCTCCTCGCCTCCAAGATGGGCGAGAGGGGGGGGGGGGGGGGAACCGCCCCTCCCCCTCCTCGCCTCCTAGTTGGGCGAAAGGGGGGGGGGGGGGGGCGAACCGCCCTTCCCCCTCCTCGCCTCCTAGCTGGGCGAGAGGGGGGGCGAACCGCCCCTCCCCCTCCTCGCTTCCTAGCTGGGCGAGGGGGAGGGGGGGGGGGGGGGGGGGGGGGGGGGGCGAACCGCCCCTCCCCCTCCTCGCCTCCTAGCTGGGCGAGAGGGGGAGGGGGGCGAACCGCCCCTCCCCCTCCTCGCCTCCAATGCTGGGCGAAAGGGGGTTCGAACCGCCCCTTCCCCTCCTCGCCTCCAAGCTGGGCGAGAGGGGGGGGGGGGCGAACCGCCCCTCCCCCTCCTCGCCTCCAATGCTGGGCGAGGGGGGGGGGGGGGGGGGGGGAGGGGGGCAAACCGCCCTTCCCCTCCTCGCCTCCTAGCTGGGCGAGAGGGGGGGGGGGGGGACCGCCCCTCCCCCTCCTCGCCTCCTAGCTGGGCGAGAGGGGGGGGGGGGGGGGGGGGGTGAACCGCCCCTCCCCCTCCTCGCCTCCTAGATGGGCGCGAGGGGGGGGGGGGGGGGGGGGCGAACCCCCCCCTCCCCCTCCTCGCCTCCAATGCTGGGCGAGAGGGGGTGGGGGGGGGGGGGGGGCGAACCGCCCCTTCCCCTTGTCGCCTCCTAGCTGGGCGAGAGGGGGGGGGGGGGGGGGGGGGGGGGGGGGGCGAACCGCCCCTCCCCCTCATCGCCTCCAAGCTGGGCGAGAGGGGGGGGGGGGGCGAAACGCCCCTCCCCCTCCTCGCCTCCTCTATGAACTGGGCGAGCGGGAGGTCTCCGCCTCCACCGCTCGTCCTCCCTTTTCCTGCCTGGGACTATTATGCCCAATCATGTTCTAAAAGGCCCTTGGGGCCCGGAAAAACACTCGGCGAATTCAGGGTTGTACATAATCCCCGCTCTTTTCGAGCGAGGTACGTGCTCGGAAAGAAACATCCAACCCTGCATATTCGACGAGCGTCGCTGGGAATCCGGCTAACGGAGCTACTTTGAGAGAAAACATAAAGCCTCCTCGAGAGGTCTTCCAGCTCTGCCGGCTAGTGAGAGCCCGGCCAGCGAGACCACTTCGGGGGAAAATACATAGCCTCCCCGAGAGGTCTTCCAACTCTACCGGCTAGTGAGAGCCCGGCTAGCGAGACCACTTCGGGGGAAAATACATAGCCTCCCCGAGAGGTCTTCCAATTCTGCCGGCTAGTGAGAGCCCGGCTAGCGAGACCACTTCGGGGGAAAATACATAGCCTCCCTGAGAGGTCTTCCAACCCTGCCGGCTGGTGAGAGCCCAGCTAGCGAGACCACTTCGGGGGAAAATACATAGCCTCCCCGAGAGGTCTTCCAATTCTGCCGGCTAGTGAGAGCCCGGCTAGCGAGACCACTTCGGGGGAAAAAACTCTTAGCCAACATGAATCTCCTGCCTCGCAGAGTGAATCTCCTGTCCTGCCAGCCAGATGAGAGCCTGGTCAGCGGTCTCTGCTCTGGGCCTTAACCAATATGAATCACCTGCCTCACCGAGTGAATCTCCTATCCTGCCAGCTAGATGGGAGCCTGGTCAGCGGTCTCTGCTCGGGGCCTTAACCAATATGAATCTCCTGCCTCGCCGAGTGAATCTCCTGTCCTGCCAGCTAGATGGGAGCCTGGTCAGCGGTCTCTGCTCGGGGCCTTAACCAATATGAATCACCTGCCTCACCGAGTGAATCTCCTGTCCTGCCAGCTACATGGGAGCCTGATCAGCGGTCTCTGCTTGGGGCCTTAACCAATATGAATCACCTGCCTCACCGAGTGAATCTCCTGTCCTGCCAGCTAGATGGGAGCCTGGTCAGCGGTCTCTGCTCGGGGCCTTAACCAATATGATTCACCTGCCTCACAGAGTGAATCTCTTGTCCTGCCAGCTAGATGGGAGCCTGGTCAGCGGTCTCTGCTCGGGGCCTTAACCAATATGAACCTCCTGCCTCGCCGAGTGAATCTCCTGTCCTGCCAGCTAGATGGGAGCCTGGTCAGCGGTCTCTGCTCGGGGCCTTAACCAATATGAATCACCTGCCTCACCGAGTGAATCTCATGTCCTGCCAGCTAGATGGGAGCCTGATCAGCGGTCTCTGCTCGGGGCCTTAACCAATATGAACCTCCTGCCTCGCCGAGTGAATCTCCTGTCCTGCCAGCTAAATGGGAGCCTGGTCAGCGGTCTCTGCTCAGGGCCTTAACCAATATGACTCACCTGCCTCACCGAGTAAATCTCCTGTCCTGCCAGCTAGATGGGAGCCTGGTCAGCGGTCTCTACTCGGGGCCTTAACCAATATGAACCTCCTGCCTCGCCGAGTGAATCTCCTGTCCTGCCAGCTAGATGGGAGCCTGGTCAGCGGTCTCTGCTCGGGGCCTTAACCAATATGAACCTCCTGCCTCGCCGAGTGAATCTCCTGTCCTGCCAGCTAGATGGGAGCCTGGTCAGCGGTCTCTGCTCGGGGCCTTAACCAATTTGAATCACCTGCCTCACCGAGTGAATCTCCTGTCCTGCCAGCTAGATGAGAGCCTGGTCAGCGGTCTCTGCTCGGGGCCTTAACCAATATGAACCTCCTGCCTCGCCGAGTGAATCTCTTGTCCTGCCAGCTAAATGGGAGCCTGGTCAGCGGTCTCTGCTCGGGGCCTTAACCAATATGAATCACATGCCTCACCGAGTGAATCTCCTGTCCTGCCAGCTAGATGGGAGCCTGGTCAGTGGTCTCTGCTCGGGGTCTTAGTCGCTTACCCTCCCTGGGAGGTCAACCTGCCCTGCCGGCTAGAGAGAGCTCGGCTAGCGGATCCATCCGAGGGGAAAAATATTTACCCTCCCTGGGAGGTCAACCTGCCCTGCCGGCTAGAGAGAACCCGGCTAGCGGAACCATCCGAGGGGAAAAATATTTACCCTCCCTGGGAGGTCAACCTGCCCTGCCGGCTAGAGAGAGCCCGGCTAGCGGAACCATCCGAGGGGAAAAATATTTACCCTCCCTGGGAGGTCAACCTGCCCTGCCGTCTAGAGAGAGCCCGGCTAGCGGAACCATCCGTGGGGAAAAATATTTACCCTCCCTGGGAGGTCAACCTGCCCTGCCGGCTAGAGAGAGCCCGGCTAGCGGAACCATCCGAGGGGAAAAATATTTACCCTCCCTGGGAAGTCAACCTGCCCTGCCGGCTAGAGAGAGCCCGGCTAGTGGAACCATCCGAGGGGAAAAATATTTACCCTCCCTGGAGGTCAACCTGCCCTGCCGGCTAGAGAGAGCCCAGCTAGCGGAACCATCCGAGGGGAAAAATATTTACCCTCCCTGGGAGGTCAACCTGCCCTGCCGGCTAGAGAGATCCCGGCTAGCGGAACCATCCGAGGGGAAAAATATTTACCCTCCCTGGGAGGTCAACCTGCCCTGCCGGCTAGAGAGAGCCCGGCTAGCGGAACCATCCGAGGGGAAAAATATTTTGAAAAACAAAACTTGTATTACATTAGTCAGCTGGTTACATGCAAGAAAACTAAATACGGAAACGCTTCATCCTACTACATGGACTCAAAGAAACAAAACTAGGCACGGGGACCGGGATTCGGGCTTCTACTCCCAGGCACGGTCCTCCTCGACCTCCTCTGGTTGTTGATGCTGCGGCTTCTGGCCCCTTGCCTCCTTCATCTCCAAGAACTCGGGGCAGGTGGATGTCGCGTGACCTTTCTCCTGATGGAAGTCACAGTAAGGAAACTCTGCTCGGATGCCCCTTCTTTCTCCCGAGCGGTTCTTTCTTCTTCCTTGGCCGATCGCCCGAGCCTGCCGGGGCAGTGGGGGAGGTGTCCTCTCCCCCTGCATCCACCTCGGGCGGTTGGATCTTTTCCTTTTGAAGCCTCCTCCTCCTTGCCCTCGCGGAGTTGAAACGGTAACCCCTGTGCTCGTCGGGTTATTGGGTAGCCTCTCCCCCGGGTGGCCTCGTCCACCAACGTTTTGACTCCTTTTGGGATGGGGCGAGTGGGGGCCGAATGCCTCCCCCTCGTTCCCCTTTGGGGCTAGGCTAGAAGAGCCGGGGCGAGCTGGGAGGGCGCCCCCCTCCTGAGCTCGCCCCCTCGAAGGGGAGGGGCGAGCTGGGAGGGCGCCTCCCTCCTGAGCTCGCCCCCTTGAAGGGGCGGGGCGAGCTGGGAGGGCGCCCCCCTCCTGAGCTCGCCCCCTTGAAGGGGCGGGGCGAGCTGGGAGGGCCCCCCCTCCTGAGCTCGCCCCCTTGAGGATGGGCGAGTGGGGGTATGGCACCCCCCACTCCCCCCTCACCGGTACTTCCTTCCTGGACTGTTGGCCGAGAGTTCCCGCGTCCACCTGTTCGGGTGGGACCTCCGGACCATCTCCTCTTCTGCCTCCGACTATCATGGCGAAGGCAACCTCAAAGGTATGCAGGAGCTCTCGCTTGAAGTTTTCGAACATCTCTAACGTCACCCCAGCCACCGGGGGCTGCGAGTGACCCGGGTCGGAGCTTCCTCCACCTCCTTCCACGGAGCTCATCTTGAGAGTTTCTTGAATCGGTCAAACTCCACGCTCACCGCACCAAAATGTTGAAACCGATTTCTCGGTCTTTGTGGAGTTCGGGGCCCTCACCGAGATGAGGGGCGACCAACCCTTACTCCTCCCAAGGGAGAGTTCTAGGTTGAAGGTTGAGGAACTAGGGACAAGACCAAGGGCCTAGTGGGGAGGTCCCACCACATACCCGGAAGTCCCTTAGGAACTTCCCCTCCCAAGCCACTACTAGGCTTGGGCACCACTGGAGGCTCTCCTCACCCCACTAGAGAGACTTGGGGAGGGAGAGAGAGAGAGGGAGAGAGCTAGCCTAGAAAATCGGATCTCTCAAATGGTGCCCCCTTGTTCCTATTTATAGGATTTTCGGATCTGGACTGCGAATAGCCAAAACTGGACTGCGAATAGCCAAATCCCGCTGTTCTGAAGCACTAAACGCAGACCACCGGACTGCGAATAGCCAAATCCCACTTTTCTGAAGTACTAAACGCAGACCACCGGACTGTGAATAGCCAAAACTGGGCTGCGAATAGACTAAACCGGACGAAAGGGAAGCCTCCAAGCTGGGCGAGAGGGGGGCGGGCGAACCGCCCCTCCCCCCTCCTCGCCTCCTAGCTGGGCGAGAGGGGGGGCGAACAGCCCCTCCCCCTCCTCGCCTCCTAGCTGGGCAAGAGGGGGGGGGGGGGGGGGGGGGGGGGGGGGGGGGCGAAACCGACCCTCCCCCTCCTCGCCTCCAATGCTGGGCGAGAGGGGGGGGGGGGGGGGGGCGAACCGCCCCTTCCCCTCCTCGCCTCCAAGCTGAGCGAGAGGGGGGGGGGGGGGGGGGGGGGGGGGGGGGGGGGGGGGCGAACCGCCCCTTTCCCTCCTCGCCTCCAAGCTGGGCGAGAGTGTGGGGGGGGGGGGGGGGGAACCGCCCCTCCCCCTCCTCGCCTCCTAGCTGGGCGTGTGGGGGGGGGGGGGGTGTGAACCGCCCCTCCCCCTCCTCGCCTCCAATGCTGGGCGAGAAGGGGGGGGGGGGGGGGGGGCGAACCGCCCCTTCCCCTCCTCGCCTCCAAGCTGGGCGACTGAGGGCGGGGGGGGGGGGGGGGGGGGGGGGGGGGGGGGGGGGGGGGGCGAACCGCCCCTCCCCCTCCTTGCCTCCTAGCTGGGCGGAAGGGGGGGGGGGGGGGGGGGCGAACCGCCCCTTCCCCTCCTCGCCTCCAAGCTGGGCGAGAGGGCGGGGGGGGGGGGGGGGGGGGGGGGGGGGGGGGCGAACCGCCCCTCCCCCTCCTCGCCTCCTAGCTGGGCGAGAGGGGGGGGGGGGGGGGGGGGGGGGGGGCGAACCGCCCCTCCCCCTCCTCGCTTCCTAGCAGGGCGAGAGGTGGGGGGGGGGGGCGAACCGTCCCTCCCCCTCCTCCCCTCTTAGTTGGGCGAGAGGGGGTGGGGTGGGGGGGGGGGGGGGGGGGGGGCGAACCGCCCCTCCCCCTCCTCGCCTCCAATGCTGGGCGAGAGGGGGGTGCGAACTGCCCCTTCCCCTCCTCGCCTCCAAGCTGGGCGAGGGGGGGGGCCGCCGGGTTCCACTCCAGTATGAGGGGGAAAAAAGGGGGGGGGGGGGGGGGGAGGGGAGAGAAAGAAAAAGAGGGGGAGGGGAAGAAAAGAGGGAAAATTACTAGAAAAAGGACTTTTAGCCACGGCGAATTTCCGTGGCTAAAAGTCCAAAACCGTGGCAAAACCTCTTTAGCCACGGCCGGCGCACAGGTAATAGACCATTATTAGCCATGGAATAAAACCATGGCAAATACTCTGTCAATTTTATTAAAAAAGTATTTGCCACGGTATGAAACCGTGGCAAATACTTAGCAGATTTATAAAAAATATATTTGACGGTTTAAAACAGTGACCGACGGCGAGCGGGATAACGAGAGTGCTAGGGCTCTAATACAATGTTAAGCAGAAACAATTCCATACACAAACAATTTCATACACAACAATTCCATGCAAATATAACACTCTTCCTTTCAATCCTTTAAATCCTAACAATCATATACAACAAAAATCCCAAACAAAGCTAAAGCTGATTGCAATCAAGAATCTCAAACAAATGCCCATTAGTAGATGCAAAAGAGGAAGACATGCTGCTGTTGCTGCTTTATGAGTGTAATCATGTAGTATTAGGTTTATGGGAAACATGCAGCTTCCTGCTTAATCATTCTCTAGTATATAAACATAAAAATATTGTTTTTTTTTTTGCTACAAACTTGACAATATGGGGAGATGGCGGTGCGGTTCATCATTTTCGACTCTCGCCTGCTATGAGTTCCAGCGGCTGATTAAGGCTAAATCATTTGCAATTAGCTAGGTGGGCATCCATATTCCATCAGAAACTTCCAATCAGATATCCTACTTACCCATTTTTGTTGATTGTTGGACTAAAACAACTAGTTATGTGGAAATTTGGTGAAACTGAAGTAGACAACTCCTATGCGCCCAAGGAGCTCTCTTGTAGGAGTCTACACGAAGATCTGTTGGTAGGAGGAGAGGAGAGAATACTTGTGGTTGCTGGACGAGCTCATAAATGGCGATCCAGGGCAGCGAGGTGCAGCCTAATGAGCAACCATAATAACTTAACCAAACTATGTACCATCATCAAAATTTAAGCACACTTGTTTCACTATACTTGACCGTCTATCGGATAACTGAGTGATTAATGGAGACACGAGCTGCTTTAAGAGCACGTGAAAGCCTGGGAAATCAGCAGCACCTGAAAGCAAGCATATTAAAAAAACTCAATCAAATGTTACAAGACATTAAGTAATTATAATGTCAAAGTCGAATGAGAAATCATGTTTGAATAATCATGAACTAAGGTCTTTGTTCGTACATATACATGAGTAAGGACATAAAAGACTAATAACCCCAAGTGGGTATTACAAATACGACGATTTGATAATATTAATTACAATTCTCTTCCTCAAGTCGGATGAAAGATATCGGTCATCCCTAGACGATTACCCGCCCGCGGTTCATAAAGAGTGTTGCAAGCTCTTTTTCTTGTTATCATCCTTGACCTTTTGCTTGAGCTGCCCATCGGATCTGATCCGAAACTGGTTCATCCCCAATACCCGCGCTACTCGCGCCCAGTACAAGAAACGTTTGGCCAGCCTCTTCCAAGACGTTTGATCACCAGTCGCCGATTTCACATGGGAGCGCTCTGCTGGACTGGTGAGCAAGTAATTGAGCAGCTCCTTCTCTGCTTGGGAAAACGGCTCCCCTGCAGATGGGGTAGGGACAGTGGCCTCCAATATTTGATTCAAACTAGGCAACTGTTGATCGACCATGAATAGCGGACGCGAACCAATCTCGTCGACAGCGGACATGTCCGCCACAGCAAGTTCCTCTGCCGTCGTGATGATTGCAGAAGAGGCCGGTTGATTTGAATTCGGGTTGGTCGGAGATGCTGCTGGAACTGATGGTACGACCGGCGACGACGGTGGAATGTTGAGGGAGCCTAGATCGCCGTGTTGGGGGGCCGCCTCGGAATGCAATTGCAAACAGAAATGACGACCTGGTTGTGCTGATGTGGTTGATGTCGCACGCTTCTTGAGCCGTGCAAGATACTCCCAACGATTCTTGATCTCCTTGTGGGTCATCTCGAGCAGGTCCTCACGATGGGAAGCAATGCGAGCGTACGCGGGGGCGACCACTTTGGTCCAATGAATGTTGCCGGCATGCCCAGCATCAATCTCTTGCTGAACTAGTCGATCAATGATATCGTCCGATGATCCTTCAATGAGTTGTTCGGGCGTAGATTGCAGATCTGATGCATGGGGTTGACGTGAACTCTGATTGTCGCCGGTTGCCAAGGTGATAATTCGAGTTGTAGTCGACGTCACGGTCTCTTCCAACTGCACAATGTTGAAACTGGCAACAGAGGGCGACCGCAATGGAGCAATAACTGATGCTGCTTGATTCAGGGCAGTAATGATGCTGCGTTTGGGCGCTGCTCGTTGAATGGGCAATCTGAATCGGGCTTGGGCAACCATATCCTCCAGGTGTTGTTTTAGGACCTGTTCTGATTTTAGCCGAATGAACCGTTTGAAAGGAAAATTGGTGCTACGCAATGCCGAGACAAGAATAGACCATATTCGATGCAATTGTGGAGGATGTAAGGATTCAATGGGGAAATCCTTCAGATCATGGAGTCCATCGGGCATAAGAAATTTGAGAGCAATCGTTCGGAGCAAGCGACGCTCTAAGGGGTTGATCATTGGTGAAGTGCTCATGACAGCTTCCCAGATATTAAGCCCTTGTAATGCCGACTGACGTTCATTGCCCAATGTGTTGAGGCTGCGAGATTTTTTATTGTGACTCGATGAAGAGCTGCGCTCATGCGATGTTGGTCCTGGTTTGCGGCGCTTGCGATTGGATTGAATGGAATGGGGCGTGTTGCTCACTTTGACGCCAGATTCGGCGCCAATCAACAGATTGACGTCATCAACATGGTTCGGATCAACATCGTGCCGCGGTGCAACATCATCATCTTCAATGATGCGATGATCATCGTTAGCCCGCTCGACAACATCAGCGGCAACATCAAGGGCATCGTGCACAATCGCATCGAACGTGTGACTCGACCAAATTGCATTATCGGCGATTGATTCTGCGACCATTCCAATTGATTCTAGTTGCCCTGCAGGAATTTCGGGCAGTTGAGGAAGGGATTGTCCAAACGCTGTCGTCAATCCAAATTCGTCCTCACAATCATCAATCGAAAGAGGCAATAGATGAAACATCATCGACAGAGACGTAGGCGAGGGAGTGATGCCATCGGTCGAAAATAGTGCGAGATACTGAGTGAGAATGATATGCATCCCAGAGATTGGCAAATACGCCCAGCGCGGATCGAATTGGAGTTCACCTCGAAAATTGATTTGAGCGACAACTGCATGGAGCAACAAGTTCCCTCCTTCCACGGAAATGGTCTCCGGGCAAATGGCTCGTCCATGGCGCCACAAATTTTCATTCTTCCCCGATCCACGGCGTAAACTCGAACGAAAAAAGCGATCCACAACAATAGTCGACGCGGATGCAGGCGGTGTTAAGCAATTTCTGATATGCTTTTTCTGCGTATCATGGCAAGCGAGAAGTTTACTCATCACGATGCGCTTGGATGGGGGCACATCATTCCCTATTTCCCACTTTTGAATGCGATCCAACAATGCATCCAATTCAGCCTCAATGATTGAGCCTTCCCGCATTGGAGCTTGTCCAGTGCCAACAATGATTTCAGCCACGACAACCATGAATTGTTCGTGTCGAGCACGATCCGTGCCGTTCGAATTGTCCCGGTACCTCGTGATCAGATGGTGATTGTCAAGGAGAACAATGATGTTTTCAAAATCTTCCAGCCATTCCCGATCATCGCAGCACTTGTCCAGGTATATAATGAGCAGCGAAGTATCAATACCGTAAGCGTTGTACCGTTTCAGCAAACCCCGACCAACAGATCGACGTTCCGCATTGCCAGTTGAGGCTGTGAATTGATGGGAGAGGATTTGTTGGCGCTCGTTCATGACGGAGTGCAGTCCATCAACGGGGGCGAATTTCCTTCCGTTGAACTCATCCGTCAATTTCATGCGTCCCGGCACGTTGTGATGATGGTCGGCCGAGAGATGAGTCCCGGTGATAGCGCCTTCCATTCGGTTGAAGAACGGGAGTTGACGAGCAATGCAGTCATTGACCAGGCCTGTCAGCGTTGATTCCACTGGACCGAGTGTGCCATTGTACCCGTTGCAATGCTGAAAGAACGACGGAAAATCGATAAACACTATCGGATCCTGAAACGATGACGATTGCCCAAGTGCGGCATCCCGAGCGCGCATTTTCAAATACCACGACATGTGACCACGATATAGCGCGGCTTGACGCATGTATCGAGTCGTTCGGGCACAACGAATCACCTTTGCAGCATCAGCACTGCCGGAACGGGACGTGTACAAGTCATATGCCATTTGAACAAGACTGACGTCGTGCGCGCTCTGTTCGAACAGCTGCACGGGATAGTTAAGGACGATGGGCGCTGGGATCAACTTCTCATTTTTGGCCTCGTCCATGACATGGAACGTGGCACCACAGCCGCCTGAGCTTTGCGACTTCCTGCACACGTATCGAGCACAGAGAGCATATGCAATTGTGTCGATGCAATCGATGATTCGCGGGGCACTGAATTGCTTACGAAAAAGAAATCCGACTTTGTTGCAAGATGGACATGCACCCGATGTCACGTTGACGTTGTACTGCCGTTCTGGATCGATCACGAACAACGGTTTCAGCAGGTATGCGTTCAGGTTTGGACGCTTGCTCCACAGTGGCACAGGTGGATCGATTCGGATAGGAGGGCACATGCCATCCTCAATCAGTTTCAGCTGGTTCTTGATCCAATCCTCCTGAATCTTGTTCAACGTGCCAGATTGCTTGCCACAAACACACGGCTCGCTAGTGGGGCGGTCGAATGCTGACGAATAGAATGGCAGTGTTTGGGTCGGAATCAATTCTGGAGGAATTTCGGGGCAGCGATGGATGAGGGTCTCCTCCGATCGTTGTGTTTTCGCAATGTCCCGCAGCACAAGGTCGATACCGTTCATTGTCCCCAACCTGAAACATGATATAGTTACAGTTCATCACAAGAATGAGCATTCTGATATCGTAATACTACAGGTTTCATGAGGATAAACTCTCAGAGAAAGCCTAACATAAGATGTGGGACTAAACTCATTCACACATACAAATACTAATATTATAATATTAATAATCTCAACTGCTTCTGGGAAAACTGCGCCTCCTAAAGGGGCATCTATGAAGCCTTTCAAAGCTGAGAAAAAAAATCTCACATTTGTTATCTGTGGTGAAGGAAAGTGAAGACAAGTGCATTCCACACAGAAAAAAAATGAATTTACATAAAATTTACCCATATGAATTGCTAGATTCCAATTCTGATGCATATATTTAGTATCTACCTAAGTATTTCAGAACCTTATTTACAGATGCAAACTACAAGGACAAGGGCTTGATGCTTTTAAGAGAAACCAAGTATAAGAGGTTGGCTTAATATACAGGGGATCATTCAAGATAGCAAAAAAAAATATGAGGTGAGGAATCTTAAGTTGTGCCATAGATATTGTGTCGTGTAAGTATTGTATTACTAGGGCTCCATTTGGCACGGCGGTGGCGGCCATGAACGTGGTGGTTATGAACTGTCGTTCGTGAACGCCCGACCTCACCTAAGGAACTTCATCCACTTTTATGTTCAAAAGCAGTTTTATTTTCTTGGTGGTGGTCTTAACCATTATCATGCCAAACATACATTCTATGACGGTGGTGTTTTTGTCCAAACTCACAGGAGCAAGAACACCACGCCAAAAGGAGCCTAGGCCTCGACAGATGAAGCGCTTGAGGTCTTTAAGAACACCAGGGTGGTGTTTTTGTCCAAACTTCAGTTGATTATCATGCCTCAACTCCTAGCTCTTCACCATATGAATGTTGGGAGAAAGTTGAAGTTTCTGAAAAATTAACACAAGTGTTTCAACACAAACCTCATATACAAGGGATCAAACCCATTTCCAACCTTTGATGTAAAAGCTCACACGAATTTCAGTGAGCATCAACTACTTGATATATCTATGTCAATGTAAATTTTAATTATATATATGATTAAATATGATGCAAGGGCTTCTGTGCTAGCTCAATCGTCTGTTATTTCTACTTGTGTGGCAGCTATTTTTATGCGGATTAATCTAGCTATCTCTGGTGTCTACCGTTCATTTTGACGAAACAAACGTCATACACACACTATAACACATTGATTTCCCTGCCACCTCACAAGTACACCTCACAAAACACCACCATAGCCACTACACCACACACTTCACACATCTTTTTCACTGCCATCACAAACTACATTATACCACACACTACCAATATATATATAGCACCATACCCCCACATAAATTAAAAATAGCACCTTGCTGTACTGTACAACACATAATCACACACACAAAGCCACTTAACAGTACACTACAGCACCACAACACACATATCTAGTGCACTTCACTGCACAATTTTTGCACAGCACAAAATCAGCACCGCACATTCTCACAACCCACGGCACAATACCCATCTCTGCCAACACACTCTGCCAACACACACCCACTCATGGCATAGCAGCACACAAACCCTTCCAACAAACTGAATGTCATTCACTTACACAGCAACACAGCACAACACAACACCTTAGTGCACAACACAACCATCCAACAGCAGCACCACACAACACAAACAGCAAAACCAACCAACGACACTGCCCAGCACAATTCTACTTAACACAATATTGCAGGAATCCAGCCAGCACATACCCCAAACATGAAAAGGCAGCACAATCCTTTACACACTCACGATAAACCTCAGCACAGCCATTACTAGCAAAACCCTAAGACAGCCGCACAAAAATCCTAACACAAACACCCTCAGTCGGCAACCATAGAAGGAAAAGAAATGAGAGAAATAGAGAAAAGGAAGAGGAAAAGAGAACTCACAAAGCTTTCCCCTGCAGCAGCAGCAGCACAAGAAAAAGGAATGGAGATGCGCTCAAACAGCAGCTGTTGCACCAGAGGAAGAGGAGAAGATCCCAAACAGCAGTCACAAGTCGATCGCCCGAATGGATGGGGGAAGCGGCTGGAGCGGGAGGTGCGAAACCTAGAGTCGACCGTCGCGCCAGGAATCTGAAGACTTGCCGGTAGAAATCGCCGTCGCCAACGCTGCGAGGAATCGGAAGGGAGAAAGACGCTCGCGCGAATAGGGGCGGAGTCGGCGAATTGGGAACCGTAGGCGTGATTGGGAGATCGGCTTCACGCAGCGAGGGCTTGGGAGATTGGCTTCAGAGGGATCGACAATTTCTTCCCCGTCCCTGTGCAACGATTGAGAAGAGCGAGCGAGAGAGATGCGGGAGAAAAGGTCCGGCAGATCGCGAGAAAGAAAGCCGCGATTTCATTTCCTTGATGAGGCGGGGGAGGGTATTTTCGGGAGAGCGGAAAATCAGCCCGATTCAGCCGACCGAAGTGAGGCCTGACCGGGGGGGGGGGGGGGGGGGGGGGGGGGGGGCGAATCACCCCTCCCCCTCCTCGCCTCTAATGCTGGGCGAGAGGGGGGGGGGGGGGGGGGGGGGGCGAACCGCCCCTCCCCCTCCTTGCCTCCAATGCTGGGCGAGAGGGGGGGGGGGGGGGGGGGGGGGGGGGGGGGCGAACCGCCCCTTCCCCACCTCGCCTCCTAGCTGGGCGAGAGGGGGGGGGGGGGGGGGAACCGCCCCTCCCCCTCCTCGCCTCTTAGTTGGGTGAGAGGGGGGGGGGGGGGCGAACCGCCCCTCCCCCTCCTCGCCTTTTAGCTTGGCGAGAGTGAGGGGGGGGGGGGGGGGGCGAACCCCCCCTCCCCCTCCTCGCCTCCAATGCTGGGCGAGAGGGGGTGGCGAACCGCCCCTTCCCCTCCCCGCCTCCTAGCTGGGCGAGAGGGGGGGGGGGGGCGAACCGCCCCTCCCCCTCCTCGCCTCCAAGCTGGGCGAGGGGGGGGGGGGGGGCGAACCGCCCCTCCCCTTCCCCTCCTCGCCTCCTCTATGAACTGGGTGAGCGGGAGGTTTCCGCCTCCACCGCTCGTCCTCCCTTTTCCTGCCTGGGACTATTATGCCCAATCATGTTCTAAAAGGCCCTTGGGGCCCGGAAAAACACTCGGCGAATTCAGGGTTGTACAAATATCACCTGACCTGTTTGATCACATCTTGGGGTGTGGATCAGCTGCAGAAATCTGGAGAGCCCTGGATGGGTTGTTTAACAAAAAGAATGTGGCATTACTTCAATTCCTGGAGAATGAGCTAGTCAGATCGGCTCAAGGTGACCTTTCTATCTCTACGTTCTTCTTGAAGATGAAGAACTTGTGCGCCAAGATTTCAGTGCTGGATCCTGATGAGCCAATTTCTGAGACGAAGCTGAAGATGCACATCATCCATGACTTGCAGAAGGAATATGTTGCCTTTGTGACGTCGGTGCAGGGTTGGGCAAATCAGCCGTCTCTGCTGGAGCTGGAAAATCTGCTTGCTTCGCAGGAGAGTCTGGCAAGGAAGATGGAGGGGGTGTCAGCGTCTGGAGGAGATGGCGAAGTTCTCTTCACGGGAAAGAAGAAGAAGTGGGATAAGAAGAAGACCGCTGGAGGAGGCAATGGGCCTTCAACTTCTAGACATCAGGAGAGGGGCTATGCTCCTAAGGCTGAAGGGAAGAAGAAGGGAGAAGGTCCCAAGTGCTTCAGGTGCGGGAAGCTTGGTCACATCAGGAAGGATTGCCGGGTGAATCTTCATCCGGGGCATGCTGCTGCAGGATAGGAGGAAGCTGAAGCCAGGCAGATTGATGGAGGATGGGGAGGAGCCTTCTCGACTTCTATTGGAGCTGCGGCTCCTATCAACTATCAGGAGGACTGGATCGTGGACTCGGGGTGTGGTCATCACCTCACCGGGGACGAGTCGAAGCTTACTTCTGCCCAACCCTACTCAGGTAATGATGCCATTATTACTGCTGATAATACCGTGCATGCTGTAGAGAAGGTGGGGGTTGTTTCCTTGGGCAGTGATAGGGGGCCACTAACTTTGAAGAGTGTCTATCATGTGCCCGGAATGAGGAAAAACCTCTTCTCCGTGACCAACGCTATAGACGCTGGGTATCACGTTCTGTTTGGCCCAACAGAAGTGAGGTTTCTTCGGAATGTTGAAGCAGTGAAGGCGGAGGTCGTTCATGTCGGGAGGAGAACAAAAGACTTGTTTGTTTTATCGACAAGTTCTTATGTCGACAAGATGAGGACGAATGATAGTGTCGTGATATGGCACGAGAGGTTGGGGCATGTAGGGATTGATAAGTTGAAGGCTATGGCGGTGAGAGGTCTGGTCAAGGGCCTGCCTAGTCTATCTTCCTACGGAGATGGTCATGTGTGCGCGGGATGTCAGTTCGGCAAGTCTCATCGACTACCATTTGACAAGTCGCAGACAAGGAGTAGTGTGCCGTTGGAGTGTATCCACGGTGACTTGATGGGACCGACTGCTACCCCAAGCCTCGGAGGCAGCAGATATATGCTGGTGTTGATCGATGATTACACCAGATATGTCTGGGTATATTTCTTGAAGGAGAAGGCGGAGGCGTTTGCAATGTTCGTGGAGTGCAAGGAGCTTGTGGAGGGTCGGCTTGGTCTGCGGGTTAAGAAGCTGAGGACTGACAACGGAGGGGAGTTCACCTCTGGTGAGTTCTCTACTTTTTGCAGGAAGGCAGGCATCCAGAGGGAGCTTACTTGTGCACATACTCCACAACAAAACGGAGTTGCAGAGCGGAAGATCCGTCATCTGACGGAGACCTGCAAGTGTTGGCTGCATGCCAAGAGTATCCCAAAGTCCTTCTGGGCAGAGGGAATGTCTTGTGCTGCCTACGTCATTAACAGGATGCCTCTCATTCCCATCAATATGAAGACCCCGCATGAATTGATGTTCAAGGAAAAGCTAAGCGTGGCACACCTTTGGGTGTTTGGTTTCACCTGCTATGTGCACGTTCCAGATGCGCTTCAGACGAAGCTAGATGCGAAGGCAAGGAAGCTAGTCTTCGTGGGTTATGATGATCGGAAGAAGGGATGGAAGTGCATGGACCCGGAGACGCGGAGATTTGTTGTATCTCGCGACATCGTGTTCGACGAGGTGACATCCTACAAGGGGAGTTCTGGTGTTCAGCTACTAGAAAGCAGGGTGGAGGAGCCGGAGAAAGCTGAGGAAAATCTTCAGGTGGAGCTACCTGTGTCACCAGGTGGTCCATCAATTTCTAGTTCTGAGACGGAGGCTTCTGGTTCAGGAAGCAGGGGGAGCGATGCTCCGAGTACGTCTGGAAGGGGAGCTAGGGAAGAAGCAGCTGAAGATACTGCGAGTCAGGGGAAGGCATTGCGGAGATCGAAGCGAACAATTATTTCCCCTGATCGCTATACAGGAGGAAACATGGTGAGCTTTGTCTCGTGTGTCTTTGCTGGTCCCTTGGATGAAAGGGAGCCATCGAGCTTTGAAAAGGCCAAAGGGGTGGAACAGTGGGATTCAGCCATGCAGGAAGAGATGAGTGCTCTTGAGAAGAATGAGACTTGGTCTCTGGTGCCCAAGCCCAAGGGTATCACCCCCGTGACATGCAAATGGGTCTACAAGCTCAAGAAGAAGGCTGATGGCAGTATCGAGCGGTACAAGGCTCGCCTTGTGGCTCGGGGGTTCTCGCAGCAATACAGTGAAGACTATGAAGAGAAATTCAGTCCGGTGGCAAAACTGACTTCAGTTCGGGTCGACGTAAAGAATGCGTTCTTGTACGGCGAGATTGACAAGGACATCTTCATGGTCCAGCCGCCAGGCTTCGTATCTGATGATTTTCCGGACTATGTTTGCAAGTTGAAGAAGGCCCTGTATGGGTTGAAGCAAGCGTCGAGGGCGTGGTATGGAAAGATAGCAGAGTATCTCTTATTCTACGGGTTTGGTGCTTCAGACTCAGACTCAAGCTTGTTCGTCAAGAAGAGCGGGGAGCTTCAAGTCATCGTGCTGCTTTACGTCGACGATATGATCGTGACGGGGAATTCGAAGGAGGAGGTAGCGCAGCTTCGGGCAGTGCTATCTATCAGATTTGAGATGAAGGATCTGGGTGAGCTTCACCATTTCCTTGGACTCGGGCTGCAGAGGAAGGAGAGTGGAGTGCTGGTGTCCCAGGCTGGATATGCTGAGCGAAACGTGGAGCGGTTCGGCATGAAGGAAGGGAAGTGTATTTTCACACCTCTGGAGAAGGCCATGAAACTTCGCAAGGATGAGGGGATGATTTTGGAAGATCCGTTGGTGTTCCGGGCTCTGGTTGGGAGCTTGATCTATCTGACGATTACCAAGCCGGATATTGCGTATGCAGTTGGCAGGGTGAGTCGATATATGGCGGAACCATGGTCGCCTCATCTTCTAGCGGCCAAGAGTATATTGAAGTATGTCAAGGCGACTTCGGATATGGGCTCCTTTATAGGAGAGATGCGGGCTTCGAGGTGCATGGGTACATGGACGCTGATTACGGGGGAAATTTGGATGATCGGAAGTCGACATCTGGATACGTCTTCATGGCGGGCCCCACGGCTATATCATGGTGCAGTAAGAAGCAGGATTTCGTGTCGGTCTCAACCACGGAAGAAGAATACAAGGCTTCGGCTTTGGCAGCTCAAGAAACCATCTGGCTTAGGAGGTTGGTTGGAGACGTCCATAAGGAGGTTCGGGGTCCGACTTTGCTCCGCGGCGACAACGAGAGTGCTCTCAAACTGGTTACTAATCCAGTTTGTCATGCGAGGACCAAGCATATCGAGATCGAGCATCATTTCATTCATGAGAAGGTGCTGGAGGGGTCTCTTTCGGTCAAGCATGTTCGGAGTCAGGACAACATTGCTGACATCTTCACAAAGGCGCTGGCGAAGGGGCCGTTTACTCGTCTAAGGAGTTTACTGGGGCTATTTTCAACTTCCCACTTCAAGGGGGAGTGTTGAAAATGTTGAAGTGGAAGTTTGTGAAGTTGGCGGTCTGGGGGGGGGGGGGGGGGGAGACCGCGCGGTCTGGTCTAACCGCTCGGTCTTGCGGTCTCCTCTGGCGGTCTGACCTCTTTGGTCTAGCCGCGGGCTTCTCGGTGTGACCGCCGTTCTTCTGTCCAAGGGTGCCGAGGTGTTATGATCGCGCGGCTTCTGTTGAAGTCGGCGAGCTCACTAAGCAGGAGGATCTTTTGCTGATTGCGCGGGTTGACCAGTCTGGTTGCGCGGTCAAGGGTGGTGACTCTATCTCATAGGGCGGTGACTGGATCAGGTCGCCCGCTTATAAATAGGAGTCACTGTACCAGCAAATTTATCGCACCAAGTGTAAGCTGAGCTCGCGACCTGTTCTTGCGGTCTCTTTTTGTGACCGGCCGGTTAGCTGATCGAACTTGTTTTGTGCAACTTCTGCGGATTGTGCGGGTAGCAGCGGTCACCTCCTCTTCTGAAGGTGTTCGGGCGGTCTCGCGGCTTGCAGTGCGGGCTGCTGGAGTTCGGAAGGATCAGTGGAGTTCGGGAGTTCGTGTGGTTCTCAGTTGGTGTTGTTCAAATCGCAGGCAGGCAGTTCGGGTGATCTGGTTTTCTAGCCGGGCGGACTGTCAGGTCGGGCGGTTAGGTGGTCTCGAGAAGTCAGACCGCTGGTTTTCCTTTTCAGCTATTTTCTCTTCTGTTTTTTGTGTACTGGCAAAATCATGTCTCGCCATGTATACTTCGCCATGTAATGAAGAATTTTGCTTATCAATAAAGATTGCGTTTGCTTCATGTGCTTCTGGTTGATTGGCTTGAACTTTTAGTTATTCTATTCCTGCTCACTCCTAGATCTTGGAAAATTTCACACATTACCTGCATATGTTTGCAATGAGGAGAACTTCGACTCATCCCCGGTGAGGTGATGACCACACCCAGAGTCCACTATCCAATCGTCCTGATAGTTGATGGAAGTCATAGCTCGAACACACGTGCCCGTCATGAATGCACCTCCACCACCCCAACTACCTTCAGAATTGGAACCAGCCTCCTCCTTCCCTGCAACATGCCCCGACTGAAGATTGACCTTACAGTCCCTTTTGAAATGACCAAGCTTATTGCACCTGAAGCATCTAGGTCCTTCCTGCTTCTTCCCATCACGCTTAGGAGCATAGCTCCTCTCCTGCTGATATGAAGTAGCCGAACCATCATCTCCAGATGTCTTCTTCTTCTTGTCCCATCTCTTCTTCTTGCCAGAAAAGAGAACCTCACCTTCTCCCCCAGAGACAGACATCCCAGCCATCTGCTTAGCCAAACTTTCTTGCGAAGCAAGTAAGTTCTCCAGCTCCAGCAACGAAGGCTGATTGGCCCAGCCTTGAACAGAAGTAACAAAAGCAACATACTCCCTCCGCAAGCCGCGGATTATGTGCCTCTTCAGCTTAGCTTCTGAGATAGGCTCATCCGGGTCCAAAGCCGATATCTCTGCGCAGAGGTTCTTCATCTTCAAGAAGAATGTTGATATAGACAAATCCCCCTGAGTTGCTTTCGCCAACTCATTCTCCAAGAACTGTAGCCTCGCTACATTCTTTTTATTAAACAAGCCATCCAAGGCTGTCCAAATCTCAGCAGCTGATCCACACCCGATGATGTGATCAAACAACTCCGGAATGATAGCTCTCTTGAGAGTGAACTCTGCCTTAGCATTCATTCTTCTACAAGCCTTCACGAGCTCTGCATTCCCATCAGCAGGAACAACAACTTGTCTTGCTTCTCCTCCTACAACCTCCCACAAATCCTCACCAAGAAGATAACTCTCCATGCAAGACTTCCACTTCTTAAAGTTAGTCTGCGTATGGAGCTCAATACGAAGACCTCTAGCATATCCTTCTTCCATTGCTTCCCACTGATTACTAACCACTTGAGAAACCCGAGAGAAGTATCAACAATTTTTGCTTAGCAACCTCAGCAACCTCCCTCTGATACCATGTTGAAAAATTTGAGGTCCGGAGATAAAGTGAAAAACAATGCGGAACACACTTCACAAAACCTTTCACAAGTGTAGCACAACAGTGACAATGAGAAAAACGAATAGTACTATGACATTAACTATCTCCTTACAATGCGAGGTATACATGGCGAGACACGATTCATAAGAATCACTGAGGAGAGAATCACAAAACACAAGTGCAAAACAAGCTGCAGCGACCTGCACCCTGAGACCGCCAAACCGCGCGAACAGACAAGTCGGACGGAAGCCGCTAAGACCGCGCGAACAGAGTACAAGCCTCACCTGCCAGACTGCAACCACAGACTGCTAACTTGCTGCTTTATTCCACTGCTGAAGACAAACAGTTCGCACTTCTTGATCACCCAGACCGCACGGTCTTGATCAAAGAACCCGCGAACTCTGAACAGAGAAACTGCTATCTGCGACAGAGCGCAACTCAAGACCGCCTGGCCACTTAAGACCGCTAGATCAACTGAGTCCGTTGCACTGACCGCGAACACCTAAACACAGTCCGCCCAGACTGGTTTATTCAAAGCTGGAAGAAGGAGACAAGCTGATCGTGAGCTGTAAGTTGCTAACCTGCGAACACAGAAACCGGTCAGACAAAGATCTCAGACCGCACGACCTCAAAGTGAGACCGGCACAATCAAGCCAACTTTGGTTCTTACAATTCCCTTTAATAATGACGGACCCCTATTTATAGGCGAGTAGACGGATGTCGTCACCGCACAAACCGGGATACAATAACCGCCGATCAGATCGCGAGCGGTCTCGCAAAGCAGACCGCCCGAGCTCAGCATAGCACACAGCTCCCTTATTAAACCTTGCAGATTCAACCAAATTGCCCGGTTATTGCGGTCTGCCCAAGGAACATCTGGCCGACTTAGGACAAGTCGCCAGACCAACACCCGTAAGCTGCCCGGACGGAAAACGGTCTCCCAGATCAGACCGCCTCAAACAAACCGCTGAGACAAAACCGACAAGAGAACCAGCGCAGACCGCGCGGTCTATGCGGTCTCCAATCCGCAGACCGCCAAGCTCAAATCCACTTCCACTTCAAAAAATTTAACAATATATATACATACATACATACATACATACATACAAGTGCCCGACATGGGGCTCCGCCCCTACGACCAAGCGCGACAGTACCCGGTCGGCGACGGCGGGCTTCGCACGCCCCTGGCGTGATGCTGTCGGTCGACCTTCGGCCGCATCTAGGCGGGCTTCGCCCGCCTCAGCACAGGCTTCGCCCGTGCTTGATGCGTCTGCGGGCTATGCCCGCAACATGTACATATGAGTACTCAAAATGACCTTAAAAAATATACATAAATACTGCAATATTTATTTTGTAAAAAAAATACGTGTATGCTTAAAAAGATTATTTTTTCCCTCTCTCTTTCCCTCTCTCTCTCTCCTCCTCTTTCTCACTCCCACTATCTCTTTCTCCCGTGAAGTTTATTTTTATTTCTTTATATTAAAGATTTTCGGATAAAACTTTTGAAAGATCTAACGGTTGAAAATGAAAGCACGGTAAGAACATGGAGAATGCTATATTCACTTATATAATAAAGATATATAAGTCAAGCAAGTATGACAATCTCGAAAACCAATATTTAAACTCAAGAATGGTTAGCATTTATCTCCCAACAACATAAAATCTTTAAATTACCTCCTTTGCTTCCAGAGAATCGAAGGGGGTAGAAGAGATATACTTGAAATCTGGATGAAATCTGCTCTGTGTGAGTGCGATCCAAGAAGGATGAAGAATGCCAATTCTTAAGATCTGCACCAGATCTGGTTAAATTAAAATGGATCTTCCTCCAAACAAAACATGAGAGAAGAGGTTGTTCACAGTCTCTTAGGACCCGTTCATTTGGATATAATTGGAATTAGATATTGTAATTCGATATTGGGATTCGATATTCAGAATTAGAATTGGTATAATAAAAAATATTGGTGAATATTGTAAAATTGATCAATTCTTTTGTTCGTTTGTTAAATAAAATTAAATCTAAGAATTGAAAAATATTATGAAAAAGCTAACATTCTATCACATATATTATGAAAAATCTAACATTCTATCACATATAGTGACATTAATTAATGCATAATTTAAGAACCTAGCATTAATTTCCTGCATGCATAAATATAAGGACTGATTGTGGATAAAAACAAGTTTGACATAAATGTAAGAACGTTTATAATAAGAACAAAGAAGATATATAAATTAATCCTGTACAAAAAAGACGCGCGCCCATGCGAAAAAACGGATCCCGAGCAAAAAACGCCCGCCTGGGTGAAAAATGCGCGCCCAACAAAAATGTGCACCCGGGAGAAAAGTGCACGCCCAGGCGAAAAATGCGCGCCCGTGTCAAAAAATGAGCGGTGTGGCGAAAAATGTGCGCCAAGGCGAAAAATGAGCGGTGTAGCGAAAAACTGCGCACGTGTGAAAAAATTTGCGCACTCTGGCATAAAAATTGTGCCCGTGCAAAAAAAAAAGCGCGCCCGTGAGAAAAAAGCCCGCCCAGACGAAAAATTACGCGCCAGGCAGAAAAATGCGTGCCCGGTGAAAAAGTGCCTGCCCAGGCAGAAAAGTGCACACCCACGCAAAAATGAGCGACCGGGCTAAAAATGCGCGCCTGGTCGAAAAATGAGCGTTGTGGCGAAAAACGCATTCTCAGGCGAAAGAATTGCTCAATGGCGAAAAAAGCGAGCCCGGGCGAACAAAATGTGTCTGCGGAAAAAACGCGTGCCGACGCAAAAAAATTCGTGCCCGGGGAAAAAAGCACGCTCGGGCGAAAAAAATGGGTGCTCGCGCGAAAAAACGTACGCCCGGGCGAAAAATTGCGCGTCCGGGAGAAAATCGCGCCCTAGGCGATATACGCGCGCCCCCTTGCAAAAAACTCACAGCCAGGCGAAAAATGCGCTCCCGGAAGAAAATTTGCGTTCTCCGGTAAAAAGTGCGCCTGTTCGAAATAATGCGCGCCTGGGCAAAAAATGAGTGTCCGGGCAAAAAATGAGCGTCCGGGCGAAAATTTACGTGTTGTGGCGAAAACCACGCACTCAGGAGAAAAATTTGCGCCCGTGCGCGCCCGTTCGAAAAAAGAGCGCGATGAAGAAAAACTGCACGCCCGACAGAAAAATGTGTGTTCGGCGTAAAAGTGCACGACTAGGCAGAAAAGTGCGCGCCCGCGCGAAAATGAGTGACCTGGCGAAAAATGCGCGTCTGGGCAAAAAATGAGCGTTGTGGCGAAAAACGCGTTCTCGGGCGAAAAAGTGCTCAAGGGTGAAAAACGCGCCCTGGTGCACTTTTTTGCTCGGGTGAAAATCGTGCCTTAGTCGATATACGCGCCCGGGTGAAAAACTCACAGCTGGGCGAAAAATGCGCTCACGGACGAAAAATTGCACTCTCTGGCAAAAAAGTGCACCCGGGCGAAATAGTGCGCGCCCGGGCGAAAAATGTGTGCCCGAGCAAAAAATGAGCGTCTGGGCGAAAATGTGCCCGACCGAGCAAAAATTTGCACGTCCGGGCGAAAATGTGCGCGCCCGGGCGAAAAATGAGCTCCCGGGCGAAAAATGGCTCCCGGCTGTTGGAAAAATATGCACTCAGGCGAAAAACGTGCGCCCTTGTAAAAAACACGCGACAAGCAAAAATTGTGCGCCCTATAAAAAAATGCGCGCCCATATGAATAACACGCGCCCGGGCAAAAAATGCGCGCCCAGGCGAAAAACACGTGACCGAGCAAAAAAGTGCGCACCCTGGTGAAATATGAGCGCCCGAGAAAAAAACGCGCGCCCAAGACGACAATAAACATTACTGTCAAAAAACGCGACTCGCCGGAATTATCCAATTCTTAAATAATTTGGAAAGAATTGTCTATAATGCAAAAAGAATTCCACGGAATTCATTAAAATTCAAATTTCAATGTTAAGCGTGCAAACGAACGACAAAATTGAGATTAGACCTTGAATTCGAATTCCAGGATCTGAATTCCGTCCAAACGAATGCAACCTTAGAGTTTCCCAAAAATGTTGAAGAAGATGAAGGATCGGGTTCGTCGGCGAGCTAGATGCTAAGCGAGTTTGTATGCTATCCACTTCAGATTTCTCCAAGACTGATGATCAAAGAAAACAAGTGTGGATTTCCCGCGTGGGATAGTGGACAGATTAGATCTGCGGCTTTTGGTATTCTCCAAGATGCCGAATAGGAGAAAAGGATGAGTAGTCGACGGTTTTCTTAAGAAAATGAAGAGGGAGAAGACTCAAATTTCAACCGTAATTCACGGCAAGATGGATACGACAAGGTTTTCATTTCCAGCTTTGATTGGAAGAGCCCTTCATTTGGAGTTACCAAAAAGAATTAGGGGCCGTTTGGTTGGGCTGTTGCTGATGAAAATCTGCTGATCCAAAATGGAGTTTTGAAAAAGAGCTGTTCCTGAGGAATGGAATTTTGTCAAAAAAACTGTTTGGGTCAAATGGAGTTTTCAGTGCTTATTGAAATGGACTTTTGAAAAAATTGTTTGGGAAAAAAACGGAGTTTTTGACAAACATAAGTACTGCATCAAACATAAGTACAAAAAACAGATAATTTGAAGGATTATGAGTACTCTACTTCAGTCTTGGAGGTTGATAGGTCTACTAACTTCAGAAACACAAATATCTGGGGGATAATATTCTATTTTATAACTAATTAAAATCTTCAAACAAAAATTCCAAAAGAAAGCGATATGCAGACAATATGTCTACTAACATCAGATCTGGAGAATTTGGCATAGATTATAGAGAGAAAAAACAAAAAACTGGATAACAGAAATAATAACATCAGGGAAAAAATTCAACTGCTAAGGAAAACAACAAGTGGAAGACAACTTTCATCAGAAAATGGAGAGAAAAATGGAGATCTATGGTGGAAGACAACATCCACCAGAAATGGGAGGGAAATAAAGGAAATTTTTACCTAGCCCATGTCCAGAGAGCAGAGGAGCCGATCGTCTACTACGGGGAAGAAGCTAGGCGACGCCGGGATGTGCGGAAGAGAAGCCCTTGATCGTCGGCGTTGTCGTGTGGGGAAGAGAACTCCTGGATCGTCGGCCTTGGCTAGGGCACGAGAGGTTTAGCGAGAGAAATGAATCGCGAGACTGGACGCAGGGGAACGCGCGGTTGGGCTGGGGAGAAGACTCGCGTCTGCCCTATACAAAGAAACAAAGGTTATTAATAACCTCCGTTTCGGTCCATCAACATCGCCAAACAGTGCTTTTTCCAATATCTCTGTTCCGTTCCTGCCGCACCGGATCTTATAAGCTGAACCAATCACACCCTTAATTGACACTAATTAACTCTCCAAAATAAATGAAACTCATAAATAAATTGAGTTTCACAACCATGCCAAAATTCATGTCTAGGGTGAGACCAAGTTCGCATCAAGAATTTATGAGACGATCTAGCCCACATATCACAGGTTTTGATCATACACGCGATTGAACTAACGCATACACGTAGGAGTCCAAATAGATTCTAATATTCGCGTATGACCTTATCGGGGAGGCTCGAGAGAATATGTCCACCAAACGGAAAAATTTCCAACATTCTCCCACTTGGACTTATTCTCATCATAACTTATGACGCTCCGCTTAAAGTCTTCGCAAAACTTAAAGGTACCATTAGCGAACGCGGTATCAAGAGTCTACTCCTACGTTAATCTAGTCCAACCAAATCCTTCGCTCTGAATCATGGCGGAAACCGCATCATTGAGCGACACGAGATCGTCCATGGTTACAGTAGCTTACGAATTCAATAGTCATGGACAAAGCGGGGTTATACAAAGCTAGAACAACATAATAAAAATATGCACATAAAGGTTATTCTACTTTGTGATCAACCAAACTTCTCAAATGAATGCAATAAATCATGCGGCGAGAAGTTCTTAAATGTTTAAAGGAACAAGTAAGATCAATCTTAAGATTTTAAATTCATGTGTTAAAAGACATACAACAGACCATAATCCAAATGAAGTCTCATAGGCCTTATGCTCTAACTGACATAAGTCATGAGACTTTTAAATGTAGTTTGACGTGTCATAAAAATTCTACGAATATTGTAACTTAATGATATTCTAAGTGAATATTCTTCAATTTTAATGAATTAAACAAAGTGCAATAAAATGATAGATAAATGAAATGGAGCTTCATGTAGCCTCCCACTAATATAACACATCAAATGACTCCTTAAGCCTCATATTAAAGGCATGCTTTTGAAATATATTAGGACGAAGTACTTTATTGAGTGGATTGGCTAATATGTCATCTGTCCCTAAATGCTCCGTTATAATGTCACCCTTCTTAACCAATTCCTTAATGGTCAAGAATTTAATTTCTATATCCTTAGACCTTGTGATACATTTATTGTTCATCGAGAACATAACTACAAAAATATTATCACAGTACAACTGTGTTTAGACAGGATTCCGAGACCATATTTGTTCATGCTAGTTGGTTAGCTTGGTCAAAAGATTCCTTGACCGCCCAGACCACATAAAGATCTTCAGAAGTCGGCCTCAAGGAGATCAGAGACCAGACTCAAGACTAATCGCCATACCATGCGGACAGAGCCCTTTTTCTTTTTCTTGCTATTTTCACACCATGTAACCTCTCATTTGTACATGATTCTCTTGTACCACGGGCAGACCATAATTTTGGAGCTTGCCCATTTGGGTAGGCCCTCGTAGCTATAAATAGGGGTGATCAGTACCCAGAAGACACGCTTATTTAAATCCTCCAGCTGGTCACCTATGGCTGCGGTTTTGAATATAGTTCCTACTCGGTCACCTGATTGCTGGCTAGATTTTTCCTCTTTTATGTAACCGCTCCCTTAGTCAAATAAATTGCTCACAACAAGTGGTATTCGCCGCTGCATGTAAGTCTGGTCTCGCCGCCATATGGCCCATTTTTTGTCTCACCTTAGCCAAGAAGTAATCGATACCTCACAGTTCCCCCTGATATCCCCTAGTGAGAAGTTGTGGAGGTACATTTTATGTATCAACCGAACGAGCATGCGACCTTCAGATTTGAGCTGTTCGGTGAACCGATTTGTTAAGATGTCTGATCGCGACATTCATCAGTGTTCGTCCCTAGGGGCTAGAACCAACCCAAGTGGTGTGATCACCCTAAAGTCCCTAAAAGCTTTTGAGTTTCATTTTTGTAGTCTCGTCATCAGACCGCGGATCAGATGGAAGTGATGATGTTATCCCTTGTCGCAATCACCTAGCGGTTAGCTCCTCAGACCGCCATAGTCGTGAATCCCCCAGCCGGTCCACCAGTTCAAGCCGATCTCCCAACTTCTTCTGTCCGCCCAAATATTCTGCTCGCAGCTCCTCTGTGGCCTCAAGAGAATGAGTTTGTAGCTGGCTGCCATGACTTCTTCAGGGCAGCTGCTCAGGGAAGTCCATCCATAGTGCTAAACTTTCAAGATACCATTGGAAATCCTCTACCTAATAATTGGGAGGAACTGTCTGTTGGGTTTTCTATATACCATTCATAATGATCAAAGCACATCGAATGTGCGCAGCGGAAGAAACAATACTAGAACAACCCAAAAGAGTTTCGGATCTTGCGATTTCATGAATCAAGAAATAAGGAAAGCAATACATTGCAATACCTGAAGGGCATTGAGTCAATACTCAACCGAGGTGCTCCACAACTGAAATCCAGAGAACAGTCGATGAGTCCCAAGCGCTGAAATCGATCGGCGCCTCTACAGAAGTCCACACGAGCAAAAGGAGAACCCTAGCTTCTTGTCGCACAAGAACTAGGTCGGAGAGGAAGAGTCCTCTACGTCTCCCATGAACTGCTAGGTCCGACGTCAGGGAGAGGCGGCAGCGGCATCGGGGTGCGGAATGGCCGATCGGAACTCTTCCGTCACACACATCGAAACTCTTCCGTCGCACAGGTCAGATCTCTTTCATTGCCCTCTCTGATTCGCACAAGGATCGCATGTTTAGGGTAAAGAATCATATTCTATTTATAGCCATGCGAGAGAGAGAGGCTATCCGCACATCCACGACTTAGATTGGAGTAAACAGAATTCGTCGAGTGAACATTTCACTGAAGAAATTTGTCGAGTAACAAACTGAATTCGTCGAGTAAAACAGAATTCGTTGAGTGAACCTTTCACTAACAAATTCGTAGAGTAACAAATGATTTTTCGAGTAATCATAAATTCATCGAGTCATGAATTCGTCGAGTTTCTTCGAGTAATCATGAGTTCGTCGAGTCATTATGATTTCGTCGAGTAATCATCAAATCGTCATTCTACGAATTGAAGTAAGAGCCGTCGAGACACTCTCGGCGACTCAACTCGAAAACTTGTCAACACGCTCCATACAATATTCACAATACCTGTGGAGCATTCAGTGGGCTCGACCCAACTCCAATAAGTCATTGGATTGGTCCTTCACTCATATCCAATATGAGTAAGGCCAACACAATTCTTCCTCTAACTTCTCCAAACACTCTTGTGTGTGACCCCATAGGCTCATATCGCGTTGGCAGTGAGGCTAGATGCTTGATTACTTCCAGATCACCTTGGAATCACCAACAGTCTCCCACTTGATCTTGAACGTATCAAACAAAAGTCTCACAAATAATAAGCGGCATCTATCAATACATCATTGTTACCCAATCGATAAGAGTTCATAACTCAACAAGCCTGTCTTGACCAGTGTACCAGTACTGTCATGTTCCTTTGTCCCTTACATCCAGATAGAACAAGAGGAATGGACCGTGTCACCCTCATAATTATTCAATCCTAGTTTCTTGATCTAGAATAGACCTTAAGAGAGTGGTAAGCTCAATATCACATATTGTCTCAACCCAGCATGGCCATGCATTTCTCAGTCTCATTCCATCAAGGGGCCCATGGATGTAACTCCTGTCATAAAGGAGGACAAATCCCATATCTGTCCACACGCAATCACCCAAATGAATCGTAACATACCCAATAACCACCCTTATCATCAACCTTTCTCAAGGAAGACTTTAGATGACATCAAAGTACGCTCTTCCTCACTTGATGAATGATGTGACTTCATGTCAAAGATCTACAAACACCATTGTGAGTTAAGACCTACTTGTGACACGTTCAATAATAATCCACAAAGTAGTCTCAAGGTGGGTCTGTCCAGTACAACTTGTTCACTAACAAGTACCCATGTGATGACTTGATATCACAATATCAAGACCTGTGAGAACCGGTCATCAGTCAACGCACATGCTAGTCTTAACGTATCATAATTGCCCTTCAACTTCTAAGATGATACTCCGACTAGGGACCATTTAAGAATGAAGCTTCTTGCTATACATAGGCCCTCACATTCAAGTCACGTACTTGAATTCCAATGGAAGCAAACATTCTAAAGGCATTTATTATGTTAATTAATCTATCAAATAGAAACTATTGACATAACAATAAGAACTTGCCATAAATGTAAAATGAAAACACAGTACATATCACAATTCATCAAATGAATAAACAACCAACAAACATACAATCCACAAGGCTCCCACTAAAGATGATCATTCAGGTATCTAATACCCATTGATCTAACATGACCATCATGTTTCTTTTGCGCAAGAGGCTTTGTCAGTGGATCCGCTATGTTTTCTTCAGTCGGTACTCTACAAATGTTCACATCTCCTCGATCGATAATCTCTCGAATAAAATGGAACTGCCGAAGTATGTGCTTGGAGCGATGATGAGATCTAGGTTCCTTAGTTTGGGCTATTGCACCATTGTTGTCACAGTAGAGAACTACAGGACGGACAATGCTAGGAACTACACCAAGCTCGCTGATGAATTTCCTAATCCACACAGCCTCCTTTGCGGCATTTGCAGCAGCGATATACTCGGCCTCAGTCGTAAAATCGGCAACTGTCTCTTGCTTGGAACTCTTCCAGCTTACAACTCCTCCATTAAGGCAAAACACAAAACCTGATTGAGACTTGGAATCATCCCTATCAGTCTGGAAGCTAGCATCCATGTAACCATTTACAATGAGGTCTTCCTATCCACCATACACCAAGAACATATCCTTAGTCCTTCTCAAATGCTTTAGGATATTCTTGACACCAATCTAGTGACCATCACCGGGATCAGACTGCTACCTTCTCGTCATGCTTAAAGCATAAGAGACATTGGGTCGAGTACACAACATTGCATACATGATTGATTCAATTGCCGAAGCATATGAAATCAACTTCATGCGGCCCTTATCTTCCAAAGATTTAGGACACTGGTCCTTAGAGATACTCACACCATGTGACATGGGTAAGAATCCCTTCTTGGACTCAAGCATGCTGAACCGCTTCAGCACCTTCTATTCTTCAATCTATCTCTATTGATCTTAATAGCAAGTTTGTAAGTCGCTTCGCCCAAATCTTTCATAGAAAAGCAGCTCCCTAGGTTGTTCTTAACAATTTGCAGGGTCAGAATGTCATTCCCGATCAGCAGTATGTCATCCACATACAATATTAGGAAAATGATAATGCTCCCACTAATCCACTTGTAAACATAAGGCTCATCCTCGTTATTGATGAAACCAAACTCTTTGATTTTCTCATCAAAACGCAGATTCCAACTTCGAGAAGCTTGTTTCAATCCATAAATGGATCGATTCAACTTGCATATTTAGTGGCTTCACTTGGAGATACAAAACCCTCGGGTTATGTCATATACACTTCCTCAAGGAGGTTTCCATTAAGTAAATCCATTTTGACATCCATTTGCCAGCTCGTAGTCATAATACGCAGCAATAGCAAGTAGAATTCTGATGGACTTGACCATGGCCACAGGGGAAAAAGTCTCATCATAGTCAATACCATGAATTTGCCTGAAACCTTTAGCCACCAGCCGACCTTTGAATGTCTTTACATTCCCATCTATGTCAGTCTTCTTCTTGAAGACCCACTTGCACCCTATGGGTCGTACCCCTTCAGGTGGTTCTACAAAGGTCCAAACTTGGTTTGCATACATGGAGTCCATTTCAGATGTCATGGCCTCAAGCCACTTCTCGGAGTCTGGTCCATTCATAGCATCTTGGTAGGTTGCAGGCTCATCATCATGATCCATAAGCAACACATTACCTATTTTAGACACGAAAAATCCATATCTCCCGGCTCAAATCTTGGTCTATCTGATCTACGTAGGACTTGTGTTTCTTGAGCAGGCTCTCCAGCTACAACTTCTTGTAGTCCTTGCTCATGTCCCAATTCCGGTTCGTTCATTGTTTGTGGTTCTTGAACTTTTTCAAGTTCTACCTTTGCAGTCTTTCTAGATAAGGACTCTTTCTCCAAAAGGACACAAGTCCTTGCGATAAACACTTTTCCCTCAGACGGTAGGTAGAAGTAGTACTCTTTGGTTTCCCTAGGATACCCCACTAGATAATATTTATCCGATTTGGGTTCCAGCTTGTCAGGCATTTGACGTCGTACGTATGCCTCACATCCCCAAATTTTAATAAACGACATACTAGGATGCTTCCTAGTCCATATCTCCTATGGTGTCTTTAGAACCGTCTTTGTTGGAACTCGATTTAGTGTGAAAGCAGCAGTCTCTAGAGCAAAACCCCAAAAAGAAACGGGCAGATCTGCATGACTCATCATCGATCGCACCATGTCTAACAAGGTACGATTCCTCCTCTCAGAAACACCATTATGTTGTGGTGTTCCGGGAGGAGTGAGCTGTGATACAATACCACACTCTTTGAGATGATCACGAAACTCATGACTCAGAAATTCACCACCTCGATCAGATCGGAGTGCTTTTATCCTTTTTCCCAATTGGTTTTCTACTTCATTCTTAAACACTTTGAACTTTTCAAAGGTCTCAGATTTGTTCTTCATAAGAAACACGTATCTGTATCTACTGAAATCATCAGTAAATGTAACGAAGTAATAGAACCCACCTCTAGCCATAGAACTCAAGGGTCCACATACATCACTATGTATTATACCCAAGAGATCATCAGCCCTCTCACTACAACTAATGAAAAGAGCTTTCGTCATCTTGCCTAATAAACATGACTCGCATTTCTCGAATGCTTCATAATCAAATGAGTCCATTAGTCCATCTCTATGGAGCTTGGATATGCGTTTCTCATTTATATGGCCCATACGACAATGCCAAAGGTACGTAGGATTCGAGCCATTTGTTTTTAGTCTTTTACTATTTTATATATTATAGATCAGATGGTCTAAGTTCAAAACATATAAACAATTAAACAATTGAGCTAGACCATAACAAACATCATTCATAAAAATTGAACAACAATTGTTCTTAATTATAAATGAAAAACCTTTCATGTCAAGACATGAAATAGATATTATGTTTCTTGTTATGGCTGGAATGAAATAACAATTATCTAATTTTATTATAAGCCCAGTGGGCAAAGAAAGACAATAGACACCAACGACAACGACAACAACACTTGCTCTATTTCTGACGCGCAGGTCTACCTCCCCTTTACCCAACATTCTTCTCCTTCTCAGTTCCTGCACATTTGCACGAATGTGAGAACCGCATCCGGTATCCAATACCCAAGATGAATGAGCAGAAAGGTTTATCTCTATAATGTAAATACCTGAAGTAGAAGTCACACTTCCCTTCTTCTTCTGCAGATCCTTAATATAGAGGGGACAGTTCGGCCTCCAATGCCCTGCCTTACCGCAGTGGTGGCACATTCCTTCCTTCGCAGACCTTTCCTTTTCATTGCAGAAGATTTGGGATCAAGATGAGACTTAGATCCTATCTTTGTCTTCTTGGATCCCTTAGTCTTGCCCTTGCCTTTATGCACCATCAGTATGGGGCTAGCAGGCTTGACCTTCTTCATATTATTTTTGGCAATTCTCAACATGCCTAGGAGCTTGGGCAGTGTCTTGTCTATTTCATTCATGTTATAGTTCAAGACGAACCGCTCATAACTGTCCGACAATGATTGCAGGATCAGATCTGTGGCTAACTCTTGGCCCAAGGGAAAACCCAGTCTTTCAAGGTTCTCTATATACCCAATCATCTTGAGTACGTGAGTCCCTACTGAGTCTCGATCTCCCATGTTGCATTGAAATAATGCCTTGGATATGTCAAACCTCTCTTGCCGAGCTTGCCCCTTGAACATTTTCTTGAGGTGCTCGATTATCTCATAACCACACATGCTCTCGTGTTGCTTCTAAAGCTCAGAGGACATGGTAGCAAGCATGAGGCATTCCACATCCAAGGTATAATCCTGATACTTCTTGTAAGCATCTTTGTCTGCTCGCGGAGCATTCCCGGTTGGCTCTGTAGGGGCTTCCCCTTCCAAGACATAGAGCTTGCGCTCTTGCCTGAGAACAATTCTCAAGTTTCTGTACCAGTCCAGGAAGTTCATTCCGTTGAGCTTGTCCTTCTAAAGGATAACCTGCAGGGATAAGGTGGAGTGTGATGTGCTTGCCATGAAAATTCTACAATAAATTTGCAAAACTTTTAGTACTGTATTTCAAAATACATTTTATATTAATAAGGACTTTTATTAAAAGCTCCCACTATTTTAATCAAATCGACAACCCTTAATTTTGATTCGGAGATTTATGCGAGCTACTCTCTTAGTGGACAAGATCCGTATTTCACCAACACAACGAGTCCGCTTTGGCGTTCCTCTCATAATGTGGCTATTTAGGTAGACAACATTTGTCAATTGCATCACTATGCAACTCTTGTATGGTGGGTGAATAACTCTTTATTCGCATCCATCATATGGAGCATGTCAACCCTATGCCTCTAGGAACTCAACCTTTGAGGTCACCTAGTTAAGTTGGACCCGATGTCGACAGTGGGATATCACAATTATCTGCTCGCACCCTTACCAAGATAGATTAATGCACCTTGCTTTGGCAAGCCCACACTTCATCGATCGAGGCAGGAAGAGTGTCATTCATCGGAAGGCATCTGTATACTTAATATTGGATAAGGGATTTTATTATTCAATCGATGAACATTTCATCGTGATTAACATTTAATCACAGTGCACATTCACAAAATAGAAATATAACATTTGTAAACCAAATGCATCCCCTATGTGCACAAAAACAAATTATCAACACTTTGATAAGAGTGGCTAAATTTGAACATTTAGAACACTTCTAAATCTCCAGATTTACATGCATTGAACACAGGCAAAACAACTCCACTTATGCAGTAGACAAGCCCGTCTCTCAATGTCTGATTCAAAATCTAAGACATTTGATTTCACAAATCATTTTGAGGTACGGTTACTGCGAAGGAGAAACAATTTCTGAAACAATGAAATTGCAACGCAATTACAAGCGTTCCTGGCGGGGTTCCAAGGGGCCGCGCCCCTGGCGGGGTTTTAGGAGCAGAGCTCCTAACGGGGTCCAAGTGGCAGCGCCCCTGGCAGTGGTCTCTAGGGTTTAGGGTAGCAGAATCAAACAACGAAAAAGACAAAAGGACATTACATTCTGAAGAACAAGTTGCTGCCAAAAGAAAAAGAGAAGAGTCCAAGATCTAAATTTTGAGATATGGAGCCAAAAATCTAGAAATATCATATTATATTCATGGATAGACATAAGAAATATTAGTAAAGACATGGACAAATACTATAGCTCTGTTGAGTGGGCCAAACACTAAGATTTTGAAACCAAAAGGAGACTATACAAAAAGAACCAGAGGGAGGGGTTACTGTCAAAGGATGCTCCTCCAATGCCAGGCAGATATATTTCAAATACCTTCAGCTACTTTGAAAGTAAAAAGGAAGAAGTTCGAAGAAGTTGTCCAGGAGAAATCTTCAAAGAAGACAGATTAGGCAATTATTGGAATGGGCTTGGGGAAAATATTATTTTAATCAATTTTGTTAAACTCTCTGATAATGTATATTTATACATGTTTGGTGTGCTAAATTTATCTCTCTGTGTATGCTTCATATTATTTTTGCTATCAATAGGTATCTTTAACTTGAGGTTCTGACTTCTTCAAATATGAGGAGATGGTGGGAAACTGCCCACAATATTCCTGATTTGATAATTGTGTTAATTTTGATAATTTAGGTCTAACATTCAATCATGCCAAACATTTATATTTGTTCATGAAGTTGGTAAAAGCACTAGACAAATATTCAAGAAAAACCTAAGAACTTCAAAGTAAAATATCAACTAGACCACATTCTAACAAAGGCATTTTGTCGACGAGACCAGGTGTCGACAAGGTTCATGTCGGCTAGAAGGTATTCAGATAAGAACTGTCTTCTTACTTAGATAAATTCATCTTTGTCGACTAGAAGCTTGCAGGATAAGTATAGTCTTTGTCGACTTGAAGAGGTTTAGATAAAGGTACATTGACGAGACTCTTCTCAGTGTTGTCGAGTCAGTCAACAGACAAGTGTTGTATATCGGCTAAAAGTACTTCAGATAACTACAGTGTTTGTCGACAATAAATATATTTAGTCAAATTTGTTTAAAAGCTTAGATCGATTGGAAGGTCTTCATATCGACGAGACTGTTCCTTTTCGACTTGAAGAGCTTATATTGGCTAGAAGGACAAAATTTCTAGAGTTTGGAATTTATTGCGCCGCTGGTTCAGCCATTCAAATATGTCATGTATGACAATTGGATTATTGAATATTAAATTCAAATTATCCATTGGTGTATTTTATATAAATACCTAAAAGATCTCTTGGCTAACCCTAATTTTTGAAGAACAAGTTAAGAATCACTCTCTCAAAAAATAGTCGTCATTCTCTCGACAAGCCAAGCAATCCGAGAACAAGAAAAGCAGACATCATCATTATCGGTGATCTTTCTTATGCTCAAGTATTGCTCAAGATCTCCCTTGGAATATTCCTCCCCAGAGCAAAGAAGATTCCCGTCTAATAATTTTTTAGATTTCAGATCTTCATTGACTCAAGCAAAAGGATTCTCTCACTCTTTCTCAAGAAGACTTTCATTTGGAGGAGTTCCATATTTCATGATCTGAAGTTCAATCAAGAGAAGACCCATTTCATTTCAAGATTCAAAAGGCTTCAAAAAGACTCAAGCACAGATAGTTATATCATTTTAATTCTAAGAAAAGTTATAATAAAATTATCTAAAAATGCGGATAAGCCTTGGTCAACCTTCCCTCCTCCATCTGCGGCCAAAGATTTCTCTCGAGATTGCTTTATCTCCCCTTCTTCGCTAAGAACGGTACCAGAGTTAACCACATCATCTTTTGCAGTTAACTCATCCTCTTCACTCTTCCTTGTCTTCTTTTTTCATGCTTATCTTTTTTAGATGAAGCAGCGCCTTCTCATTTTTTATTTTTTTTGTCCTTGGAAGCTCCTCACCAATTTGGTTCCTCCATTTCTTGGTGGCAGGCACTATAGTCTCCATCCCAGACCTGACTGTATCAACAACCACCAGTGCGGTCCGATCTTCAGGCTGCCTTAATGCTTCAAGAAATATCTTCGAATCAAAAGTGATCGCGGGGTATTGAAGATCCAAGACAACTTACTATGATGAAAGAGTGTTCACCACATCGGTCTCCTTCACGGGCTCATTTTCCTAGACCACGAAGATCTCCTTATCGTCAGATTTTTTTGTGATCTGCGCAAGCTCCTCTTCTCTAGCCTCCTTTCCAGTGTTCTCGCCACCTTCAATTTGCTTCACAGCAGACTTCTTCGTAGGCTTGGACTTTTCTCCAGTGACAATGCATTTATTTTTCTTTGCCACGATTTTCCCCTGGGGATAATATCGCGTACTCTCTCCTACCTCAATATTCTTTAGCAAATTCATCAGACTTAGTCACAGTGGTCTGAATTATCATAGCTGCAAATGGTGAAAAACTCACCGTCTCAAAGGAATGTTCTGAAAAGCCAAGCTCCTCTGGAATATTTATATTTTTTCTAGTATTAAAGGCACGATGTTGTCTCCTTGGTTAAAGCAAACATTTCCCAACTTTCAAAAACTTGAAAATATGCGGGCATAATGTTTACCCGTGATTCCGCGACCAGATTTATACATGATAGCCGGTTAGCACGGTCAGAAGATTCCTTGACCGCCCAGATCGTCAAGACCGCATACAACTCTTTAGAAGTCGGCCTCAAGGAGATCAAATACTAGACTCAAGATTGATCGCCAGACCACGCGGTTAGAGCCCTTTTTCTTTTTCTTGCTATTTGCACACTATATAACCTCTCATCTCTGCCCGGTTCTCTTGTACCCAGTGCAACCCATAATTTTAGAGCTTTCCCATATAGGTAGACCGCGTAGCTATAAATATGGGTGAGCAGTACCCCGAAGACACATTGATTTTAATCCTCAAGCTGGTCACCTGTGGTTGTGGACTCGAATCTAGTGCCTCCTCGGTCACCTGATTGTCATCTAGATTTTTCCACTTTTCTGTAACCGCCCCCTTTGTCAAATAAATTGCTCACAACAAGTGTTATTTGCCATTGTGGGTAAGTCAGGTCTCGCTACCCTCTAGCCCATTTTTATGTGTCTCCACAGCCAAGAAGTAATCGAAATCTCATAGTTTTCCCAGGTATCCCCTAGCGTGAAGTTATTGAGGTACATTTTTGTGTCAACAAATTGAATGGGTCTCACAATAGAATCGACGAGCTTCAACTCCGTAATGGAAATTTTAAGCCACGCTGCTTGAGTAGAAGCTCCAAAAAGAGTGACAAATGTTGAAACCGATTTCTCGGCCTCTTGTGGAGCTCGGGGCCCACACCGAAATGAGGGGCAGCTAGCCCTTACTGATCCCTCGGAGAAGGTAGACCGAAGACTAGAAAAATGACTAAGACCTTAGTCACAGCGAGGAGGTCCCTCCATTAACCCGGAAGATCGTTGAGCGCTTCCCCTCCCAAGCCAAAGCTGAGACTCGGGCACCTTGGAGAGCTCTGGAAAAGCTAACCAAAGAATGCCTTAGGAGAGAGAAGCTGAAGTGAAGTCCTCTCCAAAGGTGCCCTTGAGGTCTTATTTATAGGTTTCCTGATCTGGCCTGCAAATAGCAGGATCCCACCTTCTGATTTTACTATCTGCACCCCAAACGGGTCTGCTAACAGCCAAAATCCGCTGTTTGGAGAGGCTAAAGGCAGGCCACCAAGGGTAAAAGGGTAATTTGGCCTTATCAACTTATGGGCAAGGAACTGTGAGAACTTGACTGCTGAAGCTCTCGCGGGCCCTCTCGCGAGTCCTGCTCGCGATGCCTCTCCTAGGCGATCGCCCTGTGAGGACCTCGCCGACCAATTTTGGTGGTATCTGCTGAGGTCCGGTCTCGCGAGCCTTCCTGCGAGACCGCCTCTGGACTTCATCGAGCTCAACACGCCTTTCGTCGAACGCTGGTCACTTCGCCGATCACGGACGAGGTCGACGGATGCCGAACGTTAAGTTGTTTGCTGTCCGCTGAGATGGGCGGTTCGCCGACCGCTGAGACGGGCAGTTCGCCGACCACTACTTCCCTGCTGCAACTTGCCGAGCGCTGCCAAAGAATATATTTTGTTCGTCGGGCGCCGTCCGACAAATGCTGAGCTCCGTTCGACATTTGTCGAGCGTAGAATTGAGCTCGCTGGAAGCTGAGGTTCTAAGCTTGCGAGCCTTCCTGCGAGATCACCTACTAACTTTGGCGCGCATTGAACACGTTTCGCCGGACACCTATTTACCGAACAGAGGGTCTCTTCCGCTAGCGGCCTGCGAGGTATTGACTTGCCCTCCCTCGCTTGGCCCAGTCCTTTGAAGATATCTGCCGAGGTCCGGATCTCGCGGCTCCTCTTGCGAGACCGTCCATTTGGCTTTAATGATCATAGAACATTTCGTCGACTGCTAATGATTTCGCCGAACAGGGGCGAGCTCGACGACCACTGGAGGGCTCGACGAACTCGGAAGAGTTCGTCGAACGCAACATCCCTTTCGTCGAACTCAGAAAACCTCTTTAAATTGCCTGCGAGTGTCTATCTCGCCAACCCTTCTCGCTCGCCTCTCAGCGAGCCCTCCGTAAGAGATTTCTTTCAGATCCTTTTCGCGAGGTCTTCGTCCCTAAGGCCTACCTCTCTTGTTACTTCATCCTGTTGCCTTCTCACACCGCACTTCCTCACCCGGCGAATATCGGGGTTGTACACAATCCCCGCTCTTCGCGAGGCTATTTAGGCTTGCGAAGAAACATCCAACCCCGGGTATTCGCCAGCCCCTTGATGATCTGTCAGGAATCTTCGGTAGGGCCCACCCTGAGGGCTATAAATATCATCCTGAGTCCTTAGTGGCGTGCGCCGCCACTTCCTTTTCTTTCCTTTTGCCCCGTACTGTAGCTGCCAGGGATGCCGCTTTCCGAAGAAGCTGAGGCTCGCCTGAGGGCTGTAAGAGCCGGCGGGCTACCTTCTACGACCAAGGTCCCCGCCTGGATGAACCGGCCGCCCCCCCGCTCAGTCGCCGAAGACCAAGAAGGCGAAGGCGGTTTGCCGAATCGGGGATGGCTCCGTGCTACTGGACTCCTCCCCGGATAATCGTCCCCACGAGAAGGTATGAGCAACCCCTCCAGCTTAAGTGAATAAGTTTGCTCGTGATTCATGCCTGCTCGCAGGATGCTTTGCCGAACGAGGATGCTGGCGAACCTGCTGGTGGGTCTCGCAAAAGTCCGCCGGTGGATACAAATCTTGCTGGGAAAAATGTCGCAGGTATGCCCTTAATCTCGCATGCCAGCCCTCCTTTTGTCAACTATCTGACCTTCATTCCCTGCTTCTTACAGTCTCGCCCCGGAAGTCCCCGGCTAGCCGGGCATCGCGGCCTTCGTCTCCGCCTCCCCCCGACAAAACTATAGATAAGCCAGGGTTCCGACTCCTGATGAGCGAGGAGACCGGCGGCTCTGTACCGCCAAAGATCCCTCCGACCAATAGCCCAACCTACCCTCCTGGTCTGGGTAAATCTCTCTACCCCAACTATGGTAACCTCTTCCAGGGCCGCCCCGAGACTTCCCCCCCCCCCCCCTCTGGGTAAGCGTTCCGACGGCCCCTTGCCCTGTGCGAGCTCAAGTGCATTATCTAACCTTTCCGTAATACTTCGCAGAGAATTCTGAAATTCCTCCTACCGATTCCGAGTTGGGCGACGACGAGATGTCCCCCCTTCCTGACCAAGTGGAAGACATCTTAGGTGATCCGCGAGATCCAGAGATGATGAAACAATGAGCCGCAGAGTTGCTGAGAAAACATGGTCGGATGCTGATGAACCTTAACATGCAGGCGAGACGGGACAGAGAAGCCGCCGAGGATAGGCATGCCATTTTGATGGAAGAATGTGCGAGGCTCCGGGCCGCGAGACAACGCGATCACGATGATAATGTCACGACGCCGGAGGCGCATATAGCGAGAATGAGGGATTACGCCTTCCTCATTGACCGGGAGGGCCGCACGGTCGAGGATTACTATAATTCTAGGGTACCGCCGCGTTCCGGGTCACGAGGTGGGGGTAGGTGGAAATGGTTTCCCCACGACTCTCGCTAACTCTTACGTTGTCGCAAACTATTATTACCTGTTAATGAGCACCTTTATTTTAGACGATCTCACAATGGTCTACGACTTATATACTAGTTTTATCTCGTCTGATAATAATTACTAGCTTTTTATTAGTTCTCGCTCGCTGCTAATATGATCGTTTCATTTTCATGCTATGTTGTGTTCGCGGGGGTCTCCGATCTCGCTGATCGTATCTCGTGGCGGCTCCCCGCCCCACCTCTTACGCCATTATGTTTGCTTGCATTGTTCTCGCAGAGATATTGCTTGTACTAACCTCGCGGGTCCTTCTCGCCCGCGGTCGTGATGTGATGTTTTTGGCTAACTGCGCTCGCCGGCGCTTGGACTTCTTCCCGCCCTTTTATTTTTTCTATAAATAGGCTGTCCTAGCTGAGTCAACCACCGCATTTACTGTCACCCTTCTTCCTCCTCTGCTTCAGAGCTCTCGCTCCTTCCCGTTCTCGCTCTACTTCCTTTCTCGCAGGTTTTTCGAAATGGGCGGCGATGCTAACGAGTCGGAGGGTCGGCGAAAGATTGCTAAGGCTTTCACCGAGCATAGCTTCTCCCATTGCAACCTGACAGATGAGGAATACTTTAGCGCAGTCGCCGACTACATCACCCCTCCATTCGCGGCGCGTCGTCCTAGCGACAATGACGTGATCAACGCGCCACTTGTCGATGAGCTGGCCATCCCCACCTCTCATTTCGCGGTCGGCTTGCGTCTTCCTCTATGGCCGGAAGTTCGCCAGGTAATAATCGCTTTCGCTCGCTTCTCATTCTTTGCAGGTTAAGTCTCGCTCATTATGTGAACTAATCCTTGTCTTCTCGCTGCTCGTCAGGTTCTCAAGCACTATGGCGTTGTTCCGGGCCAGCTTACCCCTAACGCCATGGCGGTGGTCACAGCCTTCGCCTGCTACCTTCACGAGGAGTGCATCGAGTTTAGCCTCCCGGCTTTTCGGAAATTGTTCTCGTTCCGCGCCTACAGGGACAGAACTGCCTACTTCGTGGGCTCAGGTCAATGGTTGACGAGACCGTCAACAAAGCCCACTTTTGGGCTCAAAAGTTCCTTTTCGTCAAGGGGAACTTCGGTAATATCCCGATCTCGCCAGTCCAGCACGGCGAGACCACCTACCGGCCCGCTGCCCTCGGAGGACACAACACCCTCCTCTATCAGTTCTTCTGTAAGAAGAACTTCGAGGTTATTCACCTTCGCCGCAACCTCGACAAGCTGCTTCCAGTGCTCGCTGGGGAAGGTAAGGATCTCGCTCTATCACTACAACCCTCTTTTTTTCAGTAACCTCGTATTTATTGAAATTTCAACCCTTTTCTAGGCGAGCGGGATCTTCCCATCCATCCCCCCTACGCGAGCAATCGGAAGACCGACGCTACCATGGCTCTCGCGACCATAGGGGCGGAGGATTGCCGAGGCGCCGTCAGACCAGGTGAGCCCTCCTCTTGCAATAGACCGGGGGCTTCTGGTAGCCATGCCATTCCTCCAAAGTCCCCGCCGAAGAAAAAGAGTAAGAAGAGCGGGGTCTAGCTTGGCTCCTCAAAGGGAAGGAGACTCACGAGACCGCTCTCGATGAGTTCGACCTCACCGTCCTTTCCGCGGGAGGCGAGGGGATGAGCCCTGCCAGGAGGCTTCCAGAACCTCCGTCCTGCCTATCCCCGTCAACAATTACAACTTCGGTCTCGGCCAGAGGCGCCGGGATGAGACCGGCGAGCTCTTGGTAAACTGGAAGCCGGAGATGAACCGGGTGGACATCTCCACCATCCTTCCTTCCTGGTTGGAGAAGAAGACCATCAGCGGTCACGCCTTCGATCTCTTGTTTGTCCTCTATGGGCGCGAGGACGCGGGGTCTTATAAAGACGAGACTGCGAGAACTCTCACTTTCGAAAGTGTGAGGTCTCAGTTGCGCTCTGCCGAGCTCGCCCATATGACGGGGAGGCGCTGCTTACAATTGGAGATCCAGAACATGGAGCTCGTGAGGGCCTATCAGGGGCTTCTTGCCGAGAACGCGCAGCTGACGGAAAAGCTGCTCGCCGCAGAGGGTAGTGTGGTAAGTTACCTAGACCTCGCCGCCCTCCTCTCCTTCGGCCATTTCGTTCCCCTAACTTATTTTACTTGCAGGATGCCGAGGCCGCCGGAAGAGCCGACGCTCGCGTACAGGAATTGAAGAGCGAGGTGGCCGGGCTGAAAGCCCTAAACTGCGACCTCACTCGCGCCGTCGTTCCCCCTTCTCCCCGCCGTCTGAAGGAAGAGCGGCGAGCGCGAGACGAGGAAATCCGCTTGGAGTCTACCGAGTCAGCTCGCTACATCTTCCAGACGATGAAGGCGGCCGGCCTCCTAGCAGCCGACGCGGCCGACATGACTCTGGAGGAAATCGTCCCGGAGCTCTTCATCCCGCTTCCGCCCGTGAAGAGCAGCGATGACGAGGGAGGGTCCGCGAGCGATCCATGATGCTTAATAGTTTTTTATTTCAATTTCTGTTTTGTTTTGGGCTGGCGAGATCGCCGCCTTCTGTAAATTAAACTGTGAAATGCATGGATGCATATTTTTGGCCTTGTATTGTGTTCGCCCTTTCTGTTATATTGTCTTTTATGCTGATATCTCGTTCTCGCTTTCCTCGATGTTCATTTTTACGTAGGTTATTCTCGCGATGATCGTTCTCGCATCTTAGGTTATCGAATAGATAGGCATAGGACATTGTTTGGCTGCTCCGGCCTTTCGCCCTTTGTCTTAGGATCATAATCCCTTAGATATGCATTCCTCTCTAGGTTTCGCGAGGTACTTTCCTTTTCGGCGAGAGCTTGCCTCCTACCCTATGCCGGCGACCTTTCTGCCGAGCACCGGATACCCCGGAGTGCCCAGGGTTGATTCTCGTCACTCGCTCACTATCGTGTGAAATCTTTCTTCTCGCCGAGCGAGCGGACTCGTCGAGCGAGAAGGACTGGGTCAGCGCCGAAGGCTCGCCTAACCTGATGCATTTCATCATGACTTTATGAAGAACTCATCACCTTGCCAACTTCCCCAGTGATCAATTTGCACCTCCCATTTAGTGAGAGCCCGGGAGCAGAATCGATCTGGGGCATTCCAGCATAAAAACTCGTCACCTCGTCAGCCTCTCCAGAGATCAACCTGAAACCCCCCGTCTAGTGAGAGCCCGGGAGCGGAATCGATCTGGGGCATTCCAGCATAAAAGCTCGTCACCTTGCCAGCCTCTCCAGAGATCAACCTGAAACCCCCCGTCTAGTGAGAGCCCGGGAGCGGAATCGATCTGGGGCATTCCAGCATGAAAACTCGTCACCTTGCCAGCCTCTCCAGAGATCAACCTGAAACCCCCCGTCTAGTGAGAGCCCGGGAGTGGAATCGATCTGGGGCATTCCAGCATGAAAACTCGTCACCTTGCCAGCCTCTCCAGAGATCAACCTGAAACCCCCCGTCTGGTGAGAGCCTGGGAGCGGAATCGATCTGGGGCATTCCAGCATAATAACTTGTCACCTTGCCAGCCTCTCCAGAGATCAACCTGAAACCCCCCGTCTAGTGAGAGCCCGGGAGCGGAATCGATCTAGGGCATTCCAGCATAAAAACTCATCACCTTGTCAGCCTCTCCAGAGATCAACCTGAAACCCCCCGTCTAGTGAGAGCCCGGGAGCGGAATCGATCTGGGGCATTCCAGCATAAAAACTTATCACCTTGCCAGCCTCTCCAGAGATCAACCTAAAACCCCCCATCTAGTGAGAGCCCGGAAGCGAAATCAATCTGGGGCATTCCACCATAAAAAATTGTCACCTTGCCAGCCTCTCCAGAGATCAACCTGAAACCCCTCGTCTAGTGAGAGCCCGGGAGCGGAATCGATCTGGGGCATTCCAGCATAAAAACTCGTCACCTATCCAACCTCTCCAGAGATCAACCTGAAACCCCCCGTCTAGTGAGAGCCCGGGAGCGGAATCGGTCTGGGGCATTCCAGCATAAAAACTCATCACCTTGCCTGCCTTCGCATAACAATTATAACCATCAAGTGAAGAAGTAAAGTATTCAACTAACATCGTAATAAAACTTTCAAGGGTAGAATCACTTCAAATCGTCTCCACTTCTGGCTCGGCTGAGTGGTACCCCTTTCACATCTTGGAGGTGATACCCCCCGACTTGAGCACTTCGCTTACAATGTATGAACCCTCCCAATTGGGGTTGAGCTTACCTACCGAGGCCCCTCTTCCGGCCGCGTCGACCTTTTTCAAGACCAGATCTCCTTTCTGAAAGTGCCTTACTCGGATGTGCTTGTCAAAATATTGGGCCATTCGTCGCTTGATTTCCTCCTGCCTGATGGTGGCCTGGTCCCGTACTTCCTCCACCAGGTCCAAGGATAGCCTTTGTTCCTCGTCATTGGCCATCATCCACTCTTCATTCCCTTCACCTGCGGCGATCACCCTGGGGGTCTTTAGTTCGAACTCTATGGGAAGGACTGCTTCGGACCCATGAGAAAGTTTGAACGGGGTCTCTCCGCTGGCAGTGTTAGGGGTAGTCCTCAGGGCCCAGAGAACGTATGGTAGCTGCTCCACCCAGTTCCCCCGGAGGTTCTCTACTTTCTTCTTTAACAGGTTGACGATTATCTTGTTTGCCGCCTCCACCTGGTCGTTGCTTCTCGGATGGTGAACCGATGCGAACCTGAGGTCTATGACGAGTTGGGTGCAGAAGCTAACAAATTCCTCGCTAGCAAACTGTGGCCCATTGTCCGTCACTATGGCCAGAGGGAGCCCATGCCTGCAAATTATCTCTCCCCACACAAAATTCCTTACAACTTGAGATGTTACCTTGGCGAGTGCCTTCACTTCTACCCACTTGGAAAAATAATCGATCATGACCAGCAAGAACCTTCTCTGGCCGCTAGCTTGAGGGAAAGGGTCAACTAGGTCCAACCCCCATATGGCAAAAGGCCAGGGAGCTGTGATGGTCCGAAGCCTCTGGGCTGGGAGGAGTTGGAGCAGAGCATAGAGTTGGCACTTTGAACACCTCCTTGCGAACTCGGCCGCATCTTTGCTGAGGGTGGGCCAGAAATAGTCTTGCCTCAACACTCTCCCCTCCGGGGTTCGTCTCCCGGAATGACTGCCACACTCCCCGGAGTGAATTTCCTCCAGGACTTTTGGGATCTCCTCCTCGGAAACACAACGGGCCAGGAATCCCGAGAGGGTTTTCCTTTATAGCCCTCCTGCATGTAAGGAGTAATAAGCTGACTTATACCTGAAGTGTCGCCTGTCTATGTCTCCTTCGGGGAACTTCCCTGATGATAAGAAGGTGATGAAAGGATCCATCCACAAGGTCTGCTGATCTATCTCCATCAGTTCTCCTTCATCGATGGTGGGTCGGAAGAGTTCCGAAACCGTTCCGCCTGCTCGGGGACCGAACTTGGCTAGGAGGTCCGCGGGGGTGCTCTCCTCCCTCGGCACGTGCCTGATGGAGAAAGTGCGAAATCGCCGGATGACTCCCTTGACCTTCTCCAGGTACCGATGGAGAGTCGGATCTTTCGCCTCAAACTCTCCCCAGACTTGGCATGCCACCACCATGGAGTCCGTCGAGATTTCCATGTCTTGCACTCCCAGTTCCTGGGCCAGCCGGAGGCCCGCTATCACCGCCTCGTACTCAGCTTGGTTATTGGTAATCGGGAAGTGGATGTTCAGCGCTTGTTCGATCTTTGTACCTTGAGAGCTTACCAGGATGATTCCCCCTCCATAGGAGTGCTTTCCTGACGCACCATCCACCAACATCTTCCACGCCACTGGGGGAGGCGGTTCATGTTCCCCCACTTCGGATGTGTAGTCAGCCATGAAGTCTGCCACTGCTTGGGCCTTGATTGACGCCGTAGGGATGAACGTAATGTTGAACTCACTCAGCTCCACGGACCACTTTGCCAATCTTCCCGAGTGTTCCACCCCTTCCATGACTTTGCGAAGCGGGTGATCTGTTACCACTTTGATTGAATGTGCCTGGAAGTAGGGCCGGAGCCTCCGAGCCGCCACCACCAATGCGAAAGCCAACTTCTCTAAGATTGGGTACCGGAGCTCCGCCTTCTTCAGCACTCGGCTGACATAGTAGATAGGGAACTGCTTTCTTCCTTCCTCCCGGAGCAATACTGAACTTACCGCTTCAAGTCCTACTCCCAGGTATAGGGATAGGTCTTCTCCCGATCTCGGCCCTTGAAGTAGGGAGGTCTGGGTGAGTTTCCCTTTCAAAGCCTGAAAAGCTTCCTCACACTCCGGGGTCCATTCAAAATTTTTATTGCCCCTCAGCACCTTGAAGAAGGTCGCACACTTCTCTCCCAACTTGGAGAGGAACCTGCTAAGTCCAGCGAGCTTCCCCGTGAGGCTCTGAACCTCCTTCGGGCATCCCGGCGACCCCAACTCCATTATCGCCTTGACCTTGTCTGGGTTAGGTTCCACCCCCGCCGGGGTGAGCAAGTGGCCTAGGAACTTCCCTCGGCTAGCCCTGAAGACACACTTCAAGGGGTTGAGTTTCATCTTATACTTCTGTAGGGTCCCAAACGTCTCCTCAAGGTCTCGGAGGTGAGACCCAAGGTCCCGGCTCTTTACCATGAGATCATCAACATAGACCTCCAAGTTTCTTCCCCTTTGTTCGCGAATGACCCGATCCATCATCCTTTGATATGTGTCACCTGCATTCTTGAGCCCGAAGGGCATCATCTTATAACAGTAGCATCCATCCCCGTGATGAAGGATACATCTTTGATGTCCGGGGGGTGCATGCGGATTTGATGATAACCTGAAAAGGCATCTAAGAAAGACATCACAGAGAAACCAACGGGTGAGTCAACCAGCGCGTCGATTCTAGGCAGGGGGTAGCAATCTTTTGGGCATGATTTATTAAGTAGTGAAAAGTCGATACACATTCTCCACTTACCTCCTCCCTTCTTTACCATGACCACGTTGGAGACCCAGCCTGGGTACTGGATCTCCGATACAAAACCTACATGCAGGAGCTTACCCACCTCCTCTCGGATGGGTCCTTCCAGCTTGTCTGCAACGGACCTCCTCTTTTGTCGGATGGGGCGGGTTCCAGGGTCGAGGTTGAGGCGGTGGCAAGCCACATCCGCATCGATCCCGGGCATCTCCGCGGCGCTCCAAGCGAAGACATCCACATTCTTTTGCACGCAGGCTAGGATCTCAGCCTGCTCCTCCGAACTGAGCTCTCCGCTGACTCGGACCTTCTCCACCACCCCAAGCCGAGTGGTGACCTCAAGCTCCACTACCTCATCCACGGCCTCCAGCCTAGATCGCTCTCCCCAAGCACTTTCCCTCTCTCCGCCGCAAGCGAGCGCTTGGGCTCCTTCCTCCGTCTCTTCCTCCCCTACCATCATCAACTCCTCCACCTCTCCTTCCTGGGCACCCTCTTCTTTCTCCTCTTCTCCACGCTCACCGCACCAAAATGTTGAAACCGATTTCTCGGCATCTTGTGGAGCTTGGGGCCCTCACCGAAATGAGGGGCAGCTAGCCCTTACTGATCCCTCGGAGAAGGTAGACCGAAGACTAGAAAAATGACTAAGACCTTACTCACAGCGAGGAGGTCCCTCCACTAACCCGGAAGATCGTTGAGCGCTTCCCCTCCCAAGCCAAAGATGAGACTCGGGCACCTTGGAGAGCTCTGGAAAAGCTAACCAAAGAAGGCCTGAGGAGAGAGAAGCTGAAGTGAAGTCCTCTCCAAAGGTGCCCTGGAGGTCTTATTTATAGGTTTCCTGATCTGGCCTGCAAATAGCAGGATCCCGCCTTCTGATTTTACTATCTGCACCCCAAATGGGTCTGCTAACAGCCAAACTCCGCTGTTTGGAGAGGCTAAAGGCAGGCCACCAAGGGTAAAAGGGTAATTTGGCCTTATCAACTTATGGGCAAGGAACTGCGAGAACTTGACTGCTGAAGCTCTCGCGGGCCCTCTCGCGAGTCCTGCTCGTGATGCGTCTCCTAGGCGATCGCCCTGCGAGGACCTCGCCGGCCAATTCTGGTGGTATCTGCCAAGGTCCGGTCTCGCGAGCCTTCCTGCGAGACCGCCTCTGTACTTCGTCGAGCTCAACACGCCTTTCGTCGAACGCAGGTCACTTCGCCGATCACGGACGAGGTCGACGGATGCCGAACGTTAAGTTGTTCGCTGTCCGCTGAGATGGGCGGTTCGCCGACCGCTGAGACGGGCGGTTCGCCGACCACTGCTTCCCTGCTGCAACTTGCCGAGCGCTGCCAAAGAATATATTTTGTTCGTCGGGTGCCATCCGGCGAATGCTGAGCTCCGTTCGACATTTGTCGAGCGTAGAATTGAGCTCGCTGGAAGCTGAGGTTCTAAGCTCGCGAGCCTTCCTGCGAGATTGCCTACTAACTTTGGCGCGCATTGAACACGTTTCGCCGGACACCTCTTTACCGAACAGAGGGTCTCTTCCGCCAGCGGCCTGCGAGGTATTGACTTGCCCGCCCTCGCTTGGCCCAGTCCTTTGAAGATATCTGCCGAGGTCCGGATCTCGCGGCTCCTCTTGCGAGACTGTCCCTTTGTCTTTAATGATCATAGAACATTTCGTCGACTACTAATGATTTCGCCGAACAGGGGCGAGCTCGACAACCACTAGTGGGCTCGACGAACTCGGAAGAGTTCGTCGAACGCATCATCCCTTTCGTCGAACTCAGAAAACCTCTTTAAATTGCCTGCGAGTGTCTATCTCGCCAACCCTTCTCGCTCGCCTCTCAGCGAGCCCTCCGTGAGAGATTTCTTTCAGATCCTTTTCGCGAGGTATTCGTCCCTAAGGCCTCCCTCTCTTCTTCCTCTTCCTCCTCTTCCCCACCTGATCGCCATGGCTTGCTGAGGTGGGGGAGGCAATTGCCCGGACCCTGCCTCCACCCCAACTGGTGGGGTCTTCCTTGTCCTCCATAGAAGTTACCCCTTCCCGGGCCGTAACCCCTTCCCTGACCTTGCATTCCTTCGGCACGCTGCCTCCACTCCCCCTCCGGGGCCCTAGGCTCTTCCCTTCTCCTTAACTCCTGCTGCCCGACCTCCGGCTCACTGAGCTTTGTTAGCCTCTTGGTAAGCTCCGGGTTGGCCTCCTCACTCTCAATCTCTTCCGCCACCCTCTCCATCAACTCTTCGTAGGAGACGGGAGCTTTCCTCTTCAAAGCCATTTTGAAAAAGCTCTCCCTTAGCCCGACGGTGAAAGCGAGCTGAAGTGCAAACCCAGGCATCTCCTGAGTTAGCAGCAGCTCCTCCTGGAACCGGTCCGCGTAGCGAGCCAACGACTCCTTCGGCTCCTGCTTCACTTTGAAGAGGGACTCGACGTCCTTCTTCCTCTTCTTTGAAGTTGAGAATCACAACAAGATGCTCCGGAGCAAATCCTCGAAGGCGTAGATCGACCCTGTAGGGAGTTGATGGAACCAGTATCTAGCCTTTTCTTTAAGGGTGACGGCGAAGAGCCGACACTTGAAAGCATCCGACATCAGCCTGATGGAGACCGAGTCCTCAAAAGACTGGAGATGTTGGACAGGGTCATCCCTGCCGTTGTAGTACACCCTATCCCACTCTCCGAATCCTGCCGGGACAGGTGCAGAAAGTACCAACTCGCAGAAGGGACTTCCCCCTTCTGCTACCCTTTCTCGCTCCACACGACCCCCAAGCTCTCTCGCCAGACTCGGGCTCGCGGGGACTGCGCTCGCGAGAACGGTATTCTCCTGGACCACTCCCACATTCGCTACATCGTCCGGACGCACGCTCGCCTGCGCTGCGCTCGCCGGCACAGAGCTCACCGGCAGAGAGCTCGCCGGGCTGGCGAACAGCACTCGCCCCTCCAGCTCTTGCTCTGATCCTCCGACGACTTCCTTTTCGGCCCTTCCACCCGGGGCGTTCTCGCCAACCGCTCCTGGGGGAGTAGTCGCTTGAGGTGCTGGGGTCGCGAACTCACTTCGCATTGCTGCGACCGTCAGTCCGAAAGTGTCAAGCACCTCCTTCCTGAAATCCGCGAACATCCTCGGCGTCACCACCTGCGGTGACTCGCTGAACTCCTCGCCTTGATCCTCGCCTCCTGTCATATCTGCTCCTTGGAACTTTCTTGGACCAGCCACGCTCCACGCTCACCGTACCAAAATGTTGAAATCGATTTCTCGGCCTCTTGTGGAGCTCGGGGCCCTCACCGAAATGAGGGGCAGCTAGTCCTTACTGATCCCTCAGAGAAGGTAGACCGAAGACTAGAAAAATGACTAAGACCTTAGTCACAGCGAGGAGGCCCCTCCACTAACCCGAAAGATCGTTGAGCGCTTCCCCTCCCAAGCCAAAGCTGAGACTCGGGCACCTTGGACAGCTCTGTAAAAGCTAACCAAAGAAGGCCTGAGGAGAGAGAAGCTGAAGTGAAGTCCTCTCCAAAGGTGCCCTTGAGGTCTTATTTATAGGTTTCCTGATCTGGCCTGCAAATAGCAGGATCCCGCCTTCTGATTTTACTATCTGCACCCCAAATGGATCTGCTAACAGCCAAACTCCGCTGTTTGGAGAGGCTAAAGGTAGGCCACCAAGGGTAAAAGGTTAATTTGGCCTTATCAACTTATGGGCAAGGAACTGCGAGAACTTGACTGCTGAAGATCTCGCGGGCCCTCTCGCGAGTCCTGCTCGCGATGTCTCTCCTAGGCGACCGCCCTGCGAGGACCTCGCCGACCAATTTTGGCGGTATCTGCCGAGGTCCGGTCTCGCGAGCCTTCCTGCGAGATCGCCTCTGGACTTCGTCGAGCTCAACACGCCTTTCATCGAACGCAAGTCACTTCGCCGATCACGGACGAGGTCGACGGATGCCGAACGTTAAGTTGTTCGCTGTCCGCTAAGATGGGTGGTTCGCCGACCGCTGAGACGGGCGGTTCGCCGACCACTGCTTCCCTGCTGCAACTTGCCGAACGCTGCCAAAGAATATATTTTGTTCGGCGGGCGCCGTCCGACGATTGCTGAGCTCCGTTCGACATTTGTCGAGCGTAGAATTGAGCTCGCTGGAAGCTGAGGTTCTAAGCTCACGAGCCTTCCTGCGAGATTGCCTACTAACTTTGGCGCGCATTGAACACATTTTGCCTGACACCTCTTTACCGAACACAGGGTCTCTTCCGCCAGCGGCCTGCGAGGTATTGACTTGCCCGCCCTCTCTTGGCCCAGTCCTTTGAAGATATCTGCCGAGGTCCGGATCTCGCGGCTCCTCTTGCGAGACCATCCTTTTGGCTTTAATGATCATAGAACATTTCGTCGACTGCTAATGATTTCGCCGAACAGGGGCGAGCTCGACGACCACTGGTGGGCTCGACGAACTCGGAAGAGTTCGTCGAACGCAGCATCCCTTTCGTCGAACTCAGAAAACCTCTTTAAATTGCCTGCGAGTGTCTATCTCGCCAACCCTTCTCGCTCGCCTCTCAGCGAGCCCTCCGTGAGAGATTTCTTTCAGATCCTTTTCGTGAGGTCTTCGGCCCTAAGGCCTCCCTCTCTTATTACTTCATCCTGTTGCCTTCTCACACCGCGCTTCCTCACCTGGAGAATATCGGGGTTGTACAACAAACTCTGCATGCATTGTGGATGAAGTAATGAGTGTCTGTTGATACTCTTCCATAAAATGGCCCAACCAACAAACTTAAAAATATATGCTGAGGTAGACTTTCTATCATCCTCACACCTAGCAAAATCAGAATTTGTATACCGCACTAAATTAAGGTCATAACTCTATAGAAAACCAACTTAACATACATAATTCACTTCAAATATCTTAAGACTTTCTTGGCAACCACCCAATTAGCTGGTTTTAGGTTTGACTGATATCTTCCTAAAAGTCATACTATGAAGACAATGTCCAGTCTGTTACACAAATGGGCATATATTAAGTTGTCTACTGTACTTGTGCAAGTAATATCCTTCGTATACTCTCTATCTCTTTATATCATTCCTGGGGCATTGTGTTGAGCTAAGCTTATCACCCTTAATCACAGGTACGCCATTAAGCTTACAATCAAGCATGCTAAATCTCTCAAGTACACGCTCAATATAGGCTTTCTGAGAGAGTGCTAAAGAATAATGAGATCAGTCCCTAATGATCTCAATTCCTAAAATGAAGGATGCCTCTCCAAGATCTTTCATATCGAAGTGCTTTGACAGAAATTTCTTAAATTCATGCAACAACGCCAAATCACTACTCACAAGTAAGATATCATCAACATAAAGATTTAAGAAGATGCATCTACTCCTACTGATCTTGAGATATATGCAACGGTCTACCTTATTCTCCACAAAACCAAAAGAGGTAACTACCTCATAGAATTTTAGATACCACTGTCTAGAAGCTTGATTTAGACCATATAAGGACTTATTAAGGTTACACACAATTTGGGCGGAATTACCAAATTTGAATCCCTCAGGCTTCACCATATTGACTACTTCGGCAAAATCTCCATTTAGGAATGTTGTCTTAATATCCATCTGGTATATCTCCAAATCATAATGAGCTACTAGTGATATAAATTTTGGAACATGGTCTTCCGCATCTCCTAGGTTTGAGAATAACAAATCCTATGTGTATTTGATCTTGTGTGTTTAAGTGTGCAGGATAACAAATCCCACATGACTCAAGGATTACATAAGAAGGTTGCCCCCAAAGTTGAGCTGTCAAAACCAAAACACCTACTAGCGCTGGCGGTAGTACTAGCGTAGGCGCTAGCTGTCGTTTGACGAACTGTTAGCGGCGCTCGACGAAATTCTCATCATGGCGTTCGACGAAACTTTGCTCGACGAACTCTTAGCGGCGTTCGACGTATTCCTGTTCGACGAAATATTGGCTCGAAGCGAAATTGCCGGGAGAACTTATAGAAGGAGATAGCGCCAAGCGATATCCAATAGCGCAGGCGATAGCGAGGAGCACAGTTGGCAAGGGGGAATTGTTTCCTCGGATTGAAGATTCTGCCGCGCAGAATGTGTCCTAATATGGGATAGCGCCGGCGGTACCGCTAGAGCAGGCGCTAGCGCTGAGGCTATAAAAAGGACATCCCTTCTCTCGTTCAGAGACAAATCAGAGAGATATCAGAGAGAGATAGAGTGCTAGAATTCCAGAGGCTATCTTGGCCGAAAGTTGATGTGCTACCAAAGTTCTGCAAACTTCTGAAGGAGAATCTCATCACGCCGGATCCAAACGAAGTCTGCTTCTACAACGCTTATTCTACAGCGGATCTTCGCCTTGGGAGTTTTTATTTATTTTCATTTCATATTCTTCTTGTAAACGGTTAGTGAAATCGCCTCGTGTTGCCGACTAGGTCTGGGTAGGACTTAGGGGTAAACTCGCCTCGTGTTGGCTACTAGATCTAGGCTAGGTCTAGGGGGTGCTCGAGGCCACATTCGGGGAAGTATTGGCTAGAGCGGCTTGAGGCCGAATCCGGGGAGGATAGGCTAGGGCCACCGGTTCGTGGGGATGCAAGTCGGGATAGAAAACAAAAGTTTACTATTCATCGCCATCGATTTCTAGCGTTATAGAAGTGAATTTTTGTAAAACCGTTTTTGATATTAATAAAGCATGTCTCTACTTTATTTCAATTGTTTTACTTGAATTCTTATTGTCTTTGTCTTGCATTATTACAAAGCTTTTCAAAATATCACTAAAGTTTTTAAAACCCTTATTCACCCCCCCCCCCTTTAAGGGCGCTTACCGATCCAACAAGTGGTATCAGAGTAGGTTATTCCAAATCGGCTTAACAACCGGGAATAATGGCATCTCATGATCTCGCTTTTCCTGAGGGTCAAGGGGTTAGTCGACCACCTCTCTTTACTGGGTCAGATTTTAACTACTGGAAAAATCGAATGATGTGTTTTCTTATGACCATGGATGTAGAAGTATGGAACATGGTAGAAGTTCGGTGCTCTCCTCCTACAACTGTAGTGGGAGAGGCGACATTAGCAAAACCAAAAGATAAATGGGACGATAATGATAAACTAAGGTGTAAAAATAATGCTAAAGCAATGAACGCTTTATATTGCGCTTTAAATAGGACTGAGTTTAATAGAATTTCTGCATGCACAACTGCTTATGATATTTGGAATCAATTGGAAGTAACTCATGAAGGTACATCGCAGGTGAAAGATGCAAAGCTATTCCAACTGGAATCTGAATATGAAAAATTCAGGATGGATACCGAAGAGGACATTAACTCGATGTACACCCGCTTCACCAAGATCGTCAATGCTTCAAAGGCACTTGGAAAGACCTACTCAGACGGGGACTTGGTGAGGAAAATTCTTCGTTCCTTACCTCCAAGGTTCAATCCAAAGGTGACAGCCATCTCGGAGTCGCACAACTTAAGAACGCTCCAAATCGAGAACCTTATTGGGAATCTCAAAACCCATGAGGTAGAACTCCAGATTCAACATGATGAATACAACAAAGAGCCAAAGAAAAAGGTGCTAGCGCTAAAGTCAAAGAAGGAGAGCATCGAAGATGATGATGAAGATGAAGAAGGTCTCCTGGTGAAGAACTTCAGGAAGTTCATCAGGAATCCGGAATGAAGGAACACATTCCGCAAATACTTCCAAAAGGATACTCGACGAAAGGGATCTTCCTCTTCATCAAGGAAAGAAAAAGGAAGCGAAGATGAAGAAGAAAGGCCACCACCTGAGTGCTACCACTGCAGAAAGACCGTGCACATTCGGAGCCAGTGCCCAAAGTATCAAAAGGAGCAAAAAGAACAACACAAAGCAAAAGAGAAGAAGAAAGTACTGAAAGCCGCAACTTGGGATGATTCTTCCTCTGAAGAGTCAAACGAGTCTGAGTCAAGTAGCGAGGAGGAAGCAAACTTATGCTTAATGGCAAAAAGCAACGATGACGACACCAGTGTTCTTAGCGACACTGAGGTAATTCCTCCTACTTTCGAAGAACTCTATGATGAATTTGTTTTAACTTGCAAATCCTATGATCAAAGTATAAAAGATAATGTTATATTAAATCGTGAAAATGAAGCTATTATCAAAGAAAATCATAAGCTCACAAAAAAATTGATTTCCCTTTAAAAGAGAAAGGTTTCATGTCAAGAGTGTGAACACTCTTTATTTAAGGCAAAAGAACTTGAAGTTTCTCTTTCTAAGGCCCTTGGACAAAACAAAACTATTGCAAAAGAAAAGGGGGACTTAGAGAGAAAACTAAAAACCACTCTTTTACAAATTGAAAATAATAAAAAGGGATTTGAAAATAAATGTGTTTTGATTGTACAAGAAAATACTTTTCTTAAAAAACAAAATCATGACCTCAATATTGCCATAAAAAAATTCGGGATTGGTCAAAAATCCCAGGATATGATTTTGGGAAACCAATGTTATGGTTCTGCAAAATTTGGGGTCGGATAAATAAGTGAACCCTACCGCCCAACGCTAGCCACTAACGCCAGCGGTAGCTCAACTGATAAAAAATCTTCTGTTTTCTCTAATGTTCAAACATCATACTGCAAGAGCAACGTAGAAACTCAGAAAAGGGTCTCAACCCCCTTTATTTCGTGTGCTAACCGTCTTAAGTTTGGACACACGTCTAGCTCTTGCAGAAATATAAAACAACGATTATTAAAACAAATCTGGGTACCTAAGAAATCCACTTACTCTATGGGTGGTACCTCTTGGGTATCTGGATCTTTACTCTCTAGATTTGCAGGAAGGCTATGGAAACGGAGGACGTGTGGTACTTGGACTCAGGCAGCTCCAAGCACATGACGGGAAACAAAGCAAAATTCCTTAGCCTAGAAAAGAAGAAAGGAGGGATCGTAACGTTTGGTGATAATGGTAAAGGAAGGATCATGGGAGTTGGTACAGTGGGTAAGGAATCATTTCTTATCTCAAATGTTCTTTATGTTAAAGGTTTGAAACATAACTTAATATCTATAAGTCAACTATGTGATAAAAGATTAGATGTATTATTTGAATCATCCACTAATCTGTGCAAAATAGTTAATCCTAAAACAAAAGATGTGTTACTAACTGCACCTAGAATTCACAATGTTTACATAGTTTTGTTTCATGATCTTTCCAAATCATCTATAAAATGTTTTATAACAAAAAATGATGAATTAGAACTATGACATAGACGTTTAGGTCACGCTAGTATGAAGCTCATTTTAAAACTAGCAAAAAGGGAATTGATTAGAGGATTGCCTAAGTTGAATGGAAATTTATCTTCACTATGTTCTCCATGCCAAAAAGGAAAATTTACAAAATTATCTTTTAAAAGCAAAAACAAAATTTCTACTTCAAAACCACTACAGTGAACTCATATGGATCTCTTTGGTCCTGTTAACACCGCAAGTCTGGGTGGTAAAATATACACTTTCGTTCTAATAGATGATTTCTCTAGATATTGCTGGACTTTATTTCTCTCTTCCAAATCTGATGCGTTTTGCGAATTCTCAAAATTATGCACTCGTATTCAAAATGAACTAGATCTAAAAATAAAATGCATTCGCTCAGATCATATAGGTGAATTTGAAAATGAAAATTTTAAATCCTTTTGTGAAATGTTAGGTATTAAGCATGAGTTCTCCGCTCCACGCACCCCTCAACAAAACTGTGTTGTAGAACGGAAAAATAGGACAATCCAAGAACTAGCACGCACCATGTTATCTGAATATAAATTACCTAAGTCTTTTTGGGCCGAAGCCGTAAGCACATCATGCTATGTAATGAATAGAGTTATGCTTCGCCCATCACTAAAACTCACACCGTATGAACTATATTTTCAAAAGAAACCTAACGTATCATATTTTAAAGTATTTGGATGTAAATGTTTTATTCTTAATACAAAAGATTCTTTAGGAAAATTTGATGAGAAATGTGATGAAGGAATATTTCTTGGATATTCTTCAACCAGTAAAGCCTATAGAATATTTAATAAAAGATCGAGTAAGGTTGAAAAGTCTATTAATGTTAAATTTGATGAGTTTATTCCATGTGCAGAGAAGCTTTCTACAGGTACAAATGATGAACCTTTGCCATCTTTTGAGCACGACGAAGAGGAACCATCCAAAGAATAGGAGGAGAAGTCCAATGAAGTTGAATATGTACCTCCAAGTGTGTTGAACTTCTCAAAAAATCATCCAAAAGAGCTAGTCATTGGGGAACCTTATACTGGGGTAAGAACTCGATCTTCTCTTCATGAAACGTTTTCAAATATTTGCTTTGTTTCCGAAATCGAACCTAAAAACGTTTCCACCGCTCTAAATGATGAATTTTGGTTCTTGGCTATGAATGAAATAAAGTTTGGAAACTTGTAGATAGACCATCTAATCATCCAATTATCGGCGTAAAATGGATATTTAAAAATAAATTAGATGGTGAATCTAGGATTATAAGAAATAAAACACGCTTAGTTGCTCAAGGTTATTCTCAAATCGAGGGGGTAGATTTTGAAGAAACTTTTGCACCCGTTGCTCGCTTAGAATCTATACGAATATTTCTGGCATTTGCGAGTTTTAAAAGAATAAAATTATTTCAAATGGATGTTAAAAGTGCATTTTTAAACGGGTTTATAAAAGAAGAAGTTTATGTAGAACAACCCCCCGGTTTCATAAATGAAAAGTTCCCTAATCATGTTTACAAATTAGAAAAAGCGTTTTTTTGTTTAAAACAAGCGCCCCGTGCATGGTATGATCGACTTACATCATTTCTGTTAAAGCACGGTTATGTTATGGGAAGTGCCGACAACACACTCTTCATTAAGCATAATAATAACAATCTAATTATTTTACAAATATATGTTGATGATATCATTTTTGGAGCCACTAATGAAGAGTTGTGTAATGAAGTAGTATTAGTAATGAAAAATGAATTTGAAATGAGTCTTGTAGGAGAACTATCATATTTTCTTGGTTTTCAAATCTCACAACAAACTGATGGTATCTTTATTTGTCAAACAAAATATGTTCACGATATGCTTAAGAGATTTGGATTTGAAAATCTCAAACAAGCTTCTACTCCTATGAGTGCTTCTTTAAAACTAGGAAAAGATGAATCCGGAATTTCAATTGATCAAACGCTATGTAGAGGAATGATAGGATCTCTTCTTTACTTAAGTGCATCTAGACCAGATATAATGTTTGCCGTATGTTTATGCGCTCGCTTTCAAGCCAATCCAAAAGAATCTCATTTAAAAGCGGTAAAACGTATTTTTCGTTATCTATTAGGGTCATCTAAATTAGGATTATGGTACCCACACAATGATTCATTCACACTCCACGGCTATTCCGATTCGGACTACGCCGGGTGTTCACTAGATCGAAAAAGCACTAGCGGTACTTGTCACTTTCTTGGTCACTCTTTAGTAGCTTGGTCTAGTCGGAAACAATCTTCGGTTGCACTCTCCACCACGGAGGCCGAATATATTGCACTTGGTAGTTGTTCTGCACAAGCATTATGGATGAGTTAAACACTAGAGGATTTTGGATTTCATCTTAAAAACATTGATCTTAAATGTGACAACAAAAGTGCAATAGACCTCACATATAATCCCGTACACCATTCTAGATCCAAACACATCAATGTTCGTCATCATTTCATTAGGGATCACATTAAGAAAGAGCATGTAAAAGTAAGTTTCATTGGCACGGACTCTCAACTCGCTGACATATTTACTAAACCTCTTCCCGATGCAAGATTTCGATTATTACGACTTGAGAGTTAGGTGTCCTAGATCTTTCGTGTTAAAACACATTCACAAAACACTATTTTTGCAAGTTTTAACCATCGAAAACATCTCCTAAAAATCTGAGATTTCAGCATGAAACTACTATTGGGACACTTAATCAAGATCAGCAATCAAAAAGTTCAAAATCATAAAAAATCGTGTACTGTTTCCCGCGCTAGCACTAACGCCGGCGCTAGCGTACTTGTTCATTTTTCTGTATTTTTAAAATTTTGAAATATTCCTAAAAATATATTAATCTATATGTACTATTTATTTTTGCACTTGTGATTCTATTTAATTTTTGAAAAATCAAATACAAAAATACAAAAGACAAATTACAAAAAATATGTTTTGCCTTTTTTTTGTTTAAAGTCTCTTTTGTTTTATGCAAAAATCAAGTACAAAAATATAAAAGCCAAAATTACAAAAAAGATATTTTTTGTTCAAATTCCATTTCTAAATACAAAAATCAAATACAAAAATATAAAATGCAAAAATCAACAAAAAAACTGTATGAAATTTAGTGTGAAAATCAAGCATGATTTAATCCATTCATTAGAACTTCTATTATGTTGCAATTTATCTTTTCAAACTACTTTAACATTGTTTTCATCATGCTTTGATATATCTAGTTATATGTGCATCAATTATATTGTAAACATTGTGTAGAACTAAGCTTAGCATGCCTCTAAGTATGAGTAAATATTTTATGTTTGATAATGATCTTTATTCACTCACTTATTTTGGCATTGTCTACATTTGTGTTTAATCTAAGAATGCTTGTGTATGTTTTGTATTAGTACAATGAATTAAAATTGCACAAGTATCTTACCTACACTTCTTTATTTGCACTTTTAAAAATTAAGAAAAGTGGTTATCTTTTTCATAAATTTTATTGGTTTGCAAAACAAGTGTATTCGGAGAACTTTGTACAAAACAAAAAATCATAAAATAAAGTGACAAAGATAACTCCACCAAGCACTACTTGAACCTCCTGATAAGTCTTAATAAGCGTTGTGAGGTTGAGCACCTTGGAAAGAATTGTAAAGTATCTTGTGCAAACCATAACTCTCTTTCAAATAAAAAACCACTCATTCTTAAGTACACCAGATCACAATAATAATCAATATTGAAAAATAAAATTATGTGATCCCCCAAGCACTACTTTGCACCCTGATAAGTCTTAATGAGCATTGTGTGTGCAAAGCACCTTGGTAGTTGTACATTTTTTTTTGGGCATTGAAGTTTGTGGAAGTAAAATTTTTTGTGTTTTATTGTGCCCTTAATTTACATACTACTTGTATTTTTGATGAAAACATGTGTTTACTCTACTCAAAAATACACTTTTGAGCACATCATTATCTTCCATAATACTTCTTCTCATGAGTATTGGATCCTAATGTTAATCCTATACTATTCTTTATTTATGAAATGCACTAGATAACCTAGCATGCTTTCTACAATGTTTAGTATGTTTTGAAATTATGAATTAACATAACATTGTAGTACTATCTTTCTGATAACATTATTTCATGCTTGGTTAATTTATTATTGATTTTAAAATGTTTACAAAACATCTTCTTTATAAAGTTAAACTCCTATAATTTTTTTTTGAATTATCATGTCGTACAAAAGATGTTTGCTTATATTTTTTTCTAAGTCTTCCGCAACTTTACATTTACCTTGTCTTTGGTTATGCTACAAACTCTGATTTATGCAAATGTTGTAATATTCAAACTCTGATCTATTTAAATGAAAAGTATTCTAAAACTCCTTAACATTTCCTTCTCTATAAGCTCGATCATGCTTTTATCTTATTATCAATTTTTAAGTGGTGTCTCCTTACCCGTTTTTGCTAATAACAAAAGGGGGAGAACTAACATGATAAATATTATTCTGCCATCAAAATATAATGCTTGATTAAGATGATAGCTTACATATTAGGAGAGCATTCACTTAGGGGGAGCATGTATTTAGGGGGAGCAATACAAAATGCTAAATCGTAAATTATCCTAAGTCATCACTCTCACACTCACACAAGTATGTTTCTTCATGCTTATATATTAATGCTCTGATTTATCATTAATGGATTTGTTATTATCAAAAGGGGGAGTTTGTTGGAACATGGTCTTCTGCATCTCCTAGGTTTGAGAATAACAAATCCTATGTGTATTTGATCTTGTGTGTTTAAGTGTGCAGGATAACAAAGCCCACATGAATCAAGGATTACATAAGAAGGTTGCCCCCAAAGTTGAGCCGTCAAAACCAAAACACCTACTAGCGCTGGCGGTAGTACTAGCGCAGGCGCTAGCTGCCGTTCAACGAACTGTTAGCGGCGCTCGACGAAATTCTCATCATGGCGTTTGACGAAACTTCACTCGACGAACTCTTAGCGGCGTTCGACGTATTCCTGTTCTATTGGCTCGAAGCGAAATTGTTGGGAGAACTTATAGAAGGAGATAGCGCCAGGCGATATCCGATAGCGCAGGCGATAACGAGGAGCACAGTTGGCAAGGGGGAATTGTTTCCTCTGATTGAAGATTCTGCCGCGCAGAATGTGTCCTAATATGGGATAGCGCCGGCGGTACCGCTAGTGCAGGCGCTAGCACTGAGGCTATAAAAAGGACATCCCTTCTCTTATTTCAGAGACAGATCAGAGAGATATCAGAGAGAGATAGAGTGCTAGAATTCCAGAGGCTATCTTTGTCCGAAAGTTGATGTGCTACAAAGTTTTGCAAACTTCTGAAGGAGAATCTCATCACGCCGGATCCAAATGAAGTCCGCTTCTACAACGCTTATTATACAGCGGATCTTCACCTCCGACTTCAGAAGGGAGTTTTTATTTATTTTCATTTCATATTCTTCTTGTAAACGGTTAGTGAAATCGCCTCGTGTTGGCGACTAGGTCTGGGTAGGACTTATGGGGAAACTCGCCTCGTGTTGGCGACTAGATCTAGGCTAGGTCTAGGGGGTGCTCGAGGCCACATCCGGAGAAGGATTGGCTAGAGCGGCTTGAGGCCGAATCCGGGGAGGATAGGCTAGGGCCACCGGTTCGTGGGGATGCGAGTCGGGATAGAAAACAAAAAGAGTTTACTATTCATCGCCACCGATTTCTAGCGTTATAGAAGTCAATTTTTGTAAAACCATTTTTGATATTAATAAAGCATGTCTCTACTTTATTTCAATTGTTTTAATTGACTTCTTATTGTCTTTGTCTTGCATTATTACAAAGCTTTTCAAAATATTACTAAAGTTTTTAAAACCCTTATTCACCCCCCCCCTCTAAGGGCGCCTACCGATCCAACAATAATCACTCTGAAAGAGTAGTCTTTAGAGGAGACAAGAGAAAAGGTATCCTTATAAACGATTCGTTCCCTTTGTGTAAATCCCTTGGCAACCAGTCTAGCCTTACACTGTTCGACCTTTCCTTTGGAATCATTTTTGATCTTAAACACCTTTTTAGAACCCATGGGTTTTCAACCTTTGGGTAACTCAACTAACTCCCAAACTTTATTCATCTTCATAGACTCCATCTTATCTTTCATTGTATCTCACTACAGATCAGTTTGAGGTCCAAACATAGCCTCATTAAATTCACTAGGTCAACTACATGGATAATGTCAAAATTGCTCTCACCTAGCTAGAATTCATAGTCTGAGGAAATTGCAGGTCTTCTTTTCTTAATAGATCTCCTAACTGGTGGATGAACCTCCTAACGTGCGGAGGAACATCAAATGGGATCGCTGGTAAAACTGGATCCATATCTTCCTCTTGTTCCGTCAATGATTCAGGAACCACAAGATTTCCTACCAAGGGAACACATAAATTAATAGGCACAATTTCCTATACTTCACTAATTGCACAATAGCAACACTGTTCATCAGTGACATCTAATTCTACAAATTTAGTTGTTTGAGACTCCACAATTCTGGGTCCTCCTGAAAGGGAATAAAGCTTAAATCCCTTGGAGTGATCTGGGTAACCTATGAAATAGAAACAACAAGACCCAGGGGCTATCTTACTTTTCGATGGATTGTACAAATAGACTTCTGCAGGACAAGCCCAAACATGCAAATGATTATGAAAGGGTCGTCTTCCAGTACATAACTCAAAAGGGATTTTGGACTCTGACTTAGATGACATTCTATTAACGATGTACATTGCAGTCTTAAGCGCTTCTCGCCAAAGAAATTCAGGAAGATTAGTCCTACTCATCATGCTTCTCATCCTTTTTAAGGGTGCGATTATACCTTTTGACCACACCATTTTGCTCAGGACAATCCGACATGGAGTACTAGGCAACAATGTTGCAACTCTCTAAGTATTTGGCAAACAGACCCTTATACTGCCAGTAGGCATCATGTCTACCAAAATACTCGCCACCTCTGTCATACCTAACTATCTTAATGACTTTCCCTATTTGATTTTCAACTTTAGACTTGAAAATCTTAAACTTGTCAAGAGATTTATACTTTTCTTTAATTAAGTACAAATATCCAAAATAGGAGTAGTCATCAATGAAGGTTATGAAGTTAGTGTTCTTATAGAGCATAATGAAATAAGGTCTACTAATGTCTATATGAATGATCTCTAGTAAATCGAGTATGGAGGCATTCTTCTTAATCTTTGACATTTCACCCCCACAATAATCGATATTAAATTCTAGGTCACTAAAGTCAAGAGAATGTATAATGTTATCCTTAATCAACTTCTTTACTCTACCTAGAAATATTGTGGCCAAAATGCTTATACCATAACATGAATGACTTTTCCTTAATAAAGATCTTTTTATAACAATGTTTTTAATATTATATGAGGTAGCGTAATAATTAATAGGTGCAAGACATATTTTATATAAACCATTAAATAGAGAACATCTAACCAATAAAATGCGATTCATAAAATAACTTAATTAAATCACCAAAAATATTGAAGTCATAATTAAGTCTATCTAATGCAGAAACTGAAATAATATTACTCATAAATGAAGGAATATAAAATATGTCTTTCAATAAAAGTTCATAACCAGAATCAAGGACTAAATAGACGTCCCCAATGAACTCCACCTCTACCCCAGCAATGTTGTCAACCATGAGCCCACACTCACCATTGCTTAGATCCCTCCTTTTGATGAACCCTTGTACTGTGTATATAACATGATTACTTGCTCCACTATAAGGCCGCCAAGAACTAGATTGGGCTTCGATTAAATTGGATCCACAAAGGACAAAAGCTGAAGGGTTACCTCTAGGTGCAAAGCCCCACTTCTCCATCCATGATTTAAATTTTTGGCACTCCATTTTCACGTGTCCCTACTTCGCGCAAAATAAGCAAGTGAGAGACTTCTTACCAGCATCATCCTTAATCCCTGAATTCTATATGTTGTGCACTTTAGTAGGAGTCTTGAAATTCTTCTTCTTAAAAGGGGATTTGATGACGAGCAGTGTAGTGTTCATCTTCTCATTCTTCAGTTTTTCTTCCTAAAAAACATGGCTAGTAATGAGGTCATTAATCTTCCACACCTCATCCTGGGAGTTATAGGTTATCTTTAGAATGTTTAACTTGGTAGGGAGGGTATTGAGTGCCTGATGCACTATTAAAGCTTCAGGGAGAATAATCTCCATCTCCCGTAGTTTGTTGTAGAAATAGACCATCTTTAGTATGTAGTCGCAGACTCCGCCTCCTCCCTTATACCTCATGGAGAAGATATCCTAAATTAGAGTCCCAATTTTAACATTTTATGACACCTAGTATCTCTATGCAATGACAGTCAGAAAATCCTTGGTGATTGTCGTGTCAGGAAGACAACTCAACATGTGCTTTGGAATGGAATGCTTCATAGTTAACAAGCAAATTTTTTTGGACTTATTCCATGCACCTAAATGATCCTTTTCAACTTTAGTGATGGTCGTTGTGAGGGCTTCAGGTTGGTTGGTTGATAAGTGATTTGCATATAATGTTTTAGGAACCCTTTTAGCACTGTTTCCACACTTTATTTGATTATTCTCATTAGATTTACATGCCATATCATTATAAATCTCAATTGTAGTACAGTGAATGAGTCTAGGCTATAAAGGGTGTATTTTTTTATGTTTATTGCATGAGGGAGGTTTTCTCTCCCTTTCATTTCCATTGCTTGATCATATAAGCTATATTATGTCTATATTTATCTAATACGATCATCCGAATTTTAAGTATTTTTCTCTATGGAGACCCTCTTTCCTGCCTAGGTTTTGCAGGTCTTCACGCACGATCAATCGCTTGGGCGGGTGCTTTATAGACGCATGATCATGTGTGGGTTGTTTTTTTATCGGACTATAAATTGTTCCTCCTGCGATTTCTTCGGGAGTCAATTTGAGTTTTTTAGCCCCAATTTTTCATCTCCAAGTGCTAGGGTTCATCCCCTAGGCTCTCCCCATCATCCAAGAGCTTCAAGGTAAAGATATATTTGTCCTTTCTAACCGCGATCTAGGATCATGAAGAGGAAACATGGATAGTGCAAAACCATCGAGAAGACGGGCTCATTAGGGATTGGTGACAGTGATTAATTCATCTACCACAGACGAAAACTGACGATCGAGGCCAACAAAAATTCATACTCAGAAGTCCATCCACATCTATGGATGATTCTCAAGAATTGTTTGTATTTCTCTCTTTATTTCCACACATTAGGTAGAGATTGATGAATGCATTCTTCTATTGTGATGATGGTAGGATTGAACATGTCTTAAACTTGGCTTTTTAATGTTTTTTGTGATCTTGTTCTTATTGTTGTTCATTTTCTTTGGAGTAGACTAGGAGAACAATCCTCTTGTTGTGCTTTTGTGATTTCCTAGGTTGTTGATATTATTCTCTTGAGCTTATGATTGTGTTTCTATTAGTAGGATCCGGTTACATTATCGTTGAACTAGACATGAGACGGTGTGAGCGAGAACTTGGACTTTGCTTTGGCAAGGTGCAACGAGCAAAGAGGAGGCCTACAACCCGCAAGTGTGTGATGCAGAGGCTTGCAACTCGCAGAGGAGCGAAGCGGTGCCAGTGACCCGCGTAGTTAAATTATTATTATTTTATTATTATTCACCAATGCAACCCCCCCTCCATAAAATATCAACGAAAAGACTTCTATCTCAAGTCTCTTCTCTAAAGATAACTTCACCCTACCGCATTCCACGTGAGATCGATACTCGTGGGGTAACTCCTTGCTTATTATTACTTGACGACATCGGTACTCTTGTCATTGTTGCATCATGTTTTTGTCATCGTTGCCGGGGAACAAGATACGTGTGATTTTTCTTAAGAAAAAGATTAGAGGTGAGTTCTTTTTCATTTGTATATCGCATTTTCTTTTAGTTTTATTTGTGTTTGCTTGTTTTCTTTCAATCACCCTGTGCTATTGTTAGTGTTTGATTCAAGTATTATTTTCACTTACTAAATTTATACTAACTGGATTCTTAGAATTAGTTGTGTTGAATCCTACTCCACACCATGTATTACACTCCACAAAAGTGCAAATGGTGCGGGAGTCTTACTTATTATAGTGAGGTGTATGAAAAAGGAAACTATGGATATAATTCCCAAGGCTCATCCCTGGGAAAATCAACCTCTTTTGGCTCTCCATATGGTGTACTTAATCATTATACACATAGTGCCCCACGACAGGGATTGCCACAACCCAGAGTTTGGACTCATTCTATGTCTAGACCTTTAGGTAAGCGATGTTTGTTTTGTCAAAGCACAGATCATGTAGTGAAGGATGAAAAATGGAAAGTGCAAATGGAGGAAGAAGATAAGCTTGAACTTATGGTCATACCTCCTTTTCCATTTTTCATGCCTCCTTCGGGCGCTGACAACGAATCCATTAGCCTCCCAAGTTCTCTTGGGAATTTTTTGAAAAAAACGATGAAAGAACCCAATGATCTCTGTAATGACAGAATGGTGTAGGTTTCCCCTTTTCCCCTCACCTCTTTTGGATTCAACAATGGGGGATAAAATTGTTACAACTATTATAATTTCTCCAAATTCTTTGAATACCAATAAGTCTATATCAATTGATTCTCTAGTTAAGCTCAAACTAAAGAAAGACCCAGATGAGGATTTGCCCCCTCTAATGTGCACTAAATGTGGGAGGAAAGGACACATTGATGCAGTGTGCCTAATGAACAAACCAACTCGATTGAAAAAGAGTTTGGATTTTGATCGCACCTTTTCGGTAAGACAACTCCAAATACATTACAGTGTGCATTGGAGCAGCCTCAAATGGTGAAATATCCCAAACTTTGTTCCTTTGAGTGGGATGCGTTCATGCGAGCATGCTTCACTGTGCCTCTGGCTGTGCAGGAAGAAGTAGCCATCATCGAAGGTGATGCCCCCTCTTTGCTAGTGGAAACCCCTTCCCACCCTATCTCTAGTATTATGGGCTCATATTCCGAGTTTACCTCCACAATTCCTCTCACCATATTTGTTTCAGGCATGCATGTCTTGGAAACTACCCCCATACATGATCACCTAGGTTCTCCAAGTCCAGTGCAAGTAGAAGCAGCCACTGGTGAAGGGAATCCCCCTTTGCTTGTGGAAGCCTCCTCTTGCACCAACTTTGGTCTGAAGGATCCTATAGTGGGGGGAATTCTACCAACCCTCCCGATGCTATCACTATGAATCCACTCACCAAGGAGAATCTCGTTGTCGATAACATATCTGTATTTGATATAGAAGATGAGGTGGAACCGCATTCTTTCACAACTTCAATTCATCTAATTCCAAATCTTTTGTTTTCTAATAATGTTTCTTTCCCTACGCAGGAGGAAATGTTGGAGTAGGAGATATCTTTTGTTCTTAATCCTATTTGTTTGCAGGACAACATCAGCATATGGGTGGACCAGGCCATCTGTGCATTCTCATATGTGAAAGGGGAATCATATTCTCCTTTCTATATTTTATATCCCCTACCTATGGAACACATGTATTATTATTTAGGTAGTGGAGTGACTGCATTATCGTTGTATCGGTACCCATTACTGACACATATATTAAGGGAGTTATCGGTGCACTTTGTTTTTTCTACTCCAATAAGCTAGAATCTTATTCCAGCTCGAATAAATCTTACCGTGGGACATTAAACCCAGTAGTTATATAGTTTGGTTTTTGTTTTTATTATTTCTAATTTAGGTTAATTGTTCTAAATTGGTTGTGTATGTTTCCTAAGTGGAGAAATTTAGCTTCTCTGGCGCTTTACGCGGGAATTTTGACTAAACTGTGAGGTCGTGTGCATGACAGGCGGGGCGCAGATTTTTTTTGTCTTTTTACTCACGCACAATAAAATGCACGATCGCGTGTTTTTACAATTATAAAATGAGGTTGTGCCTAGATCGTTGTTCGCATGAGACCCAGTTACTCCCCCTTCCTTGCGATTCACCTCCTCCTGTCACCTTTTTGGTTGATCCCTCCTCCACCTTCCTTCCCCCTCTTATTCACTTCTTCCACCTCATTTTCACCTCTAACCCCCTCCTCCACTTTGATTACCACCTTGTCAGGCCGTCGTTTGAAGAATGGATTATCCTACAAGACCCACTCCAGCCAGCAGGATGAAATATTAGAGGTGGAGGCCATGATCATCATTGAGCAGTCGAAGCACATTGAGAGGTTCACATGTCTGAAGGACAAGACTTTCCTCCCCAGTGTGTCATGGATGAACAGGTGCATGGACTCCTAGTCCATGAGGTGCATGGGTACACCTTGTAGCTAGCCTTTACTCTCGGGCTGTAGCAGGAATTATTCAGGATGGAGCTTTCCCGGGACCCCCCTCTATCCTTCGAGGAGATAATCGATCGAGTAGGGTGGGATACGGAGTGCGAGGCCACCAACCGCGCATTTGTGATGAAGTTGGCCATGTTATGAGAGAAAGAGATGAAGGCACCCGAAGGATTCCAGTAGCAGGAGGGGATAAGAAGAGAAGAGCCAAGGAGGCAGGGGTTTTAGGGACCCCTAAAGGGAGGTTTTAGCCGCCATCCAAATGTCCAATTTGGAGGCCAGCAGGAGGACCCCCTCAGGGACAAGGAAGAGGATTTGTTTAGGGCGGGGGCCCTTCCAACGAGGGGGAACATCCAGGCAGGGCAGGGATGGTTCAATCCTCTAGAGTGGTGACCGAGTCTGGGGCCATTCCAGTCCCCTCCCCAGCAAGGCCTGACAATAGGTCGAGGAGGAATAAAGGAAAGATGGAATAACCCACGAGGAGAAGGAAGTGGGAGGGTGGCGTTGCTCTACTGTGACTTCCATCAGGAGGAATGTCACACAACTACCACCTACTCAGAATCCTTGGAGTGAGAGGAGGAGTGAGAACCGCAAGGAGGTAGCGGTCACATCTATGGATCTAGGGAGTAGGAGGAGAAGGAGGAGCAGAGGCGGAGGACCATTATGAAGACTGGGTCGATGTGGGTACCTAGGGAGGGATCAGAGTGATACATAGAGGGGTAGGGATCGAGGCCACCCAAAATGGGAGCCTCCATACCATCTACCGTCTGAGTGTCGCCTCGACCTCTAGAACTCCACCCCCATAGGAGAATATCACCTTCTCAACGAAGGACATGTTGGAGCATGAAGGCCCGTTCTGTGATGCGCTGGTGATCCAGACAGCGATCAAGAACTTCACGGTTTCCAGAATCCTGGTGGACAATGGGAGTTATATTAACGTGTTCTTCAAAAAGGCCTTCGATGAGATGAAGGTGGATGTGAAGAGGGTACTTGCCTCAGATGGTCCTCTCTTTGAGGTTCTCCAAAGAGAGGAAGGAAGTGGAGGGAGGAGCCAAGCTCCTCATAACTTTGGGAGGAACGTCAAAGAATTTTCGGTTCATCATCGTGGATGCCTCGAGCAGCTACAATGCCATCTTTGGATGACCCCTCATCAGCGCATTTCAGTGCGTGCCTTCCTCCTACCACAAATGCTTGAAGTAGAGCATCATAGGCATCCAGATACGGGTCAGGGGAGACACCAAGGTGGCTAGTCAGTTGTAACAACCCGCCCCGACCACCACACCAGTTAGCCTATAACACATCGCTGGTGGGCTGACTAAACGCGGTTGAACAAGGACTGCAGTCCGGTGCACCCAACCCATGGCTGAGCCTGTTTCTCAGCTACAGTGCGATGTTGAGGCCGAGATTCGATCCCGCACCCCCTTGATAAGGCACCTTCAACAGTCCTCATCACCAACTGAGCTGCATCTCAGTTGGTGATGAGGATTGTTCCCACTGTAGCTGAGAAACAGGCTCAGCCATGGGTGGGGTGCACCAGACTGCAGTCCTTGTCCAACCGTGTTTAGTCGGCCCACCAGCGATGTGCTATAGGCTAACTGGTGTGGTGGTCGGGACGGGTTGTTACATCAGTGTTACATCACGACTGTCAACATTATCACTTGGAAGGAGAAAACAAAGGAGCTCAATAAGGAAAAGGAGGACCAGGACAGGCTGGAGGCGGTAGAGGAGATAGAGATGAAGGAAGTCATCACCCAGGGCAGGAAGCTGGAGAAGGTGCAGGTCAGCGGGAGGATGAGCGAGGAGGACCAGGAGAGGTCCCGGAGTGTATCCAGAAGAATGTGAATGTCTTTTCTTAGAGCACTGCGGGCATGTTAGGCATCGACGCGGATGTGGCATATTGATGAGTCCCATTTATATATATATTTATGGACTCATCTAGGCCGATTATCTAGTCTTTGCACCACACTTTAGGCACGTTTTCATTCATATTCACTATTCCCTGCTAGGTGCACTATTAGGCCCGTTTCGATGTGCAATTGCGCTCCTTGTTATTGGGGGTAGGCACATGGTGCTCATCTTCCATTTCTCTATGTTTATCTGGTGCTGGAGGTGTATTCCCAGCTTGTTCTTCTTATGTGCAGGTAGCCGGATTATCGTGGATCCAGTTTTCTCCCAGAATTCATGACTGTGTGAAACGCACGGTCGTGCGTTTCCCTTGGCGCACAGACGATTGCAGTCGTGCGATACCTTCTGGGCAGAGAACCAGTAATCTGAATTTGCTCGTGCGTTTTGTCGCACGGGCAGATTTGCCCGTGCGTGTGTAAAACGCACGGTTGGCCTGTGTTCTCTAAGTTTGTGTCATTTCTGAATTTATCCATGCGTTTTGACGCACGGACGGATTTGCCCGTGTGTGAGTAAATCGCACGGGCGGCGCAGCGTCTTCCTCAAGTCTAGTTTTATCATTTAAATATCGCACGGTCCACGCACGGTCGTGCGCTCAACTGTGCGTGACCATTTTTCTGCCTGTTTAGTATAAAATGCAGGTTACATCGCAGGCAGGGGGGAGATCAGGGAGAGGAGCGGGAAAGTAGGTCCTTCCCGCCGTTCTTGAGGTTTGAGGGCTTCTCCTTCACCTCCACCACCAAAGAGGCCATTTTCCGGCGGTCTCCACCACCATCCTTCCATTCGGGAGTGGTAGCAAGCATCCTCCGCCAAGTGCTCAAGCATTCCTTGTCGTGGGAAGCCATATAAGAGTTATAGGTCGTTGGAGCGGTGACAGCCTCCATCGAATTAGCACACCATCTGAGGGACGAGCCCGGAGAGAGCCCGACAACCTCTCATTCCGGCCGAGAACCCAAGACACGTTGATTTCTTCCTATTGGTCTTCTCTAACTTTTTGTTGGTGTTTTTCCTTGTGTTGTTGTAATGAACTATCATTTAGCTTTATGTTATAAATCTTTTGTGATGTTCTTGTGCAATGATGCGGTAGTGCGAGAATAGCACTTTCCTTACTGTGATTTCTGAGATTCGTTGTGTGTGAAGCCCTAGCAATTGCTAGTGGTGATGCTTGGAGAAGAGGTGTGTGTGACCCTCACCCGTCAAAGTTACTTTCCGTCCACCCGCCTCCCGACGCACGGCATCGCGGCCGCTGCACCCACCTCGCCTTGCGAAGTGGAGTTTTGACCCGCATCTCTCTTTTCTGCACTAGCTTAGGAAACCCCAAATCAATACCCTTGTTTTTCCTTTGTTCGCTCGTATAACAATCGATTCACCACACGTTTCGTTCACCAGAACCTGCATTCCTTGAGAGACGATATTCGGGGAAGCTATTCCCAATTTTATTACTTGACAGCGACCGGTGCACTTGCCGAATACGCATCACATATTACCACCTCAACCTCGACTAAAGTGTCCGCCCCATCCGCCATAAGAAGAGGGTCGTGGCCACTACCTTGGTCGGGCCCGTCAGAGAGGGAGTGAGCAAGCTGCTAGAGGCAGATTTTGTGTTAGAGATCCAGTATCTAGGATGGGTCTCCAATGTTGTAATGGTTAAAAAGTGTGATGCTAGGTGGAGGATGAGTGTGCATTTTTTCCTTTTGAATAAAGCATGACCCAAGGATTGTTATCCCCTGCCTAGAATCGACACGCTGGTAGATTCATCCATCGATTTGCCTCTAATGGGTTTCTTGGATGCTTTTTATGCTTATCATTAGATCTGAATTCATCCGCTAGATGTCAAGGATGCTTCCTTCATCACGGACGATGGATGATATTGTTATAAAATGATGCCATTTGGGCTAAGGAACGCCAGAGCGACCTACCAAATGATGATGGACTGGGTCTTTAGGGAGCAGAAGGGGAGTAATTTAGAGGTCTATGTGGATGATCTGATGGTGAATAGAAAGGATGCCAGATCTCATATCCAGGACCTAGAGGAGACTTTTGCCACCATGAGAAAGTTTAAGATGAGTCTTAGCCCCTTGAAGTGTGTCTTCGGGGCAGGCAGGAGAAAGTTTCTAGGCCACCTCCTCACACCGGTGGGGGTAGAGCTCAACACCGATAAGGTGAAGGCGGTCCAGTGCCTGACACGGAAACTAGCAGGGTTGAGTAGGTTCCTCTCCCGGGCAGGGGAGAAGTGTTCACTCTTATTCAAAGTGTTGCGAGGGAATCAAAAGTTTGAGTGGTCTTCAGACTGCGAGGAGGCTTTCCAAGAATTGAAGAAACAACTCACATAGGCCCCGCTACTCCATGGGCTGAGAGAAGGGGAGGATTTGGATTTATACCTCAGAGTTGAAGCTGAGGCGATAAGATCGGTCATAGTTCAGGAGGCAGGTAAAGAAATTATTTTGGAAAGCCCCTGAGAAGGTTCCACTGACCGGGCTCTCCCAAGCTGGCAGGGCAGGTTGATCACTTAGGAGGCTGCCAAAGAAGTTATTTTGGAATGCCCCTGAGAAGGTTCCGCTGAAAGGGCTCTTATAAGCTGGTAGGGCAGGTTGATCACTCAGGAGGAAGGTAAAGAAGTTATTTTGGAAAACCCCTGAGAAGGTTCCACTGAATGGGATCTCACAAGCCGACAGAGTAGGTTGATAACTAAGGAGGCGGGTAAAGAAGTTGTGTTGAAAAGACCCTGAGAAGCTTTCACAGACCGGGCTCTCATAAGATGACAGGGTAGGTTGATCACTCAAGAGGAAGGTAACGAAGTTATTTTGGAAAGCCCCTGAGAAGGTCCTCCTGACCGGGATCTTATAACCCGGCAGTGCAGGTTGATCACTCAGGAGGCTGGTAAAGAAGTTAACTCTAAAAGCCCCTAAGAAGATTCCGCTGACCGGGCTCTCACAATCCAGCATGGTAGGTTGATCACTCAGGAGATGGATAAAGAATTTGTTTGGGAAATCCCCTAAGAAGGTTCTGCTCACCAGGATCTAACAAGTCGGCAAGGCAGATAGATCACTCAGGAGGCTGGTAAAGAAGTTATTTTGGAAATTCTCTGAGAAGGTTCCGCTGACCAGTCTCTCACAAGCTGGCAGGTCAGATTGATCACTCAGGACGCAGGTAGAGAAGTTGTTTAGGAAAGCCACTGAAAAGGTTCCGCTGACTGGGCTCTCACAAGCCGGCAGGACAGGTTGACTACTCAGGAGATTGGTAAAGAAGTTATTTTGGAAAGCCACTGAGAAGGTTCCGCTGACCGGGCTCTCATAATCCGGCAAGGCAGGTTGATCACTCAGGAGGCTGGTAAAGAAGTAGAAAGCCCCTGAGTAGGTTCCGCTAACTAGGCTCTCACAACTCGGCAGAGTGATGAGTCCTATTTATATACACTTTTATGGACTCATCCGGGTTAGTTTTCACTCTTGTGCGCATCCTATTCGAGCTATTATTGCTTGTATTTCTTTTATAATCAATTCCACACTATGTGCACTATGTAGGCCCATTTTTGTTTGATTTTGTGCTTCTTATTGTTGGGGGTAAGCACATGGTGCTCCCTAATCTTTTATTTTGTATTTATATTGAGCTGGAAGGGTATTCCCAGCTGTGTTGATGTTTATGCAGGAGGATAGATCATCATATTTTACCCTTTTTCATGTCTGCATAGATCGCACGGTCGTGCATTTTCTTGACGCATGGATGGCTATGGTCGTGCGCCCTCATCTGGGGTAGAAAACAATATTCTGTCATTGATCGTGCATTTTTACGCACGGGCAGTTGCCCATGCACGAAGAAAACGCACGATCGCCTGCTAAGCCTTGTTTTTCGGCCATCTGGAATTGGACGTGCGTTTTTACGCACGGGCGGCTTCAACCGTGCATGAGTAAAATGCACGGGCACTGCTGCTTCTTCTGCAAGCCACTACTACTTCGTTAATATTGCACGGTCTATGCATGGTTGTGCGTTCGACCGTGCGTGACTTAATTTTTGCAGTTTTTGTTTATACGCCAGGAGATCTGCGGCTTGAAAGAAAGAAGGGAGGACGGATTTCCATTGAGGATTTTAAGCTCCGCCCAAGCCATTTTCGCTCGACCTCCATCCCCACTCATGTCCTTCATTCCGGAACCACTCTCCGGTGAAACCCTAGCGGATTCCAAGAGCTTGGAAGAATTCCCAGCTGTCAACAACACCATTGCCGAGTTGTGCATCCTCAGTCTGGAAGAAGAAGAAGAAGACCTAACGAATGAAGACGACGGAGCAAGATCGGAGATAGTGACAGTTTCTTGGTCCTGGAAGCATACATCGACCGCGCCCGGAAGTGGTTTGACAACCCACTATTCCGGCCGAGATCGACGACTAGTCTTCTCTATTGGTTTATTCTCCCCTTCTACCTTTTGTGGATGTTTTAGTTTGTAATGAACATGATTACTCTCATTTTTCTATGAATGAAAGTACTTCTTACTTTTCTTAACCTTGGATATTGTGTTGTGTTGCGCTTCATCACCACTCACTCGCTTCCACTACATTTACTCAATTGAGACTCACGTTAGCAAAGGCTAATGGTGATTAGCGAAGAGGTGACTACGACTCTCACATTCCACACTTGCTTTCCATCCACTCACCTAACGAAGCCCGGCATAGCGGTCGATGCATTCATCTCGCCAAGCGAAGCGGTGACTTCGACCCGCATCTTTATTTTCTTGTTTGTTAGTTTAGACCACCCAAACCAAAGCCCTTAGTTTTACTTACTTCGCTCATCGTATCAATCATTTCACAATACGACTCACTTAATCACCTTCTGCATTCCTCAATAGATCGACATTTAGGGAAGCTATTCCCATTATTACTTGACAGTGACCGGTGCACTTGCCAAAATGGCATCAAGTTTTTGGCGTCGTTGCCGGGCAGTGCAGGCGTGGAGTGTTTTGGGTTTTGAAGAAATGTTTTGTGTTTTGAACCCTCGTTATAGGAGCGTGTGTTTTTGATTTTTGTTCCTTTTTGTCTTTTGTTTGTGTATGCAGGGGCAAGCCGCAAGGGATCAATCACCCTTTGATCCAGAAATTGAACGGACTGCTCATGCACTGAGGCGTGCTGCAGCCGCACGAGCGCAAATGGGAGATAATCTGAACCACGAAGGAAGCCAGAGAGTGCTCGACGAGGGGCAGAATATTATGGTGGAAGAGCAGGAGGCGGTTCGACCAAGGCCACGAATAATGAGGAATTACACCACACCAATTGCCGGGAGTGTGTATCCATGATTCGGGCCAGATATCATGAACAACCAGTTCGAAATCAAGCCAGCCATTCTAAATATTATCCGCAACAACACTCAGTTCTCGGGGATGTCTAGTGAAGACCCACATCTTCATCTGGCGGAGTTTGCTGAAATTTGCGGAACTTTCTGCCACGCGGGAATCCCGGATGAAACAGTCAAACTGAGGCTGTTTCCATTCTCTCTGCGCGATAAAGCCAAGGTCTGGCTCCATACAATCCCCTCGGGTTCAGCCACAACATGGGATGCCCTCACGTCCAAGTTCCTCGCCAAGTTCCATCCGGTGGACAAGATTGTGAGCCTTCGACGGTATATAGCTACTTTCCGTCAGGCGGATCTGGAGACTCTCGCTGAGGCTTGGGAGCGCTTCAATGAACTTCTTTTCAAGTGCCCAAGCCATGGGCACCAACCGTGGGAGCTAGTGGAGAACTTCTACTTCGCGACGAACCCAACTATCGGGCAATGGTTGATGTCGTTGCTGGAGGCACCTTAATGAACCACACCCCGGAGGAAGCCTTGAGAATATTGCAAGACACTGCTTCCCACAGCACTTTCTGGATAGCTAGGAGGAACACACCCAGGGGCGCTTGGGGTCTTTTCGCGGTGGACTCTATACCTTCTGCTGTTGCTCCCTCTACAACTATCGCTTGCGAAGGCTGTGGAGGTGGTGGTCACCATGCTTATGAATGCACAGGAGGTGGGCTGTCAGGTGAATTCACCCAGTTTAACTTAAATGAGTCTGTTAATTATGTAGGAAATCAAACTAAGGGGCACCCTATGGAAATACGTATAATCCGGGAGTGAGAAATCATCCTAATATCTCATGGAACCAAAATGCGGCTGGACAACGATGGCAACCTGGGCAGCATCAAAATGATGCTTATGTCTCCGGAAGTCAACCGAGGCCACCTCTACCGGGTTACAATCAAGGTGCCCCGGCCCCCAAGAAAAGTAATTTAGAAGAAATGATGGAAAGGTTTATGGAGGCACGGGCAAATTTGCTCGTGCGTTTTGTCGCACGGGCAGATTTGCCCGTGCGTGTGTAAAACGCACGGTTGGCCTGTGTTCTCTAAGTTTGTGTCATTTCTGAATTTATCCATGCGTTTTGACGCACGGACGGATTTGCCCGTGTGTGAGTAAATCGCACGGGCGGCGCAGCGTCTTCCTCAAGTCTAGTTTTATCATTTAATATCGCACGGTCCACGCACGGTCGTGCGCTCAACTGTGCGTGACCATTTTTCTGCCTGTTTAGTATAAAATGCAGGTTACATCGCAGGCAGGGGGGAGATCAGGGAGAGGAGCGGGAAAGTAGGTACTTCCCACCGTTCTTGAGGTTTGAGGGCTTCTCCTTCACCTCCACCACCAAAGAGGCCATTTTCCGGCGGTCTCCACCACCATCCTTCCATTCGGGAGTGGTAGCAAGCATCCTCCGCCAAGTGCTCAAGCATTCCTTGTCGTGGGAAGCCATATAAGAGCTGTAGGTCGTTGGAGCGGTGACAGCCTCCATCGAATTAGCACACCACCTGAGGGACGAGCCCGGAGAGAGCCCGACAACCTCTCATTCCGGCCGAGAACCCAAGACGCGTTGATTTCTTCCTATTGGTCTTCTCTAACTTTTTGTTGGTGTTTTTCCTTGTGTTGTTGTAATGAACTATCATTTAGCTTTATGTTATAAATCTTTTGTGGTGTTCTTGTGCAATGATGCGGTAGTGCGAGAATAGCACTTTCCTTGCTGTGATTTCTGAGATTCGTTGTGTGTGAAGCCCTAGCAATTGCTAGTGGTGATGCTTGGAGAAGAGGTGTGTGCGACCCTCACCCGTCAAAGTTACTTTCCGTCCACCCGCCTCCCGACGCACGGCATCGCGGCCACTGCACCCACCTCGCCTTGCGAAGTGGAGTTTTGACCCGCATCTCTCTTTTCTGCACTAGCTTAGGAAACCCAAAATCAATACCCTTGTTTTTCCTTTGTTCGCTCGTATAACAATCGATTCACCACACGTTTCGTTCACCAGAACCTGCATTCCTTAAGAGACGATATTCGGGGAAGCTATTCCCAATTTTATTACTTGACAGCGACCGGTGCACTTGCCGAATACGCATCACATATTACCACCTCAACCTCGACTAAAGTGTCCGCCCCATCCGCCATAAGAAGAGGGTCGTGGCCACTACCTTGGTCGGGCCCGTCAGAGAGGGAGTGAGCAAGCTGCTAGAGGCAGATTTTGTGTTAGAGATCCAGTATCTAGGATGGGTCTCCAATGTTGTAATGGTTAAAAAGTGTGATGCTAGGTGGAGGATGAGTGTGCATTTTTTCCTTTTGAATAAAGCATGACCCAAGGATTGTTATCCCCTGCCTAGAATCGACACGCTGGTAGATTCATCCATCGATTTGCCTCTAATGGGTTTCTTGGATGCTTTTTATGCTTATCATTAGATCTGAATTCATCTGCTAGATGTCAAGGATGCTTCCTTCATCACGGACGATGGATGATATTGTTATAAAATGATGCCATTTGGGCTAAGGAACGCCAGAGCGACCTACCAAATGATGATGGACTGGGTCTTTAGGGAGCAGAAGGGGAGTAATTTAGAGGTCTATGTGGATGATCTGATGGTGAATAGAAAGGATGCCAGATCTCATATCCAGGACCTAGAGGAGACTTTTGCCACCCTGAGAAAGTTTAAGATGAGTCTTAGCCCCTTGAAGTGTGTCTTCGGGGCAGGCAGGAGAAAGTTTCTAGGCCACCTCCTCACCCCGGTGGGGGTAGAGCTCAACACCGATAAGGTGAAGGCGGTCCATTGCCTGACATGGAAGCTAGCAGGGTTGAGTAGGTTCCTCTCCCGGGCAGGGGAGAAGTGTTCACTCTTATTCAAAGTGTTGCGAGGGAATCAAAAGTTTGAGTGGTCTTCGGACTGCGAGGAGGCTTTCCAAGAATTGAAGAAACAACTCACATAGGCCCCGCTACTCCATGGGCTGAGAGAAGGGGAGGATTTGGATTTATACCTCGGAGTTGAAGCTGAGGCGATAAGATCGGTCATAGTTCAGGAGGAAGGTAAAGAAATAATTTTGGAAAGCCCCTGAGAAGGTTCCACTGACCGGGCTCTCCCAAGCTGGCAGGGCAGGTTGATCACTTAGGAGGCAGCCAAAGAAGTTATTTTGGAAAGCCCCTGAGAAGGTTCCGCTGAAAGGGCTCTTATAAGCCGGTAGGGCAGGTTGATCACTCAGGAGGAAGGTAAAGAAGTTATTTTGGAAAACCCCTGAGAAGGTTCCGCTGAATGGGATCTCACAAGCCGGCAGAGTAGGTTGATAACTAAGGAGGCGGGTAAAGAAGTTGTGTTGAAAAGACCCTGAGAAGCTTTCACAGACCGGGCTCTCATAAGATGACAGGGTAGGTTGATCACTCAAGAGGAAGGTAACGAAGTTATTTTGGAAAGCCCCTGAGAAGGTCCTCCTGACCGGGATCTTATAACCCGGCAGTGCAGGTTGATCACTCAGGAGGCTGGTAAAGAAGTTAACTCTAAAAGCCCCTAAGAAGATTCCGCTGACCGGGCTCTCACAATCCAGCATGGTAGGTTGATCACTCAGGAGATGGGTAGAGAATTTGTTTGGGAAATCCCCTAAGAAGGTTCTGCTGACCAGGATCTAACAAGTCGGCAAGGCAGATAGATCACTCAGGAGGCTGGTAAAGAAGTTATTTTGGAAATTCTCTGAGAAGGTTCCGCTGACCAGGCTCTCACAAGCTGGCAGGTCAGATTGATCACTCAGGACGCAGGTACAGAAGTTGTTTAGGAAAGCCACTGAAAAGGTTCCGCTGACTGGGCTCTCACAAGCTGGCAGGACAGGTTGACTACTCAGGAGATTGGTAAAGAAGTTATTTTGGAAAGCCACTGAGAAGGTTCCGCTGACCGGGCTCTCATAATCCGGCAAGGCAGGTTGATCACTCAGGAGGCTGGTAAAGAAGTAATTTTGGAAAGCCCCTGAGTAGGTTCCGCTGACTAGGCTCTCACAAGCCGACAGAGTGATGAGTCCTATTTATATACACTTTTATGGACTCATCCGGGTTAGTTTTCACTCTTGTGCGCATCCTATTCGAGCTATTATTGCTTGTATTTCTTTTATAATCAATTCCACACTATGTGCACTATGTAGGCCCATTTTTGTTTGATTTTGTGCTTCTTATTGTTGGGGGTAAGCACATGGTGCTCCCTAATCTTTTATTTTGTATTTATATTGAGCTGGAAGGGTATTCCCAGCTGTGTTGATGTTTATGCAGGAGGATGGATCATCATATTTTACCCTTTTTCATGTCTGCATAGATCGCACGGTCGTGCATTTTCTTGACGCATGGATGGCTGTGGTCGTGCGCCCTCATCTGGGGTAGAAAACAATATTCTGTCATTGATCGTGCATTTTTACGCACGGGCAGTTGCCCATGCACGAAGAAAACGCACGATCGCCTGCTAAGCCTTATTTTTCGGCCATCTGGAATTGGACGTGCGTTTTTGCGCACGGGCGGCTTCAACCGTGCATGAGTAAAATGCACGTGCACAGCTGCTTCTTCTGTAAGCCACTACTACTTCGTTAATATTGCACGGTCTATGCATGGTTGTGCGTTCGACCGTGCGTGACTTAATTTTTGCGTGACTTAATTTTTGCAGTTTTTGTTTATACGCCAGGAGATCTGCGGCTTGAAAGAAAGAAGGGAGGATGGATTTCCATTGAGGATTTTAAGCTCCGCCCAACGCCATTTTCGCTCGACCTCCATCCCCACTCGTGTCCTTCATTCCGGAACCACTCTCCGGTGAAACCCTAGCGGATTCCAAGAGCTTGGAAGAATTCCCAGCTGTCAACAACACCATTGCCGAGTTGTGCATCCTCAGTCTGGAAGAAGAAGAAGAAGACCTGACGAATGAAGACGACGGAGCAAGATCGGAGATAATGACAGTTTCTTGGTCCTGGAAGCATACATCGACCGCGCCCGGAAGTGGTTTGACAACCCACTATTCCGGCCGAGATCGACGACTAGTCTTCTCTATTTGTTTATTCTCCCCTTCTGCCTTTTATGGATGTTTTAGTTTGTAATGAACATGATTACTCTCATTTTTCTATGAATGAAAGTACTTCTTACTTTTCTTAACCTTGGATATTGTGTTGTGTTGCGCTTCATCACCACTCACTCGCTTCCACTACATTTACTCAATTGAGACTCACGTTAGCAAAGGCTAATGGTGATTAGCGAAGAGGTGACTGCGACTCTCACATTCCACAGTTGCTTTCCATCCACTCACCTAACGAAGCCCGGCATAGCGGTCGATGCATTCATCTCGCCAAGCGAAGCGGTGACTTCGACCCGCATCTTTATTTTCTTGTTTTTTAGTTTAGACCACCCAAACCAAAGCCCCTTAGTTTTACTTAGTTCGCTCATCGTATCAATCATTTCACAATACGACTCACTTAATCACAACCTGCATTCCTCAATAGATCGACATTCAGGGAAGCTATTCCCATTATTACTTGACAGTGACCGGTGCACTTGCCAAAATGGCATCAAGTTTTTGGCGTCGTTGCCGGGCAGTGCAGGCGTGGAGTGTTTTGGGTTTTGAAGAAATGTTTTGTGTTTTGAACCCTCGTTATAGGAGCGTGTGTTTTTGATTTTTGTTCCTTTTTGTCTTTTGTTTGTGTATGCAGGGGCAAGCCGCAAGGGATCAATCACCCTTTGATCCAGAAATTGAACGGACTGCTCACGCACTGAGGCGTGCTGCAGCCGCACGAGCGCAAATGGGAGATAATCTGAACCACGAAGGAAGCCAGAGAGTGCTCGACGAGGGGCATAATATTATGGTGGAAGAGCAGGAGGCGGTTCGACCAAGGCCACGAATAATGAGGAATTACACCACACCAATTGCTGGGAGTGTATATCCAAGATTCGGGCCAGATATCATGAACAACCAGTTCGAAATCAAGCCAGCCATTCTAAATATTATCCGCAACAACACTCAGTTCTCGGGGATGTCTAGTGAAGATCCACATCTTCATCTGGCGGAGTTTGCTGAAATTTGCGGAACTTTTCGCCACGCGGGAATCCCGGATGAAACAGTCAAACTGAGGCTGTTTCCATTCTCTCTGCGCGATAAAGCCAAGGTCTGGCTCCATACAATCCCCTCGGGTTCAGCCACAACATGGGATGCCCTCACGTCCAAGTTCCTCGCCAAGTTCCATCCGGTGGACAAGATTGTGAGCCTTCGACGGTATATAGCTACTTTCCGTCAGGCGGATCTGGAGACTCTCGCTGAGGCTTGGGAGCGCTTCAATGAACTTCTTTTCAAGTGCCCAAGCCATGGGAACCAACCGTGGGAGCTAGTGGAGAACTTCTACTTCGCGACGAACCCAACTATCGGGCAATGGTTGATGTCGTTGCTGGAGGCACCTTAATGAACCACACCCCGGAGGAAGCCTTGAGAATATTGCAAGACACTGCTTCCCACAGCACTTTCTGGATAGCTAGGAGGAACACACCCAGGGGCGCTCGGGGTCTTTTCGCGGTGGACTCTATACCTTCTGCTGTTGCTCCCTCTACAACTATCGCTTGCGAAGGCTGTGGAGGTGGTGGTCACCATGCTTACGAATGCACAGGAGGTGGGCTGTCAGGTGAATTCACCCAGTTTAACTTAAATGAGTCTGTTAATTATGTAGGAAATCAAACTAAGGGGCACCCTATGGAAATACGTATAATCCGGGAGTGAGAAATCATCCCAATATCTCATGGAACCAAAATGCGGCTGGACAACGATCGCAACCTGGGCAACATCAAAATGATGCTTATGTCTTCGGAAGTCAACCGAGGCCACCTCTACCGGGTTACAATCAAGGTGCCCCGGCCCCCAAGAAAAGCAATTTAGAAGAAATGATGGAAAGGTTTATGGAGGCTGCCCAATCCAATATGGCAAACCAAACGGCTTCCATGCGGAACTTGGAAACGCAATTGGGCCAATTGGCTCAAGTGCTTACCGAGCATTCACAAGGGACTCTCCCCAGCAATACTAAAAAAAATTATATAGATCAGGGGAAGAGTCTTGCCGAAGAGGTGGTGAGCAGACCGAATGAGTTGGTAGCAATCTGCTCCATGCATAACGTTGAGACGACCGTCTTATGCGACTCTGGATCATCCCGCAACGTTCTTGCATTGCAAGACGTTGCTAAAATTCAACTTAAAATGGATACGGATTATCGGAAGTCTCTCGTGCTAGCTAACAGGACGGTTATTCAGGTAGAGGGAGAAGTGAAAATGTCGAAGTTATAATCGAGGGGACAACGGTGGTCGCCGACTTCCAAGTGTTGGGATCCCACGAAAATCGATCCATTCCTATCATGGGAGTACCATTCTTGAAAGAGAGTGGCGCTACACTAGATTTTTCTACTGGTTTTGTTATCTTACCTAGAGAAGTGACACCTCCTGGTTGCCTCGAGATTATGATCGAAACATCTAATTGCTCTCCCAGTTTTATTATTGATGACTTGTTCAGTGATGCAGAATACAGGAAAGAAGAAGAACCATTTGGTGAGGCAAAGAAAGAGGATCAGTTGACTGGAGAAGAGGAAGAGGTTGATGTCTGAAAAGAGAACGACTCCGAGAGGGAGAGGAACTTCACTTCTGAACTTGTTGACCAGGACTCAACCCGGGACAGTGTCCTATTCCTATTTTGCAATAACTTATGTAATAACTCTATCAAATGCTCTGTCTCTATGGATGATCCGGTCGCCAATGCAGTGACCGAAAGGAAGCCACTCACCACAAAGGTGAGAAATTTTGAAAACTATGAACACTGGCGCTCTCAAACGGTGGGGAAGCTAAAACAGGAGAGGCTCTTACGTGGTGCACGCTTTGCTGCTCTCCCTGGCGAGAAGGCAGAGGCTAGGGGAAAATTGGGTAACACTAATTTTGGCCCTATAGATTTCACCTCTGGTCTGCAAGCTACTGGAGAAGTGCACTACAAGAGTGCGTATAGCTGAGCTTTATTTTTTCTTGAACTGTGAACGTTGGTTGATTGTTTGTTTGTGAACTTGTTTTCAGTTTCTTGAACTCTTTAAACTGCTTAATACAGGTATTTGGTCGACCTTAAGGACATTAAACAAAAGGGCTCTTGGGAGACAACCCACTGGGGGACCCTTCTATTTTTGTCTCTGGTGTGATTTATTCACAAGAGCAGTGAATTTTCTTTGGGCGGCGAACCTGGTGATCTCCAAGGACTAACGCCAATCTTCTGGTATGCTCATATCTGAGCATAGGTACCCTCTTCCTTAGCTTTCTCTAATTTTCATTGTAAAAAATTCTTGTGATTGTCCAATTCAAGTCTGAGGGGGGAGTGTACCGTGTATTCACTACAAGTGTACACGTTTTAGCACACCGGAAGTATATTTTCATTTATGTCATACTATAATGCACACCAACTCACCCGCACAAGCGCGCACTCACTTGTTTGTGTGCTTCCATTCACGCTTATCTTGGTTTGGATTTTGAAATAGGTTGTTAGCATAGGAATTGCAAATTGGAGTGCGATGTTGACTCTTGTAGTGCTTTAGTCGCATCCGTATGCTCCCATAGAAATTTGAGTAAAATTAGATTATCTCTATGCTTTTAATTTACAATTAGCGTTTTTGCGTAGCTTTTGATTTATTTTACTCATTTGGTGAATGTGACTGAAATTTGTAGTAGCATTGTGTTGTGTGTAAGAGAGCGCTAGTTGTGCGTTGCTTGAGTCGGAAGGAAGGTTTATCTTTCTCGTGGGCTAAGAACTTGCCCAAACGACTCTTGAAGCATGGGTGAGAGCAACTCAATAAATTGAGCGTGATGTAGGCCATCTAGTTGGCTAGTTTGAGCTTTGATTTCCATGACCTACGCGCTTACCTTTGCAAGCCAATTTGGGTCTGCCCATCCTTTGTTTCAGCTTTTCCGTCAATCACCAGATCCTGAAGCTTATCCCACTTTCGCAACCAAGTATTAGAGCTAACCAAGAATATATTTATCATTGGGTGTGCTGTGTGTAAATTTCGTGATGATGAGAAACTATTATGCTGATTATATTGGTGAACCAAATGGGGGATTCAAATAAAAAGAAAGCAAAAGAAAATGAAAAGAAAAATCTGAGGAAAGAATAAAAAATGAAAAGAATTTCCCCTGCGCGTAATTGAGAAAATCAGTTGGAGTAAGCTGTGTGCACACCCAGCTTTCAAGCTAAGTCTGGGGGTGTGTCACACTAGCGCTGTTGCAGGCTTGTTCCGGGTAAGCATATTGTTGTTGGTCATTTGGGTTGCGTAGCCTTCAAGTTTATCTTTGTATATCATTGTGTAACCTAAGCCTCGTAAAAAACCCGAAAGCCCTACTGATTCTCCTAATGAGTTTGCTAGCACCGTGGAGAGAGTGTGACCGGGCAAGCTTATGGCTCGCGATGTTGATGGATTTCAGCAGAGTTACCCATGAATTCCGGTCTTTGGCAACCCCCTCCTTAGTGACTTGTTTACTTTCACACTGTTGCACGGCTGCAAAATTCACCATGATTCACCTTCTGAGTAAACTTAAATTTCTACTTACGCATTTATACTATTGTAAATTAGTTAGTATAGTTAGAATTTTCTTTTACTGAGTTTCTATTTGCATGAGTATGATACTTCGTATCTTACTCTTTCTTTGCAATTCTCTACGCTAACTACCATTTTCACTTCCCACCGGATTTGTTTGCTCAGGAAGCGCAAACAGGTAAGTCTGGGGGTGTGATGAGTCCAATTTATATACACTTTTATGGACTCATCCGAGCTAGTTTTCACTCTTGTGCATGTCCTATTCGAGCTATTATTGCTTGTATTTCTCTTATAATCAATTCCACGCTATGTGCACTATGTCAGCCCATTTTTGTTTGCTTTTGTGCTTCTTATTGTTGGGGGTAAGCACATGGTGCTCCCTAATCTTTTATTTTGTATTTATATTGAGCTGGAAGGGTATTCCCAACATTGTTGATGTTTATGCAGGAGGATGGATCATCCTATTTTACCCTTTTTTCATGTCTGCATAGATCGCACAGTCGTGCGTTTTCTTGACGCACGGACGGTTGCGGTTGTGTGCCCTCAACTGCGGTAGAAAATGATGTTCTATCGTTGATCGTGCGTATTTACGCATGGGCAGTTGCCCGTGCGTGAAGAAAATGCACGATCGCCTGCTAAGCCTAGTTTTTCGGCCATCTGGAATTGGTCGTGCGTTTTTACGCACAGGAGGCTTCAATCGTTCGTGAGTAAAACACAGGGCGATGCTGCTTCTTCCGCAAGCCACTGATACTTTGTTAATATTGCACGGTCTACGCACGGTCATGCATTCAACCGTGCGTGACTTAATTTCTGCAGTTTTTTATTATAAGCCAGGATATCTGCGGCTTGAAAGAAAGAAGGGAGGACGGACTTCCATTGAGGATTTTAAGCTCCGCCCAGCGCCATTTTCGCTCAACCTCCATCTCCACTCATCTCCTTCATCCGGGAACCACTCTACGGTGAAACCCTAGCGGATTCCAAGAGTTTGGAAGCATTCCTGGCCGCCAACAACACCATTTTTGAGTTGTGCATCCTCAGTCTGGAAGAAGAAGAAGAAGACCTGACAAACGAAGACGACGGAGCAAGATCAGAGATAGTGACAGTCTCTTGGTCCTGGAAGCATACATCGACCGAGCCCGGAAGTGGTTTGACAACCCACTATTCCGGCCGAGATCGACGACTAGTCTTCTCTATTGGTTTATTCTCCCCTTCTGCCTTTTGTGGATGTATTAGTTTGTAATGAACATGATTACTCTAATTTGTCTATGAATGAAAGTACTTCTTGCTTTTCTTAAACTTGGATATTGTGTTGTGTTGCGCTTCATCACCACTCACCCGCATCCACTCCATTCACTCACTTGAGACTCACGTTAGCAAAAGGCTAACAGTGATTAGCAAAGAGGTGATTGCGACCCTCACATTCCATACTTGCTTTCCTTCCACTCTCTTAACAAAGCCCGGCATAGCGGCCGACATATTCATCTCGCCAAGCGATGCGGTGACTTCGACCCACATCTTTATTTTCTTATTTGTTAGTTTAGACCACCCAAACCAAAGCCCCTTTGTTTTACTTACTTCGCTCGTCGTAATAATCATTTCACGATATGACTCACTTCATCACAACCTGCTTTCCTCAAGAGATCGACATTCGGGGAGGCTATTCCCATTATTACTTGACAACGATTGGTGCACTTTTCGAAATCACATCACAGGGCAGGTTGATCACTCAGGAGGTAGGCAAAGAAGTAATTTTGGAAAGCCCCTGAGAAGGTTTCACTGACCGGGCTCTTACAAGTTGATAGGGCAATTTGATCACTCAGGATGCAGGTAAAGAAGTTATTTTGGAAATCTCCTGAGAAGGCTTTGCTTACCTGGCTCTCGCAAGCTGGCAGGACAGGTTGATCACTCCGAAGGTTGGTAAGAAGTTGTGTTATAAAGCCCCTAAGAAGGTTCCACTGACTGGGCTCACACAAGACGGTAGGGCAGGTTGATCACTCAGGAGGCTAGTAAAGAAGTTATTTTGGAAAGACCCTGAGAAGGTTCCATAGACTGTGCTCTCATAAGTCAGCAGGGCATGTTGATCACTGAGGAGGGAGGTAGAGAAGTAGGTTTGGAAATCCCTTGAGAAGATTCCACTGACTGGGCTCTCACAAGCCGGCAGGGCAGGTTGATCTAGGAGGCTGGCAAGAAGTTATTTTGGAAAGACCCGGAGAAGTTTCCACTGATCGGGCTCTCACAAGCCGGTAGGGTAGAAACAAAGCAATTAAAATAAAGTGGAGACATATTTTATTAATATGAAATAAAGGTTTTACAAAAGTTGATTTCTATAACGCTAGAAATCGGTGGCGAATAATAGTAAGCTCTTTTTTGTTTTCTATCCCGACTCGCATCCCCACGAACCGGTGGCCCTAGCCTATCCTTCCGCAGATTCGGCCTCAAGCCGCTCTAGCCATTCCAACCCCAGATATGGCCTTGAGCGTCCCCTAGACCTAACCTAGATTTAGTCGCCAACACGAGGCGAGTTTCTGCCTTAAGTCCTACCCAGACCTAGTCGCAAACACGAGGCGAAATCTCTAACGGTTTACAAGAAATATGAAATGATAATAATAAAAACTCCCTCTTGAAGAACTTCTGAAGTTGGATACGAAGATCCACTGTAGAATAAGCATTGTAGAAGCGGACGTCGTTTGGATCCGGAGTGAAGAGATTCTCCTTCAAAAATCCGCAGAGCTTTGGTAGGACATCAAGTTTCGGCCAAATCAGCCTCTGGAATTCTACCACTCAATCTCTCTCTGATGGTTGAATGAAACGAGAGAAGAGGGGTCCTATTTATAGCCTCAGCGCTAGCGCTACCGCCAGCGCTATCCGGGATTAGGCATTATTCTGCGGGGGGGGGGGGGGGGGGGGGGGGGGGGGGGAATCTTCAATCCGAGGAAATGTTTCTCTCTTGCCTTCTATGCTTCACGCTACTGCCTGCGCTATCCACTACCTCCAGGCGTTAGCTCCTTCTATATGTGCTCCGAAAATACGCAGATCATCGCTAGCGCCAGGTGTCAGGTACTACTGCCGGCGCTAGTGGGCATGTTGGATTTGATGGCTCAATTTTGGGGGCAAGCTTCTTATGTAATCCTTGAGTCACATGGACATTGTTTCCTGCATACTTAAACACACAAGATCAAATACACATAGGATTTGTTATTCTCAAACCTAGAAGATGCGGAAGACCATGTTCCAACAAACTCCCCCTTTTGCTAATAACAAATCCATTAATGATAAATCAGAGCATTAATATATAAGCATGATGAAACCTACTTGTGTATGTGTGTGAGTGATGACTTAGGATAAATAATGATTGTAGAATTTTAGAATTGCTCCCCCTAAATACATGCTCCCCCTAAGTGAATGCTCCCCTAATACGCAAGCTATCATCTTTAATTAATCAAGTTAGTTTTTCATTTTGATAGTGGATTTTACTTATCATGGAAGATCTCCCCCTTTTGTTATTAGCAAAAGTGGGTGAAGGAAGCAATCACATAAAAGTTTGATAAAGGCATGATCGAGCTTTTTAAGCGAGAAGAAAATGATAAGGAGTTTTACAATAATTTTCATAGAAATAGATTAGAGTTTGTAGCGTAAGTATTGTTATAGAAATAAATCAGAGTTTTTAGCTTTGTTTAAAAAAAATGAAATGACATTTACCATGCAAGTCTAGCATTTAAAAATTTGAGTTTGAAAACTTGAGATAAGCACAAGGTAAACGTAATGTAGTGGAAGACTTAGAAAATTACAACAAACATCTTATTGTAAGACATGATAATTCATAAAATGAAAAAGATGTTTTTGTAAATAAAATTCTTTGAAACATTATCATCAAGTAACCAAGCATGAAAGAGATGTATGAAAGAGATACTACTACAATGTTATTCTAATTCATAAAGTCAAAAACACACCAAACATTGTAGAAAGCATGCTAGGTTATCTAGTGCATTTTAGATATAAAAAGTATTATAGAATTAGCAGTAGGATCCAATACTCATGAGAAGAAGTGTTATGGAAGATAATGATGTGCACAAAGTGTATTTTGAAAAGAGTAAAAGCAAAAATACAAGACAAATGTAGAGTAAAGTGCACAATAAAACACAAATAAGATTACCTCCACACACTTTTATGCACAAAGAAAAATGTACAACTACCAAGGTGCTTTGCACACGCAATGCTCATTAAGACTTATCAGAATGCAAAGTAGTGCTTGGGGATATTTTATTTTTTCTGTTTTGTTTTTGATCCGGTGTACTTAAGAATAAGTGGTTTATTTTTTTAAATGAAAGTTTGCGCAAGATACTTTACTAATCTTTCCAAGGTGCTCAACCTCACAATGCTTATTAAGACTTATCAGGAGGTTCAAGTAGTGCTTGGTGGAGTTATCTTTTTCACTTTATTGCAATTTTTTGTTTTGTACAAAGTTCTCCGATTACACTTGCTTTGCAAACCAATTGAATTTTGAAAGTACAACCACTTTTCTTTATATTTAATAGTGCAAATAAATGTAGTGTAAGTAAGATACTTGTGCAAATTTAATTTATTGTACAATTACAATACATAAGCAAGCATCTTTAGATTAAAAACATAAGTAGACTTAGCCAAAAAGTGAGTGAAGAAATATCATTATCAACCATAAGACATTTACTCATACTTTGAGGCATGCTAAGCAAGGTTATACACTACTTTTACAATAGAATTGATGCACATATTAATAGATAAATCAAAGCATGATAAGAACAATGTTCAAAAAGTTGTTTGACAAGATAAATTGTAACAATGTAGAAGTACTAAATGATAGATTAAATCATGCTTGATGTTCACAATACAGGTTTTTTTTGATAATTTTGATGTTTTATATTTTTGTATTTGATTTTGCATTTAAAAATAGAAGTTAAACAAATGAACAATTTTTTTTATAATTTTGGCTTTTGTAATTTTGTATTTGGATTTCTCAAAAATGAAATAAAGTCAGAAGTGCAAGAATAAATAGTACGTATAGATTAGTATATTTTTAAGTATTTTTCAAAATTTTAAAAATACAGAAAAACAGATAGGTGTGCTAGTGTCGACGTTAGCGCTAGCGCGGGAAACAGTACATGATTTTTGATGATTTTGAAAATTTTAATTGTTGATCTTAATTAAGTGTCTCAATAGTAGTTTCATGCAGAAATTTCAGAATTTTAGGAGATGTTTTAGATGGTGAAAAATTGCATACATGCGTTTATGAATGTGTTTTAACTTGAAAGATCTAGGACTCCTAATTCAAGTCGTAATAATCGAAATCTTGCATCGGGAAGAGGTTTAGTAAATATGTCAGTGAGTTGAGAGTCCGTACCAATGAAACTTACTTTTACATGCTCTTTCTTAATGTGATCCCTGATGAAATGATGGCAAGTATCTATGTGTTTGGATCTAGAGTGGTGTACGGGATTATATGTAAGGTCTATGGCACTTTTGTTGTCACATTTAAGATCAATGTTTTTGAGATGAAAACCAAAATCCTCTAGAGTTTGGCTCAGACATAATGCTTGTGCACAACAACTACCAAGTGCGATGTATTCGGCCTCCGTGGTGGGAGTGCAACCGAAGACTGTTTCCTACTAGACCAAGCAACTAACGCGGGTCCTAAAAAGTGACAAGTACCGCTAGTGCTTTTTTGATCTAGTGAACAACCGGCATAATCCGAATCGGAATAGCCATGATGTGTAAATGTATCATTGTGTGGGTACCATAATCCTAATTTAGATGACCCTAAAAGATAACGAAAAATATGTTTACCGCTTTTAAATGAGATTCTTTTGGATTGACTTGAAAGCGAGCACAAAGACATACGACCAACATTATATCTGGTCTAGATGCACTTAAGTAAAGAAGGAATCCTACCATTCCTTTATATAAAGTTTGATCAATGGAAATTCTAGATTCATCTTTTCCTAGTTTTAAAGAGGCACTCATTGGAGTAGAAGCTTGTTTAAGATTTTCAAATCCAAATCGTTTAAGCATATCGTGAACACATTTTGTTTGGCAAATAAAGATACCATCAGATCGTTGTGAGATTTGAAATCCAAGAAAATATGATAGTTCTCCTACAAGACTCATTTCAAATTCATTTTTCATTATTAAGAGTACTTTATTACACAACTCTTCATTAATGGCTCCAAAAATGATATCATCAACATATATTTGTAAAATAATTAGATCGTTATTATTATGCTTAATGAAGAGTGTGTTGTCGGCACTTCCCATAACATAACCGTGCTTTAACAAAAATGATGTAAGTCTATCATACCACGCATGGGGCGCTTGTTTTAATCCATAAAGTGCTTTTTCTAATTTATAAACATGATTTGGAAATTTTTCATTTATAAAATCGGGGGGTTGTTCTACATAAACTTCTTCTTTTATAAAACCGTTTAAAAAAGCACTTTTAACATCCATTTGAAATAATTTTATTCTTTTAAAACTCGCAAATGCCAAAAATATTCGTATAGATTCTAAGCGAGCAACGGGTGCAAAAGTTTCTTCAAAATCTACCCCCTCGATTTGAGAAAAACCTTGAGCAACTAAGCGTGCTTTATTTCTTATAATCCTAGATTCACCATCTAATTTATTTTTAAAGATCCATTTTACGCCAATAACAGGATGATTAGATGGTCTATTTACTAGATTCCAAACTTTATTTCTTTCAAATTGATCTAACTCTCCATTCATAGCCAAAAACCAAAATTCAATATTTAAAGCGATGGAAACGTTTTAGGTTCGATTTAAGAAACAAAGCAAATATTTGAAAACGTTTCATCAAGAGAAGATCGAGTTCTTACCCCAGTAGAAGGTTCCCCAATGACTAGGTCTTTTGGATGATTTTTTGAGAAGTTTAGGATGCTTGGGGGCACATATTCATCTTCCTTGGCCTTGTCCTCCTCTTTTTTTGGAAGGTTCCTCTTCGTCATGCTCCAATGATGGCAAAGGTTCATCATTTGTACATGTATGAAGTCTTTCTGCACACAGAATAAATTCATCAAATTTATCATTAATTGACTCTTCAACCTTACTCGATCCTTTGTTAAATATTCTATAGGCTTTACTGGTTGAAGAATATCCAAGAAATATTCCTTCATCACATTATTCATCAAATTTTCCTAAAGAATATTTTGTATTAAGAATAAAACTTTTACACCCAAATACTTTAAAATATGATACGTTAGGTTTCTTTTGATAATATAGTTCATACGGTGTGAGATTTAGAGATGGGCGAAGCATGACTCTATTCATTACATAACATGATGTGCTTACTGCTTTGGCCCAAAAAGTCTTAGGTAATTTAAATTCAGATAACATAGTGTGTGCTAGTTCTTGGATTTTCCTATTCTTTCTTTCTACCACACCGTTTTGTTGAGGTGTGCGTGGAGCGGAGAACTCATGCTTAATACCTAACATTTCACAAAAGGATTTAAAGTTTTCATTTTCAAATTCTCCTTCATGATCTGAGAGAATGCATTTTATTTTTAAATCTAGTTCATTTTGAATACGAGTACATAATTTTGAGAATTCGCAAAATGCATCAGATTTTGAAGAGAGAAATAAAGACCAACAATATCTCGAGAAATCATCTATTAGAACGAAAGTATATATTTTACCACCAAGATTTGCGGTGCTAACGAGACCAAAGAGATCCATATGAATTAGTTGCAATGGTTTAGAAGTAGAAATTTTGTTTTTTTCTTTTAAAATATGATTTTGTAAATTTTCCTTTTTGGCATGGTGAACATAGTGAAGATAAATTTCCATTCAATTTAGGCAATCATCTAATCAATTCCTTTTTTGCTAGTTTTAAAATGAGCTTTGTGCTAGCATGACCTAAACTTCTATGCCATAGTTCTAATTCATCATTTTTGGTTATAAAACATTTTATAGAAGATTTGGAAAGATCATGAAACGAAACTATGTAAACATTGTGAATTCTAGGTGCAGTTAGTAACACATTTTTTTTGTTTTAGGATTAAATATTTTGCAAGGATTAGTGGATGACTCAAATAATACATCTAATCCTTTATCACACAGTTGGTTTATAGATATTAAGTTATGTTTTAATCCTTTAGCATAAAGAACATTTGAGATAAGAAAGGATTCATTACCCACTGTACCTACTCCCATGATCATTCCTTTACCGTTATCACCAAACATTACGATTCCTCCTTTCTTCTTTTCTAGGCTAAGGAATTTTGCTTTGTCGCCCGTAATGTGCTTGGAGCAGCCTGAGTCCAAGTACCACACATCCTCCGTTTCCTTAGCCTTCCTGCAAATCTAGAAAGAAGATGAGAGTAAAGATCTGGACACCTAAAAGGTACCACCCATAGAGTAAGTGGATTTCTTAGGTACCCATATTTGTTTTAACGATCGTTGTTTTATATTCCTGCAAGAGCTAGACGTGCGTCCAAACTTAAGATAATTTGCACACGAAATAAAGGGGGTTGAGACCCTTTTCTGAATTTCTACATTGCTCTTGTTCGATGATGTTTGAACTTTAGAAAAAGCAAGAGATTTTTTAACTGTTGAGCTACCACCGACGTTAGTGGCTAGCGCTGGGCGGTAGTGCTCTCTTTGATATCCGAGCCCAATCTTTCCAGAACCAAAACATTGGTTTCCCAAAATCATGTCCAGAGATTTTTGACCTATTCCGAATTTTTTATGGTCATATTGAGATCATGATTTTGTTTTTTAAGAAATGTATTTTCTTGTACAATCATAACACATTTATTTTCAAAACCCTTTTTTGTTATTTTCAATTTGTGAGAGAGAGGTTTTTAGTTTTCTCTCTAAGTCCCCCTTTTCTTTTGTAATATTTTTGATTTGTGAGAGGGCCTTAGAAAGAGAAACTTCAAGTTCTTTTGCCTTACATAAAGAGTGCTCACACTCTTGACATGAAACCTTTTTCTTTTCAAGGGAAATCAATTTTTTGTGAGCTTATGATTTTCTTTGATATTAGATTCATTTTCACGATTTAATATAATATTATCTTTTATAGTTTGATCATAGTATTTACAAGTTTGAACAAATTCATCATAGAGTTCTTTGAAGGTGGGAGGAGTTACCTCAGTGTCGCTAAGAACGCTGGTGTCATCATCATTGCTTTTTACCATTAAGCATAAGTTTGCTTCCTCCTCGCTGCTTGACTCAGACTCGTTTGAATCATCAGAGGAAGAATCATCCCAAGTTGCGGCTTTCAGTACTTTCTTTTTATCCTTCGCTTTGTATTGTTCTTTTTTCTCCTTTTGATACTTCGGGCACTGGATCCGAATGTTCCCGGTCTTTCTGCAATGGTAGCACTCCGGTGGTGGTCTTTCTTCTTCATCTTCGCTTCATTTTCCTTTCTTTGATGAAGAGGGAGATCCTTATCATCGAGCATCCTTTTGGAAGTATTTCCGGAAGGTGTTCCTTCTTTCCGGATTCCTAATGAACTTCCTGAAGTTCTTCACCAGAAGACCTTCTTTGTCTTCATCATCATGTCAGATACTTTCCTTCTTTGATTTTTGTGCCAGCGCCTTTTTCTTTGGCTCTTTATGGTATTCATCGTGTTGAATCTGGAGTTCTACCTCATGGGTTTTGAGATTCCTAATAAGGTTCTCGATCTGGACCGTTCTTAGGTTGTGCGACTCCGAGATGGCCGTCACCTTTGGATTGAACCTTGGAGGTAAAGAGCGAAGAATTTTCCTCACCAAGTCCCCGTCTGAGTAGATCTTTCCAAGTGCCTTTGAAGCGTTGATGATCTTGGTGAAGCGAGTGTACATCGAGTTGATGTCCTCTTCGGTATCCATCCTGAATTTTTCATATTCAGATTCCAGTTGGAATAGCTTTGCATCTTTCACCTGCGATGTACCTTCATGAGTAACTTCTAATTGATTACAAATATCATAAGCAGTTATGCATGAAGAAATTCTAATAAACTCAGTTCTATTTAAGGCACAATATGAAGCGTTCATCGCCTTAGCATTACTTTTATACCTTAGTTTATCGTTATCATGCCATTTATCTTTAGGTTTTGGTAATGTCGCCTCTCCCACTACAATTGTAGGAGGAGAGTACCGAGTTTCTACCATGTTCCATACTTCCACATGCATGGTCATAAGAAAACACATCATTCGATTTTTCCTGTAGTTGAAATCTCACCCAGAAAAAAGAGGTGGTCGACAAACACCCTGACCCTCCGGAAAAGCGAGATCATGAGACACCATTATTCCCAGTTGTTAAGCCAATTGGAATAAAACCGCTCTGATACCACTTGTTGTATCGGTAGGCGCCCTTAGGGGGGGGGGGTGAATAAGGGTTTTTAAAACTTATGTTATATTTTGATTTTCTTTGAAATAATGCGTGAATAAGAAAGTGAGAAACCAAACATAGCAATTAAAATAAAGTGGAGACACATTTTATTAATATGAAATAAAGGTTTTACAAAAGTTGATTTCTATAACGCTAGAAATCGGTGGCGAATAATAGTAAGCACTTTTTGTTTTCTATCCCGACTCGCATCCCCTCGAACCGGTGGCCCTAGCCTATCCTTCCCAGGATTTGGCCTCAAGCCACTCTAGCCAATCTAACCCCAGATATGGCCTTGAACACCCCTAGACCTAACCTAGATCTAGTCGCCAACATGAGGTGAGTTTCTGCCCTAAGTCCTACCCAGACCTTGTCGCCAACACGAGGCGAAATCTCTAACGGTTTACAATAAATATGAAATGATAATAATAAAAACTCAAGAACTTCTGAAGTTGGAGACGAAGATCCGCTGTAGAATATGCGTTGCAGAAGCGGGCGTCGTTTGGATCCGGTGTGAAGAGATTCTCCTTCAGAAATTCGCAGAGCTTTGGTAGGACATCAAGTTTCGGCCAAATCAGCCTCTGGAAAACGAGAGAAGAGGGGTCCTATTTATAGCCTCAGCGCTAGCGCTACCGCCGGCGCTATCCCGTATTAGGCATTATTCTATGCGGGGGAATCTTCAATCCGAGGAAATATTTCTCTCTTGCCTTCTGTGCTCCGCGCTACCGCCTGCGCTATCCGCTACTGCCACGCGCTAGCTCCTTCTATATATGCTCCGAAATTGTGCAGATCATCGCTAGCGCCGGGCGATAGGTTCTACCGCTGGCACTAGTGGGCATGTTGGATTTGATGGCTCAATTTTGGGGGCAAGCTTCTTATGTAATCCTTGAGTCATATGGACTTTGTTTCCTGCACACTTAAACACACAAGATCAAATACACATAGGATTTGTTATTCTCAAACATAGGAGATGCGGAAGACCATGTTCCAACAATTCAGGCTCAAGTCCTCGCCGGATTGAAGGGTGCTACTAGTGTTGAAGTGTTCATCGTACTAACACTCCATAAATGGGGCGAGTATGTGGGTACCTTTGACATATCGCGGACTCAATGACAAGCACCCTAGAAGACTCTTAAACATTGAGCTAGCTCTATGCGCAGTCATTTTGTTAAGAGGTGCGGGCGTGTTAGAGTCGCAGTCCTAGTTCTCGCAAGCTAAGGTGGGGTGAGTAAGGCGACTCAGCAAAGGATTGTTAAATTTTTGAAGTGGAAGTAAAAGTGTGTTGAGCTCAGACCGCAGTGATCGCCGAGACCGCGCGGTCTCCCTCTAGCGATCTTATCGCTGTATTGGCTTTGGTTCAAGTAGGTTCCTTCTTGTGATTGCGTGATCTCCCCTTGTGCGGTCTGGTTGGGGTGGTTACTGTATCTCCTTTGGAGCGGTTACAACATCCGTCTGCCTATAAATAGTGGTGCAGAGCCCGTCTTTTGTAATAAGAACTGTCAGCGGCCAGCAGTCAGTGATCTTCTTACTTGGTGATTCTTCCCAGCTTTCAATAACTAGTTCGCCAGCGGTCTCCTTCTGTGTGGACTATGTTGTAGTTCTTGGCTTGTTCGCAGCAAGCTCAGCAATCAGGCGACCTTGCGGTCAGACGATCTAGAGTTGCGGTCAAGCGACAACTTTTGCAGTTCAGTTCTTTGTTCGCAGGTAGCTTCTATTGCAGTCAGGCGATCAAGAAGTGCGGACATGTTGGTTTTTCAGCAGTTCAATAAGTCAACAGCTCGTGTGGTCTGAGGTGGTGGTCTAGCAGATAGCAGGTTGACAACCTATGTTGTTCGCGCGGTCTCAGTGGTTGGCATACGGTCTGCTGTGTTCAGCGGTCTCTGGCGATCTCACTTGTTGTTGATCGCCAGTTGCTTGTTTATAACTATTTTCTCTCCTTGTATGCTGATAAATCATGTCTCGCCATGTACGTCTCGAATAGTGGAGGAGATAGATTAATATAAGATTCTTCTCTTTCTATTATGTTGGTTGCTTAACTTGGAAGGGTTGTAGTGTTCCTGCGCTGGTTCCCTCTTATAAAAAATTTAACTTGGTATCTGGGCTGAAAATCTATCACCAGATATCAGAGCTAGAATTTTTAACATGGTATCAGAGGGATAGAAGGTGTGAGCAGTGATCAAGCTCAATATCTTGCTTGAGATTTTTGGAAGTTCAAGTTAACCTGTGGTACAACAATGGAAGGAGGTTATGCAAGATGTCTTGGTATTGAGCTCCTTACACAGACTAACTTTAATAAGTGGAAGTTATGCATGGAGAGCTATTTTCTTGGCGAGGAGTTATGGGAGGTAGTTGGTAGAGAAGCGAGACAACCAATGGTTGCTGCTGAAGGGAATACTGAGCATGAGAAGGCTTGGAAGAGAACAAATGCTAAGTAAGAGTTCACTCTCAAGTGGGCTATCATTCCTGAGGTCTTTGACCACATCATTGGATGTTGGTCTGCTGCTGAAATTTGGACAGCCTTGGATGGCTTGTTCAATAAGAAGAATGTAGCTAGGCTACAATTTCTTGAGAATGAGTTGGAGAAAGCAACTCAAGGAGACTTGTCTATCTCATCCTTCTTCCTGAAGATGAAGAACCTTTGTGCTGAGATATCAGCATTAAACCCCGAAGAGCCTATTTCAGAAGCAAGGCTGAAGAGGCACATAATCCGCAGCTTGCGGAGGGAGTATGTGGCCTTTATCACTTCTATGCAAGGCTGGGACATCCACGCTTGAGCTGGAAAACTTGCTTGCTTCGCAAGAGAGCTTAGCTAAAAAAATGGCGGGGATATCTGTGTCCGGAGAAGAAAGTGAGGTTTTTATTTTGGTAAGTAGAAGAAATGGGACAAGAAGAAGAATTCACCCGGAGGTGATGGCCCGTCTACTTCATATCAGCAGGAGAGGAGTTATGCTCCTAAGCATGATGGGAATAAGAAGGAAGGACCAAGGTGCTTCAGGCGCAATAAGCCTGGTCACTTTAAGAGAGACTGCATAGTTAATCTTCAGCCAGGGCATGCTGCATGAAAGCAGGAGGCTGGTTCCAATGGAGAATGTAGTTGGGTTGGAGGTGCCTTCATGATGGTAATTTGTGTTCGTGCTTTGGATTCCATCAACTACGAAGATGATTGGATTGTGGACTCAGGGTGTGGTCATCACCTCACCGGGGATGAGTCCAAGTTCTCTTCTCTACAAGCTTACTCGGGTAATGATGCTATTATTACACCTGATGATACTGTTCATGCAGTCGAGAAGGAGGGGGTCATTTCTTTAGGCAGTGATAGAGATCCACTCACCTTGATGAGTGTATATCATATGTCGGGTATGAAGAAGAACCTCTTCTTCTTGACCAATGTTGTAGGTGCGGGGTATCACATTTTGTTTGGCCCAACAGAAGTGAAGTTTCTCTGAAACGTGTTAAGCGTGAAGGCTGAAGTCACTCATATAGGAAGGAGAGTGAAGGACTTATTTGTTATAAACAATTTCCTATGTTAATAAGATGAGAGCTAATGATAGCGCTGCTATCTGGCACGAGAGGCTTGAGCATGTTGGGATGGATAAGCAGAAGGCTATGACGGCAAGAGGCCTGGTGAATGGCATGAATAGTATATCTTCCTCTAGTGATAGTCACATTTTTGCTGGATGTCAGTTTGGTAAGGCTCAACATCTTCCATTTGTCAAGTCACAAAGTAGATGCAAAGCATCGCTGGAGTGTATTCATGGTGATTTGTTTAGACCCACCGCAACTGCCAGTCTTGGAGGTAGCTGGTATATGCTGGTCTTGATTGATGTTTTCACTAGGTATACCTGGGTATACTTTCTAAAGGAGATGTCTGAAGCGTTCGGGAAGTTCGTGGAGTTCAAGGAGCATGTTGAAGGCCGACTTGGCTTGCGGATCAAGAAGTTGAGAACTGACAATGGATGGGAGTTCACCTCAAGTGAGTTCTTCAACTTCTGCAGGAAGTATGGCATCTGGAGGGAGCTCTCTTGTGCATATACTCCACAATAGAACAGAGTTGCTGAGTGGAATATCCATCATCTGATGGAGACCTGCAAGTGTTGGCTTCATGCTAAAAGCATTCCTAGGTCCTTTTGGGCAGAGGGAATGTCTTGTGCAGCCTACGTCATCAATTGGATGCCTCTCAGTCCAATTAACATGAAGACTCCACATGAGTTGATGTTCAAGGAGAAGCAAAGTGTAGAACACTTTAGAGTATTTAGATCTACCTGCTATGTGCATGTTCTTGATGCCCTTAGAACGAAGCTAGATGCGAAAGCAAGGAAGCTAGTGTTCGTTGGTTATGATGACCAGAATAAGGGTTGGAGATGCATGGATCCCGAGACACGAAGGTATGTGGTCTCAAGGGATGTGGTCTCAAGGGATGTGGTATTCGACGAGCTGACATCATACCAGGGTAGCTCATCTGTGGAGCTACAAGAGAGCAAGTTAGATGGAGGGCAAGGAGAAGCTGCTAATGAAGTTCTTATGGAGTTGCCTGTTTCACTTGGTGCTCTAGTTGTTTTTAGCTCTGGGATAAGTACTTCAGGATCTGGAAGCAGGGGGAGTGATGCTCCAAATGTGCCTAGAAGGAGATCTAGTCCAAAAGAAGTAGCTGTTGAGGTGGATCAGGGTAAAGCTCTGCGGAGGTCCAAGTGGACTATCATTCCATCAGCTCGGTATATAGGGGGAAACTTGAGGAGCTTCGTCTCATGTTTCTTTGCTGGCCCCTTGGATGAGAGAGAGCCATCTTTATTTGAAAATGCCACTATAGTCAAGGAGTGGGAAGATGGCATGGATGAGGAGATGGTTTCCCTCAAGAAGAATGAGACTTGGGATCTTTTGCCCAAGGTTGATAGCATCACTCCTGTGACATGCAAGTGGGTTTACAAGCTGAAGAAGAAGGCTGACGATAGCATTAAGTGGTACAAGACTCACCTTGTAGCTCGAGGCTTCTCTCAACAGTACGACAAAGATTATGAAGAGACATTTAGTCATGTTGCCAAGATGACTTCGGTTTAGGTGGTGATAGCGTTGGCAGCTTGCCAAGGATGGAAGATTTGGCCACTTGACGTGAATAATGCTTTTCTTTATGGTGAGATTGACAAGGATAACTTCATGGTTCAGCCACCTGGCTATGTTTCTGAAGTTCATCCAGGATATGTCTGCAAGCTCAAGAAGGCTCTTTACGTCTTGAAGCAAGCGTCTCGGACGTGGTATGTGAAGATTGCAGAATACCTCCAATTCTGCGGATATTTTGCTTCAGATTCAGATTCAAGTCTGTTTGTAAAGAATACCGGGAGCTGCAAGTCTTGGTGTTGTTGTACGTGAATGACATGATAATCACGGGGAACTCTCAAGAGGAGGTATCTAGGCTCCGGGCTGAGCTAGCTATCATATTTGAGATGAAGGATTTGGGTGAGCTCCACCATTTCCTTGGTCTTGAGGTGGAGAGGAAAGAGAGTGGTGTGCTCATTTCCCAAAAGGGATACACAGAATGGATCGTGAACCGATTCAGTATGGGAGAGGGGAAGAGTAGCTCTACTCCACTGGAGGTTGGGTTGAAGCTTCGGCAGGATGAGGGAAGGGTTTTTTCTGATCCCTTGGTGTTCCGGGCTATGGTTAGAAGTCTGATTTATTTTACGATTACGAGGCTGGATATTATTTATGTTGTGGGTCGTGTAAATAAATATATGGCGGAGCCTCGAAAACCTCAACTAGTGGCCGCAAGGAGCATTCTGAGGTATGTGAAGTCCATATTTGATATTGCTCTCTTTTATGGGAGGGACTCGAGCTACGGTCTGCATGGTTACATAGATGTTGATTATGGAGGAGATTCAGATGATCGGAAGTTAACTTTTGGTTATGTCTTTATGACTGGCTCCGCATCTATCTCGTGGTGCAGCAAGAAGAAGGATTCAATGTCTGTCACCACTATGGAAGCAGAATACAATGCTTCAGCCTTGGCAGCTTAGGAATCCATCTGGCTTAGGAGGCTAGAGGGAGACATCCATAAGGAGGTGCTAGGTCCTACTCTTCTTTGCGGTGACAATGAGAGTGCCCTTAAACTGGTTAATAATCCATTTTATCATGCCCGAACCAAGCACATCGAGATCAAGCATCACTTCATTCGGGAGAAGGTGCTGGAGGGATCATTGATGGTTGAATATGTGCGGAGCGAGTACAATGTCGTGGACATCTTCACAAAGCCGCTGTCGAAGGAACCTTTTGGTCGGTTACCGAGTTGTCTTGGGCTGACTTCAACATCCCACTTCAAGGGGGAGTGTTAAATTTTTGATGTGGAAGTAAAATGGTGTTGGGTGGTCTGATGAAGTCTGATAGTAGGACCGTTACGTCGATATGGTAAAGTCATTGCGTCGACATCCCTACCACCATCGTTATCACTACTGCCGGCGGTAGGTCCTGCTACCTGATTACTTTGCTTTCTTCAGTTGGGAAAACCGGGGTGTTACAAACCACCTCCCCTTAAAGAAATTTCGTCCTGAAATTTCAGAATTAAGAAGGCATGAAAAGATACAAAAACATAACTTGTACCTTAACGAAACAGCTTAGGTAACTCCTTTAACATGGTTTGCTCTCGCTCCCATGTAAGATCCTTATGACCGCAATTGTTCCAGTGGACCTTGACCATTCAGATCAACTTATTCCACAATTGCTTTACATTATTATCCTCAATGTAAATATTCCTGCCTTTCTTCTTTAGCTCATCATCGACTGACACTTGATCAGCCACAAGCATTTGAGTAGGCTCTTGCACAGCCTTCCTCAGCACAGAGATGTGAAACACGTCATGCAAACCGCTGAACTCTGTCGAAAGAGAGAGCCGATAAGCAGATTCACCAACACGCTCCACTATCTCAAATACTCCAAGGTACCTCAGACTCAGCTTTTTCAAGCGTTGAATCCTCTGATACCAACTTGTAACATCCTACTATTATATTCTATGTAACAATGAGGGTGTTACACTCTTATCCTCCAGAACAACAAATGTTGAAAAGTCAAAATGGGGGAGAAGAAATTGAGAAGTCAGAAAGAGGGAGAAGGTAACAATGTGAGGTACTCTAAACCACCTTGTCTATAACACATGATAACTATTTTTGATATTTTTAATGTATGTTGTTTATCATTGGTTGATGTTCTGCCTTCATTGGTTGAGGTTTTGACTTCTTCAAATTGGGGGATATTGTTGGGAACTTTTCCATCAATGTTCCAAATTTGATGAAGTACTCAAGTCAAGGATAAAAACACTTTGTATTTGATGCATGTGTTTAGTTATGTTAATTTCAGGTACTAGATAGTGCAAGCCTAGCAAGGGCTTAACTTAGTGTCATCATATATATTTTTGCAAATGTAATCCCTGGAATGCTCAAACATCATGTCGACCTAAGATCTAGACTATGTTATACTTGTCACTCACTCATAATCAACAAGAAGAAAGATCTAGAAGGTTGAGTAACGCAAAGGAGTCAAGGATAACAAGTTGGGATTTGACTATGTAATAATTCAACTGGACATTTAGTCGAATGGTTAAATGGTCTAACTGAGATCAGTTAAGTACATATTTGAAAAGAAATCAAGCCGATCATGCAAAACTATCAAGTCAATTCGGGCAGATGAACTCAGAATGCAACGAGTGAGCAAATTCGACTAGACATCAAGTCGTTCGTGCAGATGAGTCAAGACGATTCGTATAGATGATAAGAATGCATAAAACTGTTTAGTGCAAAATCATTTAGATCATCTACACGGCCGTGTAGAAGAGTCAAGATGATTTGACCAGATATTCCTTAAAATTGAAAGCCATCTTGAAGAAAGAAGCAATTCGACTGAACATCTAGATATTCGACTAGATGTTCATAATTCGACTGAATATGAAGCAGGTTCGACCATATCACATTGTCTAGAAGAATGAATAGTCATAGTCAACCATATGTGTTTGATTCTACTAGAATGAAATATGAAGAAGGAATTTGACTGAACAAGAAGAATTCAATCAGACATCTAGTCGAATTGCACGAAAGGCTTGAATTAAAAATCAAAGTGTGGTTTTTGAATAATCTCTTTTAATTCCTCCGCGGATTGGACCAATCAGATTTGTCCTTTAAGGAAAGAGATTTCTGACATAAAGTCAGTCCGAGAATCGACCATTAAGGATCTTTGTCTTATAAAAGGAAGACGTCGTGAACATGAAACCCTAATCGATACATTTGAAATATGAGCTTTTTCTACCGTCATCTTCTTAAAAGGGTTATTCATCAGGAAGCTCGGTATTAGAGAAATATTCATCTGAAGCAAATCTCTTTATTCTCCAAAAGTATAATTGACGAAAATACATTTGAGGTTTCCACTATCAACATGCTATTCAATCAAAAAGCTCATGATCTGAGAAGATATACTTTATAGCTAATCTTTCTTTCTCTAGAAGTAAGAAATCAATTCATCTTGCTGAACAACTCAAAGCTCAATCATCTAAAAGTAAGGAGAAGGATCTTCTAAAGTACAAAGGAGATAATCTTTACGGAAGAATCTTCTCGCAAAGTCCTCTGCAAGAAGATCAGTGTTGAAGAGAATCCAAATCAGGCTCAAGAAGACTCCAGATCCATCAAGGAATATTTTTTGAGTCTAAAGAAAGTTTTTGTAAAAAAACTTATTTACCTATAGGATCTCTCTGGGATCTAAGTTGTAGGATTCCTTTGAGGAATCTGAGTAGTTGGGTCGTGTGTGTCATGAGTTATTGGATCTCTTTGAGATCTGAGCTGTAGGATTCCAGTGGGAATCTGAGTGTAGGATCCTTAGGATCTGAGGTAGAATCTTTAAGAAGATCTGAGTGTAGATCTCTGGGTGCAAAGATTGAGGTAGGTATTTGGCAGCCTGAGTATAGGGTCCTATGTGGCCTGAGCTGTAGGGTCCTGTATGGCCTGAGTGAAGGATTCCAGTTGTGGATCTGAGGTAGGAGGTCAGCCAGTGCCTCTAAGGTAGGAGACTTTGTCTTTGAGTTGTAGGATTTATGGATCTGAGTTTTGTTGGAAGTGACCAAGGCTAGCACACTGCTAGATAGGCGAAGGGGAAAAGTGGACTATCCAACTCGGGGAACCACTATAGCTTTATGTATTTGTGCTGTGGATTTTCTGTGACTGTGTGTGTGTTGCTCTTACTTTCATTATTCCGCGTTAAGTTTAGAAAAATACGACATCACCTATTCACCTCCTCTCCCCTTAGGTGAAGATTAGACTATCCCATAACATACAAGTGGTCTCAGAGCGAGGTTGTTCAAAGAAAGCTTAACAACTTGAACAAGATCTTTAAAAGGGATTCAAAGTCTAATCGCCATGACTTTAGGAGAAAGTAACAAGGATCTGAGATCTATGAAACTTCCTATCTGTAGAAAGGAAAATTTTAGTGTTTAGAAGGAGAGGTTCAAGCTCTTCATGGAAGCGTCTAACCTAAGGATCTTCATAAGAGTGGAAAAATGTCCTTTCATCCCTATGAAAGCTTCAACTATAGATCGAGACAGGCAAGTCCCTAAGAAATATAATTAAATGACTAACAATGAAATCATCTTAGTTATCATGGACAAGAGGGCTGAGAATATCCTGGTTAGCTGTATTGATGACTCTACATTTTAGAATCTGATTCACTGCAAGACAACAAAAGAGATGTGGGATTCTCTTACAGTGTTCATGGAGGGGACTGAAGATGTAAGAGATGACAGGAAATCTCTCCTCAATCAGGAATATGAATCATTCAGGCAAGACAAGAAGGGATTCATATCTGAATGTTATGAAAAGTTCCTTAAAATTGTGAATGGCTTGAGAACTTATGGGAGGGAGTTCTCAAATTATGACTTAAATGATAAGTTCTTAAGATCCTTGAGCAAGGAATATGACATCAAGATATTTGCCATGAGAGAGATGAGGAACCTTGCCAGGATAGAACCCCAGAACTTATTTGGAAAGTTGTTGTCCCATGAGCTGCAGCTAAATATAAGAAAAATATAAAGAGGATAGTAGTAGATTGTTGGGAAAATGATTTGTCTTTACCCCCAAAATGAGTTGAATATGAATTCAAAGAAAGAAAAATCAAGGTTAAGTAAATATGCGTCGAATAGTATTCAACGCAACGTCGAAGTGTTGTCGATGTTTCTTTCAGAATGAGTCGAAGTAACTTTAATATGAATTCGACGTATCCTATGTCGACGTAGCTCTGACTTCTAGTCGATGCACCTTCCTTATTCTCCTCTCGACGTCCAGCCAGGATGAATTCTACGCTTACGTCGAATTGTAATCGATATACGTCGATTACTATTTTAAATTCAAATAACATCAGATCTCTTTCCTTCTTTCTATAGATCTGATTTATATGGAATAATATTATTCTTTTATAGCCGTTATGAATCATTCTTTCCCTCTAATTGATTCTTGGCTAAATTGATTAAGTTGATTATGGATATTATTTGAAATCAAAATGAATTCTTTCCTTCTATAGATATAATAGTTATGGAAATATTTCTCTCTTTCTAATACTCTGTCTACTAATTGATTTCTCTCCTATAGTGTTATCTTAATACACAGAGTTATAAATAAGGAGAAGGTCGACAGAGAGCAATAAGAGGTGATCCACTCCATACATTTGAAATAGAGGATTTGGAACCAAGAAAAGGAGCCTCCACAATTAAATCAGACAGGGGGAGCTCTTTTCACCATCTTCATCAAGATCCAACTCAACATCCAATCAGGATTTTCAAGTGTCTTCTCAGCAAAAAGAGAAGAACAATATATCTTTTCCCTTTCTCCTTCCCATCTTGTAAAGAGTTAAAACTCCCTTCAAAAGTTTACTCCCGGTGACAGGGCACCTTAGCAAAAACCTGCAGCTTGGTTTATAAGCACCTTATCAAAAGCTTATAGGTGAATTGGGCACCTGATCAAAACTCCCATTGGTGTGTGGACACCTTATCAAAATCACCTTGGTGAGAGGGCACCTTATCAACAACCTCCTAGTGGATTCCTACCAGTGGGTAAAAGAGTAGATGTACCCAGGTTTTAGGGAACTACTATATATCTTGTGTCATCTGGTTATGTGCTTGTTTATTTATGTTTTACTTTCTCAATCAGCACTCATATATATTTATATATATCACTTAATTTGAAACAAAGTTAAATAAGACTTTTAATAATAAGAATGAGAACTAAAACTCAACTTTCAATTGGTATCAGAGGGATGTTGATTTTTCACACAGGCTAACACATGAAATCACAAAGATCACTTAGTTCTCTATTCTTGCCTTATTCTCTGAAAATGATTTTTCTGATTTCCTAATATATCTCTTTCGATAAAATATGCTTTGATGTGTTGATTAAATGCTGATTCAATTTTTCTCTGAATAGGGTTAAGACAAATAGGGGGAGATTGTTGGGAAAATGATTTGTCTTAACCCCCAAAATGAGTTGAATATGAATTCTAAGAAAGAAAAATCAAGGTTAAGTAAATATGCGTCGAATAGTATTCGACGCAACGTCGAAGTGTTGTCGACGTTTCTTTCAGAATGAGTCGAAGTAACTTTAATAAGAATTCGACATATCCTATGTCGACATAGCTCTGACTTCTAGTCGACGCACCTTAGTCGACGCACCTTCCTTATTCTCCTCTCGACGTCCAGCCAGGATGAATTTGACGCTTACGTCGAATTGTAATCGACGTACGTCGATTACTATGTTAAATTCAAATAACACCAGATCTCTTTCCTTCTTTCTATAGATCTGATTTATATGGAATAATATTATTCTTTTATAGCCGTTATGAATCATTCTTTCCCTCTAATTGATTCTTGGCTAAATTGATTAAGTTGATTATGGATATTATTTGAAATCAAAATGAATTCTTTCCTTCTATAGATATAATAGTTATGGAAATATTTCTCTCTTTCTAATACTCTGTCTACTAATTGATTTCTCTCCTATAGTGTTATCTTAATACACAGAGTTATAAATAAGGAGAAGGTCGACAGAGAGAAATAAGAGGTGATCCACTCCATACATTTGAAATAGAGGATTTGGAACCAAGAAAAGGAGCCTCCACAATTAAATCAGACAGGGGGAGCTCTTTTCACCATCTTCATCAAGATCCAACTCAACATCCAATCAGGATTTTCAAGTGTCTTCTCAGCAAAAAGAGAAGAACAATATATCTTTTCCCTTTCTCCTTCCCATCTTGTAAAGGGTTAAAACTCCCTTCAAAAGTTTACTCCCGGTGACAGGGCACCTTACAAAAACCTGCAGCTTGGTTTATAATCACCTTATCAAAAGCTTATAGGTGAATTGGGCACCTGATCAAAACTCCCATTGGTGTGTGGACACCTTATCAAAATCACCTTGGTGAGAGGGCACCTTATCAACAACCTCCTAGTGGATTCCTACCAGTGGGTAGAAGAGTAGATGTATCCAGGTTTTGGGGAACTACTATATATCTTGTGTCATCTGGTTATGTGCTTATTTATTTATGTTTTACTTTCTCAATCAGCACTCATATATATTTATATATATCACTTAATTTGAAACAAAGTTAAATAAGACTTTTAATAATAAGAATGAGAACTAAAACTCAACTTTCATAGATCCAACAGTAGGGAGAAGTCAGTACCTCTCAAGGCTGAGAGATCAAGAACAAGTAGAGAGGAATCTCCTATTCGTCATGGAAGATATGCTAAACAAGAAGACTCTGAACCCAGCACTTCAAGTTCAAAACTGTCTGATGGAGATCTGGCCTTGTTCTCCAAGCACTTCAAGAAGCTGCTCAGCAAAAGAAGGCAGTGGAAGTGCAATCCTTCCTCCTCTTACAGCTCAAGGAAGTCAGGCTAGAGCAATGGCAAGCCAACGCACAAGTCAAGAGAAAATAGGTACAACTAAACACAAAACATTTTTCTATTGATGTTGTCTGTTATGGTTGCCAGAAAATAGGACATATCATAGTTGAATGTCCTTTAAGATGAAAGGAGAATGAAATGGTTGAGGAGAGGAGCTTCATTTCCAAAGAGACAAATACTCTGAGTGACGGTAGTTGCAGCTCATCAGATTTTGAAGAAGAAGAAGAAGAAGAAGCCTACATTGGGTTCACTGCACTGTCTGAAGATGAGGGGCAGACTGTTTATCATCCTGCCAGGATGTGCATAAGGGAACCCTTGTCCATGTCAGACAGTGAGTCTAAAAAAGAGGACTGTTATGGGCATACAGCTATGTTAGTAGAAAGTCAGGATGAGTCCAACTCACCTGCTAAGGTATAAATCAGAGCTCCTTTATCTTGTACAGATTCTGAATCAAATGTAGAATCTTGTTATGAAATAGATTCTAAAAGATCATCCTCGTCTGAGTTTGATCATGAGGATGAAGCTGATCTAGTGAATCAATCTGGTGTCTTGCTGGATGCTCTGAAGAGAAGCAAAAAGATTGTCAAGGCACAAGCTGAGGAGATTGAATCCCTTAGAGTTGCTAAATCTGAACTCCTTGAGAAAGCTGATAAGCAAGCTTAAGTGAGTGGTTAACTTATCAAGCTAAAAGGGATATCAAAGATCCAAGTTGACACACTAAGTCAAAAGAACAAGATCATCAAAGATCTTGAGGAGAAGCTCCTCATTTAGAGGAAGCTTGTGACTAGGTTTTCCAAGCCACAAATAGTGTTGCCAGTCATTGATAGTTTTTTTGTAACATATAGAAGTGGTGTAGGATATACTGAAGAGTCAGACAAGGACATGGCTATAACAGATCATATTATTTTTCAGAAGGTCATTTTGCCTACTAATACGTATGATCATGATCTCTCCTATGGATTTCATTCCAATGAGTGCTCTACCAGTGGAACAAAGCCACAAAACTCAAAGAATAGAATAGACATTGGACTAAGTGCTCTCAAGGCACCTCATGAGGAAATCCAGATGAAAAATCATGGATCATTTGTGTTTATCTCTGCAGCACCAACATTCAATGGAAAGGGAAAGGTCATTCCTCAAAGGCCTATCCCTAAGATGAATCATATGACTGTGCAACCCACCTTCCATCATGCACACAACCGCAAGATTATCTAAGAATCGCTAAGAATGCAACAACCTGCTCTTCAGATCATCAACATCCTTACTACTTTCAGAAAGTGACTCAGAAGAGGAGGTACAATAGATATGAATGCCAGTTTTGTGGAAAAATTGGCCACTTTGTCATAGACTATTGGTTCAATCCAACAGTGTCTAGGGTAAAGAATATAAGGCTTGTCAGTAGTATTGTTGTGAATCATCCTATGATTATGACAAACAAGAACCAAGGGATCAAACATGTTTGGGTTCCTAAGGTAAACTAATTTATTTTGCAGGATAGTCCAAAGGCCAACCATAAATCCTATAAGGCATTTGGACAAAGAATAGTCCCGAAAATGACTGGAACAAGGGGACATTTACAGGACTTATATCTAAACAATCACATGCTTATATTGAGGGGGAGAAATCTACAGAAACCATCATTGCTCTACCCCCTCCTATAGATAATAAGGGGGAGTAAGTCTCAAATTCAGTGATGTAGATGTCAGCTTGGAAGGAAACCAAACTGCACTAGAGATGGATTTAGTTGAGGGGAGACTCATAATGAGCTCTCAATTCAAGCAGCAGTCGATGGGGTAATTCATGAAGAAGTCTGGAAGTATTAACAGCTGTTGAGTGGGAGACTCATCTAGAGTCATCTTCCCTAGTTGATCAAGACAATGATATATTATTCAATCAACTTATTAAGAAGTCAAAATGGAAGAATATTATAAGAGACTCATATCCTCCAAAACAGTAGAAGTTGAAAAGTCAAAAAGGGGGAGAAGAAATTGAAAAGTCAGAAAGAGGGAGAAGGTAACAATGTGAGGTACTCTAAAACACCTTTTTTATAGCACATGATTAGTATTTTTGATATTTTCATTGTGTGTTGTTTATCAATGATTGTGGGTCTGACTTCATTGGTTAAGGTTCTGACTTCTTCAAATAGAGGGATATTGTTGGAAAATTTGCCCTCAATATTCATGATTTGAAGAAGTCCTCAAGTAAAGGATAAACAAACTTTGTATTTGATGCATGTGTTTAGATATGTTAATTTCAGGTTTTAGATAGTGCAAGCCTAGCATAGGGCTAGACTTAGTGTCATCAGACATAGTTTTGCCAATATAATACCTCATTGTGCAAAACACCATATCGACCTAAGATCTAGACTATGTTAGACTTGTCACTCACTCATAATCAACAAGAATAAAGATCTAGAAGGTTGAGTAATGCAAAGGAGTCAAGGATAAAAAGTTCGGATTTGACTATGTAATAATTCGACTAGACATCTAGTCGAATGGTTAGATGGTCTAATTGAATGCTCATATCAGTTAAGTATAGAGTTGAATAGACATCAAGCCGATTGTGCAGAACTATCAAGAAAATTCAGGCTGATGAACTCAGAATGCAAAGAGTGTGCAAATTTGACTAGACGTCAAGCCGTTTGTGCAGATGAGTCAAGACGATTCATGTAGATGATAAGAATGCATAAAAAAGTTAACTGCAAAATCATTTAGATCATCTACATGATAATGCAGAAGAGTCAATTTGACCAGATATTCCTTAAAACTGAAAGCCATCTTGAAGAAAGAATCAATTTGACTGAACATCTAAAGATTCGACTAGATGTTCATAATTCAATTGAATATGAAGTAAATTCGACCAGATCACATTGTATATAAGAATGAATTGTCAGATTCGACCAGATGTTTTTGATTCGACTAGAATGAAATATGACGAAGGAATTCGACTGAACAAGAAAAATTCGACCAAACATCTAGTCGAATTGCACGAAAGGCATGAATTAAAATTAAAGTGTGGTTTTGGCGTTATCTCATTTAATGCCTCTGTGGATTGGGCCAATCATATATGTCCTTTAGGGAAAGAGATTTTTGACATAAAGTCAGTTTGAGAATCCACCGTTGAGGATCTTGGTCTTATAAAAGGAAGATGTTGTGAATAGGAAACCCTATTCGATACATTTGAAACACGAGCTTTTTCTATCATCATCTTCTTGAAAGGGTTATTCATCAGGAAGCTCAGTACTGAAGAAATATTCATCTGAAGCAATTCTCTTCATTCTCTAAAAGTATAATCGACAAAAATACATTTGAGCTTTCCACCGTCATCTTGCTATTCAATCAAAAAGCTCAAGATCGGAGAAGATATACTTTGAAGCTAAGCTTTCTTTCTCCAAAGTAAGAAATCAATTCATCTTGCCGAACAACTCAATTCTCAATCATATAACAGTAATGAGAAGTATCTTCTAAAGTGTAGAGGAGATAATCTTTATGGAAGAATATTCTCTCAAAGTCCTTTGCAAGAAGATCAGTGTTGAAGCCAATCCAGATCATGCTTCAAGAAGACTCCAGATCCATCAAGGAATATTTTTTGAGTCTAAAGAAAGTTTTTGTAACAAAACTTACTTATCTGTAGGAATTCTCTGAGATCCTAGTTGTGGGATTCCTTTGACGTCACCTTTTTTGAATCTACCTCTTACTTCTCTACCGAACACACATCTTCACCCCCTATTGACATTCCTGCCTATATTCCTATTGTTTATGCCCAACCTGAGATTATTGCACCTTCTTTTCCCATACCACTGTCTCCTTCTCCCACCCCTCCTACCAACTCACACCCTCCATCTCCGAGGCCGCCTTTGTTAGTTCTCAGGCCAGCAATCTTTTTGTTGGACGAATATGATGAGGATGACAAATCAAACCCTGATCTCCCAAATTTCTCTTCGAAAGGGGGTTCGCACGTGTATTAAATATTCTATTCATGATGTGGTCTCGTATGCTCGACTTACTCCATCTTGCAGGAACTTTGCTTTGGCCCTCTCGACCACTATCATCCTGACCACCTACCATGACGCTCTTAACATCCCATATTGGAAAGCTGTCATGGACGAAGAGATAACCACCTTAACTGAGAGAGGTACTTGGACTTTTGTCCCTCCTACTCCAAGGGTAGATATTGTTGGTTTTTGATGGGTATTTGTGGTCAAATATCATGATGATGGCACAGTGGATCTCTATAAAGCCCGGTTGGTTGCCAAAGGCTTCACTTAAACCTTTTGTTTTGACTTATTCGATACCTTCTCCCCGGTAGCTCGCATTACCTCAATTAGGGTTCTCTTTTCTGTTGCTGTCAATAAAAATTGGCAAATGCCTGGATGTCAAGAATGCCTTCATTTATGGTGATCTTCAAGAATATATGTATATGGAGCAACCTTCTGGGTATGTTGCTCAGGGGGAGTCTCAGGTATGCAAGTTGAGGAAGGCGATCTACGGACTCAAGCAAAGTCCTCGGACCTGATTTGACAAATTTAATGAAGTCATCTCTAGCAATGGTGTTTTTCGTAGCTCTACAGATCACTCACTTTTCATATGCAAGATGTCTCATGGGCTGGTTATTCTTACAGTCTATATTGATGACATCCTTCTTACTGGTGATGACACTGCTGGTATTGACCTGACAAAGAAACATCTTCATCAACACTTTATCACCAAAGATATGGGACCTCCCAAATACTCTTGGGTATTGAGATTTCATGAAAGCATAACTTTGTTGTCCTATCTCAATGCAAGTATACTATTGACATTCTAAAAGAGACCGGCCTACTTGGTACCAAACCTGCCTGACCAATGATGCTTGGCGAGGATAAACTTTGGAATGAAGATTCATCTCTACTGTCTGACATCACTATGTACAGACGCCTAGTGGGAAAACTCATTTACTTAATAGTAACAAGACTTGATATCTGCTATGCCATAGGTCGGTACATTTATGCAAGCTCCCAGGGAATGTCATATACAAGCAACCCTAAGAATCATAGAATATGTCAAAGGATCTTCGGGCATGGGACTTCTATTTCAGGAAAATAACTATCTAAAGATAGAAGCTTATTTTGATGCCAGCTATGTTGATGAAAAAGGAGATAGCAAGTCCACATCTAGGTTTTGCACTTTTGTGGGAGGAAATCTTGTCAGCTGGAAGAGCAACAAACAAGGTGTTGTCTCCAGATCAAGTGTTGAGGCTGAGTATAGAAGAATGGCTCAAACCACTTGTGAATTAAAATGGTTATGGACACTTCTATTTGACTTCTCAGAAGTCTATGACTACCCTTTACTGATGCTCTATGAAAATTAAGCCGTCATATACATATCCATGAATCCTGTCTTTCATGAGAGGTCAAAGCATATTGAAGTTGACTGCCACTTCATCAGGAAAGAAATCTTGAAGAAACAAATATGCAGTTTATTTATCACTTCAAATAGAGAATTAACTGATGTAATCACCAAACCAGTATCTTCATCATTTTCTGACATATGTGACAAGCTGAGCATGGTTGACATATATGCTCCAGCTTGAGGGGGAGTGTTAGAATTTATTGGTGAATGGGCAATTAAACTTGTTTTAACCGCACCTTGTAGTCAGCATGGTTAGAATTGGCTAACCGCAAGATTGTGCAGATTGAGATGTATAAGCGATTACTCGTGTGTAACCGCACCTTATGGTATTCGCAATGAATATAGTTTGACTGCAAGTCTTCTGATGACGAACGACGGATTCATCCCTGGTTCCTACTCATGGACTCTGATTATATTGCGCGGTTAACCTTGTGTAACCATGCATTTTTGTGCGATCAAATTCTGGGTGACCGTAGTGACCACTCAAATCGCCCTCCTGTAGATTCCAGAAGTTTCCTGTATTTAAGCACACACTATCTTTTTGTATTCTCTCTCACCTCCTCTGTTATATATAAAGGAGGTCATAACCATGTAATATTCAATTTTTTTTGGAAATAAAAAATTCAGTTATTTTCAATATCTCGCGAGTTATCATTAATTTCTTGCAAGTTATTTTTCAAGTTCTCACATCATATATACCCATCAGATCCAGTTTCGACGAATTACCTTGTCGAAAGATTTAATCAACATCAATACATGTTTCGATTCACATTCCTGTTATAACAATATTTCATAAATTGCCATAATTTGATTTGTACACTCAAATGTGTTTCTCTAAGGCAAAAGATAAGGTAAAAACTGCTAAAATTGGTATACTCGAATCACTTTCTAGCACCAATTAATATTTTTTAGATTTGCATTTTATTTGAATTTGTTGGACACACAAGTCCTTTTAATCGACTTGTCATAATTATGTAAGTCATTAAGTAGGCATTATGATTCTTCAATATATCTTTAATTCGCAATCATCCTTTATCATTTTAATCACAAAATTCAAAACTGATTGAATTTCATCAATTTTTTGAATTGTCAGAGTCACGTCAAATCATTAATCATGACCAGATTATTAAAGCAAATTCTCTTATTGAAATTATCAATGTAATCTCTCAATATTATCCTTGTCAGCATGAAGTCTGGACGCAAAATTCCATCAAATTAATTCTCCTTGAATCATATTTGATTTACTTTAATCGCATTTGTAACCATCCAAAGAGAAGTCCTTTTCCTTCAAATTTTGACATAAAAGTATAATCCCAATAAAACAAAGTGGCTTAAACCCGAGATTCAAAATTAAGTTGGTTATTTATATGGTTTAATAGAGTTGTTTTATGTGAAATAAGACAACATAGTTGAGATGAAATGTGGTAATGACATCTAAGTGTCGATATGAGTTATAAAAGTTTATATAACTTAAAATTCAATTATGTAAGATTAATTTGAGCATATCTACATATATGTATCAAGTTTGTTGTCAACTTTTAACCTTGAGGTTCACCACCGCTTTCGCTGTAGTGGTACGTCCTGAACCACGCTACAATGACTAGTGGAGCAAGATGTGTTTTTGTGATCATGATTGGTCAAAAAGATCGGTTGCGCTCTGATTCATTGTAACCCCTCCCCCCCCCCCTCAGAATTAGCGATCTGACTGGGGGATGTTATCGCACACCACTGTCAATGCATGATGCTGAAAAGCCTAACAAAGGGTGAAGGCACATTCTTCTCCAATCTCTCTTCTTGAATAATCTATTGTCATGCATCGAGGGTGATGTTAAGCGAATATCACAACACACCACATAGTAAGGAAACTGTTTTCTAGCGGAAGACATCATTAAGGAGTGCACCTCATAAAAATTAGTGGAAGACATAGTCTTATTAGTGGAAGACTAACTATCACTGAAACCTAATACTCAAGACTTGTATGAGTAGCTGATGAGTACTTTTTATACTAATCTTTTAGTTTAATTTTAATACTATTTTAATACGAATTTATGTAATTTATATGAATTATCTCTTTTATTTTGTTTCTTTTCACATCCATGAGCTAACTTAAGCTTATTTTGTGTTTTCAGGTTTTCTGGGCAGTTTTGAGAAAAATTCCAAAGTACACACCCAAGGTCACGGGTATGACCAAGGGCGTGACAGCCCAAGAGGTGTTCCAGACCTGCTGTCGCCACTCCGGGCTCATTACGTGAAGATTCGCCAAGTACACGCCCAGCTCACGGGCGTGACCCAGTGCACGGTCGCGACCCGCCTCATGCAGCCAGAACAAGCCTGCCATGTCATTTAACGTTACACGCCCTTAGTCACGGGCATAACCGAGGGCATGACATCCAGTCACAGGCATGACTCATCCCGCGCCTCCTTCCAGCCGAAGCTTCCCGCCAGGTGCTGTTTTGATGATTATACGCTGTAGGTCATGGGCGTGACCTGGGGCGTGACACGCACATAATGCTCGCATTGAAGCCAGAACGTGCCCCCTCCACACCAGCATCAATCACACCCCTTACACGCCCTTGGTCACAGGAGTGACCGAGGGCGTGTAACCTCAAATTTTGCCTATTTAATGGCAGCTGCTCCAGATCTCAAGACATCCCTTTTTCCACCCTTCTTGGGTCGAAACCCTCTCCTCTGTCCCCTTTTGGGGAAGAATTGCTTTTCTTATTCTTGTATTTTCTTTTATTAGTTTAGATTTCAATTCTATGTACTTTTATTTTATACAATGTAGGCTTAAAATTTAGTTCATGCATTGTCTTCAATTTCTTGTTTTCCTTTCTTCATGTAATCCAAATTTCTTTTTAAAAAATGTCTTTCCAATTCTTTTTATCTTCTTATTTTCATGTTAATTAGATTTTATTTAAATCTTGAAAATTGCAATTTTCGGATGAATTTATGTTTCTCGTTATTTCTCTCTTTGCCTCCTTTGATTTATTCTTGATTTATATCGGGTTCATATATCGATGTGTCGACTTTCCTCTTTGTTTTCATATTCTAGTTAGTCGGGAGGCTCATAAGTATGAATCGATCACTCAAGGATAAAAAAGAGTAGAACGCAATCCTCGAGAGTGGACGACGTTACCCTTCCGGATTGGAGTAAAAGCCAATAGCGGGATTCACCTCGTTAAAGCAAGCTTTAGGGGTTTCGATTGTATAATGGGAGTTCAGTCGATCAACCTAATCTCAGGTGGGCGTATTCCTCGAGAGAGGTGCGGTCATAATCCGGGAATCTCCACGGTCAAGGATTGGATTAGAAGTTCCAATTTTATCTTTATTTTTCATTTGAAGTGTGCTTTTCTTCAAGTTAGATTTCTTTATTTCATATTTTAGTTTAATTATAAATTTCTCCAAAAATTATATTTGATAAGATAATAGTTTTGTTTCCCCGAAGTAAAAGTACTCGACAGCCCTGAGTCTAATACGACCTTGGTTTTTATAATCCTATACTACTCTCGATACGGTACACTTGTCATTGTCGTTTGTGGAAATAGTTTTCTCTTCATCAAGTTTTTGGCGCCGTTGCCCGGGAATTTTTGTCGATATTTCAGAAAGGGGAAACACGAATTATTTTATCTTTCTTTGTTTTATCTTTATTCTGTTTTATTTAAATAAAAAAAACAAATATATATATAGATATAAATGAAAAAAATGAAAAAAAAAATGCTATAATTATATTCTTGGAAAGGGAGGTTTGGGATGTCACCCCAGCATATCATCTAGTAACAGTGCGAACCCTTCACCGGGGAGACCTTGGGAAGTCCAAGACTAATTAAAACATATAAAAAAAATTCATTTTTATTTTATTTTACAAAATGAAAAAAAATATAAAACTTATAAAACTACCAAAAATATTTTTTTATTTTATTGTGTTTTGCTATTTTATTTGTGTATATGTATTCATGGTGGTCTCTCCGTCTCCAAATCAGGGGCATGCTCATCTCCCTCTCTTAGTCTTTTTTTTTTCATGTTTTATTTTTTTTACATCATGCTTAGTTTTCAACATTGGGGACAATGTTGAATTTTAAGTATGGTGGTGTATTTCCTAATCTTTACAAAAATTTAGAAAAAAAGACCAAAAAAAATATAAAAATTTCAAAACATAGAAAATTCAAAAATATATATATTTATACTATATAAAGTTCATTGGTCTGCTACAGTAAGTCATGTCCGCCAGTCACCCAATATTCGGGCTTTAAGGAAATGCCCTTTCACCGCTCTTCTTCTTCACGACGCCGCTTCGACTGACGTCCGCCTTTTTTCCCACCCGTGACGCCAGAGGTTCCTCGCATTCCTCTCATCTTCCCCAAGACTGAATCGTCATCCTCAAACCCTTACTTTGGTTGTTGTTATTTCCAAATTCAAACATTTGAGAATTTACTTATAAGCATTTTTACTATTTTAATTTGCTAATCTTTTATTTTATCATGGTTAGCAAAATTTAATTTTTAGGTGATTTAATTTTAAGGAATTTATTATGATCTTAATTTGATTAAAGTAATTTATTTAGCACTTTTTCTGTTTTATTTTAATTAGTCTCATTTTTGTAGTAGTTGTGCTTAACACTTTTAGATTTTAATTATTTTTATCTCATGCTTCTAGACTCTTAGGAAATTTCAATTTACTATAGTTGCTCTCAAAATATTTTAATTTAATCTAGAATTTATTTTAGCCCTACAAAAAAAAAAGAGAATTATAAGAAAATCATATGTTATGGAAATAAGATGATAAAATTTATTATTTCCTAAACATATACAAACCCCCCTTTTTATGAAGATTTTTACGAAAAGCTTATATGTCATAGAAAATGAGAGGATAAAATTCATCATTTTCCTAAACATATACAAATAGAAAAGAAAAAAGATGGGGTGAGCGGATAAAATTCATCACATCCAATCAAAGCAATCATCAAGATTACCCAAACCCTTTAGCCAATATAATTGATTTTAGACTTACATTAAAATATTGGGAGAGCACAAGTAATAGTTGGAATTTTTCCGTAAGCCTCTTTAAAATTGGAGTTTTTATAATTCTAATGTATTTTTTGTTTGCAAATTAATCAATTTTGTATGCTAGTTAAATAATTTGAGAATTCTTGGCTAAACATTTCTCTCTTTTCATCTTATTTTCATAATTTAGGACTTATCTCATAAATCTCTAAATTTTATTTTTAGCATTCTTTTGATTTAATAAAATTTTAGTTTAATTAGAAATCTTATTAATGTCTTATGAATATCTCTCAAACTTTTGCTCTGAAATAGCAAAAGCTCAAGTATGGGGGGGTTTGATGAGTACTTTTTATACTCATCTTTTAGTTTAATTTTAATACTATTTTAATACGAATTTATGTAATTTATATGAATTATCTCTTCTATTTTGTTTCTTTTCACTTCCATGAGCTAACTTAAGCTTATTATGTGTTTTTAGGTTTTCTGGGCACTTTTGAGAAAAATTCCAAAGTACACGCCCAAGGTCACGAGCGTGACCAAGGGCGTGAAAGCCCAAGAGGTGTTCCAGACCTGCTGTCCCCTCTCCGGGCTCATTTAGTGAAGATTCGCCAAGTACATGCCCCAGGTCATAGGCGTGACCAAGGGCGTGACCCAGTGTCACGGCCGCGACCCGCCACCTACAGCTAGAACAAGCCTGACATGTCATTTAAAGTTACACGCCCTCGGTCGCGGGCGTGAACGAGGGCATGACATCCAGTCACAGACGTGACTCATCCTGCGCCTCCTTCCTGTCGAAGCTTCCTGTCAGGCGCTGTTTTGAAGATTATACGCCCTAGGTCAAGGGCGTGACATGCACGTAATGCCCGCATTGAAACTAGAATGCACCCTCTCCCCACCAACATCAATCACGCCCCATACACGCCTAAGCTCAAATTTTGCCTATTTAAAGGTAGCTGCTCCTGATCTCAAGACATCCCTTTTTCCACCCTTCTTGGGTCGAAACCCCTCTCCTCTGCCCCCTTTTGGGGGTAGAATTGCATTTCTTATTCTTGTATTTTCTTTTATTAGTTTAGATTTCAATTCTATGTACTTTTATTTTATGCAATGTATGCTTAAAATTTAGTTCATGCAATGTCTTCAATTTCTTATTTTCCATTCTTCATGTAATCCAAATTTCTTTTAATAAAATGTCTTTCCAATTCTTTTTATCTTCTTATTTTCATGTTAATTAGATTTTATTTAAATCTTGAAAATTGCAATCTTCGTATGAATTTATCTTTCTCGTTATTTTCTCTCATTTCCTCCTTTGATTTATTCTTGTTTTATATCGGGTTCATAGGTCGATGTGTGGACTTTCGTATCCATTTTCATATTCTAGTTAGCCGAGAGGCTCGTGAGTATGAATCGATCACTCAAGAATAAAAAAGGTAGAAGGCAATCCTCGAGAGTGGACGACATTACCCTTCCGGATTGGAGTAAAAGCCAATAGCGGGATTCACCTCGTTAAAGCGAGCTTTAGGGGTTTCGATTGTAGAATGAGAGTTCGGTCGATCAACCTAATCGCAGGTGGGCGTATTCTGGTGCGCAAATCTAGCACACCGCAATAGGCGGTAGCGCGATTGCGGCACGAAACAACAGTGAACCAGTCGTTGTCAAATAATAATATGAGGAAGTAAATCCCCAAGTATCGAATCTCTCAAGGAACACAGTAAGGTGTAGTTAACTTTCGACGAGGGACTTGAGATCGAAGTCCTTACAAGCGGATGGATTGCGGAAAGTGGGGTTGATTTGTATTGTGGGAAATAAAAGAAAACAACTACTCAACTACTCCTACGCAATGCCGCTATGCAATGCTTCGCCAGGCGGGATGGAAAACTATGTAGGCCTTGAACGCACTACTTTGCTAGGCGGATGGACGAGTAGGCAAGCGGATGGAATGGGTTGCACCGGCGGAATGAGGGTCGCAAGCACCTCATCACAAAGCTCACACCTAGCAATTGCTTGTGTAGCACACGAACGCGGTGGGTGGAGTGGTGGATGAAGTGGCGGCCATCTCATACACACAAATAACCAAATGGTTTCATAGAAATATGAAATAAACATTGCAATTGAAGATCATTGTGCATATCATCCAAAAATACAAGAATCTACCCTACAATATCATTATAAGTGGAAAGAGAGTAAGAAATCGACCGAATCTGAAGGCTCGTTGAGATTCACGGTTGGAATCGCAAGGTTGTCAATCCGCGTCCAAGCTCGGTCCGCAACTACGTCCGGGGTAAAGGAGGGCTGTCACTACCTCCCAATAGACCCGTCTTCTTTGTGTCACTATCCGCTCGGCTTCAATACATGGCTCCCAAGCTTGATGATGAAATCTGGGCGGAGATCCTTCCTTTTGAAGCTTGTGGATGACGGAGATGGCCGAGATGATCTCCGGGCTCAAGATAGGCGTGAAGACTAGTCCCGGAGCACCTCCTAGTGGTGGAAGATGATGCAGGGGGCGGAAGAGGCGAACAACACTCGAAAATGGCGGAAAAAAGTGTCATCGGACCTAATTTCGCGGACTGCGTATTTATAGAAAATAGGGCGCACGATCAGTGGTGCACGAGCAGTGGTCGTGCGCACTAGAAGTTGGTGGTCATGCGCACTGTGCCCGAAAACCTGCAAGACAAAACTTTACAGAAAATAATGAAGCGCATGATCAGTGGCGCACGATCCGTGATCGTGCGCACTATTGTCAGTGGTCGTGCGTGCTGGTCAAGATAGAACTTAGATTTGAGGGGTTAAGTGCACACGATCAGTGGCGCATGACCAGTGGTCATGCACAATAGAACCAGTGATCGTGCGCAGTGTTCCTGTACAGATTTGTAATGGGAACACCTGCACGACTCCTGTTCCAGCATAAACACCAATCAAACCACTGAAAGTGGCACTTAACAATGCATGAAAGCTAATAAAGATGATAAACATGAATATACACCAAGACGGGCCTAGAAGTGCACATAGCATGGAACATCAAATATGAACGAAAACCAGCCTAAAGTGTAGTGCATAGACTAGATAATCGGCCCAGATGAGTCCATAAAAGTGTATATAATTGGGACTCATCACACCCCCAAACTTACCTGTTTGCTCGTGCCGAGCAAACCAACTCTTATGCCGACTAGAAAACAATAATTTGACATAGAAATTGTAAAGCGGAGTACCATGCGAACTCGCATGCTCATGCGCATAGAAATACAGTAGAAAAAATTTCTAATTATACATATTAATTTATACTTTTCTAGGGGCGTATTTATATATTACATTTACTCAAAAAGTGAATCACGGTGAATGATAAGGTCATACATAGGAAGAAAGTAAACTGAACGCTGAGGTGAGCATTGCCAAAGATCGGAGCTCGAGACAACCTCCATTGAAATCCATCAATGTCGGTGACCATAAGCTTGCCAGTTCGCACTCTCTCCACAGCACAGGTTTGACTCAAATGCGTGAATCAATAGGACTTTAGGTTTTAGATGAGGCTTGGGTTTAGGTGAGGTACACAATGATAAAAATGATGGCTCAAACACTAAATCCAAATGAGCTAGTGCAAAATAAATTATCCACGCACCACGATAAATAAGCGGGTGCACCACACCCCCAGACTTGGACTTGACTACATGGGTGTGTGCACCGCCTACTCCCAATCATAAGTTTGTACAAAAAGATTTTTTTCACTTAAGCTCATCTCTTTTTCTTTTCTTCTCACTTCTTTTCTTTTTCTTATTTTCTTTTTCTTTTCTTTTCTTTTCAAAACATTTTCAGCAAAATGAGCAATGAAGCGCATCCACATTTTCACAAAAATATCACAACATCAACACCCAAATCATGAAAATAATAAACAACTAAAGCTCAAATTTGGGTGTGCGACTAGGATTGGCTTTTAGTCTTTGGTGAGATAAAAGTGGGGCTGAATCAAAGAACGGGTAGGCACAACTGGGCTAACGAGGATAGAGCGATAGGAATGGGCACAAAAGCTCAACCGGTCCAAAATGATGGCCTATATCACATTCACGCGATTGACTAACCATATACCCATGCTTCAAGAGTCGTTTGGGGCAAGTTCTTAGCCACCGAGAAAGATAATCATTTCTCCCGGCTCGGGTAATACACGTCTAGCGAACATCTACACACATTCCTATGCTACCATTTGATTCACACCGGATTCACCAATTTTTGAGTGAAGTAAACAATATCTACGCTAATAGGAAAATTTAATCTAAAAGCATAAAAAGAAATTGAATCTACACGAATTATTTTATGCGAGGCATGAGCACTTGACTAGGAGCATTATAGAAGTCGACATTTTACTCTGACTCACAATCATAAGCCAGCACAATGATTTTCCCATAACACAAAAGAAACGAGTTAGACTCGTTACGCGCCTATGGTTAAGTGCGCGCTCAAGTGGGTGTAGTGGTGTGCAAAGAAAATGAACAATACTAAATAAATGAAATAGAAATACTTCTAGCATGCATTGACATTGAGTGTGTGCAGTCAGTAACAAACACAGAAGCTCTCCCCCAGACTTAATCTAAACATTCTAACACAGGATATAACAATAAAGACTAAAATGGAAACTAGGGGAAGAGAGTACTCAATGCTCAGAATTGAGCATGCCAGCAGACGCTTGAAATTTAAGACAGAACTGCAGCATCCCCGAACCACAGAAGATACCTGCAGGGGTCAGCTCCACAAGAACAAAAGGAAAAGAACAACTAAAATAAACTATAGCTAACTAAACAGGATTGAAAAAAAATGAAATGCATGAAAAGTAAGATAAATACTGGGGTTATTGTCCTCCCAGCACGACTTATTCAAATTGAAAATAGTTCTAGTTAATGGGTATATGAAAATAAATGTGCACAGGTAACTGTTCTAATATGCGTGTCGGTAGTGGTACCGATACGGTGATTAAACAGTTACTCCCCTACCTAAATAATAATACCTGCTTAACACAGGTAGAGGAAATAGGAAGTAAGAAGAGGAGGAAGGCTAGTCCTCACTCGTCTCACCACAAAATAAATCCTTGCCCAGCAAGGTGTCATCTCCAGGGAGGCAGCAGGACGAGAAGGCAATGAGTGGAGCTTCCTCTACGGAGGGGGGATCAACCTCCTCACATAAGAAGATGCTCTTATCATTGACTTGAGCATCATGCTCCAAGTCCTCCTAGGGTACCTGTGAAGACTCAACCTGCATAGGCTCAGATGGAGAAAGGGGATTAAGAAATAAACAAGAAGAAGAACATGAATAAAAATCAATCGGGGGAGTGATCCCGGTCTCACTCCCAGTAGGTTGGGGAAGTAAAATTATGTCAGCATTGTCATCAATGCTATGAGGTTAGATGGGATCAACAGTGGCCAGGCTTAAGATTTGGACTTCATCCACCGGTGCTGAGGAAAACTCCTCTTTACCTAGAAGGTTGTCCTCCTCCATAGGAACATGCATAATACTTAGATCACCAGCCTCATCTTGCGACACATCATCAACAATGTCGTCAGAGACGACTGTAGTATGCACAATAGGGGGAGGAATAGTGCTCGGATAAAAGTCAAGCACTGAATACTCAGAAAGAATCGGCTCCATGCATAGTAGTATATGCACAGGGGAGATGGGCTCAACAATGTCAGTGCCTAGATCAGCCACACATCTGGTGACTGTGTCCACGCCATACCCTTCAAAATGTGAAGGTGACACGGACACATAAGCAGATGTTGAAGGTATGCCACCAGAGTTAGGAGTCGAGACGATCTGGATATCCGGCTCGTCATCCTCGTCCAATTGGCGAAGATAAGCAGTATAATCCTTCAAAGCATGATCCGTGCTCTGACAAAACAAACACTACCTTGCGGGCTTCTTTGGCACAGCAGGTGTTGAAGCCGAAAAGAAGTGTGATGGTAAAGGCTCAGCAGAATAGCCATAGGACTTATGCGCACCATATGGAGTACCAGACGAAGTCAGAGCTCCATATACTGGGCCTTGAGTGCAAGGGCTATTATCTCCCTTTGGACATCTATCACTAGCATGAGAGATATCTCCACACCAACGGCAACAAATATTTAATGAAGCCCACATTGCGTGAAGATAACTCGATTTCAAAGAGGAACAATATTGTGCAAAACACTACACCCAACAATACTAAAGCAACCTAATATAAAAATAGGAAAACAGAATACGAAGAAATCAAATAAAAGGATGCAATTTACAAATGGAAGGGCTTCTCTATCAGATTCTCCCTCTCCAGAAAACTCACACGACTGTGTTCCCCGACAACGGCGCCAAAAACTTGGTGCGCAAATCTAGCACACCGCAATAGGCGGTAGCGAGACTGCGGCACAAAACGGCAGAGAACTGGTCGTTGTCAAGTAATAATATGAGGAAGTAAACCCCAAGTATCGAATCTATCAAGGAACACAGTAAGGTGGAGTTAACTTTCGAGGAGGGACTTGAGATCGAAGTCCTTATGAGCGGATGGATTGCGGAAAGGGGGGTTGATTTGGATTGTAGAAAATAAAAGAAAACAACTACTCAACTACTCCTATGCAATACCGCTATGCAATGCTTCGCCAGGAGGGATGGAAAACTACGTAAGCCTTGAACACACTACTTCGCTAAGCGGATGGACGAGTAGGCAAGCAGATGGAATGGGTCGCACCGGTGGAATGAGTGTCGCAAGCACCTCGTCACAAAACTCACACCTAGTAATTGCTAGTGTAGCACACGAAAGCGGTGGGTGGAGTGGTGGATGAAGTGGTGGCGCATCTCACACACACAAATAACCAAATGGTTTCATAGAAATATGAAATAAACATTACAATTGAAGATCACTGTGCATATCATTCAAAAATACAAGAATCTACCCTACAATATCATTACAAGTTGAAAGAGAGTAAGAAATCGACAGAATCCAAAGGCTCATTGAGATTCACGGTTGGAATCGCAAGGTTGTCAATCCGCATCTAAGCTCGGTCTGCAACTACGTCTGGGGTAAAGGAGGGCTGTCACTACCTCCCAATGGACCCGTCTTCTTCGTGCCACTATCCGCTCGGCTTCAATACATGGCTCCCAAGCTTGATGATGAAATCTGGGCGGAGATCCTTCCTTTTGAAGCTTGTGGATGACGAAGATGGCCAAGATGATCTTCGGGCTCAAGATAGGCGTGAAGACTAGTCCCGGAGCACCTCCTGGTGGTGGAAGATGATGCAGGGGGCGGAAGAGGCGAACATCGCTCGAAAATGGCGGAAAAAAGTGTCGTCAGACCTAATTTTGTGGACTACGTATTTTTTAAAAATAGGGTGCACGATCAGTGGCGCACGACCAGTGGTCGTGCGCACTTGAAGTTGGTGGTCGTACGCACTGTGCCCGAAAACCTGCAAGACAAAACTTTACAGAAAATAATAAAGTGCACGATTAGTGGCGCACGATCCGTGATCGTGCGCACTATCGTCAGTGGTCGTGCGCACTAGTCAAGAAAGAACTCAGATTTGAGGGGTTAAGTGTGCACGATCAGTGGCCCACGACCAATGGTCAAGCGCAATAGAACCAGTGATCATGCGTAGTGTTGCTGTACAGATTTGTAACGGGAACACCTGCACGGCTCCTGTTCCAGCATAAACACCAATCAAACCACTGAAAGTGGCACTTTACAATGCATGAAAGCTAATAAAGAAGATAAACATGAAAATACACCAAGACGGGCCTAGAAGTGCACATAGTATGGAACATCAAATATGATCGAAAACGTGCCAAAAGTGTAGTGCAGAGACTAGATAATCAGCCCAGATGAGTCCATAATAGTGTATATAATTGGGACTCATCATATTCCTCGAGAGAAGTGCGGTCATAATCCGGGAATCTCCACGGTAAAGGATTGGATTAGAAGTTCCAATTTCATCTTCTCTATTTTTCATTCAAAGTGCGCTTTTCTTCAAGTTATATTTCTTTATTTCGTATTTTAGTTTAATTATAAATTTCCTCAAAAATTATATTTGATAAGATAATAGTTTTCTTTCCCCGAAGTAAAAGTACTCGACAGCCCCGAGCCTTATACGACCTTGGTTTTTATAAACCTATACTACTCTCGATACGGTACACTTGTCATTGTCGTTTGCAATTATAGTTTTCTCTTCATCAAGTTTTTGGTGGCGTTGCTGGGGAATTTTTGTCGATATTTCAAAAAGGGGAAACGCTATTTATTTTATCTTTTTTTTCATTATTCTATTTTATTTAAATAAAAAAACAAATATATATATATATATAAATGAAAAAAAAAAGAAAAAAAATTTATGCTATAATTATATTCTTGGAAAGGGAGGTTTGGGATGTCACCCCAACATATCTTCTAGTACCAGTGCGAACCCTTCACCGGGTAGACCTTGGGAAGTCCAAGACTAATTAAAACATATCAAAAAAAATTCATTTTTATTTTATTTTACAAAAAGAAAAAATATATAAAACTTATAAAACTACCAAAATAATTTTTTATTTTGTTGTGTTTTTCAATTTTATTTTTGTACAGGTATTCATGGTGGTCTCTCCGTCTCCAAATCAGGGACGTGCTCATCTCCATCTCTTGGTCATTTTTTCATGTTTTATTTTTTTTACTTCATGCTTAGTTTTCAACATTGGGAATAATGTTGAATTTTAAGTATGGGGGTGTATTTCCTAATCTTTACAAAAATTTAGAAAAAAATTCCAAAAAAATATAAAAATTTCAAAACTTAGAAAATTCAAATATATATATATATATATATATATTAAAGCAAACCCTTACTTTGGTTTTTGTTATTTCCAAATTCAAACATTTGAGAATTTACTTATAAGCATTTTTACTATTTTAATTTGCTAATCTTTTATTTTATCATGGTTAGTAAAATTTAGTTTTTAGGTGATTTAGTTTTAAGGAATTTACTTATAAGAACTTTTTCTCTTTTATTTTAATTAGACTCATTTTTGTAGTAGTTGTGTTTAACACTTATAGATTTTAATTATTTTTACCTCATGCTTTTAGATTCTTAGGAAATTTCAATTTACTATAGTTGCTCTAAAAATATTTTAATTTAATCTAAAATTTATTGTAGCCCTACCCAAAAAAAAAGAGAATAATAAAAAGATCATATGTCATGGAAATACGAGGATAAAATTCATTATTTCCTAAACATATGCAAACCCCCCCCCCCCCCTTTTTTATGAAGATTTTTGCAAAAAGATTATATATCATGGAAAACGAGAGGATAAAATTCATCATTTTCCTAAACATATACAAATTGAAAAGAAAAAAGATGGGGTGAGAGGTTAAAATTCATCACCTCCAATCAAAGCAATTTTCATGATTACCCAAACCCTTTATCCAATATATATTGGGAGAGCATAAGTAGTAGTTTGAATTTTTCCGTATGCCTCTTTAAAATTGGAGTTTTTATAATTCTAATCTAATTTTGTTTGCAAATTACTCAGTTTTGTATGCCAGTTAAATAATTTGAGAATTCTTGGCTAAATATTTCTCTCTTTTCATCTTATTTTCATAATTTAGGACTTATCTCATAAATCTCTAAATTTTATTTTTAGTTTTTTTTATTTAATAATATTTTAGTTTAATTATAAATCTTATTAATGTCTTATGAATATCTCTCAAACTTTTGCTCTGAAATAGCAAAAGCTCATGTATGGGGGTGTTTGATGAGTACTTGTTATACTCATCTTTTAGTTTAATTTTAATATTATTTTAATACGAATTTATGTAATTTATATTAATTATCTCTTTTATTTTGTACCTTTTCACTTCCATGAGCTAACTTAAGCTTATTTTGTGTTTTTAGATTTTCTGGGCACTTTTGAGAAAAATTCTAAAGTACACGCCCAAGGTCACGGGCATGACCAAGGCGTGAAAGCCCAAGAGGTGTTCCAGACCTGCTGCCGCCACTTCGGGCTCATTCAATGAAGATTCGCCAAGTACACGCCCCAGGTCACGGGCGTAACCTAGGGCGTGACCCAGTGTCACGGCCGCGACCTGCCTCCTGCAGCCAAAACAAGCCTGCCATGTCATTTAAAGTTACACGCCCTCGGTAGCGGGCGTGACCGAGGGCGTGACATCCAGTCACGTGCGTGACTCGTCTCGCGCCTCCTTCCTGCCGAAGCTTCCCGCCAGGCGCTATTTTGAAGATTACATGCCCTAGGTCACGGGCGTGACCTAGGGTGTGACATGCACGTAATGCCCGCATTGAAGCCAGAATGCACACTCTCCACACCAGCATCAATCACTCACCTTACACGCCCTGGGTCACGGGCGTGACCGAGGGCGTGTAACCTCAAAATTTTCCTATTTAAAGGCAGCTGCTCCAGATCTCAAGACATCCCTTTTTCCACCCTTCTTAGGTCGAAACCCCTCTCCTCTACCCCCTTTTGGGGCAGAATTGCTTTTCTAATTCTTGTATTTTCTTTTATTAGTTTAGATTTCAATTCTATGTACTTTTATTTTATGCAATGTATGCTTAAAATTTAGTTCATGCAATGTCTTCAATTTCTTCTTTTCCTTTCTTCATATAATCCAAATTTCTTTTAATAAAATGTCTTTCCAATTCTTTTTATCTTCTAATTTTCATGTTAATTAGATTTTATTTAAATCTTGAAATTTGCAATCTTCAGATGAATTTATCTTTCTTGTTATTTTCTCTCTTTCCCTCCTTTGATTTATTCTTGATTTATATTGGGTTCATATGTCCTTGTGTGGACTTTCGTATCCATTTTCATATTCTAGTTAGCGAAGAGGCTCGTGAGTACGAATTGATCAATCAAGGATAAAAAGAGTAGAATGCAATCCTCGAGAGTGGACGACGTTACCCTTCTAGATTGGAGTAAAAGCCAATAGCGGGATTCACCTCGTTAAAGTGAGCTTTAAGGGTTTCGATTGTAGAACGAGAGTTCGGTCGATCAACCTAATCTCTGGTGGGCGTATTCCTCGAGAGAGGTGCGGTCATAATTTGGGAATCTCCATGGTCAAGGATTGGATTAGAAGTTCCAATTTATCTTCTCTATTTTTCATTCGAAGTGCGCTTTCCTTCAAGTTAGATTTCTTTATTTCGTATTTTAGTTTAATTATAAATTTCACCAAAAATTATATTTGATAAGATAATAGTTTTGTTTCCCCAAAGTAAAAGTACTCGACAGCCCGAGTCTAATACGACCTTGATTTTTATAAACCTATACTACTCTCGATACGGTACACTTATCGTTGTCATTTGCGGATATAGTTTTCTCTTCATACAGTTTTTGTCGTCATTGCCGGGGAATTTTTGTCGATATTTCGAAAAGGGGAAACGCTATTAATTTTATCTTTTTTTATTCTATTTTATTTAAATAAATAAAAAATAACAAATATATATATAAATGAAAAAAATTATGCTTAATTATTTTCTTTGAAAGGGAGGTTTGGGATGTCACCCCAACATATCTTCTAGTACCAGTGCGAACCCTTCCCCGGGTAGACCTTGGGAAGTCCAAGACTAATTAAAACATATAAAAAAATTCATTTTAAATTTATTTTACAAAAAGAAAAAAAACTTATAAAACTACCAAAAATATTTTTTTTATTTTGTTTTGCTATTTTATATTTTGTACAGGTATTCGTGGTGGTCTCTCCGTCTACAAATCAGGGACGTGCTCATCTCCCTCTCTTAGACATTTTTTCATGTTTTTTTTACTTCATGGTTAGTTTTCAACATTGGGGACAAAGTTGAATTTTAAGTATGGGGGTGTATTTTCTAATCATTACAAAAATTTAGAAAAAAATTTCCAAAAAAATATACAAATTTCAAAAACTTATAAAATTCAATATATATATAATAAAGCAAACCCTTACTTTGGTTGTTGTTATTTCCAAAATCAAACATTTGAGAATTTACTTATAAGCATTTTTACTTTTTTTAATTTACTAATCTTTTATTTTATCATGGTTAGTAAATTTAATTTTTAGGTGATTTAGTTTTAAGGAATTTATTATGATCTTAATTTTATTATAGTAATTTATTTAGCACTTTTTCTCTTTTATTTTAATTAGTCTCATTTTTGTAGTAGTTGTGCTTAACACATTTAGATTTTAATTATTTTTACCTCATTCTTCTAGATTCTGAAAGTGCACAGTGTGCCTCCGAGAATCCTCTAAAACATAAGTGTTATGCTCCAACAAATACTTAATGAAAAATATTTATGCTGAAATATAAAGCGGGAAAACAGTAAAGTAATTTAAGCTATCTAAGCTAGAAGGGACAGCACAGAAAATAAGCAATCCAGAAAACACAAAGATTTTATAGAGGTTCCCCAAAATGTGGGTAGTCCTCTCTTCTACAACCTTGTAGGATTGCACCAACTGTGCCTGAGTCTTTTGACAAGGAGACTCTCAGAACCACTGATCTTTTGACAAGGAGATCATGAACCAGCAGATCTTTTGATAAGGAGACCGTGAACCATTAGATCTTTTGATAAGGAGATCTTGAGCCACTGAATCCTTTGGAAGAGGGATTCTCAAAACTCTTTTACAAGAATGAGAAGGAGAAAGAAAGAAGGGGATAAGAGTATGAATTCTGTTTTCAGAATTCTTATGAAGACTGTATGAAGAACATCTTCTTTGATCTTTCACTGGATCTGCTCTTGATTAACTCCTGCTTATGATAGTGTTGTATTGCAGGAGCTATGGATGTCAGATTCTTTTTGTTTCCACTGATTGAGATCTTTGCTGTTATATGATTGTGATGAAGAGCAGCTTTCAGATCCTCTGTTCTATGAGATGGAGAGCAGTTGTTGTTTCTTCTCTATGTGTGCTCTAATAGGGTTCCTGTGGAAGAAGAAGAAGAGGCAGCCAAATAGAACAGTATTGTCGATTGTGATAATTGCTCTTCCCTTCTCTTTCTATTCTTCTCTTTTATTCTCCCTCAGCAGATTTGAATTTCATTTCCCTTTTTGGTAAGCTGAAAAGGTATTCTGCATAAGACAATTTCTCTTTCTTTCCTTCTTTAATTCCTAACCCGTTCACCAACATTAAGCATGTTTCCAAGAAAGTTGTTTGTCCTCTTTTAGTTCTTCTTTCTATTTTAGGCAATTAATGAGCCATTGGTGAATGGTCTTGAGTGAGGTGGGCCATGAGAGAGGGTCAAAAATGACAACTGAAAAGGTTTTCCTTTTTAGACTTTATTCAATGTAGAGTCGAGTTCACTTCCTCTCTAATCGACGCACCTTCGAGTTCTTGTAGGAGCAACTTCAAATTCATCCTTACTCTGACTAAACTCAGCTAGTCAACGTTGCGTCGATACCCAATCGACATAAACATCGAGTTGATGGCTTGCCTCTGAACTTCATTATCTGCGTCGAGAAGAAGTCGACGTTGCGTCGACTTTAGATGGCTTCGACATATATTTCCTTCTACGTTGAATTGTAGTAGAAGCTAGGTCAACTTCACAAAGTACTTTGACAGGTCTATGGCCTCTAGTTCTTGTAGGATCCGGTCAGGATAGACGATACGATGGTGCGAGTCTTGCGGCGCAGAAGGTTCCATAGGTAAAAGTCAAGTGGTAAAATCATGGATAGGAGGAGCACACATGGGAGTCATTGGACTTGATGCAACAGAATTATCCAGAGCTCTTCGTGTCAGGTATAATTTATTTCTTAAGGGATGTTACATTCAAACACTTGCGGTGGAAGCCCCGCAGGCCTAACCTGAATTTCGGGGACAAAATTATTATTTTTGTGTATTGGGATTTGTAACATCCCCCTAACAACTCGACCCCTGGAGTGGTTTTGTCATGAATAGGTCATTACAAAACCCTAAGAAGCTTGAAGAGACCACTTGGCCTTAGCCAAGAAGAAGGAAACCACAGTGGTCTGCAAATAGAAATTTTCTAGTTAACAAGCCTAGGGTTGGACTTTATGGCATCACCTTGACCCTTTGACACCACCATAACATCCATAACCCATTAGGGGTCCCCTTAGAGCACCAGGGACCCATTGGGGTCAACCAAAGAGGCCAAGTTGACCAAAGTCAACCCTAACCCTAAATTGGTCAAAGTAGTCTAATTAGGGTCAATTGACCTCCACCATGCCAAATTGACCTTACCCCTACCCTTATAAGGTTATTATGGAACCAATAGACCAAAAAGCCCCATCATGGGGCCACCAATTTGGCCAATTTGACCAAAGTCAACTCAACCCTAAATTTAGGTCAAAATGACCTATTTGACCTAATCAAGCCCAATCCACTTGGGCTAAGCCTAATTGGAGTATCCCATTAGCTTAGGAGGCTGGTAATTACCAGGATTTGCCACTCATTTTCTATAAATGATGACTAGGAGAGAGAAATCCCATTTTCCCCAAAAATGGAGGAGAGAGAAAGAGATGGATTAATGGCATTTTAGGCCAAGGGAGGCCCATTGATCTCCCCATTGACGGGGATTCATCTCCTCTTGCTGTTACAAGAAACTTAGGGGGGTTTCCATCCCACATGGGGGCTGAATTGGGAGGTTGCCGTAAATGGCCATTAATGGCCTTCATGGCAATTGATGTCATGGCCCTCCCTCTCACCAAATTGGCTAATTAAAAACCTTCAGAGGACTGAGAGGATTTTTTCCCCCACTCACTTGAAGTAATCGAGCTTGTTGGTGTGGAGGATGCAATGTCTTCAAGAGCTTCAAGGTCGTCCATGGCCAACAGGAGATCGGCAAGGAATCACCCCCACACAGGTATAGTTATTCCCCTCTCTCTCTGTGGATAGATCCCATCAGATTGCCTGCAAGAATTGAGGCCAATTGGTCCACAATTGAGTAGGCCGAGAGCTCCATTTTTGGAGCTTTAATCATGCCTCCATATCCTTGTTCCGGCCACCTCCGGCCGGCCAACCACCGCAAATCGCCAACCACCACCTCAACGAAGGTGTTGGTGGCATTGGCCGACCGGGGCGGCACTTAGGTGGCCGGGAAAACAAGGACAAAGGAGGCATAGGTCGGGGCAATCTACACCGTCGGCTCGAGCTTGAAGACGACCAGATGCCGTTCAAGGGTGTTTCAAGATTCGTGCTGGATTAATGTTATTTATGAAATGAATTATGTATTTTCTGTCACAAGTATTGTTATACCTAGATTTAATTACTAAAAATACTTAGGTCCCTCTATAGAAAACGTAGTCAACATCAAAGTTGTATCCCTTGATGTGAACTTCATTTTAAAATTTGTTTCAGCCCAAAAGAAGTATTGTAGCTCCCTGTATGGCCATTTTGGTGGGACTGGTCCCTAGTGTAGGACATCCACCATTTCTTGAATAACATTTGATTGGGAAATGCTATTGACTTGAAAATTGAAACCTAAGCTTTTGTACCTACACCCTTAACATATCAAAAGATGGGAATCTTAGGAGAATATTTTTCTAAGGTTTTTGTAATAATATTATAATTCATATATTATTTAATTATAGGGTCTAATGACCTCCAATCCCCTCCAAATTTTGGTGGGTGCTCTTTACGGTTATTTTATGACCCTGGTAAAACTTTCAGCCTAATTGGGATTGATTTGGTTGGGCAATTAGTTAATCCAAGTTTGGTCAAACTATGTCAAACTAGATCAAAAGTGCACATGATGGAATTAGGTGGTCAAATCTCATCCAAGTGGTGTGAAACTTTGGACACTGGTTTAGGATCACATAAGACACCCCCATGAGTAATTTGGGGTGATGTGGGGTGGATATGCCATAGGATCCTAGTTCTAACCTTAGGGTTGCACTTTGAGCCTTGTGAAGGACATAGGGGCATATTTCCTTGAATGGTCATGAAAGTTGGTAGATAAGTTTATAGGGTGTAAATATGCCCTAAGAAATTTTATGAGAATTTTAGGAGCAATTATCCCCTTTGATTAGGTTATAACCTTTTTAGGGAACCTTCTTATAGAAGAAATTTACATGCTCAAATGATCTTGGATGTTGATGAAAGTTTGGTAGATTACATAAAATCATGATATAGACCTCTGGTAATTTTTGTGTAATTATTAAATTAATTTAATTAGCACTTCATTCATAAATCATCTATTTGGTCTTAAGAATATAATAAATAATTAAGGGCCAAATACCCTCTGGAAAATTATGAAACTTGGTGGTAGGACATTTTAGGGTTATATAGAGCTCTGTGAATTTTTGTAAAATTTTTGGAATTATTCATCAGTAGGTTCCTTCACAATTTTCCCTAGAATGGGTTTAATTGGAATATTTATTTATGCGATTAATTAGTCTTGATAAAATCTAAAATTTGGCCAGTAGATTTTTCTGATTAATATGAAGGTCAGGTAATTTTCCCATATTTATTAGACAAATCTTTTTGGTGGTTCCTCCTTTAAATTCTAATTTGGGATAATTGTTCAATATCATAATTAGAGGCCAACCCCTTTCTGCAAAATTTTGATATTATGTATTTGTTGTTATTTTTACTTCATAGATTTTCCTTAATTTTGTGTAGGCCATATCATAAGAGGATTTTATACTTCATGTTCAATTTCATATTGGGTCAATGTTGAGGAAAATTATAATAAATGCCAATTAAATAAGGAAAAATATGATCCTCTGGATTTAGTCTTAGAATATCATGATAGACTCTCAGTAATAATCTTTAGTAAGTTGGATGAATATTTGGAGTACCTCCTCTTATACACCCATATAACTCATTTGGTCTGCGTATAGGAAAACTGTATGATTTAAGTAGCATGCAGATCATTAGATGGGAATGGAAGGTAGTTGGTGTATCTAGCCTAGATGAAGAGTTTAAAGGTCACCAAAAAGAAGTTTATGTGATGAGAGTGTACTTGGTGGGTTAAGGGCAAGCTCGTGTTCGGGACCGACGAAAGATCGTCTTTCCCCTAAGAAGATCATACAAAACGTAGGGTAGTCCAAGTGTAATGATAAGAAGAGTATTCATATGGGTAGATACCAATAACATTAAATGCCTTGGAAAGGGAGCTTTGGGGTGTTATCCCATTATAGTACCTAGTACAGTAGCGAGCCCCTTACAGGGTAATCCTCTGGAAGTTCAAGATTAACCATAAATCGTAGGAGTAAGATGTCGTACAAGATTAACTTAATATTCCACACACCCACATCCTGTGGTTACGGGAGGTTAGTTTTGTTGGGTCTTACAAGCGGTAGGCTCGGTAGTTATAGCAACAGACTAATTAGTCTGGTGAGTTTGTGACTCTGTAATGATTGTTGGTGCAGACGGGTTGGTCCGCCGAGACGGTGGCTCAGAAGGTTATGGTGACGGGAGGGTTAACCCGAGGAGCTTATGGCTCGGAGATAGATGGTAAACATGTTTGCATATGCGTAAAGGTGGTGGGTCTTCGGTATTGGACGGTCGTTCACACCAACGTCAATACGTTGACTCGGCAAGTGTGGAATTTGCACTTAGCCTTAAAAGTCTTGTGGTCCAGCCAGTAAGAGTACGCAGATGCTCCGCGGTTTTACGTTGAGGCGTACGATAGGTCTAGGTTAGGTAGTGTGAATACCAACCTAGAGGTGAGCGAGGCCCGACCCACCGGTTCTGTTTGCCACTACGGGAGTATCCTAGGAGTATTGCTAGCTCCAAAAAGGGGGAACTAAAGGTCTGTGCGCATAGAGTCGAAATGTGTGAGTTGCACTTGTGTGAACATAGCATAACCTGCATAACTCTGCATGTCATGGCATAAGCATTGCATTTCAACCCCTACCCCTATCGTATAAATTGGTTATGGGACTTTTTATACGATAGACCCTGCTAAACGACCCCTTGGTCTATAGGTTTGTTTGGGCATTCCTATAAATCAATGGTTACTTTTTCTATTGTGTACTTATCTTTACTTACTGTTCTTTACTTGCTCTTTAGCACGCTCTATTACTGCTTCAATTTTCTATATACACATGTGTAGTGGTAGAACTTTCCATTATTAGATCCGCCGTCATCTGCTTTGTTTTATACCCCTTGTCGTTCTCCACTTCATCCTCCCGCACGGTGCCTAGGAGCCGTTGGGGGAGGGGTGGGGAACATAAGGCTTAGTATTTTTGACTAATAGCCGGTGGACCATATTATTTTAGGGGATCGAGGAGACGCAGCAGCACCAGAGGTCGGTGCAGACGGAGGCGGGCCAGTCTAGTACAGGAGCACAAGTTTCAGGATCAGTGAGTGATTAGTAGTTAGCTTCCGCGAGTGATCTTGTAGTGAGGACATGATGTACAGGGCATGAGCCCTTTATTATTGTAACCTTTGTTATTTCAGTTATACCACGTGGACATTTATTCTATAAAGCATGTGATTGTGGACTTGAACTTCTATTTGTTCGTTTATTCTTTTCTTCTTCTGGGATCGATATGGCCGGCAGGATCGGCATTTTGTGTTGGTGACCTTCCTGAGTGATGGTGTCACCGCAAAGCGGTGGTTCTGGGCATAAGACCCAGTTTTGAAAGGAAAAAATTGGGGTCATACACAGAGTGAGCAAGCTTTAGAATCTGCCTGGTCCACTTAGAAAAGATCCCAATATTGATCCTTTTACCAGGAGGTATGGGAACTCCTTTTGATTTGCAGTTGCTTGGATAATGTTGTAAGAGCACTTGGCTCATTATTCTCATGTAAGCATTCTCCTTGTGAGAGTACTTGTGCCCAATCATTTTCAAGAGGTACCTTCCCCAATTTATCTTTTTCTTAAGGACCAGAACTCTCATTATTTGCAGCTGCTGCTTTGGTATAGCATCATGAGCAGAGAATTTGCAGAGCATCACTTTTCCCACAATGTCAGTAAGAAATTTTTACTCTTCTCCCAAATCAATCTTCTTGAGATTGATTGCTTTCTCCTTTCTGAATTGCATGATCTCTAGAGCTTTCTTAGTCTCTTCCCCTATAAGCTCATCGGAGTCACTCCCAGTTGGAAGATCAAAGGTCTAGCTCAGCAGCTCCTCTGTGATGAGAATGTCTGTCTCAGAAACTTTCCCATTAAAGGAGACATCATCTCCTATCTGTACAGACTCCTTAAACTCTATTAGTTCTATATCATGTATCTTGCTACTGGTGGATATTAGTTTGGTTAAGCCAGCATCCTGAAACAAGCCCACGATGGCTTTGAAGTTGTCGGCCGCTACGCTGAAAGAGTCAATATCCACATCAAACCCAGAATTAATCTTAGGAGGGGCCATTGAGTGATGGTACCTGCAAAACACATAGAGAAAATGAGAGAGAGAGAGAGGGGCATGAGAGAGCTGGAGAACAAGAGAGAAAGAGAGCAGGAAGAGTAAAATTTGAAAGCGTAAATGTTTCGATGCATTAATTGCTTAAAAAGGATGAATCACCGCAACTTAGGGTTTAGGTCGACGCACCATCGATAAAACTTATTATTTGACGCGCAAAGCTGTGTCGAGATTGCCTTCTAGAAGCAATTCTGTGAGCGTTGTTTATATCGACGTTGCGTCGACTAGTACTCGACGTAACTTCGAGACTGTTCAGCAGACCTTAAGTCGTTGTCCTGTCGACGTTAATATGATTTTCAATCGACGTAACTTTGAATTTATTCACCGTTCAATAAGTTGACGTATGCGTCGATATGAACTTGACGTTGCGTCGAATATTATTCGAATTGTCCACTCTGAGTGCTTCTTGACGCTGACGTCGAGTAGAAGTCTATGGTACGTCGACTTCTATTCGACGCACCTCTGAATGAACAGATCTATTTCCTTAGAAAATTTTTGTTGTTTTTCCCAGCAATTATATTTATTGAAAATAGATTGTAATATAAATTTAATAATCATTAGGGAGGATGCAAGGCAGAGATTACTCCCTTGAGTAAATCTTGTTCCTTAAGCAAAACCTTCATCTTTCTTCCCACACCATTTTCTCCTGAGTGGGACCCTACCTAACCCTGCACAAGTAATTCAAATCTTAGAAGGGACCCAGGTTACCTTGGACCCTTTGCTTTTACCATTGTAGGGTTCTATTAAAGAATAGAAGGGTCTTTCATGATACCCTTTGGGATGATAAGGAATGGGTTTCCCAAACCTATTATCTTGATACTTGAAATGAGTATAAAATGTATCTAAGTGAAGAAGATCAGCAGTGTGTTTTATTGACCTAGGTCTTGCTCTAACCTTTTTGTTTAGATTATTTAATTTCTCTACATGATTCTTGCCTAGGAGTTTTTCCTTTTTATTCAGATTTAACTTTTTAGGTTTATCTATCCTATCTGGATAACTGCTCTCCTTGCCCTTAGATGGTACATTTTTCTCACTTGAATTGTACTCACTAGGTCGAACAAAGAATACTAGATTTTTCCAGACTGGTTTCCTAGGTGCATTTGTGCTAGTGGAGGGATCTGCTCCTAACTCTAGGTGATAAAATCTCATAGAGAGATTTTCAGTGATGTCTTTGAGCTTCTGACTCCTCCCATTGAGTGAGTCCTCAATGGCCTTTGCCTTTGCTAGCTCTTCATTTAAATTTATGTTTTATTCTCTAAGTTTAATCAATTCTAACTCTTTATTATTAATTTCACTTGTTAGGTTTTCATTTATTAGGTGCATTTCATCTTTCTTAATGTTCCCTAATTCAGTTCTAGCTATGTCTAACTCTTTTTCTACCCTAAGATGATCAATGCAGAAATCTTTAAAACATGATTTAAAATCATCAGAGCTGAAATCAAATTCATTAAAAATAGATACCTGATCATCTTCATCATCTGATGACATCCCTAGTGCCATCATGCAGGCTTCTTCTACTACTGCTTCATCATCACTTTCAGATGATGAGGAGCATAATTCTGCTTCAGAATCACTCTAGGTTTCAGCCATGAAACCTTGGCTTTCTTCTTGTCCTTTCATCTGAAGGACTTTTTCTTCTCCTCTTTGTTGCCGCTTCTTTCCCTTTGCTCTTGTGGGCACTCGGGAGCAATGTGTCCTGGTTTGTTGCAGGTATAGCAGATAACCTCCTTCATTGGAGTTCTATCATACCTGGGCCTTGAATCTCTTTCTCTCCTCCTTGAGTCTTCAGTCTTGACCCATTTCTTGAATCTCCTAGCTAGCAGACTGAACATTTTATCTTCAAGAGTAGAGGGATCTCCTTCAGTAGCTTTCGGGGCTAGGCTCCTTTGGATAGGAGCTGGAGTATTTTCACTTTCTTCTGATTCAGCCCTATTCTTTAGTAGCATCTCATAAGACTTAAGCTTTCCTAGCGAAGCTTCAGTTGAGATCTCTCTGTGGGACCTGGACTCTCTGATTGCCCAGATTCTTGAATCCCATGAGCTGGGGAAGCACATGAGGATTTTATCATTAATCTCAATCAAGGAAATCTCCTTGTCCAAGCCTCTGAACTCATTAATGATAATGATGAATCTGTCATACATATCAGCAACAGATTCTTCAGCAATGGAGTTCATATAAAGTCATATTCTGTCCTTCCAGAGGGTGAACTTATTTAAGTTACACACTGGGGGTCTTGTGGAACCATAATCCTTAGTACTCATTCTCTTTATAAAATATGTTTGAAATAAGGAAATAAGAGCAGGAGGTCTTTTTGATCAAGGTGTTAACCTTTTAATGATCAACCTCCCTCTAATACCAATTGAAAGTGCACAGTGTGCCATTGAGAATCCTCTAGAGGGGGGGGGGGGGGGGGGGGGTGAATAGAGATTTAAAATTATTTCTAACTTAACTGTGCAAACACAATAAAAACCTAAGTGTTATGCTCCAACAAATACTTATCCAGAATAAATAATGATGAAATATAAAGCAAGAAAACAGTAAAGTAATCTAAGCTATCTAAGCTAGAAGGGATAACACAGAAAATAAGAAATCCAGAAGACACAAATATTTTTATAGAGGTTCCCCAAAATGTGGGTAGTCCTCTCTTCTACCACCTGGTAGGATTGCACCAACTGTGCCTGAGTCTTTTGACAAGGAGACTCTCAGAACCACTGACCTTTTGACAAGGAGATCATGAACCACCAGATCTTTTGATAGGGAGATCTTGAACCACCAGATCTTTTGATAAGGAGATCTTGAACCACTGAATCCTTTGGAAGAGGGATTCTCAAAACTCTTTTACAGGGAATGAGAAGGGGAGAAGAGTATGAATTCTGTTTTCAGAATTCTTATGAAGAACAACTTCTTTGATCTTTCACTAGATCTGCTCTTGATTAACTCCTGCTTATGATAGTGTTGTATTGCAGGAGCTATGGATGTCAGATCCTCTTTGTTTCCACTGATGAAGAGCAGCTTTCAGATCCTCTGTTCTATGAGATGGAGAGCAGTAGTTGTTTCTTCTATATGTGTGCTTTATTAGGGTCCCTAAGGAAGAAGAAGAAGAGGCGGCCAAATATAACAGTATTGTCTGTAAGACCCCATTTTTTTCTTTTCAAACATCCGGGTCTTAGGCTCAGAACCGTCGTTTTGCGGTGACACCCTCGCTCGGGAAGATTGCCACTACAAAATGTCGATCCTACCAGCCAAATCAATCACAAAGAAGAAAATTATAAACGAACAAATATAAGTTTAAGGTCCACAATCACATGCTATATATATATATTTGAATGTCCACATGATAATAACTGAATACAAAGATAACAATAATAAGAAGAATGGCTCACGCCCAGTACATCATATCCTCACTACAAGATCACTCGTGGGAGCTAACTACTAATCACTCACTGATCCTGAATCCTGTGCTCCTGTACTAGACTGGTCCGCCTCCATCTGCACCGGCCTCTGGTGTTGTTGCGTCTCCTCGGTCCCCTAAAATGATATGTTCCACCGACCGTTAGTCAAAAAGACTAAGCCTTATGTTCCCTACCCCACCCCCAATGGCTCCTAGGCACCGTGTGGGAGGATGAAGCGGAGGACAGCAAGGGGTATAATCAAAAAGCAGGTGACGAGGCATAAACTACAGGAAGAGTTCTACCACTACTCAAGTATATATATACATAATCGAAGCAGTTAATAAAACATAGTAAGAGCAGGTAAAGAGTAAGTAAAGAACAGTAAGTAAAGTAGGTACATAATAGAAAAGTAACCATGGATTTATAGGAATGCCCATACAAACCTATAGACCAAGGGGTCGTTTAGCAGGGCCTATCGTATAGGAAGTCCCATAACCAACTTATACGATTGGGGTAGGGGTTGAAATGCAATGTTTATGCCATGACATGCAAAGCTATGCATTTTATGCTATGTTCATACAAGTGCAACTCGCACAATTCGACTCTATGCGCACAGACCTTTAGTTCCCCCTTTTTGGAGCTAGCTAGACTCCCAGGATACTCCCATAGTGGCAAACAGAAGCGGTGGGTTAGGCCTCGCCCACCTCTAGATTGGTATTCACACTACCTAACCTAGACCTATCGTACGCCTCAACGCAAAACCGCGGAGCATCTGCGTACTCTTACTGGCTGGACCACCAGACTTTTATGGCTAAGTGCAAATTCCATACTTGCCGAGTCAATGTATTGACGTCGGTGTGATCGACCGTCCAATACCGAAGACCCACCACCTTCGTGCACATGCAAACATGTTCTACTATCTATCTCCGAGCCATAAGCTCCCCGGGCTAACCCGCCCATGACCATAACCTTCCGAGCCACCGGCTCGCCGGACCAACCCGTCCATACCAACAAACCTTACTGAGTTACAAGCTCACTAGACTAATTAGTCTACTGCTACAACCACCGAGCCTACCGCTCGTAAGACCAAACCGACTAATATTCCCGTGATAACGGGGTGTGGGTGAGAGTATTATTAAGTTAATCTTGTATAATAACTTCTTACTCCTATGACTTATGGTTAATCTTGGACTTCCCGAGGATTACCCTGTAAGGGGCTCGCTACAGTACTAGGAACTGTAATGGGATGACACCCCAAAGTTCACTTTCTCAAGACACTTAGTGTTGTTGGTATCTACTCATAAGAACACCCTTCTTATCATTTCACTTGAGATAAACCTACGTGCTTTATGGCACGCTAGGGAAAAGACGATCCTTCGTCAATCCCAAGCACTACCTTACCCTTAACTCACCAAGCACTCTTAATATATCTTCTTTTTGGTGACCTAAATCTCTTCATCCTGACCATGTACACCAACTACATGCCATTCCCACTTAGTAGGCCACTAGTTACCCAAGTTCCATAGTTTTACTAAACGCAGACCAAGCTAACTATATGAAGCTTGTAATTAGAGGTACTCCAAATATTCATCCAACTGACTCAAGATAATTACTGGGGGTCTATCATGATGTTATAAGACTAAATCCAGAGAATCATATTTTTCCTTAATTATTTAGTATTTATTTTAATTTCTCCAAACATTTGCCAAGTATGAAAATGAACATGATGTATAAGGAATTCTTATGATATGACTATCCAAAAATTATGATAAATCGATGATGACAAAATAACCGCAAATACAACATATCATATTTTTACAGTAAGAAATTGTCCTCTATTTTTATTATTTGTCATCTATCCAAACTTGTAGATTTATGAAGGAACCACCAAAAATATCTACACCAAAATTATGGGAAAGATACCAAGCTCTTGTATTCATCAGAAAAGTCTACTGACTAAGTTTCAGGATTTATGAAAATCATTTTCGCACTTAAATAAATACTTTAAGAAAACCTCAAATAAGATAAGTTGTGAAGTAGCCTACTGATTTAAGTCTCCAAAAATTATATAAAAAATCACAGAGTTTCCTAATGCTTTGAAATGTCCTATCACCAATGTTCACAATTTAACAAAGAGTATTGGACCCTCAATTATTTTTTTAAGCCTAAGACAAAATAAATGTCTTGTGAATGAAGTACTGGTTAAATCATTCAATTAAATACACAAAAATTACCAAAGGTGTATATCTTGATAGCAAAGACACTACCAAAGTTTCATCATCATCCAAGGCCATTTAAGTATGTAAATTTCTTTTATACGAAATTTCCCTAAAGGGGTTATGACCTATCTCAAAGAGAATAATTGCTCCTAAAATTCTTATAAAATTACCTAGTACTTATTTACACCCTATGAACTTATCCACTAAGTTTCATGACCATTCTATAGCATTTGACCACATGTCCTTCACAAAGCTCTACATGCACCCCAAGGGGTAAATCTAGGATCCTAGGGCATATCCACCTCCACACCACCCCAACTCACTCATGGTGGTGTTTTAGGTGATCCTAATCCATTGTCCAAGGTTTCATCTCATGGTGAGGAGATTTGACCACAATACCCCAAGATAAACACCATGCCCTAATTTTGACCTAATTAGACCCAACTTAGGTTAACCAATTTCCAAACTAAATCAGTCCCAATTGGGCTGATATTTTTACCAGGGTCATGTGATAACCCTAAGAAGTACCCACCAAAATTTGGAGGACATTGGAGGTCATTTGACTTAATAATTAATTAATATTTGATTTATGAAATTATTACAAAAACCTTAGAAAAATTTTCTCCTAAAATTCCCATCTTTGGATATGTTTTGGGTGTAGATACAAATAGCCTAGGTTTCAATTTTCAAGTCAATCCCATAACCCAATCAAAAGTTACTCAAGAAATGGTGGATGTCCTACACTAGGGACCAGTCCCACCAAAATGGACCTACAGTGAGCTACATAACTCCTTTTGGGCTGAAACAAATTTTAAAATATAGTAAACTCCAAGGGATGCAACTTTGGTGTTGACCACTTTTTCTGTAAAGTGCCATAAGTATTTTCTATATTTATTTCTAACAACTGCCAGTAAAGGGACAGAAAAATAGGAATAAAAAAAATACATTAATATAAATTCTGTTGCACGAATCTTAAAGCAAAAACGAGGGCAACCCTTCATCTTCCTCCTCCAGCCAAGGGTGGATATTTACCCGACCTGTAGCCTATCTACCTTGGTTTTCCCGGCCAACCACGCCCCTCCCTGGCCGGCCAATGCCACCACCACCTTCCTTGAGGTGGTGTCCGGCGATAAGAGGTGTTGGCCGGCCGGTGGTGGCCGGAACCGGCGGTTTAGGCAAGAAAAATACCTCCAAAAATGGAGTTTTCAGCCACATGATCTAGGGCCAATTGGCCTTAAACCTTGCAAGCAATAGATGTGGATCTATCCATTAGATAAGAGGAGAAGAACCAGACCTGAGTGGAGCCTTGAAGCCTTGCCGTTTGGCCCATCACCATGGCCGACCTTGGAGCTTGGATGCCATGCCGATCTGAGACTAGGATGCATGATTTCTTCTGGAATGTTGGGGGTTTCACTCCTCTCAGTCTTTTGAAGATGATAGAGAGCTTAGTTGAGAGAGAGGGAGTGTGTAACCTCCATTTGCCATGAATGGCCATTAAAACTATTTTCGGCCACCATGAAAATCCTCCAAATTCAGCCCCCTTGTGGCCGGCCCTGGCTATTAAACTCCTCCAAATTAATTAGGGGGAAAGTACCAAGCCATGGGAGGTTAAGAGAGGAAGCCTTTGGCCTCCCAAGCCATGAATGGCCATTATTTCTCTCTTTCTCTCTCCACCATTTATGGGGAAAATGGGGTTTCTCTCTCCTAATCATCATTTACAGAAATTGGATGGCTCTTTGAGTAATTCTCAGCCTACTAGACTAATGGGCTATTCCAATTGGGCTATACCCAAGTAGATTGGGCTTGATTAGATCAAAATAGGTCATTTTAACCTAAATTTAGGGGGGAGTTGACTTTGGTCAATTTCACCATTTGGGTTGGCCCCAATGGGTGGCTAATGACCCATTACACTCCCCTAAGGGTTAGTAAGGTCTAGGTAGGGTCAATTTGGCAACGTGGAGGCCAATTGACCCACAATAGGGCAATTTGACCAAAATAGGGCTAGAGTTGACTTAGGTCAAATTGGCTAATTTGGTGGCCCCATGATGGGGGTTTTGGTCCATTGGGTCCCTAATAATCTTATAAGGGTAGGGAAAAGGTCAATTTGGCATGGTGGAGCCCAATTGACCCTAATTAGGCTACATTGACCAATTTAAGGTTAGGGTTGACTTTGGTCAAATTTGGCCTCTTTGGTTGACCCCAATGGGTCCTAGATGCTCTAAGGGATCCTCCAAAGGGTTAGGTGTGCCATGGTGGGGTCAAAGGGTCATGGTGAGGCCCTAAAGTCCAACCCTAAGCTTGGTAACTAGAAATTTGCTATTTGCAGACCAAGGTGCTCTTCTCCTTCAAGCCTAAGGCCAAGTAATCTCTTCAAGCTTCCTAGGGTTTTGTCATGACCTAGTCATGACAAAATCACTCTAGGGGTCTAGCTGTTTGGGGGATGATACATTGTCGATTGTGATAAGTGCTCTGCCCTTCTCTTTCTATTCTTCTCTTTTATTGTCCCTCAGCAGATTTGAATTTCATTCCCTTTTTGGTAAGCTGAAAAGGTATTCTGCATAAGACAAATTCTCTTTCTTTTCTTATTTAACTCCCAACCCATTCACCAACATTAAGCATGTTTACAAGAAAGCTTTTTGTCCTCTTTTAGTTCTTCTTTCTATTTCAGGAAATTAATGAGTCGTTGGTGAATGGTCTTGAGTGAGGTGGGCCACGAGAGAGGATCCAAAATGACAACAACAAAGGTTTTCCTTTTCAGACTGTATTCGACGTAGCCTCGAGTTCACTTCCTCTCTTATCGATGCACCTTCGAGTTCTTGTAGGAGCGGCTTCGAATTCATCCTTGCTCTGATTGAACTCAGCTAGTCGACGTTGCGTCGATACCCAATCGACGTAAACGTCGAGTTGATGTCTTGCCTCTCAACTTCATTATCTGCGTCGAGAAGAAGTCGACGTTGTTAAAAAAACTTGAGGTCCGGAGATGAAGTAAAAAATGCGGAACACTTCACAAAACTTTCCACAAGTATAGCAACACAATGACAATGGGAAGACCGAATAGTGCTATGGTATTAACTAACTCTTTACAATTCGAGGTATACATGGTGAGACATGATTAATAAGAATCACGGAGGAGAGAAGCACAAGACATAAAATACAAGCCGTCGCCGACCTGACAACTTGAGACCGCCAGACCGCGCGAACAGACAAGTCGGGCGATTAACTCCTGAGACCGTGCGAACAGAGCAACCCATACCTGTCAACCCGCAACCACAGACCGCTCGACCTCCTGCTTATTCCACCACTGAAAACACTTGAAGAAGAAACTGCTTCCTGCTGAAGACCGCAACTCAAGACCGCCTGGCCACTTTAGACCGCCTGATCAACTGAGTCTGATGCACAGTCCAAGAACACCTAAACACAATCCGCCCAGACAGACCGCTGCCAGACTGGTTTATTCAAATATGTAAGAAGGTAGAATGCTGACCGCGAACTACAAGCCGCTAACCTGCAAACACACAAACCGGTCAGGCAAAACTCAAACTGTGCGACCTCATAATGAGACTGGCACAATCAAGCCAGCTTTGGTTCTTACAGTTCTTCATTATGAATGACGGGTCTTGCACCCCTATTTATAGGCGAGCAGGCGGATGTCGTCACCGCACAAACCGGGATACAATAACCGCCCATCAAATCACTAGCATTGTCACAAGACAGACCGCCCAAGCTCAGCAGGGCTAACAGCTCCCTTATTGAACCATAAGGTTATCACAAACTGCCCGGTTACTGCGGTCATCAAAACAGACCGCCCGGCCTTATTGCATAAGCAAAGAACTTCTTCAATAACCCAGACCGACCAGAACAACACGTCAGACCGCCCGGTCACTGCAAGAAGGCAGACCTAATTGAACATCTGGCCGGCTTGAACAAGTCGCCAGAACAACCCGCGCAAGCCGCCCGGACAATTAGCGGTCTCCCAAATCAGACCGCCCAGAACAGATCGCCTGAGACAAAACCGGCCAGAGCACCAACGCAGATCGCACAGTCTCTGCGGTCTCCAATCTGTAGACCGCCCAGCACCATTCCACTTCCACTTCAAAAATTTAACACTCCTGTTGGATCGGTAGGCGCCCTTAGAGGGGGGTGAATAAGGGTTTTCAAAACTTTAGTGATATTTTAAAAACTTTTGTAATAATGCAAGATTAAGACAATAGAAAGTCAAGTAAAACAATTGAAATAAAGTAGAGACATGTTTTATTAATATCAAATAAGGTTTTACAAAAGTTGACTTCTATGACGCTAGAAATCGGTGGCGATGAATAGTAAACTCTTTTTGTTTTCTATCCCGACTCGCATCCCCACGAACTGGTGGCCCTAGCCTATTCTCCTCGGATTCGGCCTCAAGCCGCTCTAGCCAACCCCTTCCCGGATGTGGCCTCGAGCACCCCCTAGACCTAGCCTAGATCTAGTCGCTAACACGAGGCGAGTTTCCCCCTATGTCCTACCCATACCTAGTCGCCAACACGAGGCGATTTCATTTACCATTTACAAGAAGATTATGAAATGAAAATAAAATAAAAACTCCCTCTTGATGGACTTCTGAAGTTGGAGACGAAGATCCACTGTAGAGTAAGCGTTGTATAAGCGGACTTCGTTTGGATCCGGCGTGATGAGATTCTCCTTCAGAAGTTTGCAGAACTTTGGTAGGACATCAATTTTCGTCCAAGATAGCCTGTGGAATTCTGGCACTCTACCTCTCTCTCTGATCTCTGTAATGTGTGTGTCAAACAAGAGAAGAGGGGTCCTTTTTATAGCCTCAGCGCTAGCGCCTGCGCTAGCGGTACCACCGGCGCTATCCCATATTAGGACATATTCTGCGCGGCAGAATCTTCAATCCGAGGAAACAATTCTCCCTTGCCTACTGTGCTCCTCGCTACCGCCTGCGTTATCGGATACCGCCTGGCGCTATCTCCTTCTATAAGTTCTCCCGGCAATTGCGCTTAAGCAATCCATTTCGTCGATCAAAATTTTGTCGAATGGAGCAAGAGTTCGTCGAGCGAATTTTCGTCGAACGCCGTTATGAACATTTCGTCGAGCGCCGCTAACAGTTCGTCGAACGCAGCTAGCGCTTTCTCTAGTACTACCGCCAGCGCTAGTGGAGGATTTGGATTTGATGGCTCAACTTTGGGGGCAACCTTCCTATGTAATCCTTGAGTCATGTGGACTTAGTTATCCTGCACACTTAAACACACAAGATCAAATACACATAGGATTTGTTATTCTCAAACCTAGGAGATGCGGAAGACCATGTTCCAACAAACTCCCCCTTTTAATAATAACAAATCCATTAATGATAAATCAGAGCATTAATATATAAGCATGAAGAAACATACTCGTGTGTGTGTGAGAGTGATGACTTAGGATAATTGTCGATTTTAGCATATAGAATTGCTCCCCCTAAATACATGCCCCCCCCTAAGTGAATGCTCTCCTAATATGTAAGCTATCATCTTAATTAAGCATTATATTTTGATAGCAGATTTTATTTATCATGTTAGTTCTCCCCCTTTTATTATTAGCAAAAGCGGGTAAGGAGACACCACTTAAAAGTTAATAAGATAAAGACATGATCGAGCTTGTAGAGAAGGAAATGATAAGGAGTTTTTAGAATACTTTTCATTGAAATAGATCAGAGTTTGAGCATCACAATATTTTTATAAATCAGAGTTTGTAGCATAAGCAAATACAAGGTAAATGTAAAGTTGCGGAAGACTTACAAAAATACAAGCAAACATCTTTTGTAAGTCATGATGATTCAAAAAAGGATACAAGAGATAAATTTCATAAAGAGGATATTTTTGTAGATCATTGTTCAAGTAAAATCTTGAAATCCAATAAGAAAGTAACCAAGCATGAAATAATGTTACCAAAAAGATAGTACTACAATATTATGTTAATGCACAATTTCAAAACATACTAAACATTGTAGAAAGCATGCTAGGTTATCTAGTGCATTTCATAAATAAAGAGTAGTATAGAATTTGCATTAGGATCCAATACTCATGAGAAGAAGTGTTATGGAAGATAATGATGTGCACATAAGTGTATTTTTGAGTAGAGCAAACAAATGTTTTAACCAAAAATACAAGTAATATGTAAAGTAAGAGCACAATAAAACACATATAATTTTACTTCCACATACTTTAATGCACAAACAAAATGTACAACTACCAAGGTACTTTGCACACACAATGCTCATTAAGACTTATCAGGGAGCAAAGTAGTGCTTGGGGGATCACATATTTTATTTTTAAAGTTGAGACTAGTGATCCGGTGAACTTAAGAGTAAGTGGTTTTTATTTTGAAAGAAAGATTTGATTTGCACAAGATACTTTACTATTCTTTCCAAGGCAAATAAAGGTAGTGTAGGTAAGATATTTGTGCAATTTTAATTCATCGTACTAATACAAAACATACACAAGCATTCTTAGATTAAGCGCATATGTAGACAAAGCCAAAATAGGTGAGTGAATAAGGATCATTATCAAACATAAAACATTTACTCATACTTAGAGGCATGCTAAGCATAGTTCTACACCACTTTTATAATATAATTGATGCACATATTAATAGATATATCAAAGCATGATTGAAAGTGCACAATTTACCTCACTAGAATTCTCTAGAGGGGGGGGTGAATAAGAATTAAAATTTATTTTGTGCAAAGTTAATATATATATATGTGTGTATGATCACAGATTAGAGCTTCCCACACACCAACAAGAATTAAACAAATAAAGTAAATGCAAGAAAAGGAATCACAGCACAACACAAGAAAATATAGTGGTTCCCCAAACTTTAGGTAGTCCACTCTTCTACCCCCTTGGTAGGAATTCACTATCTTGCACTGAGTCTTTTGATAAGGAGACTCTTAGAACCACCCTGTGTCTTTTGACAAGGAGACTCTTAGAACCAACTAAGTCTTTTGACAAGGAGACTCTTAGAACCAGTACACTGAATTTTTTGGAGAGAGATTCTAAAAACTCTTTTACAATGTTTAAGTGAGAAAGAAAGAAAGGAGAAGAAATAAAAACAAGAAAGAATCTTCTTCCTAGCAAGAAGATTGGAAGCACAAGAAGTGAATTGAATCTTTCTTCTATAGAGAGAAGAAGATTTGCAGCCTTTCTCTCTTTGTGAGAGCTATCAGATTTTGCAGCAGTGAGACTTCAGAAGCAGAAGAAGAAGAAGAAGAAGTGCTTGAATGTTGCTGCAGAGCTTTTTCTCAATTTCTCTCTTTTCTCTTGGGAGCTTTTCCTCTATTTCAAATGTGTGTGGTAGATCACTCTCCTTTATTTTCTGCCGACCTCCTCTTTATTTATAGCTCTGTTAATTCAACATAATACTATAGGAGGATAATCAATTAGCAGTTAGAGAGAATAGAAAGAAAAAAATGTTTCCATAATGTTTATTTCTGTAGAAGGAAAGAATGAATTCTGATTTCAAATAATATCCAAAATAGAGTTAATCAGATTAGCCAAGAATCAAATAGAAGGAAAGAATTATTCAGAACGGCTATAAAATATTAACATTATTCCATACAAATCAGATTTACTGAAAGAAGGAAAGAGATCTCGCGCATATTTAAGTCTGTCAAATAAATCGACGTGCGTCGATTGCCATTCGACGCAAGCGTCGAGTACATCCTGCCTGGACGTCGAGAGGTGAATAAGGAAGGTGCGTCGACTAAGGTGCGTCGACTTCACTAGTTGCGTCGACTAGAAATCAGAGTAACGTCGACAACACAAACGTCGAAATCTTCCTAGAGTTACTTCGACTTAATCTGAAAGAGACGTCGACTACATTTCGACGTTGCGTCGAACACTATTCGACGCATATTTACTTAGCCTTGTTTTTCATTCTTGGAATTCATATTTGACTCATTTTCAGGGGTTAAGAGAAATCATTTTCCCAACAATCTCCCCCTATTTGTCTTAACCCTTCTTAGAGAGAAATTAGCATATAATTAACATAGCAAAGCATTTGTAAAGATAATGAAGATTTCACACAATCAGAAGAGAATATATAAACAAACTTCATGTTCAGACCAATCACAAAGTAAAGTATGTGAAACATTGTTTTCAAGTATTATTCAGGAGGAGTAGGATGAGTTTTTCTTTTTCTCTTGAATACTATTGTGGATTGCTCTTTCCCAGCAGCAGGTGATTCCCTCAGCTCCCCCTGGGTCTCAGCTCCCCCTGCCCCTGACTGCTTAGCCCCTTCTTCAGCCATCACAGCATCAGCTTCATTTCCTTTTTCAATTTCAGCAGCTGGTTCATTTTCTTCTTGATTTATAGCAGTATTCAATTCTTTCTCACCTTCTTCCTTTTCAGCCTCATTTTCTCCTCTGCTTCCCTCCCCTTGCAGTAGTACCACTTGGTCTGCAGCCTCTCTTGCTATGCTGAGTACCTCAATTGTTTGTTCATCAATATGGAGCTCAGGTACTAACTCATTCCCAATTGTCTTGAGCAGTGCAAGACTGTCAGATTTTGAAGAAGAAGGGGATTTGTGAGAGGGAGATTTATGATTGGAGGGCTGATTTTCATCTAGATTCTCCCCCTTCTTGACCTTCTTGGCCAAGGAGGTTAAGAAAGACTTAGTCACTCTAGAGGAAGAGAGAGATGACTTCAGATCTTGCACAGAGGCACTGACCCCATCTATTTGGGTGTGCATGTGAAGGATGGAGGAATGAATCTGGGAGCAATGCTCATCTAGCATTGCTTTGAATCTTTGAGCTGTGGATTGTATGCACTGGGTGATGAGAGCCTCAATGGATTCAGATGGTTCATGGTGTGAGAGATGATGAGGTGATGGTGGAGGAGGAGGAGAGGGTAGTCTATTATCTGGATGAGGTGTATCTGAATGAGGAGGTGGAGGGATAGAAGAAGGCTGAGTAGGTGATTGAGGAGGTATTGGTGAGGATGATGCTGGGACAGAAGATGTGATTGTTTGAGAAGGAGGAGGATGAGTAGGAGAGATAGGAGGAGATGGAGTATTTTTAGGGATGGTACCAGGCTTGGGAATTTGCCTGGTCTATTTGGAGAAGAGGGCAATGGACATCCTCTTTCCAGGAGGGATAGGAATTCCTTTTGACCTGCAGAGATCAGGGAAGGAATAGAAGAGAACCTGACTCATGATTCTCATATAAGCATTTTCCTTGTGGGAATATTTGGAGGCTATCATTTTGAGAAGACAGTTGGCCCAATCCACCTTCTTCTTCAGCACAAGGGCCCCCATGATGTTCAGCTGCTGTTTGGGCACTGCATCATGGGCTGAAATCTTGCATAGCAGTATCTTCCCTACTATATCTGCCAGCAATCTGTACTCATCTGAAAAGTCTATTTTTTTCAGATGGATTGGTCTGTCTTTTGAGAATTTCATGGTGGAGAGCACATGCTTGATTTCATCAGGTGTGAGGTCAATGGATTCATCACCTAATGGGGATAATTAAGACTTATTTAGTCATTCTTCTCAAACTTATTTTCTTCCCCCTTTTCATTTAAATCAGGATGATATTAGGATATACCTGATGGAAGATCAAAGGTGGCCCTAACATGTTCTGCTGAGATTGAGACAGGTGTCTCATATAGTGTTCCCTGGATTTCTCCTTGTTCAGATATCTGAACATGAGTCAGCAGCTCTGTGAGCTCTGTTTCCAGTAGCTTGCACCTTGTGGAGATGAGTTTGTCTAATCCAGCTTCTGTGAAGAGAGCAATGATGCTCTTGTAGTTTTCTGCGGCAGCCTGGAAGGACTCAAGGTCAATGTCGAACCCAGAATTTATCTTTGGAGCCATTGTAGATCAGTGGGAAAGAGAGAGAAAGAGACGGCTGGACGGAGGAGCAAGGAGAATAAAAGATGCAGAGGTCATGAAGGTTTCTATCTGAAGAGTCTATTTAAGTCAGGTGAAGCGTCGAAATAGGACTCAATTCGAGGCTTATTAGGTACTTCAGTGGATGTGACTGAAAATGATTCAGCCTTGCCGCTCATTTTTATGAAGTCGACGTTACGTCGAGTGGGATTCGTCGTGAGCATCGATATAGTCTGCTTTGGGATGAAGAGATTTCTAGTCGACGTACGCGTCGATAATAGTCGACGTATGCGTCGATTATGCCTATTGATCTGAGTCGTCGACGGTGCGTCGATTATAAGTCGACGTGACTTTTAATTTTTCAGAACAGCTCTATGTGCTTATTTCTTTTTGTCTCTTCCTATTCCTAAAGGTTTCTAAGTCAATTTTGGACTGATTTTCTTTTACATATAATTTGATTGATTATGCCAACATTGTTTGGCAAGGTGGCCGGGTTTGTTACATATATAGCATTTGATTGTCTTAGAGTTGTAAGGATTTGATTTTAGAGAAGGATAGAAGTGTTGATTGGGATAGGAATATTGTTTAGAGTAGAAATTTTGATCAGGATGAATGGGTCCTGAATAGGGGTTTAGATGAGATATTTTTGAAGGGAAGACATTTACGTTGCTCTGAATATGTGTGCGTCGATATCGATTCGACGCATGTTGATAGTCGCGTCGATTTCTATTCGGCGCTTTCTCCAGGTGGCGTCGATCTGATTTCGACGCGTAAAAAGAGTTGCGTCGATTGGAAGTCAACGTACTTTTGTTTAAGCGTCGAGAAGAGATCGATGCATCTGAATGGTTGCGTTGAGTAGATGTCGACGCACTATTATGCATGCGTCGATATGAAGTCGACGCAACTGGATCTTCATAGATTTTTACTATTCCTTTTTCTGTTTTTACTTCTTTATGAGTTGTTTCTCTTGGTTTAGTTATCTCTTCAGATGAAGTTTGTGAGTCATCAGCTGAATAATATGATGTATCATCAATTTCCTTGGAGAGGTGTTCTTTCTTATGTTGTGATTCTTTTTCTTGGTTGTCTAATTTGACAGGTTAAGTGAATTTTACAGGGCTCATCCAAGCAGGTTTGTTGGATGGAATTAGGCTGATTGAGGGATCAGCCCCTAGCCCAAGATTCTTGTGTCTTATTGTTTGTTTTTCAGTGATCTCTTCAAGAGTTTGGCTTCTCATTTTTATTGATTCTTCAAAGGCTTTTGCCTGGGTTACTTTATCCTTAAGGAACTGATTTTCTATTCTAGCCCTTTCTATTTCCTTTTCTATTCTGCTAGCTATTGATTCATAATCTTTAAAGGATTTAATTTCTGTGTTTCTCTGGTTTTTAGCTACATTGATTTGTTCTTTTAGATCTTTAATTTCTTTTGTTGCTTTTAGTTGATCTAGATACATTCTCATAAAATCATTTCTAAAGTTATCACTTTGAAAATCTATTTCATCAAACATGCTTACCTCATCCTCATCCTCAGATTCCTCTATGAGAATGAGGTTCTTTTCTTTTTCATCATCAGAAGATATGCTTTCTTCTGATCCTGTTTCACTCCATGATTTATCATCATTCTTTGAGTCTTCAAAGGCCATTAAGCATAGGTCTTCTTGCCTAGATTCTTCATTGTCACTCTTAGAGGATGAACTATCCTCAGAGTTTGTTTCACTCCAGACTTCTGCAATGAAGCCTCTTTCTTTCTTCTTCCCCTTTTTCTTCAGATCTTTCTTTTTCAGATCCTTTTCTGTTTCAGCATTCTCTGGACATTCTGGGGTAATATGTCCAGGTTTCCTGCAAGAATAGCAAATAATTTCTTTAGTGGGGGTTTTGTCATACCTTGGTTTTGACTCCCTCCTTTTTGATCCATCTGTCTTGACCCATTTCTTAAATCTTCTGGCCAAGAAACTGAATAGTTCTTCTTCAGTGACAGGGGTTCCTCCTTCTGTTGCCTTTAGAGCAATGTTCCTGCCTTTTGAGGAAATTTGAGTGTTTTCTCTTCTTTCCTTCTCTTCTCTAGTTTTCAGCAATTGCTCATAGGATCTGAGTTTTCCTAAGAGAGCATCTGTTGAAATCTCTTTTTGTCCTCTTGTGTCTCTTATTGCCCATATTCTTGAGTCCCATGAACTATGGAGACTCATTAGCAATTTGTCATTAATCTCAGTGAGAGAGATTTCTCTGTCCAAGTCTCTTAGTTGATTGATGATCAGACTGAATCTGTCATACATTTCAGAGATGCTTTCTTCAGCCTTCTTTTGGAAGTTCTCATATTGAGAAATCAATAGAGCCTTTTTATCTTTCTTTTCATCAGCACTTCCTTCCACCATCTTTGTGAGAGCATCCCAAATTTCTTTGGATGATTCACAGTCAACAACCTTTTGAAAAATGTCATCTGAGAGAGTTGAGACAAGTATGTTCATGGCCTTTAGATCATATGTTCTTGCCTTTTTTCATCTTCTGTCCACTCAGATCTTGGAACAAGTGTTTGTGTGACATTGCCATTTGCATCCTTTCTATAAGGATTTGGGGGACCTGTCATAGTAATATTAAACAAGTCAGCATCAATGGAATTCATACAAATTCTAATTCTTGTTTTCCAAACTGCAAACTTTTCAAGATTGCACATTGGAGGTCTGGTGGAAGCATAATCTTTGATTTGTGCCATATGATAAAATAGTTTTGAAAAATATATATATATGAGAGGTAGGATCTTTTTGATCAAGGAGTTATCCTTTTTAGATCAACCTCCCTCTGATACCAATTGAAAGTGCACAGTTTACCTCACTAGAATTCTCTAGAGGGGGGGTGAATAGAGAATTAAAATTTATTTTGTGCAAAGTTAATATATATATATGTGTGTATGATCACAGATTAGAGCTTCCCACACACCAACAAGAATTAAACAAATAAAGTAAATGCAAGAAAAGAAATCACAGCACAACACAAGAAAATATAGTGGTTCCCCAAACTTTGGGTAGTCCACTCTTCTACCCCCTTGGTAGGAATTCACTATCTTGCACTGAGTCTTTTGATAAGGAGACTCTTAGAACCACCCTGAGTCTTTTGACAAGGAGACTCTTAGAACCAACTGAGTCTTTTGACAAGGAGACTCTTAGAACCAGTACACTGAATTATTTGGAGAGAGATTCTAAAAACTCTTTTACAATGTTTAAGTGAGAAAGAAAGAAAGGAGAAGAAATAAAAACAAGAAAGAATCTTCTTCCTAGCAAGAAGATTGGAAGCACAAGAAGTGAATTGAATCTTTCTTCTATAGAGAGAAGAAGATTTGCAGCCTTTCTCTCTTTGTGAGAGCTATCAGATTTTGCAGCAGTGAGACTTCAGAAGCAGAAGAAGAAGAAGTGCTTGAATGTTGCTGCAGAGCTTTTTCTCAATTTCTCTCTTTTCTCTTGGGAGCTTTTCCTCTATTTCAAATGTGTGTGGTAGATCACTCTCCTTTATTTTCTGCCGACCTCCTCTTTATTTATAGCTCTGTTAATTCAACATAATACTATAGGAGGATAATCAATTAGCAGTTAGAGAGAATAGAAAGAAAAAAATGTTTCCATAGTGTTTATTTCTGTAGAAGGAAAGAATGAATTCTGATTTCAAATAATATCCAAAATAGAGTTAATCAGATTAGCCAAGAATCAAATAGAAGGAAAGAATGATTCAGAACGGCTATAAAATATTAACATTATTCCATACAAATCAGATTTACTGAAAGAAGGAAAGAGATCTAGCGCATATTTAAGTCTGTCAAATAAATCGACGTGCGTCGATTGCCATTCGACGCAAGCGTCGAGTACATCCTGCCTGGACGTCGAGAGGTGAATAAGGAAGGTGTGTCTACTAAGGTGCGTCGACTTCACTAGTTGCGTCGACTAGAAATCAGAGTAACGTCGACAACACATACGTCGAAATCTTCCTAGAGTTACTTCAACTTAATCTGAAAGAGACGTCGACTACATTTCGACGTTGCGTCGAACACTATTCGACGCATATTTACTTAGCCTTGTTTTTCATTCTTGGAATTCATATTTGACTCATTTTCAGGGGTTAAGAGAAATCATTTTCCCAACAATGATGAAAACAATGTTCAAAGTAGTTTGAAAAGATAAATTGCAACATTATAGAGGTTCTAAATGATGGGTTAAATCATGCTTCATTTTCATAGGAAAATCCATACAGTTTTTTTTTTGATAGTTTTAATGTTGTATATTTTTGTATTGGATTTTTGCAAAAAGAAGTAAACTTTAAACACATGGCAAAAAAAAGGCAAAATCATAATTTTTTTTTGTAATTTGACTTTTGTATTTTTATATTTGATTTTCGCATAAAAAAATAGACTTTAATCAAAAACTAAGACATATTTTTTTGTAATTTTGTATTTGATTTTTGCAAAAAAAGAGACTTTAAAAAAAAGGCAAAACATATTTTAGTAATTTGTCTTTTGTATTTGATTTTTCAAAAATAAAATAGAGTCAGAAGTGAAAGAATAAATAATACATATAGATGAATATATTTTTAGGAATTTTTCAAAGTTTTAAAAATACAGAAAAATGAATTAGTGCGCTAGCGCTGGCGGCGCTAGCGCGAGAAACAGTACACTATTTTTTAGGATTTTGAAATTTTTGATTGTTGATCTTGATTAAGTGTCCCAGTAGTAGTTTAATGCTGAAATTTCAGAATTTTAGGAGATGTTTTCGATGGTTAAAAATCAAAAAATTGCGTGTGTGAATGTGTTTTAACTTGAAAGATCTAGGACACCTAACTCAAGTCGTAATAATTGAAATCTAGCATCGCTAAGCAGTACAAACAGTGGAGAATAAATTTAGCAATATTATAGAGTTTTGTTTTCAGAAAGGTGCGATATCGCCTGCGCTAGCGATAGCGCTGGCGCTATTGAACCTTTATCTAGATTCCCTTTGCTCTTTCATTTCGGCCATTTCCATTTACTCTCTTCCCAAAAACCCTAGAAGACGACCCAGCCCGCGCATAGATCTGAGGTAAATCTTCATCTTTTCTTATGATTTTTGTTTTAAAACTTGATTTTGATGTTAGAGATGAAGATATTTGAGGTTTTTAGGTGGTTTTAGAATCTAGATCTACAATGGATGATTCTTTTCTTCAAGAGTTTTGTTTTAAATTTTTATGAGGATTTTGGTTTAGATTTTGGTTTGGATTATGTGGGTTTCTTGGATCTAACAAGTTATTATTTGAAAATGTGTTATTTTAGGGAAATTTTTACTGTTTTTAGTGCAGAGGATTAGTGCCGGCGCTACTATAGGCGTTATTGATAACGCTGGGCGCTATTGATAGCGCTGGCGCTATTGAATGTTGCTTAGTTTTAATTTTTCTTGTAATGTGGGAAATGACACCTGGATCTAAGGGGAAGAAGACTGCAGATCTGGCCGTGGAAGTAGCAGTGGTGGGTGTACCTTATATTGTGGAGTTTGACATGCCATGTCACCACCATATAATGCAGTTATTTGTTGCTTCCGAGATATTCACTTTATTTTCTCCAGATGGGTTTTGTTCAGAATTAGTTCGAGAATTTTATACGCACTTGGAGAACCCATCACAGATAGAGCTGGATGGAGGAGTGTGGTCTTTTGTGCAGGGTCATGTGGTGACAATTACTCATGACGATCTGTGGAACGTGTTTGGATTGACACAACATCCAAATCGTTTGGAAATTGTTGAAAAGTTTAGAGCAGATAGAGACTGGACCCAAGTGAATTTGGTGCTGCATAATAGGGAATGCAGGAATCTGATCTCCACAGTGTCATCACTCACAGTAGACGCCTTGGTTATTCAAGATGTACTACGACATACAATCCTACTGAAGTTGGGTGATACAGCAAAAGTCACCGCACAACTATGTTATGTCACCTACTTCATTCTAGAGGAGGAAAAATTTGATGTGGCAGATTTGTTGCTTTCCTTGATTTGTTATTCATTCAAGTTGCGGTATCCATCCCGTCAGAGATATAATAACTTGCCCCTGGGTGGCATCATTCAACGGATTATTCAGGTGATGTATCCTTCTATAGAACTAGGTTTTTACTTAATGGATTGCTTTCCTCCGATTTATAGTACTTCACACTTGCGAGCTACATCCCACCCGGATGAGCCATCGACGTCTGCTCGACCACCACTTTGGCGAGGAGCGTCATCTCGAGGGGCTCGAGATGATTCATTTGAGTCTTTTCGAGAAGAGATGGGAGATCGGATGACAAGAGTGGAGAAGGATGTTTCTGGTATAAAGAAGATGGTGAAGTTCATGATCACGACATTAAAGCTAAAACCATCTACACCAGAGCGGAGGGAGTGGGACAGCCCAGAACAGGATCCACCCCGTCATTCGGTTCGGAGTACTCGCAGAAGACAATCCCCAAGTCCTAGTGTGGAGGAGATAGACGAGGAGGAGTAGTGGAGTAGGAAGGTCCGAGGGGAACAAGTTTTTAAGTTTTTAGTTTTGTAATAATACAGGTATTTTGACACATTGTTCAAGGATGCTGGAATGTTTTTATCTGATTCCTCTTTGGTTGTTTTTTTTAATAGGTTTTGTTATACATATTATTTATGAATTTTGAAGTCATGAAATAGAGATTTTTAGGCAATTTTAATATTATATGTAGTATATTTTAAAAACTTATGGTTAGAGATTTTAATACCACATAATAATTTTGAAATCAATTATTGATAAATGATGTATATATATATATACCAGAATAAAAGATAGTTTACCAAAAAAAGTTTTGAGTTTTTATAAACTTATTAAGTTAAAGCATATCATGAAGTAGAATAGATGATACTTTATTTTTTTTGTTGATTTCTACTTCATGCATTTGGTGATACTTAATGAGTAAGAGATTTAGGGATCCAAAAAGGACCAAGATTGTTGGTTCCTTTTGGTACCCAAATATATCGTGTGGGTTTATGGGTAGATATTGATGAATGGATCCGTTCATGTGATGTTAATGTTTCAGTTTTAGTTTTGGGCCTCCATTCAAACTTTGGTTTAGTGTTATTCTTATATGTGAAATTTCCATAGTGATAATCTTTATATTGATGATTATTGATGGTATTTTTCATAGGAAAGTTATGAGCATTTAATTTTATGTTGGGAGAAGTTTGATGTTGTAAGTGATAATGATAGTATTTTGGAATTTCATTTTCAATTTTTTGAAGTTTTTATGTCCATTGTTTGGTTTATTCATATTTTGAGATATCATATTTAACTTGCTTTTAGAGTTTGTTTGATATTGAGAATTTTTCTTTAAGATTTCCTTAAGCAAGATAATTTTAGTTTCTAATTCATTGTTCTTAAGTTTCAAATTTTGTCTAGCTTTATTATACGCAATTGTGCTATTTTTAAGAGTAGAAACAATTGAATCAATATGGTTTTGGTATTTATTTCTGTATTCCTCAAATGTTTCATCCATTTCTTCAATTTCAATTTTATAACTTTTGCATGTAGCACAATCACCTTTTAAAGATGAATTTTCTAAAGATAATTTTTCATTAAGTTCTTTTATACAAATAATTTCTTTTTCAAGTTCCTTAAGTTTTTCCTTAAAATTATCACAATCAAAACAAGGTTTTGTGTTTTCAAGTAGAGGACAAGATGGTGAAACCACATTAGATTCTAAATTAACATTAGCTTTTAATCTCTTATTTTCTAAACGTAAACTTGTATTAGTAATTTTCAATCTCTTGATCTTACGTTTAGCAGTTTTTAGTATATTGAAACTAGAAATGGAAGTTATCACACAAGAAGAAGATTTTGACTTTCTTACAGCGCTTTTGGTAGAGGCAAAATGTGTGCATGAAGTTCCTTCGTTATCTTTTGGGCCTTCCTCCATCATAGATGAATTTTCATCTTCTTTTTCTTTTGATGTATTGCTCTCTTTTTCCAAGTTAGTTTCCATGATTTCCATGGCTTTGCTACGAGAGAGATCTTCTTGAATAGTAGTAGATGCTTGTATGTTCATCTCCTCATGTGTTTGATCTATACCTGCGAGAGGAAAATCATACATTTCTTCAAGAAATTGCCAAACTTTGTATGCACTAGAAAAAAATATATTAATTTGAAAATTTCATTTGATAGAGCACAGAGTAAATAATGTTTGGATTTTGCATTTAGTTGACGTTCTTTTTTATTTGATTCATCCGCAGGTCTTACAATGGCTAAATTTCATACTTCGATATCTAAAGTCTTAATAAATTTTTCAATTAAAATTTTCCATCCTTTATAATTTGTTCCTTCAAATAAAGGTGGTTTAAGAGATATTTCTTCCTCACAGAGATTTGCCCCACTAGTAGAAGCGAGATCATGAGACGTCATTATTCCCGGTTGTTAAGCCAATTTGAATAAAACCGCTCTGATACCACTTGTTGGATCGGTATGCGCCCTTAGAGGGGGGGGGGAGAATTAGGGTTTTCAAAACATTAGTGATGTTTTAAAAACTTTTGTAATAATGCAAGATTAAGACAATTAAAAGTCAAGTAAAACAATTGAAATAAAGTAGAGACATGCTTTATTAATATCAAATAAGGTTTTCCAAAAGTTGACTTCTATGACGCTAGAAATCGGTGACGATGAATAGTAAAGTCTTTTTGTTTTCTATCCCGACTCGCATCCCCACGTACCAGTGGCCCTAGCCTATCCTCCCCGGATTCTGCCTCAAGCCGCTCTAGCCAACCCCTTCTCGGATGTGGCCTCGAGCACCCCCTAGACCTAGCCTAGATCTAGTCGCCAACACGAGGCAAGTTTCCCCTTAAGTCCTACCCAGACCTAGTCTCCAACACTTGGCGATTTCATTTACCATTTACAAGAAGAATATGAAATGAAAATAAAATAAAAACTCCCTCTTGATGGACTTCTGAAGTTGGAGACGAAGATCCGCTGTAGAGTAAGCGTTGTAGAAGCGGACTTCGTTTGGATCCGGCGTGATGAGATTCTCCTTCAGAAGTTTGTAGAACTTTGGTAAGACATCAACTTTCGGCCAAGATAGCATTTGGAATTCTGGCACTCTACCTCTCTCTCTGATCTCTGTAATGTGTGTGTCAAACGAGAGAAGAGGGGTCCTTTTTATAGCCTCTGTGCTAGCGGTACCGCTGGTGCTATCCCATATTAGGACACAATCTGCGCGACAGAATCTTCAATCCGAGGAAACAATTCTCCCTTGCCTACTGTGCTCCTCGCTACCACCTGCGTTATCGGATACCGCCTGACGCTATCTCCTTCTATAAGTTCTCCCGGCAATTGCGCTTAAGCAATCCATTTCGTCGATCGAAATTTCGTCGAACAGAGCAAAGAGTTCGTCGAGCGAATTTTCGTCAAACGCCGTTATGAGCATTTCGTCGAGCGCCGCTAACAGTTCGTCGAACGCAGTTAGCGCCTACGCTAGTACTACCACCAGCGCTAGTGGGAGATTTGGATTTGATGGCTCAACTTTGGGGGCAACCTTCCTATGTAATCCTTGAGTCATGTGGACTTAGTTATCCTGCACACTTAAACACACAAGATCAAATACACATAGGATTTGTTATTCTCAAACCTAGGAGATGCGGAAGACCATGTTCCAACAAACTCCCCCTTTTGATAATAACAAATCCATTAATGATAAATCAGAGCATTAATATATAAGCATGAAGAAACATACTCGTGTGTGTGTGAGAGTGATGACTTAGGATAATTGTCGATTTTAGCATATAGAATTGCTCCCCCTAAATACATGCTCCCCCTAAGTGAATGCTCTCCTAATATGTAAGCTATCATCTTAATTAAGCATTATATTTTGATAGCAGATTTTATTTATCATGTTAGTTCTCCCCCTTTTGTTATTAGCAAAAGCGGGTAAGGAGACACCACTTAAAAGTTAATAAGATAAAGACATGATCGAGCTTGAGAGAAGGAAATGATAAGGATTTTTTAGAATACTTTTCATTGAAATAGATCAGAGTTTGAGCATCACAATATTTTCATAAATCAGAGTTTGTAGCATAAGCAAATACAAGGTAAATGTAAAGTTGCGGAAGACTTAAAAAAAATACAAGCAAACATCTTTTGTAAGTCATGATGATTCAAAAAAGGATACAAGAGATAAATTTCATAAAGAAGATATTTTTGTAGATCATTGTTCAAGTAAAATCTTGAAATCCAATAAGAAAGTAACCAAGCATGAAATAATGTTACCAAAAAGATAGTACTACAATATTATGTTAATGCACAATTTCAAAACATACTAAACATTGTAGAAAGCATGCTAGGTTATCTAGTGCATTTCATAAATAAAGAGTAGTATAGAATTTGCATTAGGATCCAATACTCATGAGAAGAAGTGTTATGGAAGATAATGATGTGCACATAAGTGTATTTTTGAGTAGAGTAAACAAATGTTTTAACCAAAAATACAAGTAATATGTAAAGTAAGAGCACAATAAAACACAAACAATTTTACTTCCATAAACTTTAATGCACAAACAAAATGTACAACTACCAAGGTGCTTTGCACACATAATGCTCATTAAGACTTATCGGGGTGCAAAGTAGTGCTTGGGGGATCACATATTTTATTTTTAATGCTGAGACTAATGATCCGGTGTACTTAAGAGTAAGTGGTTTTTATTTTGAAAGAAAGAGTTGATTTGCACAAGATACTTTACTATTCTTTCCAAGGTGCTCAACCTCACAACGCTTATTAAGACTTATCAGGAGGTTCAAGTAGTGCTTGGTGGAGTTATCTTTGTCACTTTATTTTACAATTTTTGTTTTGAACAAAGTTCTCCGAATACACTTGTTTTGCAAACCAATATAATTTATGAAAACATAACCACTTTTCTTAACTTTTAAAAGTGCAAATAAAGGTAGTGTAGGTAAGATATTTGTGCAATTTTAATTCATTGTACTAATACAAAACATACGCAAGCATTCTTAGATTAAGCACATATGTAGACAATGCCAAAATAAGTGAGTGAATAAGGATCATTATCAAACATAAAACATTTATTCATACTTAGAGGCATGCTAAGCATAGTTCTACACAACTTTTACAATATAATTGATGCACATATTAATAGATATATCAAAGCATGATGAAAACAATGTTCAAAGTAGTTTGAAAAGATAAATTGCAACATTATAGAGGTTCTAAATGATGGGTTAAATCATGCTTGATTTTCATAGGAAAATCCATACAGTTTTTTTTATAGTTTTAATGTTTTATATTTTTGTATTGGATTTTTGCAAAAAGAAGTAAACTTTAAACACATGGCAAAAAAAAAGGCAAAATCATAATTTTTTTTCTAATTTGACTTTTGTATTTTTATATTTGATTTTCGCATAAAAAATAGACTTTAAACAAAAAGCAAGACATATTTTTTTGTAATTTGGCTTTTGTAATTTTGTATTTGATTTTTGCAAAAAAGAGACTTTAAACAAAAAGGCAAAACGTATTTTAGTAATTTGTCTTTTGTATTTTTGTATTTGATTTTTCAAAAATAAAATAGAGTCAGAAGTGCAAGAATAAATAGTACATATAGATGAATTTATTTTTAGGTATTTTTCAAAGTTTTAAAAATACAGAAAAATGAATAAGTGCGCTAGCGCCGGCGTTAGCGCTAGTGCGGGAAACAGTACACTATTTTTAAGGATTTTGAAATTTTTGATTGTTGATCTTGATTAAGTGTCCCAGTAGTAGTTTAATGCTGAAATTTCAGAATTTTAGAAGATGTTTTCGATGGTTAAAAATCACAAAATTGCGTGTGTGAATGTGTTTTAACTTGAAAGATCTAGGACACCTAACTCAAGTCGTAATAATTAAAATCTAGCATCGCTAAGCAGTACAAACAGTGGAGAATAAATTTAGGAATATTATACAGTTTTGTTTTCGGAAAGGTGCGATATCGCCTGCGCTAGCGATAGCGCTGGCGCTATTGAACCTTTATCTAGATTCCCTTTGCTCTTTCATTTCGGCCATTTCCATTTACTCTCTTCCCAAAAAGCCTAGAAGATGACCCAGCCCGCTCGTAGATCTGAGGTAAATCTTCATCTTTTCTTATGAGTTTTGTTTTAAAACTTGATTTTAATGTTAGAGATGAAGTTATTTGAGGTTTTTAGGTGGTTTTAGAATCTAGATCTACAATGGATGATTCTTTTCTTCAAGAGTTTTGTTTTAAATTTTTATGATGATTTTGGTTTTGATTTTGGTTTGGATTATGTGGGTTTCTTGGATCTAGCAAGTTATTATTTGAAAATGTGTTATTTTAGGGAAATTTTTACTGTTTTTAGAGCAGAGGATTAGTGTCGGCGCTACTGTAGGCATTATTGATAACGCCGGGCGCTATTGATAGCGCTGGCGCTATTGAATGTTGCTTAGTTTTAATTTTTCTTATAATGTGGCAGATGGCACCTGGATCTAAGCGGAAGAAGACTGCAGATCTGGCCGTGGAAGCAGCAGTGGTGGGTGTACCTTATATTGTGGAGTTTGACATGCCACGTCACCACCATATAATGCAGTTATTTGTTGCTTCCGAGATATTCAATTTATTTTCTCCAGATGGGTTTTGTTCAGAATTAGTTCGAGAATTTTATATGCACTTGTAGAACCCATCACAGACAGAGCTGGATGGAGGAGTGCGGTCTTTTGTGCAGGGTCACATTGTGACAATTACTCATGACGATCTGAGGAACGTGTTTGGATTGACACAGCATCCAAATCGTTTGGAAATTGTTGAAAAGTTTAGAGAAGATAGAGACTGGACCCAAGTGAATATGGTGTTGCACAATAGGGAATGCAGGAATCTGATCTCCACAGTGTCGTCACTCACAGTAGACGCCTTGGTTATTCAAGATGTACTACAACATACAATCCTACTGAAGTTGGGTGATACAGCAAAAGTCACCGCATAACTAAGTTATGTCACCTACTTCATTCTAGAGGAGGAAAAATTTGATGTGGCAGATTTGTTGCTTTCCTTGATTCATTATTCATTCAAGTTGCAGCATCCATCCCGTCAGAGATATAATAACTTGCCACTGGGTGGCATCATTAAACGGATTATTCAGGTGATGTATCCTTATATAGAACTAGGTTTTTACTTGATGGATTGCTTTCCTCCGATTTATAGTACTTCACACTTGCGAGCTACATCCCACCTGGATGAGCCATCGACGTCTGCTCGACCACCACTTTGGTGAGGATCGTCATCTCGAGGGGCTCGAGATGATTTATTTGAGTCTTTTCGAGAAGAGATGGGAGATCGGATGACAAGAGTGGAGAAGGATGTTTCTGGTATAAAGAAGATGGTGAAGTTCATGATCAAGGCATTAAAGCTAAAACCATCTACACCAGAGCGGAGGGAGTGGGATAGCCCAGAATAGGATCCACCCCGTCATTCGGTTCGGAGGACTCGCAGAAGACAATCCCCAAGTCCTAGTGTGGAAGAGATTGACGAGGAGGAGTAGTGGAGTAAGAAGGTCCGAGGGGAACAAGTTTTTAAGTTTTTAGTTTTGTAATAATACAGGTATTTTGACACATTGTTCATGGATGCTTGAATGTTTTTATCTGATTCCTCTTTGGTAGTTTTGTTTTTAAAAGGTTTTGTTATACATATTATTTATGAATTTTGAAGTCATGAAATAGAGATTTTTAGGCAATTTTAATATCATATGTAGTATATTTTAAAAACTTATGGTTAGAGATTTTAATACCACATAATAATTTTGAAATCAATTATTGATAAATGATGTATATATATAAGAATAATAGATAGTTTACCAAAAAAAATTTTGAGCTTTTATAAACTTATTAAGTTAAAGCATATCATGAAGTAGAATAGATGATACTTTATTTTTTTTTGTTGATTTCTACTTCATGCATTTGGTGATACTTAATGAGTAAGAGATTTAGGGATCCAAAAGGGACCAAGAGTGGTGGTTCCTTTGGGTACCCAAATATATCGTGTAGGTTTATGGGTAGATATTGATGAATGGATCCGTTCATGTGATGTTAATGTTTCAGTTTTAGTTTTGGGCCTCCATTCAAACTTTGGTTTAGTGTTATTCTTATATGTGAAATTACCATAGTGATAATCTTTATATTGATGATTATTGATGGTATTTTTCATAGGAAAGTTATGAGCATTTAATTTTATGTTGGGAGAAGTTTGATGTTGTAAGTGATAATGATAGTATTTTGGAATTTCATTTTCAATTTTTTGAAGTTTTTATGTCCATTGTTTGGTTTATTCATATTTTGAGATATCATATTTAACTTGCTTTTAGAGTTTGTTTGATATTGAGAATTTTTCTTTAAGATTTCCTTAAGCAAGATAATTTTAGTTTCTAATTCATTGTTCTTAAGTTTCAAATTATGTCTAGCTTTATTATACGCAATTGTGCTATTTTTAAGAGTAGAAACAATTGAATCAATATGGTTTTGGTATTCATTTCTGTATTCCTCAAATGTTTCATCCATCTCTTCAATTTAAATTTTATAACTTTTGCATGTAGCACAATCACCTTTTAAAGATGAATTTTCTAAAGATAATTTTTCATTATGTTCTTTTATACAAATAATTTCTTTTTCAAGTTCCTTTAGTTTTTCCTTAAAATTATCACAATCAAAACAAGGTTTTGTGTTTTCTAAACGTAAACTTTTATTAGTAATTTTCAATCTCTTGATCTTACGTTTAGCAGTTTTTAGTATATTGAAACTAGAAATGGAAGTTATCACACAAGAAGAAGATTTTGACTTCTTACAGTGCTTTTGGTAGAGGCAAAATGTGTGCATGAAGTTCCTTCGTTATCTTTTGGGCCTTCCTCCATCATAGATGATTTTTCATCTTCTTTTTCTTTTGATGTATTGCTCTCTTTTTCCAAGTTAGTTTCCATGATTTCCATGGCTTTGCTACGAGAGAGACCTTCTTGAATAGTAGTAGATGCTTGTATGTTCTTCTCCTCCTATGTTTGATCTATACCTGCGAGAGGAAAATCATACATTTCTTCAAGAAATTGCCAAACTTTGTATGCACTAAAAAACAATATATTGATTTGAAAATTTCATTTGATATAGCACAAAATAAATAATGTCTGGCTTTTGCATTTAGTTGACGTTCTTTTTTATTTGATTCATCTACAGGTCTTACAATGGCTAAATTCCATACTTCGATATCTAAAGTCTTAATAAATTTTTCAATTAAAATTTTCCATCCTTTATAATTTGTTCCTTCAAATAAAGGTGGTTTAAGGGATATTTCTTCCTCACAGAGATTTGCCCCACTAGTAGAAGCGAGATCATGAGACGCCATTATTCCCGGTTGTTAAGACGATTGGAATAAAACCGCTCTGATACCACTTGTTGGATCGGTAGGCGCCCTTAGAGGGGGGTGAATAAGGGTTTTCAAAACTTTAGTGATATTTTAAAAACTTTTGTAATAATGCAAGATTAAGACAATAGAAAGTCAAGTAAAACAATTGAAATAAAGTAGAGACATGCTTTATTAATATCAAATAAGGTTGTACAAAAGTTGACTTCTATGACGCTAGAAATCGGTGGCGATGAATAGTAAACTCTTTTTTTTCTATCCCGACTCGCATCCCCACGAACCGGTGGCCCTAACCTATCCTCCCTGGATTTGGCCTCAAGCCGCTCTAGCCAACCCCTTCCCGGATGTGGCCTCGAGCACCCCCTAGACCTAGCCTAGATCTAGTCGCCAACATGAGGAGAGTTTCCCCCTAAGTCCTACCCAGACCTAGTCGCCAACACGAGGCGATTTCATTTACCATTTACAAGAAGAATATGAAATGAAAATAAAATAAAAACTCCCTCTTGATGGACTTCTGAAGTTGGAGACGAAGATCCCATGTAGAGTAAGCGTTGTAGAAGCGGACTTTGTTTGGATCCGGCGTGATGAGATTCTCCTTCAGAAGTTTGCAGAACTTTGGTAGGACATCAACTTTCGGCCAAGATAGCCTCTGGAATTCTGGCACTCTACCTCTCTCTCTGATCTCTGTAATGTGTGTGTCAAACGAGAGAAGAGGGGTCCTTTTTATATCCTCAGCGATAGCGCCTGTGCTAGCGGTACCGTCGGCACTATCCCATATTAGGACACATTCTGCGTGGCAAAATCTTCAATCCGAGGAAACAATTCTCCCTTGCCTACTGTGGTCCTCGCTACCGTCTGCGTTATCGGATACCGCCTGGCGCTATCTCCTTCTATAAGTTCTCCTGGCAATTGCGCTTAAGCAATCCATTTCGTCGATCGAAAATTCGTCAAACGGAGCAAAGAGTTCGTCGAGCAAATTTTCGTCGAACGCCGTTATGAGCATTTCGTCGAGCGTCGCTAACAGTTCGTCGAATGCAGCTAGCGCCTGCGCTAGTACTACCGCCAGCGCTAGTGGGAGATTTGGATTTGATGGCTTAACTTTGGGGGCAACCTTCCTATGTAATCCTTGAGTCATGTGGACTTAGTTATCCTGCACACTTAAACACACAAGATCAAATACACATAGGATTTGTTATTCTCAAACCTAGGAGATGCGGAAGACCGTGATCCAACAACTCCCCCTTGAAGTGGGAAGTGGAAGTCAGCCCAAGCAAGCTCCGCAACCGACCAAAAGGTCCCTTCGACAGTGGCTTAGTAAATATGTCAACAACATTCTCCTTGCTCTGCACATGCTCCATAGTCAAAGATCCCTCCAACACCTTATCACGAATAAAATGGTGATGAATCTCTATGTGCTTCATACGTGCGTGACAAACTGGATTGTTCACCAGTTTGAGAGCACTCTCATTGTCACCACGTAGCAGAGTAGGACCTCGCACCTCCCTATGAATGTCTTCCACATGCCTCCTAAGCCAGATGGCTTCCTGAGCCGCCAAAGCCGAAGCTTTGTACTCCGCTTCTTTGGTAGAGATAGACACAGAATCCTATTTCTTGCTGCACCATGATATAGCTGCAGAGCCTATCATAAAGACATATCCAGACGTCGATCTTCGATCATCCGAATCTCCTCCATAATCAGCATCCATGTACTCGTGCAAGCAAAAGCCTGAATCTCTCCCGTAGAAGAGACTCAAATCCAAGGTGGATTTGACATACTTCAAGATACTCCTAGCCGCCACAAGATGAGGTTTACGAGGCTCTGCCATAAACTGACTCACCCTGCCAACTGCATAAGCAATATCCAGCCTCGTGATCGTCAAGTATATCAGACTTCGAACCAAAGCCCGGAACACCAAAGGATCGGTAAGAACCTTCCCTTCATCTCGTCGAAGATGAACTCCAACCTCCAGTGGAGTAGAGCTGCTTTTCCCCACTTCCATGCTGAATCTCTTCACGATTTGATCTGCATAGCCTTTTTGGGAAACAAGCATACCGCTCTCTTTTCTCTCCACATCGAGCCCAATGAAATGGTGGAGCTCACCCAAATCCTTCATCTCGAAGTTGATAGCTAGCTCAGTATGAAGCCTAGCTACCTCCACTTTAGAATTCCCCGTGACGATCGTATCGTCAACGTACAGTAGCACCAAGACCTGAAGCTCCCCCATCTTCTTTACGAATAAGCTTGAGTCTGAATCAGAAGCAAAGTATCTGCAGAACTGGAGGTATTCTGCGATCTTCCCGTACCACGCCCGTGGCGCTTGCTTCAAGTCGTAAAGAGCCTTCTTGAGCTTGCAAACATATCTTGGGTGCTCTTCGGATACATAAGCAGGTGGCTGATCCATGAAGATATCCTTGACAATCTTGCCATATAAGAAAGCATTCTTCACGTCGAGTTGCCAAATCTTCCACCCTTGGCAAGCTGCCAATGCGATCACCACCCGGATCGAAGTCGTATTGGCAACGGGGCTAAAGGTCTCTTCATAATCCTCCCCATACTTCTAAGAGAAACCTTGAGCAACAAGGCGAGCCTTGTAACGCTCAATACTTCCATTAGCCTTCTTCTTCAGTTTGAAAACCCACTTGCAAGTCACCAGAGTAACTCCCTCAACCTTAGACACCAAGTCCGAAGTCTCATTCTTCCTGAGGGCAGCCATCTCTTCATCCATGGCTCCTTCCCACTCCTTGACTCCAACGGCATTTTCATAACAAGATGGCTCTCTCTCATCCTGGGGACCTGCGAAGAAACATGAGACAAAGCTCACCAAGTTTTCGCCCGTATACCGATCAGGTGGAATAATGGTCCTCTTGGACCTCCTCAGAGCTTGACTCTGAACCACCTCTTCAACTGCAGCTTCTGGACTAGCTCACCTTTCAGGTAGACATGGAGCATCGCTCCCCCTGCTTCCAGAACCTGAATCACCTGACCTAGAGCTAGAAATACCTGGAGCACCTGGGGAAACAGGCAACTCCACCAGAACTTCCCTTGCAGCTTTCTCTGGTCCACCATCAACCCTGCTTTCTTGTAACTCTACAGAAGAGCTGCCTTGGTATGACTTCAGCTCGTCAAATACCACATCCCTAGAGACCATATATCTCCATGTCTCGGGATCCATGCATCTCCACCCTTTCTTCCAGTCATCATAACCGACGAAGACTAGTTTCCTTGCCTTTGCATCTAGCTTCGTTCGAAGGGCATCCAGAACATGCACGTAGTAGGTAGAACCAAACACTCAAAAGTGTTCCATGCTTGGCTTCTCCTTGAACATCAACTAATGAGGGGTCTTCATGTCGATGGGACTAAGAGGCATCCAGTTGATAACATAGCCCGCACAAGACATTCCTTCTGCCTAGAAGGACTTTGGGATACTCTTGACATGAAGCCAACATTTGCAGGTCTCCGTCAGATGACGGATCTTCCTCTCTGCAACTCCGTTCTGTTTTGGAGTGTGAGCACAAGAAAGCTCTCTTTGGATGTCATGCTTCCTGCAGAAGTTAAAGAACGCCTTGGAGATGAACTCCCCTTCGTTGTCAGTTCTGAACCTCTTGACCTGCAGGTTGAGCCGACCTTCCACCAGCTCCTTGAACTCTACAAACCTCTCGAATGCCCCCGACTTCTCCTTCAGAAAATATACCCAAGTATATCTGGTGAGGTCATCAACCAAAATCAGCATATACCTGCTACCTCCAAGACTGGCAGTGTTGGTAGGTCCAAACAGATCACCATGTATACATTCCAATGGTATTTTACATCTGCTTTGTGATTTGTCAAATGGAAGACGTTGAGCCTTACCAAACTGACAACCTGCACAAACGTGACCATCCCCGAAAGATGAGAAGCTAGGCAGACCTTCACTAGGCCTCTTCCTGCCATAGCTTTCAACTTATCCATCCCAACATGCCCAAGTCTTTCGTGCAAGATAGCGGCGCTGTCGTTAGCCCTCATCTTATCAACGTAAGAACTTGTTGAAAGAACAAACAGGTCTTTCACCCGTCTCCCAACATGAGTGACCTCAGCTTTCACAGCTGAAACATTTCGGAGAAATTTCACTTCTGTTGGACCGAACAGAACGTGATAGCCAGCATCCACCGCATTGGTCACTGAGAAGAGGTTCTTCTTCATCCCCAGAATATGATAGACAGTCTTTAATGTAAGAGTACCTCTATCATCGTTCAAAGAAACCACATCCTCCTTCTCTACTGCATGTATAGTATCATCAGCCATAATGATAGCATCATTTCATGTATATGCTTGCAATGAGGAGAACTTCGACTCATCCCCGGTGAGGTGATGACTACACCCAGAGTCCACTATCCAATCATGCTCATAGTTGATGAAAGTCATAGCCCGAACACACGTGCCCGTCATGAATGCACCCCCTCCACCCCAACTACCTTCAGAATTGGAACCAGCCTCCTCCCTTCCTGCAGCATGCCCTGGCTGAAGATTGACTTGACAGTCTCTCTTGAAATGACCAAGCTTGTTGCACCTGAAGCATCTAGGTCCTTCCTTCTTCTTCCCATCACGCTTAGGAGCATAGCTCCTCTCCTGCTGATATAAAGTAGACGGACCATCATCTCCAGATGTCTTCTTCTTCTTGTCCCATCTCTTCTTCTTGCTAAAGAAGAGAACCTCACCTTCTCCCCCAGAGGCAGACATCCCAACCATTTGCTTAGCCAAACTCTCTTGCGAAGCAAGTAAGTTCTCCAGCTCCAGCAATGATGACTGATTGGCCCAGCCTTGAACAGAAGTAACAAAGGCCACATACTCCCTCTGCAAGCCGCAGATTATGTGCCTCTTCAGTTAGCTTCTGAGATAGGCTCATCCGGGTCCAATGCTGATATCTCAGCGCAAAGGTTCTTCATCTTCAAGAAGAACGTTGAGATAGACAAATCTACCTGAGTTTCTTTTGCCAAATCATTCTCCAAGAACTGTAGCCTAGCTACATTCTTCTTATTGAACAAGCCATCCATGGCTGTCCAGATTTCAACAGCTGACCTACATCCGATGATGTGATCAAACAGCTCTGGAACGATAGCTCTCTTGAAAGTGAACTCCGCCTTAGCATTCATTCTCTTCCTAGCCTTCACGAGCTCAGCATTCCCATTAGTAGGAATAACAGCTTGTCTTGCTTCTCCTCCTACAACCTCCCACAAATTCTCGCCAAGAAGATAGCTCTCCATGCAAGACTTCCACTTATTGAAGTTAGTCTGCGTAAGGAGCTCAATACCAAGACCTCTAGCATATCCTCCTTCCATTGCTATCCCACTGGTTGCTAACCACCTTGAGGAACCCGAGAGAAGTATCAGCAACTACTGCTGAGTAACCTCGCTCTGATACCAAGTTAGAAAAACTTCAGGTACGGAGATGAAGTAAAAAATGCGGAACACTTCACAAAACTTTCCAAATGTATAGCAAAACAATGACAATGGGAAGACCGAATAGTGCTATGGTATTAACTATCTCTTTACAATTCGAGGTATACATGGAGAGGCATGATTCATAAGAATCACGGAGGAGAGAAGCACGAGACACAAAATACAAGCCGCCGACGACCTGACAACTTGAGACCGCCAGACCGCGCGAACAGACAAGCTGGGCGATTAACTCCTGAGACAGCGCGAACAGAGCAACCCACACCTGTCAACCCGCAACCACAGAACGCTCGACCTACTTCTTATTCCACTGCCGAAAACACTTGAAGAAGAAACTAATTCCTGCAGCAGACCGCAACTCAAGACCGCCTGGCCACTTAAGACCGCCTGATCAACTGAGTCCGCTGCACAGTCCAATAACACCTAAACACAGTCCGCCGAGACAGACCATTGCTGGACTGGTTTATTCAAAGCTGGAAGAAGGTAGAATGCTGACCACAAACTGCAAGCCGCTAATCTACGAACACACAAACTGTCCAGGCAAAACTCAAACCGCGCGACCTCAGAATGATACCGGCATAATCAATCCAACTTTGGTTCTTATAGTTCTTCATTATGAATGACGGGCCCTGCACCCCTATTTATAGGCGAGCAGACGAATGTCGTCACCGCACAAACTGGGATATAATGACCACCCATCAAATCGCCAGAGGTCTCACAAGACAGACCGCCTGAGCTCAGCAAGGCTAACAACTCCCTTATTGAACCATACGGTTATAACAAACCGCCCGGTTACCGCGGTCATCAAAACAGACTGCCCGGTCTTATTGCATAAGCAAAGAACTTCTTCAGTAACCCAGACCGACCAGAACAACACGTCAGACCGCTCAGTCACTGCAAGAAGGCAGACCTACTTGAACATCTGGCCGACTTGAACAAGTCGCCAGAACAACCCGCGCAAGCTGCCCGGACAATTAGCGGTCTCCCAGATCAGACCGGCCAGAATAGATCGCTTGAGACAAAACCGGCCAGAGCACCAACGCAGACCGCGCGGTCTCTGCAGACTCCAATCTACCGACCGCCCAGCACCATTCCACTTCCACTTCAAAAATTTAATAGACGTTGTGTTGACTTTAGATGGCTTCGGCATATATTTCCTTCTGCGTTGAATTGAAGTAGAAGCTGTGTCGACTTCACAAAGTACTTCAACAGGTCCATGGCCTCTAGGTCGATATCTATTCGGCGTAACGTCGACTTGATCTACTCCGACAGAAAGAGTTTGTTGTTTGGACCTCTCGTCAGAGTAGAGTCGACATCCATTCGATGTTGCATCGATTTCTATTCGGCACAAATATTAACTTCACCAAATTTATGCTTCTCTTAATATGATCTTGACACCCTAGGTTGAGTGTGACATCCTAAGACATCTAATGACCAGATTACCCTCACAATACAATGAGTAACTCAATCCTAAGAGATAAAATCAATTTTAGGTAATTTGTTAAGTTAAATCAAAGGGGCTTTACCAACAGATTCTTAGGAAATTTCAATTTACTATAGTTGCTCAAAAAAAAATTTAATTTAATCTAGAATTATTTTAGCTCTACCCAAAAAAAAGAGAATTATAAAAAGATCATATGTCATTGAAATAAGAGGATAAAATTCATTATTTCCTAAACATATGCAAACCCCCCTTTTTATGAAGATTTTTACGAAAATATTATATGTCATGGAAAATGAGAGGATAAATTCATCATTTTCCTAAACATATACAAATAGAAAAGAAAAAAGATGGGGTGAGAGGATAAAATTCATCACCTCCAATCAAAGCAATCTTCATGATTACCCAAACCCTTTATCCAATATAATTGATTTTAGACTTAAATTAAAATATTGGGAGAGCATAAGTAGTAGTTTGAATTTTTCTGTAAGCCTCTTTAAAATTGGAGTTTTTATAATTCTAATCTAATTTTGTTTGCAAATTACTCAATTTTGTATGCTAGGTAAATAATTTGAGAATTCTTGGCTAAACATTTTTCTCTTTTCATCTTATTTTCATAATTTAGGACTTATCTCATAAATCTCTAAATTTTATTTTTAGCTTTCTTTTGATTTAATGAAATTTTAATTTAATAAGAAATCTTATTAATGTCTTATGAATATCTCTCAAACTTTTGCTCTAGAATAGCAAAAGCGAAAGTATGGGGGTGTTTGATGAGTACTTTTTATACTCATCTTTTGGTTTAATTTTAATACTATTTTAATACAAATTTATGTAATTTATAAGAATTATCTCTCTTATTTTGTTTCTTTTCACTTCCATGAGCTAACTTAAGCTTATTTTGTGTTTTCAGGTTTCTGTGCACTTTTGAGAAAAATTCCAAAGTACACGCCCAAGGTCACGGGTGTGACCAAGGGCGTGACAGCCAAGAGGTGTTCCAGACCTGTTGCCGCCACTCCGGGTTGTCACACCCTTGGTCACGCCCGCACTGCTCTACTAATATGAGAGTCGACTAAGTTCGGCATTATTTAGGGTTAGCCTTGAAGGAATCTCTCATCTCTAGGCTAACTCTAAATTATTTGCACTAGTGCAAAAATAGATAATACACTAAGACATCGAACTCGACCGCACCGCTCTACTAATATGAGAGTCGATTGAGTACGACATTACTTATGGTTAGCCTCAAAAGAATCTCTCATCTCTGGCATAACTCCAAATTATAAGCAATATTGCAGAATAGTATAATAGGTCAAGACATCGAACTCGTCCACACTGATCTACTAAGATGAGAGTCAACCGAGTTCAGCATTATTTCTTGAAGGAATCTCTTATCTCCAGACTAACTCAAAATTATAAGCAGTTATTGATGGCGACGACGGCCCTCAACATGAAGATGTTTGTAACGGTGCGCTTACGGATGATGGCGCCTCTCCAACCAAAGACCTACGTCATGATGAACGACATCATCATTACAACCTCCGCCCGTAGCACAAGATTAATAATTAATAATTATAATTAATTTATTATAAGTATTAATTAAATTTTTATCATGCTTTGTCTTTTATTTGGGACTTTGATTATTTTCATGTTTTATTTTAATTTGGATTGTGTATAGCCATGTTTGTTAGCAAGCCTATAAAAGGCTATCAAGTAATAGAATTTGGTGATATTGAATGATTAAAAAAAATTGAACCCTAAAATTTGAATCCCCTCTTTTGGTTTCCCTCCCTCCTAGCCCCCCCCCCCCCCCCCCCCACACACACACACACACCCACCCACTTCTTTCCCCTTGGTAAAATTTGGCCACCCTCTTCCTTTCCCCCCTCCTTGGCAAGTTTCGGCCATCTCCCCTCTCCCTCTCCTATTCTCCTTTCCCCTCTAATTGCCTTCCCCCAACACCTCTCTAGAATATTGTTCGGCTAAGGGGATTCTTCCTCCTCTTGGGATATTTCGGCCAAGGTGAAGAAAGAAAACAAATGGCCGTGGTTTCATGGAATCAAATCTGGCGTGAATCGACGAAGGCGAACGAGTTTCTCTCCATTCCACGCGGCTCCGGTGGATCCGTTGAAGAACGATTTGGGCGAGTGCATGTTTGAGGATAATCCCATCTCAAGCGGTGTAACGAAATTTCTACTCGTGAGATTTCCCTCTTGTTATTTTCTAGTGGTGGTAATTTTGGCATGATCTTCGAATCACTTGAATAATCGTGGTTTCTTCGATCGATTTTTGCGTTCATCTTACTTTCTTTTAATTTTCGAAGAGGATTGGCGAACCTTGACTTTTTGTTGGGAGAGATCTACCCTTTTCCGAATCATAATTTTTGGTGGATCTCTTTTGTACCACTCTAGCTCGATCGGGCAGGGTGGGTCCTTTTAGTATGAGAGAATTATGGCCTATAGCCATTTATTCAACCTCTAGTGGTGTGGCTACCCGTTCATTAGCATCTAATTGATAAATATTGCGTTGCGTGTATGTTGTGATTAATTATTGTGCGAACGTATAAATTGTAACGTTGAGAGGGAATGCGTGTTTGTTTGTAGCGATCGTGTCAGAGAGCGTAGGTTGCATCAATTTGGTATCACAGATAGGATCGTGTCAATTTCTTAATTGACGCATTCCTTAAATTTTCTTAGAACGCCGACACACACAATCTTCACACGATTTCGTGTTCAAAATATCAAAAATTTTAATTGGTGGTCTGCGAATAGCGGCCTTAAATTCTCATTTTTCAGCAGAAATCAAAAAACATTTCTGGAAAATCTCCATATTTTTCTCAGCAAGAAAATCAAAAAAATTATTTTAACTACCCTAGTTATTAGGCGGGAACAAATTAATATTTTATAACATTTTCTGGTCAGAATCGTTGTTGTTCTAAAATTGTATGCGTACGAGGCTAGGCATGGAGTATCCCACGTCCTCTTCCCAGATGACGGACGAGTGGGACACAGATCACGGTCCAACAACTGTTGATGAACTCCGTCAGGAGTTTAACGATCAGTTGACAGACATTCGGGAGATGCTTCACGAGATAAGGTTAGCCCAAAGGGTACCTCAAAATCATGCAGCCCGCCAACATGTAGAAGGGAATGTTAACAAGAATAACATTCATGAACCTGCCCCACCAAATCCTGCAGCCCGCCAACGTGACAAAGGGAATATTAATCATAATAATAATCCCAAACATGCCCCATGAGCACCGTACGAATTTGATATCACTCGGGCCGTACGAATCAAACCACCTTCATATGATGGGTTGGGTGACCCCTAAGTTTTCTTGGATTGGGTTATGGAGATAGAGTGCTACTTTCAGTGGCAGAATCTAACTGACGTGGACAAGGTGCGCGTAGCGCATATGAAATTGTTGGGTAGGGCTAATACATTCTGGTTGAATGAGGAACGACGTCTAGGTGCGGTGGAAGGTGTGCCCCCCATCGATTGGGCAGGCATGAAAGCCATGTTGACTGATCAATACGTTCCTACTTATCATCGAATGCAAATGTTTGATGAGTTATCTTCCCTAAGACAAGGGAATCAAACAGTCGCAGAGTACATGGGCCTCCTGAAGGACATGATGGTTAGGTGCGATGTTAGGGAGATGCCTGAGGTCACCCTTTCACGATTTCATAAGGGACTTAATCCTGACATTCAAGGTAAACTCCATCGTTATGGACACACAGATTTGAGCACCACCTATAATGCCGCATTGGATATTGAGAAGCACCTGGCTCATAAATCCAAGACACGTTCATTTTCGAAGGGAAAGTCCCTCTTAGGACCTCCCCCCCCCCCCCCCCCCCCCCCATTATCCCTGAAGGATAAGGGTAAGTTCCGGTCCCCTGACTCGAACTCTGTTGTCATCACGGTTAAGAATATACGAAACCCGTCTTGGGAGAGAGTGTTAGTGGGTAGGATTAACAAAATAAATGCTATGTGTTTTACTTGTGGGATTCAAAGACATTACGCTAGTGAATGTCCCACTAAGCCCAAGCCCCTAGCCCTGTTAGATACCTAGACTGAATCGACCGAGCTCATGTATGAGGCCGGTGAAGAATCTTAATCGAAAGGAGAGCCTAGCGATATAGAGGACGATAACCTTATGATGGTGATGAGGTGTATTTTAGCGACCCCACATGCTTCGGATGATTGGAATAAGACGAATATTTTTTTTGTTAAATTTTAAGAGCGGAGAGAAGTGGTGTAAATTGATTATCGATAGCGGTAGTTGTATGAATGTGATCTCAGAAAATGCGGTGACCCGGATGTTGTTAGCCACTGAACCGCACCCTCACCCATATAAGGTTGCTTAGGTTAATTAGACATCCCTTCCGATAGTGAGGCGTTGTTTGGTACCCCTTACCATCAAGGCTTACTCTAGAAAGGTTTGGTGTGACGTCATCCCCATGGATGCCTGTCATGTGTTATTAGGACGCCCATGGCTTTATGACCATGATGTTACTCATTTTGGGTGAGCAAACACTTATGAGTTCAAGTTTAATGGCAAGACCATTATCTGGAAACCCACTCCACCCAAGGATCCTTTGGTCGCCTCTAAAGACACAATTGTGCATGTAGAGAAGAAAACCTTAAGCTTGATCGGTAAGAAGGAGTTCGCGCGCTATACATTTTTAGATGGTGTCCTATATGCGTTAGTTTGCTTAAAAGTCAAGGAGGATGAGTCTACGTTTGAGAGCTTACCGCCAGCACTGCGGAACATTTTAGAGGAACTTAAGGATGTGTATTCGGATGAGTTACCATCAACGTTACCCCCCTTGTGAGACATCCAGCATGCGATAGATTTCATTCCGGGTTCCTCGTTACCCAACCTACCTCAGTATCGGTTAAACACTTCTGCGCATTTGGAGTTACAAACGCAAATTTCAGATTTGTTACAAAAGGGGTTCATCCGTCAAAGTAAGAGTCTGTGTGTCGTTCTGGTAATGCTAGCTCCTAAGAAAGACGACTCTTGGAGGATGTGTGTGTATAGCCGGGCCATTAATAAAATTACTATTAAATATTGATTTCCCATCCCTCGCTTGGATGACTTGTTGGATATGCTAGCCGGAGCCACGATCTTTTCTAAATTGGATCTTAGGAGTGGCTACCACCATATTCAAATATAGGAGGATGACAAGTGGAAGACAGCCTTTAAGACTAAGGAAGGGCTTTATGAATGGATAGTGATGCCATTTGGGCTTTCCAATGCCCAAGCACTTTTTCTAGGATGATGACACATGTCTTCCAACCCTATATGAGAAAATTTATCGTGGTTTATTTTGATGACATTCTCATTTTTAGTACGTCTACTACCGATCATGAGTCTCACTTGAGGACTATCCTAGCGACATTGCGAGTGGAAAAATTATTTGTCAATATAAAAAATGTACCTTCAATGTGACGTCCGTAGAATTTCTTGGCTATATTGTGAGTTCGGAGGGCATACATGTGGATCCCAAGAATGTCCAATCCATCAAGGATTAGCCGGAACCCATCAACATTCGAGATATTATGAGTTTCCACGGGTTAGCTACGTTCTATCGTCAATTTATTCGTTATTTTAGTAGTATCATGGCACCGTTCACGAAGTGCATTAAAAAAGGTGATTTCACTTGGACGAAATCTGCCACTAAAGCGCTCCAAACGATTAAGGTTTGGATGTCGGAAGCTCCCCTTTTGCGGCTGCCGGATTTTAGTAAGGTTTTTGAATTGTTATGTGATGCATCTGGGATTGGTATTGGCGGTGTTTTGAGTCAGGAGGGACATCCTGTTGGGTATTTAATTGAGAAGCTCGCAGGTCCGAAATTGAACTATTCTAATTACGACCCTGAGTTTTAAGCCGCTATTCGATTCCTACAACATTGGCAGCATTATCTACTCCCTAACGAGTTCATTATCTAATCTGATCACGAGGCATTGAGATTTGTCAACTCTCAAAGTAAGGCCAGCCCCCGGCATGCTAAATGGGTCTCCTATCTTCAGGAGTACACCTTTATCATAAAACATATGAATGGAAATCTAAATCTTGTAGCGGATGCCCTTAGTCGCATTTCTTTATTATTATCCACGCTAGAAGTGAAGGTCATTGGGTTTGAACGCATTATGGATGAATATGTCCATTGCCCCGATTTCAAGGATATCTATCTATCCGCTCAAGGCGATGCACCCACTACCATTTCCGCATATTATATCCATGACGGTTACTTATTTAAGCATGCCAAGCTATGTATCCCTCGCTCGTCCCTTTGCCATTTCATCGTTTGGGAATTGCATAGCGGTGGATTAGGTGGTCATTTTTGGGCATGACAAGACCATCTCGTTAGTGGAGGATAAGTTTTATTGGTCGGGCCTTAAGTCCACGGTGCATAAAATTGTGGGGAGTTGTCGTGTGTGCCAACTAGATAAGGGTAACAAGACGAACGCGGGACTTTATAACCCGCTCCTGATTTCTTCTATCCCATGGGAAGACGTTAGTATGGATTTTTTGGTTGGGCCTCCCTCTCACCTTTAGGCGTCACGATTCCATCTTGGTAGTGGTGGACCGGTTTTCTAAAATGGCCTATTTTATTGCGTGTAACAATACAAATGATGCGTCACATGTCGCAAAATTATACTTAAAAGAGGTCGTTGGGCATCGGGGCATCCCTAAGACAATAGTACTGATAGGGATGTAAAGTTTACTAGTTATTTTTGGAAGACCCTGTAACAACCCGACCCAACCACCACACTGATGGGTTGGCAACCCGGCTCACAGGCCGGTCCATCTCCACACCAGTGGGCTGGCTGCCGCGGTTGACGGGCCGACGCCATGTAACGGTACTGGCCAGGACCGTCAACACATGAGCTACAAGCCCAGTACTGCCGGCACCGACGGCCCAGGACCGTCAACAGACCTACTGGCACCGCCGGTTCAGCCTCACCCAAACGGGTTAACCACAAGCCTGCAGGCCGTACACCCCAACCCCTCTCTGGCCTGCCACAGGGCACAGCGGGTTGTTGGAGGGTGGGTACGAACCCACGCCCTCCCTTTGATGAGAATTGAGCCAGTTAAGCGGCAGCGCGTGGACTTCCCAGGAGGTCACCCATCTCGTGACTACTCCAGCCCGAGCACGCTTAACTATGGAGTTCTTTCGATTCTCATCACCAACTGAGCTGCTCAGTTGGTGATGAGAACTGTTGAAGGTTTCCCATTAAGGGTGGCGGGGGATCGAGACCCACCATCAACAACGCACTGTGCTGAGAAACAGGCCAGAGATGCATTGGGGTGTATGGGCTACAGCCCTTGTAAAAAAGCGGACCGGAAGGGCGGCCCACATCGAGCGAGGTGTGGGAGATGGCGTCGGCCCGTCAACCGCGGCAGCCAGCCCACTGGTGTGGAGATGGACCGGCCTGTGAGCCGGGTTGCCAACCCATCAGTGTGGTGGTTGGGTCGGGTTGTTACAGACCCTGTGGAAACTTATGGGCACCAAACTTTTGTTTTCTTCGGCATACCATCCACAGACGGATGGTCAAACGGAAGTGGTCAATCGAAGTTTGGGTAGTTTACTCCGTTGTCTTGTAGGTGACCACAAGGGTACATGGGACCTCATCCTCCCCCATGCTTAGTTAGCGTACAATAATTCCAAAAATAGGTCCACTGGGTTATCTTCGAATGAAATCGTGCACGGATATAAGGCGCTGGTGCCACATGACTTGATTCTGTTACCTCCATCATATAAGTCAAGTCAATTTGCACAAGACTTTGCCTCTCATGTTCATAATTTACATAAGTACATTAAGGATGCGTTAACTACATAATATGCATCTTATCAATCTCATGTTAACGTACATAAGAGAGCATCTCACTTGAAGGTGGGCGATTTGGTTATGGTGCGTCTCATACATAACCGCGCGACCTTTCAGCCCACTGCTCCCCTGTGGTCTCAAGGGGAGCAGTTCATTGCTCGTCAAACCATCTTCAGGGGAGCAGCTCAGGGATCTCCAGCTCGAGCCCTAAATTTCCAAGAGGAATAATTTTATCCTCCAACTTAAGGTGCTTCCCCTCTCGCTCCTTCCAGTGATTTTGAAGCGGAGGATCCTTCCGCTTTTTCTAACAGAATCCATTGGGAGCCGACTCCCCACAACCTTAGAGAGCCTAGATGGCCTATGTACACCGGATAGAGCAATCATATCTCTCATCTTCAGGCATTCGAGTCTGTAGTCTCTCTGAGGTACTCTCAGATGCGATGAGGTGTAAGTTGTTAATCACCTCTTTAGATGGGCAAGCAAGGGAGTAGTTTTATAAACTTTCTCCCCAGTCCTTCTCCTGCTTCACCGTCCTGAAGCGAGAACTTCTTTTGAGGTTTGACACCTCAAAGAAGAGGAAGAGTGGCCCTGCATGCCTCTTCAAGATCAAGCAAGGTGAAAGAGAGACTACAACTCGCATTATTGATCATTTTCAAAGAGGAATCATTGGGATTAGGGATATGGATCCCTCGCTTTATATGGTGGCCCTGAACAATGGCCTGTAGGAAGGACCACTCACATATGAGGTCACCACCAAGGAGCCGAGCTCTTATCAAGAGCTGATCAGCGCCGCGATTAGATTCATAGAAGGGGAGATCGGTAACCCCTCCTATGTTTCCAATCTAACAAGCAAAGTTGTCCAAAAAGGCTCTACATGTTTCCCTCTGGCCCCTCCATCAGCAAAGCCTCTTTGACAAGAGTTCCGACCTCCAGCCCAGAGAGGAAGGAACTTCCGCCACCACGATCCAAACTAGGGGCACCAGCAGTTTCAGCCTAATGTGCCTCTGCTACCAGCTCCAGTCACTCCGGAACTGAAACTGACACCCATCCACCAAGTTCTTTTTGTCCAACCACCTCTTCCACCTTCTTCTCAGTCCACCTTTAATGAATTTCAAGAGTCATTCATCGAGCTCAATATTTCAATGAGCGAGGTACTTCAAATTCTGTAGAATCAACCTTTCTTCAATAGGCCTGCCCCTCTGTAGTCCGATCCAAAGACCAGAAAGCTCTCCTTATATTGTGAGTTTCACAGGGATAGATTTCATCTAACAAAAAAATGCAGAGCTCTCTGCATGATGGTGGAGAGGCTCTTGAAAGAAGGGAAATTGCAAGAGCTGGTCCAGAAGGGTGATCCATCCAACGCTTCGACCTCCAAGAGCAAGGAGGTAGCAGAGGTCAATTGGGAGTGTGAAGAAGTAGATAATGTTGGCGATCTCAGCAATGTGTAATACACAAGCGAGTGTGTGGATGCAAACGATGAAGGTGCCCTGGGCTACCTCTTCTACATCCACGGAGGGGCGGGGCTGGAGCCCTCAAAGAAGGCCAGTCTTGTAAGGTGTTGGGAATCTTGCCCTCATGATTCCTAATTTGGAGAAGTCATCAATTCAAGAGAACTTCACTATGTATTTGATTATCCTCTTAGCTTTATCATTTCAGTATAAGATAAGTATAGGATGGACATATCGCTGACAAGAATGGGGACATCATTGAAATGATGAGTAAAACAAAGAAGAATGGTTGCGTCTGATGTTGTCGAAAAGGCTCAAGCATGTCGTCGACAACAGTAGACGTATCATCGACAATAGCAGACACATCATCAAGAATATGCAGAGCAAAACAAAATGGTGATATCGTTGTGACATCTACACGATGATATCAGAATGACGAGATAGAGAATAAGACACAAAGATGTCGACAATATCGTCAAGAAGAAGCCTTGTCGTCGATATGGGTAAGTCAGAATGAATGTCGTTGAAAAGGCAGAGAGAAGATCAGTGTAGAAGATATCGTTGACAAGAAACTATGTCTTCGATAAGACTGAACAGAACAGGTATCGTCGTAAAGAAGCCTTGTCGCTGAAGAGGCTAAGTAAGATTGATGACAACTATACCGTCGAAAAGAAAACGTGACGTCGAGAAGACAAAGTGATCACAACGATATCAAGCAATCGTGAAGATTATGCCGACATCAGTTAGATGACTTCATGTCGTCTTAAGTACAAATGCAGAAGGGATGTTCTGTGTCGTAGAGACATCTCTATCTGAAGAGGAAGGAAACAGACTTGAAGATCTGTCCAAGTTCAAGGCATCGACAAAGTCTTGTCATCGAGATACTATCCATGTCGTTGTAACAATGGAAATATCGTCGAGACAAATTCAAAAGTAGCCGGGCGCGCTGTCAGCATTTAATGTCGCCGCCTGATTCTCTAATCAGCGCATGCTCTTGAGGGATGGGCATCTGTCAGAAAAAGACATCATATGTGACCGTTATGCGACACATCTCAGTCCTTTAAAAGGGAATAGTGTATGTCCTAAAGCTCTCTCGAATTTCTGGAACTTAAGAATCTCTCCCTAAGCAATCTTGAATAGAACAGTAACGGTGGAGACAAGAAAAAAAGCAAGAACGGAGAACAAGTCAATCATCATCCTTTGTTCTCTAAAGAATCAGTTCAGATTTATCGACTGAAAAAGTGATGTTCCAGATAGAAGAAAAGCCTGGAGAAGATTTGCGCTATCGAGTCTGATATCAAAAGCATCTTCTTCAAGTCAAGAAGCCAATCTACATCAGGCAAAAGAAACAGTTTTCATTACTGTAATTTCTTGTAAGGCTTGCGAGCCAAGAACTTGTAAGATCTATTTTTCAGATCTGAGTGTCAAACTTGAGGGCTTGAGGTCTGCGAGGCTTGAGGGCTAGGATAGAGGACTTGCGGGTCTAAATGTGTTGAGCTTGTGGGCTCGGGTGCAGTGAAGGGGATTGTGGGCCTAGGCTGCAGGCAAGACTTGCGAGTCTGTGCTGTGTAGGGCTTGAGGGCCTGAGTGTCGAGCTTGCGGGCTCGGGTGCTGTGAAGGGGCTTGCGGGTCTAGGCTGCAGGGACTTGCGGGTCCAAGTTGTAGTGCTTGAGGGCCTGAGTGTCGAGCTTGTGGGGTTGGGGGCAGTGAAGGGGCTTGCGGGCCTAGGATGCAGGGACTTGCGGGTCCGAGTTGTAAGGCTTGCGGGCCGGAGACGATTGGCGGAGTTTGCCGAGCCTAGCACACTGCTGGGTAGGCGCAAAGGGACAGAGGACATCTCAAGACACCCGGTCTTGAGGAACCTCTATACATCCTGTGTCGTATGTGTGTTGAGACTTCTCGTGAATCTTCTGTGCATCGCTTACATTAAACTCACTCTTGCTAAATATCTTAAAAACAGCGATAATCACCTAACCCCCCCCCCCCCCCCCCTGGTGATTGTTCTATAACCAACATAAGGGTTCTAGGTCAGAGGTCATCGTTACCTAATCTTCTGCTCCGGTTCGAGGGATAGTAACCTTCAGGCAAGAGGAACTTCCTCTGACTGCCAACCCCTTCAGCGAATCAGTCGTTATTAAGGCGTTCATCGAAAATTATACTGCTAAAAATATCCTGATCGATACTGGAAGCTCCGTCAATCTTCTTTTCATGCCAGCTTTCGAGGCCCTGAAGACTGGGAAGACTCTTCTTTCCACCGAAGGGCCACTTTTTGGCTTCTCTGGGGAGAAAAAGGAGGTAGAAGGAAATGTCACCCTCTCGGTGACTCTTGGAGTAATAATGAAGCTTGTCAAGTTCATAGTCGTTGAAGCTCCGAGTAGATACAACGTAATCTTCGGAAAGCCGATTTTGAATGAATATCAAGTGGTGGTCTCTACCTACCACCTGGTCGTGAAATTTGCCTTGAATGGCAAATAGTACCAGATTAGGAGTGATCCGAAGAAAGCCCGGGAATGCTATGTCATGATGGTCAATGTGATCGGATCCTTTCCTCCTCAGGTAACTGAGACCTCTTCAACTCATTAAGTCCCCAATCCAGCTAGAGCTGCGGAAGAGATCACGGAAGAAGAATTTAGAGTAGGAGTTCGCTTGGAACCTGCATAAGTGACTCAATCCATGCCGATCAGCCAAGGAGATGAGAGCAAGAAACTCAATCAATTCTGAGCTACCTGAAGCTGACAAGAGTCAGCTCATCTCCTGCCTTCTGAAGAACTTGGATGTGTTCGCCTGGTCAGCTAATTACATGCCAGGAGTTGATCCAGATGTCGCCGGCCACCACCTCAATGTTGACCCCAGTTTCATCCCGATCAAGCAAAAGAAGAGGGCGGTGGCGATGACCCTAGCTCAACCCATCAGAGAGGAGGTGGAGAAACTCCTCAGGGCCAAATTCGTCCACAAAATTCAATACCCGTATTGGGTATCAAATGTTGTAATGGTTAAGAATGCTGGTGGTAAATGGAGAATGTGTGTTTTGATTTTACATAACTCAATAAAGCTTGCCTGATAGATTACTACCCCTTGCCTCGGATAGATTCTTTAGTTGATTCCGCAGTTTGGTATTCTTACATGAGTTTTTTAGATGCATTCTCTGGTTATCATCAAATTAGAATGCATAAGCCTGATATTCCTCACACCTCATTCATCACGAATGACGGTTGTTTCTGTTATCTTGTAATGCCTTTCAGGCTAAAGAACGTTGGTGCTACCTATCAAAAAATAATGGACACCATTTTTAAAAGACAGAAAGGAAGAAATCTAGAGGTCTATGTCAATGACCTCCTGATAAAAAGCAAATCCTTCTCAGCCCATCTTAACGATCTTGTCAAAATGTTTGCAACCCTCAGGACCTTCAATATGAGATTAAATCCGTTGAAATATGTCTTTGGAGCTAGCAAAGGAATGTTTCTCGGCCATCTCCTCACTCCAGAGGGTTGGAACCGAATCCTGATAAGGTAAAGGCCATTTTAGAAATGTCACCTCCCATGTCCTCCAAGAAAACTCAGCAGCTAGGAGGGAGGATGGCAAGATTGAGTCATTTTATCTCTCGCTCAGGAGATAAAAGTGCTCCTTTCTTCAACACTCTTCGTGGAGGAGCTAAATTTGAATGGACCAAAGAATGTGACAAAGCCTTCAATTAGCTCAAAAAGCAACTAACATCAACTCCTTTGCTCCAAAGCCCGAGAGAAGGAGAAGATCTGTTCTTATATCTTGGAGTTGGCTTTGATGCGATCAGCTCAGTGCTAGTCAGGGAAGAGAAGAAGAGGCAGATTCCGGTTTACTATGTGAGCAAGATTTTGAAGGATGCAGAAACCCGGTATCTGATCCTTGAGAACCTAGCCTTAATGCTCATGCTGGGCTAAGACCCTATTTCCAAGCTTATGCAATTCAGGTTGTCACTGATCTTCCATTAAAAAGTGTGCTGGAAAAGCCAGAACACCGGGAAGATTAGCCAAGTGGGCGATAGAACTCGGTGTGTTCGATATCTCTTACACCCCTAGATTGTCGATCAAAGCACGAGTGCTAGCGGACTTCATGATCGATGTAAAAGGAGCTAGCTTAGAGAAAGAGGTTGGAACACCTCTTGCATGGACAATCTTCGTCAATGGAGCTTTAGGGAGAAATTAATCTGGAGTTGGAGTTGTTTTAATTAACCCAAATGGGGTTAGATTAGATCAAGATCTGAAGTTTTACTTTCCAACAATGAACAATTAAGCGAAGTATGAAGCCCTACTCACTGGTCTTAGATTTGCAAGAGAGCTAGGGATTGAAGATGTCCAAGTCAAAACTAACTCTTTGTTAATGACATCTCAAGTAAATGGAACTTTCGAGACCAGAGATCACATTTTGAAACAATACCAAGCTCTAGTGAAGGTTGAGATAGGAAAGTTCAAGAGCTTCACTATCCAGCGCATTCCAAGAGAGGAGAATGCAGAAGCTGATGAGTTAGCTATGTTTGGTCTCCTTTTAGGAGGAACTACCTCAGAGTTGTTTCATCCAGCTATTGAGGAGGGAGATGTTATGCAAATAGATCAACGACCATCTTGGATGGATTTTTTTCGTTCTCTACCTCTCAACCAGGGAGTTTCATTCAACGCTAAAGGATAGGAAAATATTTAAACTAAAGGCTGCCTATTATTACCTTGTTGTAGGAGTGCTCTACAAGAAAGATTTTCTCTCACTATTGGCAAGGTGTGTTCCTGAGGATGAAATTTCAGTCGTTCTTCGGGAGGTTCATTCTGGAGAATGTGGAATTCATTCAGGAGCTAGAACCTTAGAGAAAAGGATTCTAAGACAAGGCTACTTCTGGCCCTCAATGAGGAAAGATGTAGAGAAGTTTTCAAAGAGGTGTGTCCATTGTCAAAAATTTGGCCCCATTCAGCACCAGACAGCTCAGCAACTCAGGTCAATAGCAAATCCATGGCCATTCACAATTTGGGGGATGGATTTGATCGGGCCTTTTCCTCTAGCTAGCGGACAACACTGTTTTCTTTTGGTTATTGTTGGAACATGCTCTCCACATCTCTTGGTTTGAGAATGACACATCTCATTGTATTTGATCATCCTTGCCATGTGTTTGTAGTGTGCAGGATCTTATGTTCTCATGCCTCTACAAGTTCAAGAAAGAAAGAGGACGAATTCCCTACCAGGTCAAAGCTCTGGTTCTAGCACGGCGCGCTAACGCTACCGCTGGCAGTAGCTATGCAGATTTGGAAACTTCATCGAAAAGGAAATATTCATCGAGAAAGGAACGTCGTCGAGACTGAATATGACAACACTTACAATGGAGCGTTAAGGCTAACGCCCAGCGGTAACTTATGGAAGTCCCACGATCACGATGCTGATTGAGGAGTAGAAAAGGAAGGAGATCTGACGAATGGGAAAGATATATCGGTAACGCGGGGTGTTAGCATTACCGCGGCGCAGTATGAGGGGATACCAATTCTGGAGCCAGAAGGTTGCCAAAATGGCTCGATCCGCGTGCTAGAATGTTACCTAAATAGGCTACCTCCCGGCGGTAGCACTACCGCTGGCGCTAGGATCTGAGCCTATTTAAAGAGTGGTTCGCCTCCATTTTGATCAGCATTTTTCAGAAGATATCAAAGCCACCACTCCTATATTCGTGAGAGCCTCCTCTTTGCAGCCAAGAGAACTCCATCAATGTTCGTGAACGCTAAGGACTTGAAGAAAAATCAACCACGCCGACTTCATCTTCATGTTTATCCTTTGAGGGATTTTTTCCTTTAGCTTTATTTTATCTTGTAACTCTTAACCTTTGTATCTGTAGAGAATTCGCCTGTGTTGGCGACTAGGTTGTGACTGGCTTAGGGAGAATTCGCCGTGTGGTTGGCTACTAGGTCCTTGCGAGGACTAGGGAGAATTCGCCGTGTGGGTGTGGCAACTAGGTCTAGGGGCGGCTCGAGGCCTCATCTGGGGAGAGATAAGCTAGAGCCAACCGGTCCTAGGGAGAAGGCTCGGTATAGAAAACCAAAAAGGTTTTTATGCATTCGCCTCAATCTCAAGCGTTATTGGGATAAATTTTTGTAACGATTCTAAAAGCAATAATATGATATGTTTTTCACTAATATCATTATGCAATTTCTGATCTATGAAATTTAAACGAAAAAAGCATTCTCTGTCACTAACACCGAGCGGTAACACTACCATTGGAAGTAGCAACAGAGTTCGCATATGTCGTGCAAAATACAACTCACTGTCATAAGAAGCTTACTACAGTACTTAAACTGAGATATTCTTGAGTTGTCAACATATTTGAATAAAATCAATTAAGATCAAAAGTTCTTAAAACCCTTATTCACCCCCCCCCCCCCTCTAAGGGAACCTACAGATACAACAAGCGGTATCAGAGCTAGTTATTCCTAATTGGTCTAACAACCAGGAATAATGGTGCTCCATGATCTCGCTTTTCATGAGGGACAAGAAATATCTTGACCTCCACTTTTCACAGAAACATGACTATAACTACTGGAGAACGCGAATGCGTTGTTTTCTAATTAATTTAGATCTAGACGTCTAGGCTTGTATTGAACAACCGTATACTACTCCTACATATGTTATTGGAGAAGTAACCATGGGAAAGCCTTGAGATAGGTGGGATGATGGAGATAAACAAAAGTGCAAAAACAATGCTAAAGCAATGAATGTCTTATTTTATGCTTTAGATAGAACTGAATTTAATCGAGTTAGTTCTTGCGAAACTGCCTATGATATTTGGAATTTATTGGAAATAAGGCATGAGGGTACTTCGCAGGTTAAAGACTCAAAGCTATTCCAACTGGAATCATAGTTTGAAAGGTTTAGAATGGATATAAATGAGGACGTAGACTCGATGTACACTCACTTCACCAAGATCGTCAACGCCTCAAAGATACTTGGAAAAACCTTCTCAAATGGTGACTTGGAGAGGAAAATCCTTCAGTCTCTCCCTCCGAAGTTCTATCCAAAGGTGACCACTATTTATGAATCACATGATCTAAGACAGCTCCAAATAGAGAGCCTCATTGGAAACCTTAAAACCCATGAGGTTGAACTCAAAATCCAAGAAGAAGAATATAACAAAGAGCCAAAGAAGAAAGCCATGGCACTGAATTTAAGGAATGAGGACGACAACGATGAGGGGGGGCGAGGAGAGCCTTTTTGTGAAAAACTTCACAAAGTTTATGAAGAAACTGGAAAGAACGAACGCGTTCCGTAAGTTTTTCCGAAAAGGTTCATCATCTAAAAGAGAATAAGGAAAAATCAAGCGATGACGACGAGCGGCCTCCCCCAAGTGCTTCCACTGCAGGAGGACCGGGCATATACGAAGTCAGTGCCCAAAATACCTAAAAGAGCAAAAACAAAAGCGGCGCAACGGTAATGAAAAGAAGAACGTTCTGAAGGCTACAACATGGGATGACTCATCATTTGAAAGCTCAAGCGGGTCTACTTCAAGCGACGGTGATGAGGCAAATATGTGCCTCATGGGTAGAAGCCATGAATCTTTGGATGATGATTATTGTGTCCAAAGCGACACAGAGGTACTTCCTACTACTTATGATGATCTTTATATTGAATATATGAAAACATGCAAATATTTTAGTAAAAGTCTAAAAGATCTTGATCTTTTAAAAACTGAAAATAAAATTCTTTTAAAAAAAATCAAAAGTTAAATAAGTGAAATCGTTGGGAATGGAGATAGGGTCTTGCCAAGAAAATGATCATTACTTGGCAAGGGTAAAAGTGTTAAAAAATTTGAGAGGGTTGGAGTGAAGCAAATTAAGCGGAATGCTTCGCAACTTTCCACAAGTGTAGCAACACAATGACAATGGGAAGACATGATAATGCACTTGAAATTTGACTACAGTTTCCTCTTTACAATGCTAGGTATACATGGCGAGACATGATTCATAAGAATCACGAAGGAGGGAAGCACAAAACAACAAAAAACATCAAGTCTCGGCGAACTACCAAAGAGAAGCCGCCAGAGACCGCTGCACCACCAGACCGCACGGCTTATTCCTGAGACCGCGCAAACAGAAATAGGCGTGATGACCTACGAGCTGCTAGACCGCACAGACTGCTGTTTTATTCCACTGCTGAAAATTGAACATGTACGCACTTCAGACCGCCAGACTAAGAGGTCACACGATCACTAAAACTACCCGCGAACAGAACTAGAAGAAACTGCTCTAGCCGTCGCCTACCCGCAACTCGAGATCACCTAACCACCAAGGTCGCCTGATCACAGAGCTTGCTGCGAACAACACAAGATCTATAACAATCCAGATCGCAGATGGAGACCGCTGATGAACTGATTATTCAAGTCGTTGTAAAGTCACCAAGGAAACAAACCGCTTGCTGCTGAACGCAGACCTGCGAACACAAGAAAAGTTCAAACCGCTTTCAAGACCGCGCGATCTAAAATTGAGACCGGCAAAAACAATCCAAGCTCTAGTTCTTACAGTTCTCTGTTAGAAATGACGGGCCTTGCACCCCTATATATAGGCACGAGGATGGATGTCGTCACCGCCGAAAGAGGAATGAAATAACAGCCCATCAACCCGCACGCGGTCTTGCAACATACTGCCCGGTCTCTTAAGCACTTAGACAACAACCGTCTAAGGCAAACCCGGCCAGAAGCAAACCCCCAGACAGAGCGGACTCCGCGATCACCTTTCCTCAGATCGCCCAGCGCAACAATAAGGAGATAGAAATTACTTGAGCATTCTGACCGATCAAAAACAGATCGCCAGAACAACCTGCGCAGACTACGCGGTCTCTGCAATTATCAAACCGCAGACCGCCCTACATCCCTCTTCCACTTAAAAAATTCAAAACTCCCCCTTGAAGTGGGAAGTGGAAGTCAGCCCAAGTAGATTCCTCAACCCTGTAAACGGTCCCTTCGACAACAGCATAGTAAAGATGTATGCGATGTTATCCTTGCTCTGCACATGCTCCACAATCAAAGATCCCTCCAACACCTTCTCACGATTGAAATGGTGATGAATCTCAATATGCTTGGTCCGAGCGTGACAAACAGGATTGTTCACCAACTTGAGAGCACTCTCATTGTCACCCCAAAGCAGAGTAGGACCTCACACCTCTCCATGAATGTCCTCTACAAGCCTCCTAAGACAGATGGCTTCCTGAGCTGCCAAAGCCGATGCTTTGTACTCCGCTTCTGTAGTAGAGAAAGACAAAGAATCCTGCTTCTTCCTGCACCATGAGATCGCTGAAGGTCCAGCCATAAAGACGTATCCAAAAGTCGACTTTCGATCATCTAAATCTCCCCCATAATCAGCATTCATGAAGCCGTGCAAACAGAAGCCTGAGTTCTTCCCATAGAGGATACCCAGATCAGAGGTAGACATCACATACTTCAAAATGCTCCTTGCCGCCAACAGATGAGGCTTCCGCGGCTTTGCCATATTTCGACTCACCCGGCCTCGTGATCGTCAAGTATATCAGACTCCCGACCAAAGCCCGGAAAATGAAGGGATCAGGTAAAACCTTCCCCTCATCTCGTCGAAGATGTATCCCAACCTCCAGTGGAGTAGAGCTGCTCTTCCCTCCTTCCATTTCAAATCCCTTCACGATTCTTTCAGTATAACCCTTCTGGGAAACGAGCACACCGCTCTCTTTCCTCTCCACCTCGAGTACAAGGAAATGGTGGAGCTCACCCAAATCCTTCATCTCAAATCTGATAGCTAGCTCAGCACGAAGCCTAGCTACCTCCACTTCAAAATTTCCCGTGACGATCATATCATCAACGTACATCAACACCAAGACCTGGAGATCCCCCATCTTCTTTACGAATAAGCTCGAATCAGAATCAAAATCAAAATATCCGCAGAACTAGAGGTATTCCGCGATCTTCCCATACCACGCCCGAGGCACCTGCTTCAAGCCTTAAAGAGCCTTCTTGAGCTTACAAACATGTCTTGGGTGCTCTTCGAATACATAACCAGGTGGCTGATCCATAAAGATATCCTTGTTAATCTCTCCGTATAGGAATGCATTCTTCACGCCGAGTTGCCTAATCTTCTACCCATGGCAAGCTGCCAATGCAATTACCACCCGGACCGAAGTCATCTTGGCAACGGGGCTAAATGTTTCTTCATAATCCTCCCCATACTTCTGAGAGAAACCTCGAGCTACAAGGCGAGCCTTGTACCACTCAATACTACCATCAACCTTCTTCTTCAGTTTGAAAACCCATTTGCAAGTCACCGAAGTAACTCCCTCAACCTTAGGCACCAAGTCCCATGTCTCATTCTTCCTGAGGGCAGCCATCTCTTCATCCATGGCTCCTTCCCACTCCTTGACTCCAACAACGTTTTCATAACAAGATGGACCTCTCTCATCCAGGGGACCTATGAAGAAACATGATACGAAGCTCACCAAGTTTCCGCCCGTATACTGATCTGGTGGAATAATGGTCCTCTTAGACCTCCTCAGAGCTTTACTCTGATCCACCTCTCCATCTACCTATTCTGAACTAGCTCTCTTTTTAGGCACACTTGGAGCATTGCTCCCCCTGCTTCCTGAACCAGAAGCACCTGACCCAGAGCTAGAAGAATTTGGAGCATCTGGAGAAACAGTTAACTCCACCAAAACTTCCCATGTAGCTTCTCTTTGGCCACCATCCAACCTGCTCTCCTGTAGCTCCACATATGAACTACCCTGGTATGACGTTAGCTCATCGAATACCACATCCCTTGAGACCACAGCTCTCCGTGTCTCTGGATCCATGCATCTCCAACCCTTCTTCCAGTCATCATAACCGACGAAGACTAGCTTCCTTGCTTTCACGTCTAGCTTCGTTCTGAGGACATCAAGAACATGCACATAGTAGGTAGATCCAAACACTCAAAAGTGTTCCACAAAAGGCTTCTCCTTAAACATCAGCTCATGTGGATTCTTCATGTTGATTGGACTAAGAGGCATCTTGTTGATGACAGAAGCTGTACAAGACATACCCTATGCCCAAAAGGACTTTGGAATATTCATGGCATGAAGCCAGCACTTCAAGGTCTCCGTCAAGTGACAGGTCTTCCGCTCAGCAACTCCATTCTGTTGTGGAGTGTGAGCACAAGTAAGATCTCTCTGGATGCCAAGCTTCCTGCAAAAGTTAAAGAAGGCACTTGAGGTGAACTCCCCTCCATTGTCCATTCTCAACTTCTTGATCCGCGGGTTAAGCCGACCCTCCACAAGCTCCTTGAACTCCACAAATTTTTCGGACGCTTCCGACTTCTCCTTCAAAAAGTATACCCATGTATACCTAGTGAAATCATCAACCAAGATCAGCATATATCTGCTACCCCCAAGACTGGCATTCTCGACTGGTCCATATAGATCACCATGGATGCACTCCAATGGCACTCTACATCTGCTTTGTGACTTATCAAATGGAAGACGATGAGATTTTCCATATTGACATCCAGCACAAACATGACCATCTCCCATGGATGAAAGACTACGCAGGCCTCTCACCAGACCTCTCGTTGTCATAGCCTTCAACTTATCCATTCCGACATGCCCAAGTCTTTCATGCCAGATAGCAGCGCTATCATTTGTCCACATCTTATCAACATAGGAACTTGTTGACAAAACAAACAAGTCCTTCACTCTTTTTCCAACATGAGTGACATCGGCCTTCACTTCTGATACGTTCCGAAGGAACTTCACTTCTGTTGGCCCGAACAGAACGTGATGACCAGCATCTACAACATTAGTCACCGAGAAGAGGTTTTTCTTCATTCCCGGCACATGATAGACACTCCTCAACGTGAGTGGACCTCTATCACTACCCAAAGAAACTACACCCTCCTTCTCAACTGCATGTAAAGTATCGTCAGCAGTAATGATAGCATCATTACCTGAGTATGCCTGCAACGGAGAGAACTTTGACTCATCCCCGGTAAGGTGATGACCACACCCAGAGTCCACGATCCAATCATCCTTGTAGTTAATGGAGGCCATGGCCTGAACAAACGTTCCTGTCATGAAGGCTCCATCTTGCCAACTACAAACAACATTTGAATCCATCTCTCCCTTTCTTGCAGTATGACATGGCTGAAGATTAACCCTACAGTCTCTTTTGAAGTGACCAGGATGATTGCACCTGTAGCATCTTGGCCTTTCCTTCTTCTTCCCATCATGCTTAGGAGCCTTGCTCCTCTCTTGCTGATATGAAGTTGGATGCCCATCACTATCAGACGACTTCTTCTTCTTGTACCATCTCTTCTTCTTCCCAGAAAAGAGAACCTCACTATCTCCTCCAGAGACAGTCATCCCAGCCATTTGCTTTGCTAAGCTCTCCTGCGAAGCAAGTAAGTTCTCCAGCTCAAGCAACGGTGGCTGATTGGCCCAGCCTTGGACAGAAGTAATGAAGGCAACATATTCCCTCTGCAAGCCGCGGATTATGTGCCTCTTCAGCTTCGCTTCTGAGATAGGCTCATCCGGGTCCAATGCTGAAATTCAGCACCTAGTTTCTTCATCTTCAAGAAGAATGAAGAGATAGACAAATCTCCTTGAGTTGCTTTCGCCAACTCATTTTCCAAGAACCGTAGCCTTGCTACATTCTTCTTGTTGAACAAGCCGTCCAAGGCTGTTCAAATCTCAGCAGCGGACCTACATCGAATGATGTGGTCGAACAATTCTGGAATGATAGCTCTCTTGAGAGTGTACTCTGCTTTAGCATTTGTTCTCTTCCAAGCCTTCACGAGCTCAGCATTCCCCTCAGCAGGAACAACAGGTTGTCTTGCTTCTCCTCCAACCACCTCCCAAAGATCCTCGCTAAGAAGATAACTCTCCATGCAAGACTTCCACTTCTTAAAGTTAGTCTGCGTCAGGAGTTCAATTCCAAGACCTCTCGCATAACCTCCTTCCATTGCTATCACACTGATCGCTAACCACCTTGAGGAACCTGAGGAAGTAACAGTGACTACTGCTCAGCAACCTACCTCTGATACCATGTTAAAAAATTTGAGAGGGTTGGAGGTGAAGCAAATTAAGCGGAATGCTTTGCAACTTTCCACAAGTCTAGCACCATAATGATAATAGGAAGACAGGATAATGCACTTGAAAAATGACTACAGTTTTCTCTTTACAATGCGAGGTATACATGGCGAGACATGATTCATAAGAATCACGAAGGAGGGAAGCACAAAACAACAAAAACCAACAAGTCCCGACAAACTGCCAAATAGAAGCCGCCAGAGACCGCTGCACCACCAGACCGCACGGCTTATTCCTGAGACCGCGCGAACAGAAACAGGCGCGATGACCTGCGAGCTGCCAGACCGCAAATCCAGACCGCACAGACTGCTGCTTTATTCCACTGTTGAAAACAGAACTTGTCCGCACTTCAGACCGCCAGACCAAGAGGTCGCCCGATCACTGAAGCTACCCACGAACAGAACCAGAAGAAACTGCACTAGCTGTCGTCTACCTGCAACTCGAGATCACCTGACCACCAAGGTCGCCTGATCATAGAGCTTGCTGCGAATAGCACAAGAACTATAACAATCCAGACCGCAGACGGAGACCGCTGACGAACTGATTATTCAAGTCGCTGGAAAGTCACCAAAGAAACAAATCGCTTGCTGCTGGCCACAGACCTGTGAACACAACAAAAGGTCAAACCACTTCCAAGACCGCGTGATCTCAAATTGAGACCGACACAAACAATCCAGGCTCTAGTTCTTACAGTTCTCTGTTAGAAATGACGGGCTCTGCACCCTTATTTATAGGCACGAGGACGGATGTCGTCACCGCCAAAACAGGGATGCAATAACCACCCATCAACCCGCACGCGGTCTTGCAACAGACCGCCCGGTCTCATAAGCACTTAGACAACAATCGTCTAAGGCAAACCCGACCAGAAGCAAACCCGCAGACAGAGCGAACTCCGCGATCACCTTTCCTCAGATCGCCCAACGTAATAATAAGGAGACCGAAATTACTTGAGCATTCTGACCGATCAAAAACAGATCGCCTGAACATCCCGCGCAGACCACGCGATCTCTGCATTTATCAAACTGCAGACCGCCCGACTTCCCTCTTCCACTTCAAAAATTCAACAAAAAGAACTAGAAAACGATCTTTCTAAAGCTCTCTCAAATACTGAATCTCTTACAAAACAAAAGGGAGACTTAGAAAAAAGTTTAAAAACCTCTCTCTCTCAAATTGAAGAATGAAAGAAAATTTTTGCAAATAGGTGTGGAAACCTAATAAATGAAAACACCCTCTTAAAAGCCCAGATCCATGATCTAAACATAGCCATGGGTAAATTTGGAGTTGGCCAAAAGACTCTTGATATGATTTTGGCAAACCAAAGGCATGGAAGTGCTAAATATGGACTTGAGTATGGATCTGGAAGCTACCACCAGGTGGTACCTATTACCATTGGAGGTAGTGACAGACTAATTAAATCATTTAATAAAAAACCTATACTATTTTCTTCTGGTTCCCCATCTTCTAGCAAGAGTCCACAGAAAAATTTGAATAAGGTCTCAACCCCTTTTGTGTCTTGATCTAAATGCTTTCACTTTGGACACACCATGGACTCTTGTAGGATGAAGTAACGATGTGCGTTCAAGCAAATCTGTGTGCCTAAGATTTCCACCTACTCTATGGGAGGAAACTCTTGGGTATCTGGACCTTTACTCTCATCTTCTTTTTAGGTGTGTTGGTAGGCTAAGGAAAAGGAGGGCGTGTGGTACTTGCACTCGGGATGCTCCAAACACATGACAGGCGATAAAGCAAAGTTCCTTAGCCTCACAAAGATGAAATGTGGAATGGTGACATTTGGTGACAAAGGAAATGGAAGAATCTTAGGCATCTGTATAGTGGGTAACGATTCTTTCTCTATTACAATTGTCTTATATGTTGAAGGCTTAAAACATAACTTAATCTCTATTAGTCAACTGTGTGATAAATGTCTTAATGTTTTATTTGAGTCTTGCACAAACTTATGTAAAAATATAGATCCTAAAACTAATGATATTGTACTCACAACACCAAGAACTCACAATGTCTATTTGATTGCCTTTCATGATCTTTCGTGTGCATCATTAAAATGTCTAATCTTACAAAATGAAGAACTTGAATTATGACATTGGCGTCTTTGTCACTCTAGCACCAAGTTGATATTAAAATTGTCAAAAAATAAAATAATAAGAGATTTACCAATGCTTAATGGAAACTTGTCCTCATTATGCCTGCCATGCAAAAAAGGAAAATTTTCTAAAACTTCATTCAAAAATAAAACTGAAATGTCTACCACTAGACCTCTTCAACTAATTCAGATGGACCTATTTGGACCAATTACACATGTAGTCTAGGAGGTTGAAAGTATACTTTTGTGTTGATTCACGATTATTTAAGATTTACATGGACTTTATTTCTTACCTACAAACCCGATGCGTTTTCCGAATTTGCAAAATTATATAGTCGCATTCAAAATATGTTAGATTTAAAAATAAAATGCATCTGCTCGGATCATGGAGGGGAATTTGAAAATGAAAACATCACTACTTTTTGTAATCATCTAGGCATCAAACAAGAATATTTTGCTCCACGCACCCCCCAACAAAATGGTGTGGTCGAGAGGAAAAATAGAAACCTGCAAGAACTTGCACGCACTATGCTATCAAAGTATGGGTTGCCTAGATCTTTTTGGGCCGAAGCGGTAAATACTTCGTGCTATGTAATAAATCAAGTCATGCTTCGCCCAATTCTGAAATTAATACCTTATGAACTATGTTATCAAAAGATACCAAATGTGTCTTACTTTCATGTTTTTGGGTGTAAATGTTATATCTTAAACACCAAAGATGCATTAGCTAAATTTGATGAAAAATGTGATTAAGGAATTTTTCTTGGATACTCCTCCATTAGTAAAGCATATAAGATATATAATAAAAAGTCTAAAAATGTGAAAAAGAGTTTGTTCATGTTAGATTTGATGAACTTGTTCCATGTGTAGATTCTACTATTACAGGAAAAGAAAAGCAACCTCTTTCACCATTGGAGGATGAGGAAAATGATCCACTTGGAGTTGATAAAGAAATAGAGACGGTGTATGAAAATTTTGTACCTCCAAGCGTGCTCAGAGTTATAAAAGATCATCTTGTTGGAACATGGTCTTCCGCATCTCCTAGGTTTGAGAATAACAAATACTATGTGTATCTGATCTTGTGTGTTTAAGTGTGCAGGAAACAAAGTCCGTATGACTCAAGGATAACATAAGAAGGTTGCCTCAAAAATTGAGCCAATAAATCCAACATGCCCACTAGCGTTGGCGGTAGCACCTAGCGCCCGGCGCTAGCGATGATTAGCGTAATTCTGGGAGCACATTTAGAAGGTGCTAGCGTCAGGCGGTAGCAGATAGCGCAGGAGGTAGCGCGGAGCATAAGAGGCAAGACGGTGGAGTTTCCCTGGAATGAAGATACACGCGCAGAGAATATTCCCTAATATGGGATAGCGCCGGCGGTAGCGCTAGCGCTCACTCCTATAAAAGGAGGCCTCTTTTCTCGTTTTAGACACACAAGTTTGAGAGAGGTGAAGTGCTAGAATTCCAGACCCTTACTCTGCCGAAAAGTGATCTCCCACCAAAGTTCCACGAATTTCTGAAGGAGGATTTTTTCACGCTGGATCCGACCGAAGATCGCTTCATCAACACTTATACTACAGCGGTCTTTCGTCACCAACTTCAAAAGTTCTTCAAGAGGGAGATTTTCATATTATTGTCTTTCCATTTCATGTTTTTTCTGTAATCGTTTAGTGAACTCTCCCCGTGTTGGCGAGTAGGTCTGGGTAGGATTTATGGCAGAAACTCGCCTCATGTTGGCGACTAGATCTAGGTTAGGCCTAAGGGGTGCTCGAGGCCATATCCGGGGAAGGATTGGCTAGGCGGCTTGAGGCTGAATCTGGGAAAGAGGCTAGGGCCACCGGTTCGTGGGGATGCGAGTCGGGATAGAAAACAAAAGGAGTGTTTCATATTTCGCCTTGATTTCTAGCGTCATTGAAATCGAATTTTGTAATCAATTTTATTAATAGTAATCATGTCTCTCTTTGTGTAATAAAATTGATTTGATCTTCATTTCTCTAAATTGTTTATTATCCTCTCCTTCATTATAAAATAATTTAGATCTTTATTCAAAATCACTATTCTGATCTCTTATTATTTCAAGTATTCCAAAATATATTAAAAAGTTTTAAAACCCTTATTCACCCCCCCCCCCCCTTTAAGGGCGCCTACCAATCCAACAAGTGGTATCAGAGCGGTTTTATTCCAATCGGTTTAACAGCCAGGAATAATGGTGTCTCATGATCTCGCTTGTCTGAAGGGTCAGGGTGTTAGTCGACCACCTCTTTTTTCTGGGTCAGATTTCAACTACTGGAAAAATCGAATGATGTGTTTTCTTATGACCATGGATGTAGAAGTATGGAACATGGTAGAAGTTCGGTACTCTCCTCCTACAACTATAGTAGGAGAGGCTACGTTATTAAAACCTAAGGATAAATGGGATGATAATGATAAACTAAGGTGCAAAAATAATGCTAAGGCGATGAACGCTTTATATTGCACTTTAAATAGAACTGAATTTAATAGAATTTCAGCATGTGTAAATGCTTATGATATTTGGAATCAATTGGAAGTTACTCATGAAGGTACATCACAGGTAAAAGATGCAAAGCTATTCCAACTGGAATCGGAATATGAAAAATTCAGGATGGATGCCGAAGAGGACATCAACTCGATGTACACATGCTTCACCAAGATCGTCAACGCTTCAAAAGCATTTGGAAAGATCTACTCAGATGGGGACTTGGTCAGAAAATTTCTTCGCTCTCTACCTCCGAGGTTCAATCCAAAGGTGACGGTCATCTCAGAGTCACACAACCTAAGAACGCTCTAGGTCGAGAACCTTATTGGTAATCTCAAAACCCATGAGGTAGAACTTCAGATTCAACACGATGAATACAACAAGGAGACAAAAAAAAGGTGCTGGCACTAAAGTTAAAAAGGTGAGCATCGAAGATGATGATGAAGATGAAGAAGGTCTCCTGGTGAAAAATTTCAGGAAGTTCATTAGAAATCCGGAAAGAAGGAACACCTTTCGGAAGTTCTTCCAAAAAGATGCTCGACGAAAAGGGTCTTCCTCCTTATCAAAGAAAGAAAAATGAAGTGAAGACGAAGAAGAAAGACCACCACCCGGGTGCTACCACTGCAGGACGGGCACATTCGGAGCCAATGCCCGAAGTATCAAAAGGAGCAAAAAGATTGATACAAAGCGAAGGAGAAAAAGAAAGTATTGAAAGCCGCAACTTGGGATGATTCTTCCTCTAAAGAATCAAGCGGATCTGAGTCAAGCAGTGAGGATGAAGAAAACTTATGTTTAATGGCAAAAAGCAACGATGACACCAGTGTTCTTAGCGACATTGAGGTAACTCCTCACACCTTCGAAGAACTCTATGATGAATTTGTTCAAACTTGCAAATCCTATGATAAAAGTGTAAAAGATAATATTATTTTAAATCGTGAAAATGAATCTATCATCAAAGAAAATCATAAGCTTACAAAAAAATTAATTTCCCTTGAAAAGAGAAAGGTTTCATGTCAAGAGTGTGAGCACTCCTTATATAAGGCAAACGAACTTGAAGTTTCTCTTTCTAAGGCCCTCTCGCAAATCAAAACTATTGCAAAAGAAAAGGGGGACTTAGAGAGAAAACTAAAAACCTCTCTCTTACAAATTGAAAATAACAAAAAGGGCTTTGAAAATAAATATGTTATGATTGTACAAGAAAATACATCTCTTAAAAAATAAAATTATGATCTCAATATGGCCAAAAAAATTTGGGATAGGTCAAAAATCCTTGGATATAATTTGGGAAACCAATGTTATGGTTCTGGAAAGTTTGTGCTTGGATATCAAAGTGAGCCCTACCGCCCGACGCTAGCCACTAACGTCGGCGGTAGATCAACAGTTAAAAAATCTCCTGTTTTTTCTAAAGTTCAAACATCATCCAGCAAGAGCAATGTAGAAATTCAGAAAAGGGTCTCAACCCCCTTTATCTCTTGTGCAAATTGTCATAAGTTTGGACACACGTCTAGCTCTTGTAGGAATATAAGACAACGATCTTTAAAATAAATCTGGGTACCTTAGAAATCCACTTACTCTATGGGTGGTACCTCTTGGGTATCCGGATCTTTACTCTCATCTTCTTTCTAGATTTGCAGGAAGGCTAAGGAAACAGAGGACGTGTGGTACTTGAACTCAGGAAGCTCCAAGCACATGACGGGCAACAAAGCAAAGATACTTAGCCTAGAAAAGAAGAAAGGACGGATCATAACATTTGGAGATAACGATAAAGGAAGGATCACGGGAGTAGGTATAATGGTTAACGAATCCTTTCTCAACTCTAATGTTCTTTATGTAAAAGGATTAAAACATAACTTAATATCTATTAGTCAATTGTGTGATAAAGGATTAGATGTATTATTTGAATCATCCACTAATCTTTGCAAAATATTTAATCCTAACACAAAAGATGCTTTACTAACTGCACCTAGAATTCACAACGTTTATATAGTTTCATTTCATGATCTTTCCAAATCATCTATAAAATGTTTATAACTAAAAATGACGAGTTAGAACTTTGGCATAGATGTCTAGGTCACGCTAGTACAAAGCTCATTTTGAAACTAGCCAAAAAATAATTGATTAGAGGATTGCCTAAATTAAATGGAAATTTATCTTCACTATGATCACCATGCCAAAAAGGAAAATTTAGAAAATCATCTTTTAAAAGCAAAAACAAAATTTCTACTTCAAACCATTGCAATTAATTCATATGGATCTCTTTGGTCCCGTTAGCACCGCAAGTCTTGGTGGTAGAATATATACTTTTGTTCTAATAGATGATTTCTCGAGATATTGTTGGAATTTATTTCTCTCTTCCAAATCTGATGCGTTTTGCGAATTCTCAAAATTATGTACTTGTATTCAAAATGAACTAGATCTAAAAATAAAATGCATTCGCTCAGATCATGGAGGAGAATTTGAAAATGAAAATTTTAAATCTTTTTGTGAAATGTTAGGTATTAAGCATGAGTTCTCCGCTCCACGCACACCTCAACAAAACGGTGTTGTAGAAAGAAAGAATAGGACAATCCAAGAACTAGCACGTACTATGTTATCTGAATATAAATTACCTAAGTCCTTTTGGGCCGAAGCCGTAGGCACATCATGTTATGTAATGAATAGAGTCATACTGCGTCCATCTTTAAATCTCTCACCATTTGAAGTATATTATCAAAAGAAACCTAACGTATCATATTTTAAAGTATTTGGTTGTAAATGTTTTATTCTAAATACAAAAGATTCTTTAGGAAAATTTGATGAAAAATGTGATGAAGGAATATTTCTTGGATACTCTTCAACTAGTAAAGCCTATAGAATATTTAACAAAAGAACGAGTAAGGTTGAAGAATCTATTAATGTAAAATTTGATGAAGTTATTCCTTGTGTAGAAAGACCTCCTACATGTATAAATGATGAACCTTTGCCATCTTTGGAGCACGACGAAGAGGAACCTTCCAAAGAAGAGGAGGAGAAGGCCAAGGAAGATGAATATGTGCCTTGAACTTCTCAAAAAATCAACCAAAAGAGCTAGTCATTGGGGAACCATCTATTGGGGTAAGAACTCGATCTTCTCTTCATAAAACGTTTTCAAATATTTGCTTTGTTTACGAAATTGAACCTAAAAATGTTTCCACCGCATTAAATGACGAATTTTGGTTTTTGGCTATGAATGAAGAGTTAGATCAATTTGAAAGAAATAAAGTCTGGAACCTAGTAGAACGTCCATCTAATCATCATGTTGTTGGTGTAAAATGGATCTTTAAAAATAAATTAGATGGTGAATGTAGGATTACAAGAGATAAAGCATGCTTAGTCGCTCAAGGCTTTTCTCAAATCGAGGGGATAGATTTTGAAGAAACTTTTGCACCCGTTGCTCGCTTAGAATCTATACAAATATTTTTGGCATTTGCGAGTTTTAAAAGGATAAAATTATTTCAAATGGATGTTAAAAGTGCTTTCTTAAATGAGTTTATAAAAGAAGAAGTATATGTAGAACAACCCCCCGGTTTTATAAACGAAAAATTTCCAAATCATGTTTATAAATTAGAAAAAGCACTTTATGGTTTAAAGCAAGCGCCCCGTGCATGGTATGATAGACTTACATCATTTTTATTAAAGCACGGTTATGTTATGGGAAGTGCCGACAACACACTCTTCATTAAGTACAATAATAACGATTTAATTATCTTACAAATATATGTTAATGATATAATTTTTGGAGCCACTAATGAAGAGTTGTGTAATGAAGTAGTCTTAGTAATGAAAAATGAATTTGAAATGAGTCTTCTAGGAGAACTATCATATTTTCTTGGTTTTCAAATTTCACAACGAAATGATGGTATCTTTATTTGTCAAACAAAATATGTTCACGATATGCTTAAACGATTTGGATTTGAAAACCTTAAACAAGCTTCTACTTCTATGAGTGCTTCTCTAAAACTAGGAAAAGATTAATCTGGAATTTCCATTGATCAAACTTTATATAGAGGAATGATAAGATCTCTTCTTTACTTAAGTGCATCTAGACCAGATATAATGTTTGTCGTATGTCTATGTGCTCGCTTTCAAGCCAATCCAAAAGAATCTCATTTAAAAGCGGTAAAATGTATTTTTCGTTATCTATAAGGGTCATCTAAATTAGGATTATGGTACCCACACAATGACTCATTTACACTTCGCGGCTATTCCGATTCAGTTACGCCGGTTGTTCACTAGATTGAAAAAGCACTAGCGGTACTTGTCACTTTTTAGGACTCTCATTAGTTGCATGGTCTAGTAGGAAACAATCTTGGGTTGCACTCTCCACCACGGAGGCTGAATACATCACACTTAGTAGTTGTTGTGCACAAGAGTTGTGGATGAGCCAAACTCTAGTGAATTTTGGTTTTCATCTCAAAAACATTGATCTTAAATGTGACAACAAAAGTGCCATAGATCTTACAAATAGTCCTGTACACCACTCTAGATCCAAACACATAGATGTTCGCCATCATTTCATTAGGGATCATATTAAGAAAGAGCATGTAAAAGTAAGCTTCATTGGTACGGACTCCCAACTTGCTAACATATTCACTAAACCTCTACCCGATGCAAGATTTCGATTATTACGACTTGAATTAGGTGTCCTAGATCTTTCGGGTTAAAACGCATTCTTAAAACGCAATAGTTTTATGCAATTTTTCCATATCTAAACATCTTCAAATCCTCTGAAATTTCTGCATAAAACTAAGGGACACTTAACCAATATCAAAAATTAAATTTTTTAAAATCCTAAAAAATCGTGTACTGTTTCCTGCGCTAGCGCTAGCGCCGGCTCTAGCGCACCTGTCTGATTTTATGCATTTTTCAAATTTTATAAAATACCTAATATTATGCTCTATTATATGTACTATATAGTTTTACAGTTCTGTTTTGCAATGATTTTTGAAAAATTAAAACAAAAAAATACAAAAGCCAAATTACAAAATATATTTCTTTTACTCCTTTTCTTTGTTCATTTGTTTAAATTCTATTTCTAAATGCAAAAATGAAATACAAAAATATAAAACATAAAATTATCAAAAAAAACTGTATGGACTTTATTGTGCAAATCAAGCATGATTTAATCTACTATTTAGAACTTCTACAATGTTAAATTCATTCTTTTTTAAACTACATTGAACATTGTTCTTATCATGCTTTGATATATCTATTAATATGTGCATCAATTATATTGTAAAAGTAGTGTAGAACCAAGCTTAGCATGCCTCTAAGTATGAGTAATTGTTTTATGGTTAATAATAATATTTCTTCACTCACTTTTTGGCTAAGTCTACATTTGTTTTTTAATCTAAGAATGTGAAAGTGAGTTTAGTTCTTAAATTAAAAACTCTTTTTGGGTTATTTCAAAATAGTGATATATAAATATGTGTAGTGATGAGTGAGTAATAAAAACAAACACAAAGAAGGCACAGCAACACAGCACAGCAAAATATACACATCACAGACGACACAAGGAAATATAGTAGTTCCCCACTAAACGTGGGTACGTCTACTCTTCTACCACACTTGGTAGGAATCCACTACAGATTGTTGATTAGGTGCCCTGCCACCAAGGGGTTTTTGATCAGGTGTCTACACACCAAGGGAGCTTTTGATCAGGTGCTCTAACCCAACTACAGGTTTTTGATAAGGTGCCCTGCCACCAATGGCTGTAACTTTTGAAGGGAGTTATAACCCTTTATACAGGTAAAAGGAAAATAGAAAATATAATGTTCTTCTCTTTCTAAGAAGACTCTAGAGATCCAGATGGTGCTGTTGAGAGTGGATCTTGATGATGTTGAAGAAGAGCTCCCCCTGATTTGATTAGTGTTGAGGAAGCTTCTTCACTTGATTGTAATAACTCCTTTTCTTCTTATGCAGTTTGATCCTGAGCAAACGATATTTATTGGTGTCTCGGGGTAAAGATGATCTGCAAAGAGGAGTTAGCAAAAAGAAGATAAATAATATATTAGATCTGCTTCTTCTTTTTGCTTCTCTGTTCCTGTATCTGTAATAATCTTTTTTTCTCTTTTCTCTTGTATGTATTCTCTCTAATCTTCTCTCTGAATATATAATCTGGAGAGCTGTTCGGCTGATTTGAATTCTTGCCGACAAGAGAGGAAGGAAATAATGTCTCTTTAATTTCCTAGATTCCTCAAGAAGATAAATTGCTGTCTTTGTCTTTTCTGCAACAGCTATAATATTTAATGCTGCAACGGCTATATTGTTAAGGCAGCAATATATAGCAATATATAAATAGAAATGATTAAAATATTGCTTTAATCAGATATAAGAATATTAGTCGAACTGAGAATATCTAAATTATAAAGCTGGTAGAAATTCGTCGAGCTCAGCTTCAAGTTCGTCGATCTGAACATTTAATTCGTCGTTCTGAGCTTCTGTTGAAGATTCATCGAACGCAAAGTTGAGATCGTCGAACACAGCTTTTCGTCGACCGCTGAGACGGCTGGATTTCGTCGACCTCTGAGACGGCTGGATTTTGTCGACCGCTGAGACGGGCTGGATTTCTTCGAGCGCGGAATGAATATCATTCGTCGACTGCAGAGCGTCGTTCGTCGAACGCAGATAGCCGTTCGTCGAACCCAGTGAACATGTATAGATTTCTCCTGTCTCCTGTCCTAATGGAATTTCGTCGATCACAGAATATTTATAAATAAGGATCACGACTCAAATCCAAAACTAAGGTTCCAACAGAATGCTTGCTTGTGTACTATAATTGAACAATAAATTAAATTTGCACAAGTATCTTACTTACACTACATTTATTTGCACTATTAAATATTAAGAAAAGTGGTTGTGCTTTCAAAATTAAATTAGTTTGCAAAACAAGTGTAATCGGAGAGCTTTGTACAAAACAAAAATCATGAAATAAATTGACAAAGTTAACTCCACCAAGCACTACTTGAACCTCCTGATAAGTCTTAATAAGCGTTGTGAGGTTGAGCACCTTGGAAAGATTAGTAAAGTGTCTTGTGCAAACCTTTCATTTTTTTACCACTTATTCTTAAGTACACCGGATCAAAAACAAAATCGATATTGAAAAATAAAATTGTGTGATCCCCCAAGCACTACTTTGCACCATGATAAGTCATAATGAGTATTGTGTGTGCAAAGCACCTTGGCAATTGTACATTTTTTTGTGTGCATAAAAAGTGTGTGGAAGTAAACTTATTTGTATTTTATTGTGCACTTTACTCTGCATATGTCTTGTATTTTTTATTATAACATTTGTTTACTCTCTTCAAAATACACTTATGTGCACATCATTATCTTTCATAACACTTCTTCTCATGAGTATTGGATCCTAATGATAATTCTATAATACTTTTTATATCTAAATGCACTAGATAACCTAGCATGCTCTCTACAATGTTTGGTATGTTTTGAATTTGTGAATCACATTAACATTGTAGTAGTTCATTTTTTATATCCTTCTTTCATGTTTGGTTACTTCATAGTAATCTTTAAAGGTTTTCAAAGAAAAATGATTTACAAAAACATCTTTTTCATTGTGAACTTTCACTCATATCTCTTTTTATGAATCGTCATATCTTGCAAAAAGATGTTTGTTGTATTTTTATAAGTCTTCCGCAACTTTACGTTTACCTTATGATCTTTTTATGCATATCTCAAGTCTTCAAATTTCAATTTATTTTACCAAATGATAGACTTGCGTGGTAAATGTTATATTATTTCTTTTAAGCTAAAATTCTCTGATTTATTTCTATGAAAATACTTATGCTAAAAACTCTGATCTATTTCAATGAAACTTATTATAAAGCTCCTTATCATTTTCTTTCTTCTAAAAAGCTCGATCATGCCTTATCTTATTACCAAAAATCTTTATGTGTCTTTTGCTTCCTTACCCACTTTTACTAATAACAAAAGGAGGAGAACAATCATGATAAATATTCACCGCTATCAAAATTGAAAACTAGCATGATTAATTAAATTGATAGTTTACATATTAGGGGAGCATTCACTTAGGGGGAGCATGTATTTAAGGGGAGTAATTCTAAATACTAAAATCGATATTTATCCTAAGTCATCACTCTCACACACACACAAGTAGGTTTCATCATGCTTATATATTAATGCTCTGATTTATCATTAATGGATTTGTTGTTATCAAAAGGGGGAGTTTGTTGGAACATGGTCTTCCGCATCTCCTAGGTTTGAGAATAACAAATCCTATGTGTATTTGATCTTGTGTGTTTACATGTGCAGGAAACAAAGTTCATTTGACTCAAGGATAACATAAGAAGGTTGCCCCCAAAATTGAGCCAATAAATCCAACATGCCCACTAGCGCCGGCAGTAGCACCTAGCGCCCGGCGCTAGTGATGATTAGTGCAATTCTGGGAGCACATTTAGAAGACGCTAGCGCCAGGCGGTAGTGAATAGTGCAGGCAGTAGCGCGGAGCACAAGTGGGAAGGAGATGGAGTTTCCCTGGAATGAAGATATGCGCGTAGAGAATATTCCCTAATATGGGATAGCGCCGACGGTGTAACACCTCCCCTGCAATGACTATATAATATATGTCCGGCCGGGACCCCACAACATATAATCGCCACAGCTTTAGTATTAAAAAGTGATATAGATCTAACCATCTCAAAACTTAGAACCAACACAGCGAAAACACTAAATAAACCACAGAAGTTGTTCATATCTACATAAGAGTACTATGGCCCTACGGCCTTACAAAACTCATACTCAAGTCAAAATAGGGCATATAAATGTCCAACAGATCATCACAATCCTAAGCTACCTCGACATGCAAGCCGGAACAGGTAAAGACATCAAATCAAACAAGAAAGCATGAAAAGTGCACCTCATGAAGCTTAGGCCTTTCTGGTCGGCGAGCTAGGTCCATCCTGCGATCCTTGCCCTGCATCCAAAACACAAAGAGCGGTATAACGAGGGTCAGCTTTGGCTGACCAACAACGGTGTAATAACACCCCTCCTCCCAGCCGTCCTAGCGGACCCCGGGGAACTACATCACCCTGCAAGTCAGCACTTCGTATGCAAATGTAATAAACAGTATTAACATAAACACGGCAGGCATGAGTGTCACAATCATCATCCACGTTTTTATTTTGAGCAATAAAAGTAAGGGGATCTAGCAATGCAGCATGTATGCAAACCTGGGTTTCACCCAAGGCACCCAATGGCGTGTATGTTTCTAACATAACAACACACATCAACATTTCATAACAAACCAAGGGTACTTATCATTCCCCCACAGGCGTACAAGCCCAAGGCCAAGAACTCCTCTGAGACCTCACCCCTTACATGGCTTATCTTGCCAACGGGCGCATCAGCATACTTGTTCTCGCCACAATCACTAAACCAAAAGCGAAGAACTCCACTGGGACATTACCCCTTACATGGATCATCTTGCCAACAGGCGCACCAACATACTTGTTCTTGTCAGTTAGCCCAAAAGGGGACTTGTCTTGCCGGGACACTCTCCCCACATGAATCCAAGCATTCACGGGCTAGCCAGCCGACCACAAAGACAAACCATGCCTTCACATACACATAATATTTACCCTTTCCAAACCAACGTTCATTCTCACACGAACATAAGGGCAACACATACGACATTTTTGCCGTCATCGGATTTCTAGCAAAATCCCTAAAATGCACGTTAAGCAACATCACCGAATCGGACCTCAGTCACGATTTCGGCTTCACCCAAAATGCCTAATCCATTAACGGAGCGAATTTCTAGTACAAAATTATGTCGGGGACGGACTCAATCAACCTGATGGTTCTTCTTGAACCAAGGCGACAAAAACCCCTCTCATTTGTGAGATTCGGTGCCATAAAATTTCATAAAGAGAAAGTAAAAGCATAGATGCCATGCACGCATCCTAAAACTGGAAGGAGAGATGTCGTTACCCTAAGAGTTCTCTTCCTCGCCATGGATCGGTTGAAGGGCACAGATAGAAAGAAGTGCCTTCTAGTCCTCTCCACGGATCTGGTCTCGGATCGGCGAACGGAGCTCTGGTGCTCCAACAATGGCGGATCTAGTCTTCTTCTTCCTCCAAACCCTACCTCTCTTCTACGCCTCCAAAAGCACAAAGGACTTCACAAAAAGAGAATCGAATTTCTCTGCCCTAAATAAAACCTTAGGACGCACTTATCTAGACTGTAGGATCAAGATCCAAACAGATCGGACATCCAGGAAATGCTACTTACGGAACAGGTTCCGCCAGTTAACGCCCGCGTTAGCTCTTCGTCGAACTCCCTTCGTCGAACTCCAGCGTTAGCTCTTCATCGAACTCCGTTTGACGAACTCCCTTCGTCGAACTTCGACGTTAGCTCTTCGTCGAACTCCGTTCGACGAACTCCCCTCGTCGAACTCCAGCGGTAGATAAAGTATAAATAAGTTTGAAAATATTTTGATCTAACGCACAAAATAAACTATTTATAGATTTTGTATTTAAAACAATTTTGTTTCTAGTTAGTACGCTAGGTGGCTTTTCAATAGTAATATTCCAAACTTTTTCATTTAAGGCTTTAAGAAAATTTTTCATTAATATTTTTCACCATTTATAATTTTTGCCCATAAATAAAGGTGTGATAATACTTTTTCATTTATATTAAAATTTTCCCCACTAGTAGAAGCGAGATCATGATCAAGAGACGCCATTATTCCCAGTTGTTAAGCCAATTTGGAATAACCTGGCTCTGATACCACTTGGTGGATCTTGAGGCGCCCTTAGAGGGGGGGGGGGGGGGGGTGAATAAGGGTTTTAAAAACTTTAAACTTTAATAGAAAACTTTTGATATTTTGGTAGAAGTAAGTTAAATCAAAAGTAAAGAGATAATGAAATTAGAAATGAAATCAATTTTATTAAACAAGAAAATACATGATTATCATTTATAAAATTGATCACAAAATCTGATTTCTTATGACGCTAGAAATCGTAGGCGATAAAGTAAAATCTCTTTTTGTTTTTTATACCGACTCGTATCCCCACAAACCGGTTGGCTTTAGTCGATCTCTCCCCAGATATGGCCTCAAGCCGCTCTAGCCTTCCTATCCCCAGAAAGGCCTCGAGCACCCCCTAGATCTACTCCCTAGACCCAGTCGCCAACACGAGGCAAATTCCTCCCTAAGTCCTACCCAGACCTAGTCACCAACACGAGGCGAATTTCCGAACCGATTACAAAGATAAAAATAAAAGACAACTACAAAAGACACATATGAAACTCCCTATGAGGTAATCTGAAGGAGACGCCGAAGAATCGCTGAAGATCGTTGAAGTCCAAGCGTGCGTTCTTCGCGTTGAGTTAGCATGTTGATCCAAGCCTCCTTTGATTCCTCCTTTTGAAATATGAGTGGGAGATGTGTTGGTCTGGAAATACAGCCCTCACAAAGTTTCTGAAGTGCTGGAATAGGGCTCTCTTCAATCAGTCGTTGGAGAAGATAAAATCATCCAATTTATAGACTTTGATCTAATGCCGGCGTTAAGTGTTAACGCCCGGCGTTGACCATGTATAGCAACATATTGATGGCTCGGATCTTCAGAAGAGGAAGGAGTTTCTGCACTTTAGAAATTGTTTTATTTTAGGCAATACTAACGCTGACGTTAAGGCTAATGCGGGCGTTGGGTAAATCATTCCTAAAGTTCCTCCTGCAATCACGTATGCTTTCTCCTTACCAAATTCGTCGAACGAATAGCGCCCAACATTAAGACCTAACGCCTGTCATTGAGTTTATTTCTCCTTTTAATCAGCTGGCACGCCATTTCGTCAAACGGCATCACATCCCGTCGATCGCCATTTCGTCGAACGCCATTTCGTCGAACGACATCTCATTTCATCGAACGCCATTTCGTCGAACGGCATCTCATTTCGTCGAACGCCATTTCGTCGAACGACATCTCATTTCGCCGAACGACATCTCATTTCGTCGAACGCCATTTCATCTAACGGCATCTCGTCCCGTCGATTCGCTAGCGCCTAGCGTTAAGACCTAACGCCTGCCGTTAGACAACTTTCAATCCTTCTGCTTGTGGTTAGTGCCAGACCATTTTTGCAGCAAACTGGTGTCATATCTGTCCAAACCTGCATGCTAAAAACACACTGGCAAACAAGATCAAATGCAAGTAGTATTTGTTATTCTCAAAACAAAGGGATGCGGAAAACCATGTTCTAACACTTATGTTAATTAGTTCTGATTCCTTATTATGAATCTCATCTATTAAGTCATGATTTCTCAAGTATAAATCATCTTTCTTAAAATCATCTAACTCTTCCCTAACTGTATTTATTTCTTTTTGAGTTTTGAGATAGTCATTACAAAATTCTGTAAAACATATTTAAAATCATCAGAATTAAAATCAAAAATATCAAATAGTGATACATGTTCTTCTTCATCATCTGAGGAGATCCCTAATGCCATTAGACAGGCAGCTTCAGCAGCTTCTTCATCATTTTTTGATGAAGAGGAGTTTAACTCTACTTCAGAGTCACCCCAGGTTTCAGCAATGAAACCTTTACCTTTCTTCTTATCTTTCTTCCTGAAAGACTACTTCTTCTGCTCCTCTTTGCTGTTGCTCCTATCCCTTTGTTCATGTGGACACTCAGGGGTTATTTGCCCAGGCTTATTGCATGAGAAGCAAATCACTTCCTTCTTTGGAGTCTTAACAAATCTGGGTTTTGAGCTCCTCTCTTTTCTTCTTGAGTCTTTTGTCTTGATCCACTTTCTGAATCTCCTTGCTAAGAGACTGAACATCTCATCTTTAGGATTGGAGGATTCTCCTTCAACAACCTTCAAGGTAAGAATCCTTTGGATGGGAGTAGAGGTTGTTTCCTTAGCCACTATTTCAGCCATGCTCTTTAGTAGCATATCATAAGATTTCAGCTTTCCTAGCAAAGCATCAGTAGAGATCTCTCTATGGCATCTGGACTCTCTGATAGCCCAGATCATTGAGTCTCATGAGCTTGGGAAGCACATGAGGAGCTGATCATTTATTTCAGTTAGAGAGATTTCCTTTTCCAGACCTTTCAGCTCATTTATTATAGAGCTGAATCTGTCATACATCTCAATTACATTCTCCTCAGCTTTCTTTTGAAAGTTCTCATACTAGGATATGAGAAGGGACATCTTGTCCTTTCTTTCATCAGAACTCCCTTCTACAATTCTGGAAAGAGATTCCCAGATCTCTTTTGTTGATTGACAGTCAACAACTTTCTGGAAAATGTCATCTGACATTGTTGAGACCAGAATATTCATTGTCTTGGCATCACATGCCTTCTGCTTCTTCTCAGCATCTGTACACTCATTCCTTGGGACAGCTTCCTGTGTTGAAGATCCACTGGCATCATGTCTGACTGAACTTGGGGGACCTAAAATGATAACATCAAAAATGTCTTCATCAATAGAGTTCATATAAAGCTTTATTCTGGCTTTCATGCAAATCACTATTTTATAAAGCTTTATTCTTGCTGATGCATAGTCCTTAGAACTCATTTTTCTTTATAAAATAGTTTTAGATAAATTTAAAATAGAGAAATGAGAGTGAGGAGATCTTTTGATCAATGTGTTAATCTTTTAATGATCAATCTCCCTCTAATACCAATTGAAAGTGCACAGTGTGCCTCTGAGTATTCTCTAGAGGGGGTGAATAGAGATTTAAAATCTTTTATACCTTAAATGTACACACACATTAAAAGTACTAAGTAGTATGCAATCAACACTACCAAAACAGAATAAAGTAAATGCAGGAAATATAAATACAGAAAATAGTAAAATTGACAGCATAGAAAATCAATCCAAAAGACACGGGATTTTTATAGTGGTTTCCCAAAATGTAGGTAGTCCACTCTTCTACCTCCCTAGTAGGATTGCACTAACTGTACCTGAGTCTTTTGACAAGGAGACTCTCAGAACTACTGAGTATTTTGATAAGGAGACTCTCAGAACCACTGAGTCTTTTGATAAGGAGACTCTTAGAACCATTGAATCGTTTGAAAGAGGGATTCTTAAAACTCTTTTACAGTAGGTGAATGAAGAAGAAGAAAGAAAAAAGAGAATAAAATTCTGCTGTCAAAATTCTTCAGAAGTTGTTTCTTTGTCTGCTGTAGCTTCTATTTATCACAGGATCTGAATATAATAAACCATTGCTTATGATTGTGATGATTGCAAGGGTTATTAGCTTGATCCTGATTCTCTGCACTTTTGTTGTCTTGCTGCTATGTGATGAGGAAGATACAGATGTGTTGTTTTTCTCTTTTTCCTGTGCAGAGTCAATCTTCTTCTTTTCCGTATTATAGTTGAAGGAGGAAGAAGAAAAATTATTTCGACAGACCGAATAACAATCAGTTCGTTTTCTTTTTTCTCCTCTCAGCACACTTATTCTCTATCATTTGCATTTAAATTTCTTTATTTTTCTACGCTGTCCTTAGAAGGAATGTCCATTGGATAATTGATGTTCCCTTCTATTTTTGTTCCCGACCCGTCCATCTGATTTGAATAAACTTCCAAGAATGTATTTGCTGCATTACTAGAATACTCCAATCCATTCTTGGCAATAAACGAGCCGTTGGAGAACAGTCTTCAACATTGTAGACCTTCTGAAAAGGCATTAGAAAGGACAGCAGAGGAACTTTTATTTCTCTCTGTATTCGACGCTGCATCGACTTCATCATTCGTCATATCGACCCATCTATGAGTTCTTATCGAAGTAACTTCGAATTCCTTCTTAGCTCTGTCTGAACTCAGATGTCGACATTGCGTCGAGTGCTTATCGATGTATCTGTCGAGTTGAAGACTTGAACTTGAACTTTATCTTCTGCGTTGAGTTAAAGTCGAAGTTGCGTCGACTTCTCAGATGGCTTTGACATGCTCTTCCTTCTGCGTCGAGTTCCTTTCGACGTTGCGTCGACTTGACTTGATACTTCGACAGACAGATTTAATTGCTTCGACATCTAAGATTGCTTCGACAGGCTCTTCCTTCTGGGTCGAGTTCCTTTTAACATTGCGTCGACTTGACTTGGTACTTCGACAAACAAATTGAATTGCTTCAACTTCTAATCAGAGTTCCCTCGACATCAAGTCGAAGATACGTCGACTTCCATTCGACGTAAGTCTTAACTTAACTGATTTTGTGATTATCTTGACCTGGTCTTGACACTCTAAGGTGAGTGTGACATCCTAGGACATCTAATGACCATTTTACCGTTTCTAAACAATGTAGGTAATATAACCTACCTGATGAAATCACTTTAAGTAATTTGTTAAATAAATCACATGGTTTTTTCCCAATAATCCTCCATCATGGGGGGTGCACATAGTAAAATCCCCACCATGGGGTGCAGATAGAAAAATCCCACATCATTAGGTGCGAATAGTGAAATCCTCCATCATAAGTTGCAGATAGTAAAATCCCAAATCATGTGGTGTGGATAGTAAAATCCTCCATCATATGGGTGCACAAAGTAAAATCCCATATTATTTGGTGCGGATAGTAAAATCTCTCATCATTGGGTGCGGATAGTAAAATCCTATGTCATGGGACTGCGCATAGAGAAATCCCACATCATGGGGGTGCGTATAGCCAAATTTATGATCATGGGTGTGCGAATAGCAAGACTACATAACATCATAGTTACCAAAATGCCCCTCTCAGAATCTATAAAAGGGACTCAAAGCCCTCATTTCAAAGAACCTTGTCTTCTACGCATGAGAGAGCTGCAGAGTCTTCCTTCGAAGATCTCTCTGAGTTCTCCTTCAACGCTTGAACATCTCCTTTGGAGTTTGAAGATTCCTTGAAGATGGTTCGAAGATCTCTTTCGGCTTTTGAAGAAGACATGAAGTCCTTCGGCCTTTGAAGATTCCTTCGGAGCCTCGAAGATCTCCTTCACTCCTCGAAGGTCCCTTCGAAGACAGCTCGAAGAACTCACCCAGCCCCATCGCCTCTGAGCATGCCAAAGCTCATGTCTCCTCCGAGCACACCAAATCTTCCGTCGCCTCCGAGCACGCCCAAGCTCCTGTCTCCTCCGAGCACGACAAATCTCCCGTCGCCTCCGAGCACGCCAAAATCTTTTCTCGCCTCCAAGCGCGCTGAAGTTCCAAGGGGGCAGAACCATCATATCTGCAACAGTTGTGATTTGTGTGCTCCAGATCAAAGAACGTGATTCACCCGACTAGTAGTTATAGTGGTTACAACAACGCAATTACCAAACCGCCCCTGTCAAAATCTATAAAAGGAGCTTAGAGCCCTCATTCAAAGGGGAATTTGCCTTCAGCACCTGAGAGAGCTCCTTCGAAGATTCTTCGGAGTTCTCCTTCGACGCTCGAAGAGTCCCTTGAAGATCGCAATTATCTTTGGGGATTCCTCCTTGGGAACTTGTAGATTTTTCTGTTTCTCCTTTATCTCTCACCCCCCTGCGACGAGCGGTGACATGTCACCCTCTCGCATTCTTCTACTTGTAACACACCAAGATATAGTGCAATTTGGCTGACACCGATTCGGCCAAGTGGTGTTTAACTCTTTCCAGGTTTTCCACGCTAAAAAGTTGTTTTCTTGTCAGTTGTCAGTTCTCTACTTTGACTGTGTGCGGCGTCCGGCTCGCTCTTGAGCGAGACGGTCATCTCAACCGGTCCGCGGAGTAGAAAAAAGTGTTCGTATGAGGACAAAGACAACATTTATGAGCAGGAAAAAAGTGTTCGTATGAGAACAAAATACTGTTCCAGTGAGAATAAGAGGTGTCCGTGCGAGTGCTCACGCGACCCTAACCCTAAAACTACATTCCATGAATCGTAATCAGATTGATCTCCTCAAAATTTTCCATGTGCGTAAATGTCCCCCCACACTCCTCAATTTGTCTATCTCCTCAAAATTTTCCAAGCTATCCATAATAAATGCTGAACTGCTGGAATAGTAAATTCCGACTAATTACATGAACAGAAACAATCAATTCATTCTCCAACTATCCAGCCCGACAAAAGCTTCGAATATCGACGACCATAACGGTAATGTCGTCCCTGTTTCCTCTGCTGCAGGAGATCTCCACCAGATCCTTGCAGGATTGAACCGATTTCCTCATTTTCGCAACCACGTCGACAGCCTCCTGATTGCTCACCTGTCAAAGCAAAAATCAATAAAACAATTTTTTTAGCTTCAATCCATCGATCCGTCGATCAAGATCACAAACTTTTGGAACATTTCTCTGTCAAACCTTATCCCACAATCCGTCGGAAGCCATTATGAGAAACTCGCAATCTTGAGTTAATGGAATCCTTTTCGTCTCGGGCTCAGAAACGATCCATTTCTTCATGTTTGCATCTCCGATTGATCTGGATATGGCCAATGAGTCCTGCACTCTCCATACTCCATTGTGGCAATTCACGTAGCCTCCCTGTATCATCAGTATTATGTGAGCTTTCATTGTATCTTTTTCAGAAAAAAAGAAAGAGTTTTGGGAGGTTTTCATCAGTAGGGTGTGATTTTTTTATACCAAATTTTCGATCCGAATCCGCTCGTCTTCTCGTCCGGGGCGGTGGTCTGTGGTTAGGGCTTCGGCTAGTCCCTTCCTGCTCATGACAATCCTACAGTCGCCGACATTGGAGACAAGCATCTCTCCATTCTTCAGCAAAACTGTAGCTGCGCATGCTCCACTGCTTAGACCCTGGTGATTATGAGCATTAATTGTGATGAAATTTTATACTTAATTGCTGTGTAATGTTTTTCAAAATGTCATTTTAGATATCAACCAAGCTTGTAATGCTAGGTCATTTTGCATTAATGGTGCATTATGGTATCGTTGATTTAGTGTTCAAGATTTATTTTTTCATTGAATTTTTTCATCGTCGTGGTTTCTTTCATCATTAACATCATACTATGATAAAATAGGAAGTATTGAAACAAAATTAGCGCAGGAATATTGTTGACGCAGCAAGAAATGTTGAAGCAGTCATTATTTTTTGAGAAAACTCGTTAGATATAGTACCTTGTGAAGGAACTCGCTGTCTGTGGTTAAATAGCCCGTCTGAATTGCCATTGCCAACGAGTTTTCGCCATTTTCCTCCTTTACCTCATCAACATAGCTTATTATATTCTTTCCTAGCTTCTCGGAGATGAAGTCCACAGCTGCCCTTCCGCCATGCCCGTCAAATACCCCAAAGAATGCCTACATATAACCCAATATCTCATCAATTATTAATCATATATATATATATATTTTTTGATCCTTCTTAAGCACCCAAAATTTAAAAATATGGTCTATGGTCCTTGACAAAACAAAATCATGGAATGAATTGTGAGCCTTGTTTCATCTTATTCTGTAGTTCAAACTCACGATATGTGCATCCTAAGCTCCTTATTTATTTAGCTAAATACAGGATATGTGAAAATATGTCGGCATAAGATTTAAGAAAATTTAACAAAGACTATCATCATTAACATCATCCTAAGCTCCTTATTTGATTCTCAGTCCTTAAACCATTAAAATTTAACAAAAACTATCAAATCAAAATAAGTATGTGTATACCTGCTTAGAATCTCCATGAATGTTTGTCATGACACCATATCCATCCTCCATCATATGCCTAGTCCCTCTCTTACTAGCCAAACAATAGTCACTCCCTTCAACCTCCATCTCCCTCACTACATCCTCCTCCTTCCTAAAACATGACTCCCCAAATCCCGAGCCACCGTCGCCGCCCCCGTTCGGCGGAATGACTATCCTAACAGGTCTCTTCCACAGCCTCCTCACCGCAGGCGCTGCCGGCGTCGTTTTCGCCACCACGCATTCCTCCGATTTCTCATGATCAAAACCCCCTTCCTTCCCCGCACCCAGCGCCACCGAAATCAATTTGAAACTCGAACTCAACCTCTCCTCCTTCCCCGATCCCCTTGGGATATCCCTCGCCTTTTTGGAAGCGAAAACCGGTGTCTGGGCAAGCCGCTTCCATGAGAGAGGAGATGGAGGGGGAGCAGAGTTGCTGGAACAAAGAGCCATGAAGATAGGCTTCCTAAGGACATGGAAGAGGTGCTCAAGTATGAAGATAAGAGTCCATAAAGAAACTAACTGCTCTACCATCATCAGATCTTTCTCCTACTAATTCTTCTTCTTCTTCTTCTTCCACTTCCTTCTTTTGTTTTCCTTTCCTTATGATGACAGCCCAGGATTGATTTGTTCGTTGATGAAGAAGGTTGCATTTTCTATTGCGAGATTTAAAGAGGTGGGAGGGAGGAGGGCACGGGAACAAGTCTGTTTTTGTGCTTATTTAGTTTAACAAGTCAACGAGTACGGGAAGAAGTCGTCCGGGCTCAGGGCGGGCGAATCAGTCACCGCTCAGAGCACGGAATCGCCGATTTCTTTTTGATGGCGTCAACGGATGGATGCTCGTCCATTGCGGCGGGGGAAAATAGGATTTAGATTTTAGGCCATGTTTGTTAGCGTTTGCGTGAGCTGTTTTGGCAAGCTCCGTTTAAAAAAAAAACAACTTCTAGCCCAAAAATGAAACGCAGCTCCGAGCTCCTTTACACGCGTCTCCAAATCTCGCGTCTGCTCGTATACTTCTCCACAAGCGCAGCGGCGAGCCCTCCCGAACTTCCAATTTCACACATGCGTATCGATGAGGAAAAATGCCCGGGGATTTGTCGCCGGAGAAGGAGAGGAAGAAGGAGACATGGTGTTGTTATCTACAGCAGCATAAAAGGTTCAAGTTCGTCCTTGTCACTACTCCATCTCTCCCCGCTGCTAGAATCTATCCTAGGTTCTCGAGGTCGCGACTTGCACCAACCCCCATACTTCCTTAACCTGCTCGCCGCTCTTTCCTCTCCTCCCGGCAATTCCAGAGTAAATGGCAGCCTAGCTAGGGTCTCGCATCTGCTGTGGTTCCTCTGACTATCCATTGCTGCTATCTCCTCACTCGATTGCATAGAGTCTTGTTGGAGGAAACGGAGAACAGTGTAGAGTGTGGTGTTGACCTGGGTCTCACGGGCAGGGCCACCATCGGCGGTGGCCATGCTCGCTCGCCGCTGGACAACTACCGGAGGGTTCGCCGGAGGCCGGCGAATCCTCCGGTGGGTGCCGGGCAGGCCGCCGGCGGCGGCGTTGGGAATTGGCACAGGCAGAAGCGAAAAACAGTGGCTATCGGGATTTTCAGAGGAATGAACAGTAACTGTTTTGGAGAAAAAGCTATTGACAATCCTCCTTCTTTGAATCCAACGATCAGCTTTTGATCTTGCTTGATCGGACGGTAAAAAATCAAAGCTTAGTGTGCTTCCAAATATGCATATTGTTTATATATTAAAGATATATATATATATATTTATACCATATAAAAAGAAGCATCAAACCCATGAATTTTAAAGCCGTTGAAATGATTATGGCCGTCGAATCTGGCATGATATTTCATCAGCCGTCGGATCAACCACCCCCTCTCTCACCAATTGATCAGTTTGTAAGACCCTTTTTTTTTCTTTCAAAAACCCGGGTCTTATGCCCAGAACCGCCGCTTTGCGGTGACACCCTCACTCGGGAAGGTCGCCACTACAAAACGCCGATCCTGCCGGCCATATCGATCACAGAAGAAGAAAAGTATATTTGAACATATAGAAAAGCTCAAGTCCACATCACAGAAAATATATAAAACCATAAATGGTAAATGTCCACAGAGAGTAACTGAAATAAAAATATAACAATAATAAAGGGCTCATGCCCTGTACATCATATCCTCACTACAAGGTCATTCGCGAAAGCTAACTACCAATCACTCACTGATCCTGAATTTGGTGCTCCTGTACTAGACTGGCCCGCCTCTGTCTGCACCGGCCTCTGGTGTTGCTGCGTCTCATCGGTCCCCTGAAATGATATGGTCCACTGACCGTTAGTCAAAAAGACTAAGCCTTATGTTCCCCATCCCTCCCCCAATGGCTCCTAGGCACCGAGTGGGAGGATGAAGCTGAGGACATCAAGGGGTATAAACAATAGCAGGTGACAGGGGTACAGGGAATGTCTACACTACACATGTATATATATATAATTGAAGCAGTAAAAGAGCATAATAAGATCAGGTAAAGACTAAGTAAAGTGTAGTAATTAAAGACATGTATATAGTAGAAAAGTAATCATTGATCTATAGGAATGCTCATACAAACCTATAGACCAAGGGGTCGTTTAGCAAGGCCTATCGTATAAGAAGTCTCATAACCGACTTATACGATAGTGGTAGGGGTATGCAATGTTTATGTCATGACATACAGAGTTATGCAGTTTATGCTATGTTCATACAAGTGCAACTCACACACTTCGACTCTATGCGCACCGACCTTTAGTTCCCCCTTTTTGGAGCTAGCAAAACTTCCAGGATACTCCCGTAGTGGCAAACATAAGCGGTGGGTTCGGCCTCGCCCACCTCTAGTTTGGTATTCACACTACCTAACCTAGACCTATCGTACGCCTCAACGCTAAGAACACAACAACGGAGCATCTGCATACTCTTACTGGCTGGACCACCAGACTTTTATGGCTAAGTGCAAATTCCATACTTGCCGAGTCAACGTATTGACGTCGGTGTGAACGACCGTCCAATACCGAAGACCCACCACCTTCATGCACATGCAAACATGTCCTACTATATCCCGAGCCATAAATTCCCCGAGCTAACCTGCCCGTCATCATAACCTTCCGAGCCACCGGCTCGCCGGACCAACCCGTCCGCACCAACAAGCATTACTGAGTCACAAGCTCACCGGACTAATTAGTCCGCTGCTTCAACCACGAGCCTACCGCTCGTAAGACCAAACCAACTAACCTCACGGAATCACGTGGTGTGGATGTGTGCGTTATTAATTTAATCTTATACCATATTACTCCTACAGTTTATGGTTAATCTAGGACTTCCCGAAGATTACCTTGTAAGGGGCTCGTTACGGTACTAGGAACTATAATGGGATGACACCCCAAAGTTCCCTTTCTCAAGACACTTATTGTTCTTTGTATCTACCCATAAGATTACCCTTCTTATCATTACCTTGGATTACCCTAAGTGTGTTATGACCCTCTAAGGGGAAAGACGATCTTTCGTCTATCCCAAGCATAACTTACCCTTAACTCACCAAGCACACTTTCACCATCTAATCCATTTTGGTGACCTTCAATCTCTTCAACCTGACCATGTATACCAACTACATGTCACTTCCACTTGGTAGGCCCCTAAATACCCAAGTTTCACATTTTTACTATACGCATACCAAACTAACTATATGAAGCTTATAAGTAGAGGTACTCCAAATATTCATCCAACTGACTCAAGATATTTACTGGAGGGCTATCATGGCATTATAAGACAAACTCCAGAGATTCATAATTTTCCTCAACATTTTAGCATTTATTTAAATTTCTTCAATATTTGCCAAGTATGAATATGAACATGAAGTATAAGGTATTCTTATGACATGACTCTCATAAAATTAAGATAAATCTATCATGCCAAAATATCAGTAATTAATGAATATCACACTTTTACAGTAAAAAAATGTCCTCTGTTTTTAATATTTATCATCTATCCAAACTTGAAGATTTATGAAGGAACAACCAAGAATACTTATGCCAAAATTAGGGAAAAATTATCATACCTCTATTGTGTCCAGAAAAGTTTAATTACAGAGTTTCACAATTTATGGGAATCATTTCTTCACTAAAATAAATAATCCAAATAATTCCTAATTTGCACATGTTGTGAAGTAGCCTATTGATAACAATTTCCAAAAATTCTATGAAAATTCACAGAGCTTCCTAGTGCTATGAAATGTCCTATCACCAAGTTGCACATTTTTCCAGAGAGTTTTCGACCCTTGATTATATTTCTTAAGATTGAGACAAAATAAGTGCCTTGTAAATGAAGTACTGGTTAAATCATCTAATAAATTTCACAAAAAATACCAGAGGTCTATAATATGATTACAAAGGCACTACCGAGGTTTCATCATCATCCAAGACCATTTTAGCATGTAAATATCTCTTATAAGAAATTTCCCTAAAGGGATTATGACCTAATTTAGGTGGAATAAATTCTCCTAAAATCCTCTCAAAATTCCCTAGGGCATATATACATCCCATGAACATATCTCCTAAATTTCATGGCTATTCTATAGATTTTGACCACATGTCCTTCACAAAGCTCTATATGCCCCCAAGGGGTAAAACTAGGGTCCTAGGGCATATCCACCTCTACACCACCCCATCTTACTCATGAAGGTGTTTTAGGTGATCCTAAACCAGTGGCCAAGGTTTCACTTCATGGTGAGGAGATTTGACCACAATATCCCAAGATAAACACCATGCCCTAACTTTGACCCCATTTGACCTAACTTCGGTTGACAAATTACCCAACCAAATCAGTCCCAATTGGGCTGAGATATTTACCAGGGACATGTGATAACCCTAAGAAGTACCCACCAAAATTTGGAGGGCATTGGAGTTCATTTGACGCAATAGTTAATTAATATTTGATTTATGTAATTACTACAAAAACCTTAGAAAAAGGTTCTCCTAAAATTCTCATCTTTGGGTATGTTATGGGTGTATGTACAAATAGCCTAGGTTTTAATTTTCAAGTCAATCCCATAAACTAACCAAAAGTTATTCAAGAAATGATGGTTGTCCTACATTACGAACCAGTCCCACCAAAATGGACCCACAGGGAGCTACAGAACTCCTTTTGGCCTGAAACAAATTTCAAAATAAAGTAAACTCTAAGGGCTACATCTTTGGTATTGACCACTTTTTCATTTGAGGGGTTCTAATATTTCTAGTAATTAAAACAAAATACTACATGAATAATTAATTAAAATAGAATTCTGCGTTCGACGAATTCTGAACTGCGTTCGACGAAATCAACTCTCCGTTCGACGAACTCTGCTCTGCGTTCGACGAACTCCATGCTTCAGTGCGCTCGACGAAATCCTGTCTTCGTTCGACGAACCAATCCAGTTTGGCGAATTAATTTAGTGCGGCGAATCAACTCCGTTCGACGAACTCCGTGTTCAGTTCGTCGAACTCAACTATCCATTCGACGAAATCCTGTCTTCGTTTGACGAACCAATCCAGTTCGACGAATTAATTTAGTGCGGAGAATCAACTCCGTTCGACGAACTCCGTGTTCAGTTCGTCGAACTCAACTATCCGTTCGATGAACTCCAGAGGGAGTTCGACACACAAATTTCGTTCGACGAACCTCGGGTTCCGTTCGACGTACTCCGGGATTCGTTCGACGAACTCAACTAATAGTTCGGTGCCTTAATTTCTGTTTGACGAACGCTGGGTTCGTTCGACGAACTCAACCATTATTTCGGTGACTTAATTTCCGTTCGACAAACGCCGGGTTGCGTTCGACGAACTCATCTATTCGTTCGATGAATTATTCTTCTACTCAGATCGACGAATTAATTAAAAAGGAATATAACATAATCATGAAATAACATTATAATATAATCATTTCATAATTAACTCGATCCAGCATGAATCTTGGCGCAGCTTTGGACGGCATCTGGTCGTCTTCAAGCTCGAGCCGACTGCTAAGATTGCCCCGACCTGGGCTGCCTTCCACCTTGTTTTCCCGGCCACCGAAGCGCCGCCTGGGCCGGCCAATGCCACCACCACCTTCGTTGAGGGGGTGGCCGACGAATAGCGGTGGTTGGTCGGCCGGAAGTGGCCGGAACAGGGATACAGAGGTGGGATTTAAAGCTCCGAAAGTGGAGCTTTTGACCTACCCGATTTGGGACCAATTGACCCCAATCCTTGCAAGCAATCTGATGAGGTCTATCCACAAAGAGAGAGATGAAGAACCAGACCTGTGTGGAGGGGTGATTGCCTTGTCGTTTCCCGATTGGCCATGGCCGATCCTTGCCTCTTGGTGCCTCAGCAACCTCCACACCATGTTGCACGATTCCTTCAAGTGAATGGGGGAAACTAACCCCCTCTGTCCCTTGAAGCTTTTCAATGAATCAATTCGGGGAGGGAAGTGTGTAACTCCCAATTGCCATGAATGGCCATTGATGGCCATTTTCGGCCATGGTGAAACTCCTCAAATTCTCCCTCTATGTGGCCAGGAATGACCATTAAACTCCTCCAAATTAATTGGGGAAACTGAATGGAGACATTAAAGGAGGAATTGGTGGTTATTGCTCTCCCTAAGCCATAAATGTCATTAATCCATCTCTTTCTCTCTCCTCCATTCTTGGAGAAAACGAGATTTCTCTCTCCTAATCACCATTTACAGAAATTGAGTAATAACTCCTGGTATTATCAGCCTCCCAAAGCTAATGGGCTACTCCAATTGGGCCTAGCCCAAGTGGATTGGGCTTGATTAGGTTAAATTATGCTAATTTGACCTAAATTAAGCTTGAGTTGACTTTGGTCAATTTGACCATTTGGGTTGGCCCCAATGGGTGGCTTATGACCCATTGGACTCCCTTAAGGGTTAGCAAGATCTAGGTAGGGTCAATTTGGCATGGTGGGGGTCAATTGACTCTAATTAGGTTACTTTGACCAATTTGGGTTTAGGGTTGACATTGATCACTTTGGCATCTTTGGTTGACCCCAATGGGTCCTAAACGCTTTAAGGGACCCTCCAAAGGGTTAGGTGTGCCATGGTGGGGTCAAAGGGTCAAGGTGCGGCCCTTAAGTCCAACCCTATGCTTGTTAACTGGAAATTGTTATTTGCAGACCAAGGTAATCTTCCCCTTCAAGCCTAAGGCTAAGTGATCTCTTCAAGCTTCCTAGGGTTTTGTCATTACCTAGTCATAACAAAACCACTCTAGGGTTCTAGTTGTTTGGGGGATGTTACATCTTTAACTACTATATACAAGAAGTTGCATTTGGTGCAACATTCAAAATTGCCAAATATAGCCTCATTCTTTTATTCCAACGACTTAACTTATATTATGAAAAAATGGAAATTCATAAAATATAATGGCTATTTGTGTAATTACACCATATCCCTATAATAAAAATAATGATGGAAATTCATAAAATCCAAAAACTTTTTAGCAGACCTCCCACATCTACTATGATAGGTAATCATTATGCCTCAAAAAACTAATTTCGAATTATAATAGCTTACTTTAAAATGATTTTTTGTTAAAATATAAATGTTTTTGAAAAAAATATATAAAAAATATTGATGTATATTTTTACGGTCATTTTGAGTACTCATATGTATAAGTTGCGGGGGAAGCCCGCCGTCGCCGGTCGGGTACTATCGTATGCAGGCACAACCCACTCGAATGCGGGCGCAACCCGCTCGAATGTGGGCGCAACCCGCTCGAATGCAGGCGCAACCCCCTAAGAGTCAGCGAGCACGGGCGAAGCCCGTGCGGAGCTGCTCGTATATATATATATATTAATATATATATATACGCCCGTGCTCGCTGCTCCTTGACGGCGGCCTGCGGCCGCACCGACGGCGGCCTTCGGCCGCCTCCGCATAGGCTATGCCAAGCAGTAGAAGCGGCCCGCAAAGCCCGCCCGGAGCCAACCCCACCGCTGAGACCCTACTGCCAACCGCTGAGACCCAACCACGTCTCAGCAGTCCAGTCCCAACCGCTGAGACGAAGTCCAGCCCCAACCGCTGGGACCCAACCGCGTCTCAGTGGTTGGACTGGCAGGATGGGGTGTGGATAGGCTTCGTCGGTTGGACTTTCAGGCTGGGGTGCGGATAGACTTCGTCTCAGTCGGCTGCACACACAACATATACATGAGTACTCAAAATGACCGTAAAAAAATTTTAATTACTATTTTATAAAAAATTTTTTCAAAAAAAATATATATATATTAACAAAAAATCATTTTAAAGTAGATTTTAGTAGGTCTAATGATAAGCTATCTTAGTAGGTTTAGGAGGTCTAGTAAAAACTTTTGAATTTTATGAATTTTCATAATTATTTTTATTATTGGGATATAGTGTTATTATACAAATAACCCTTATATTTTATAAATTTCCATTTTTTTCATCATATATGTTAAGTCATTGGAGTAAAAGAATGGGGTTATATTTGGCAATTTTGAATGTTGCACCAAAGGCAACTTCTTGCATTTAGTAGTTAAAGATATTGTTTTGGACATGTAAAAATATGTAAATTATTTGGAATAAGAGTTTCTTTTCTGTACTTTCCCTTCAATTCTCATTTGTCGCATAGTAAAATTGTTGCTTAACGCTTACGGCTTAACTAAATGAAATGAATACTTTTACTCTATGGTGGTTGGCGGGCCGTTACATAAAATGGTATCAGAGTGAGGTTTCGTAAGATGGTAATGCCACAAATAGTATTGTATAAATGTACAGAATATAAACTTTTATACATCTTGTTTTATATGTCCATAAATTAGAAGCTAATTATTTCCTGCCCCTCAGGAACATGAGTTTTCTAGTCGGAGGGCTTGAGAAGAGCCAGAGATATCTGCTGGAAGTGAGACAAGCCAAAGAATTAAACTCCAGATAGCTGATATGGCTCGGGCAATGGCAGAAGCAATCCGACTAGCAAGGGATACTCCCATAGTGTTACCTCATATTGATCCTCTGAATCAAACACCGCAACGTCAAGTAGACATTGATCTTAAGCAGTTCTTGGAGTTAAAGCACTCCACCTTCAGAGGAGGCCTAACTCCGATAGAAACAGAAGACTGGATACTGAGAATAGAAACTATCTTCAGAGTCATGCATTGCTCAGAGGAAAGGAAGATTGTTCTAGTTACGTTCTTACTTGAAGGAGAAGCGAAGATATGGTGGGACGTAGCGATGAGTGGAAAATTTGCCACCAGTGGAATTACTGGAATTTCCTAGAAGAATTTGTAGAAGAATTTACTAATTGGTCCATGCCTGAGTCGGAGAAAGGACTATTAGAGGAGAGATTCTTACGTCTCGTGCAAGGTAATCGCACTGTACTTCAATATGAAGCTGAATTCTCAAACTTAGCCTTTTATGCGGGATCTTTAGCTCCAACAGAAGCAGAACGATGTCGCCCTTTCCAGCAAGGTCTAAGAGATAATATCTGTACATATCTGGTACCATTTGAGCTTACAGATTACAATAGTCTGGTTGCGAAGACTCACTTAACTGAAATAGATATGGAGAAAACTCAGAAAAGAAATAAATCTCAACTGATGGATCGAGCAGGGAATCTTCCGGTAGATCAAGTGGATCTTCATGGAAGAAGAAGTGGTTGCAACCTTCGCCCTCAACTGCAACTAGTAGTGTGACCCAATCATCTGCGGCTAAATGTGAAAAGTGTGGAAAAGTGCAAAAAGGGTAATGTTTATTTGGCACATGTGTGTATTATATTTGTCGCCATCCTGGACACCGACAAAATGAATGTCCCAAAAGGCAAACAAAGGAGGGAAGTTTCAAGGGAGCCCCAGGAGCACAACCTCAGCGTGTATATCAGATGGGGATGATTAAGGATGGTGAGTCTATTTCCTCCACCTTAGCACAAGTGGAGTGTAACACCTCTCCTATAATGACTATATAATATGGGTCCGTCCGGGACCCCACAACATATAATCGCCACAGCTTTAGTATTAAAAATGATATAGAATCTACCCAACTCAAAACGCAGAACAAACACAGCGGGAAACTAACAAAAGACAGAAGTTGTCCACATCTACATAGAAGTACCCTCACCTTATGGCCTTACAAAACCGATGTTCAAATCATCATCCATACAACACAAAACATCCAAAGAATAAAAGCATTCATATGCTACCTCGGCATGCAAGCCGGAACAATACGATGAAAACATAAACATGCAGGAAAATAGGAGAAGGTACACTTCATGAGGCTTAGGCCTTTTTGGCCGGCGAGCTGACTCCAGCTTGCGATCCTTGCCCTGCATTCATTATAGAAAAAGCGATATAATGAGGGTCAGCTGTGACTGACCACAAATGGTGTAACAACACCCCTCCTCCCGGCCATCCTAGTGGACCCTGGGGAACTACATCACCCTGCAAGTCAGCACTTCATATGCAAATGTAATTAAGCAGAAGTAACATAAGAAACAACATGTATAAGTGTCACAAGCATCATCCACAGTTCTATGTTGAGCAAATAAAGTAAGGGGCCTACCAATGCACCATGTATGCAAATTTGGGTATTACCCAAGACACCCTATGACATGTATGCTTCTAACATATCATCACACATCATCACTTCACAACAAACATAGGGATACTCATCATTTCCCCCCAAAGGCATGCAAGCCCAAGGCCGAGAATTCTTACTAAGACCCCACCCACACATGGCCCACAATGTCATCGGGCTTGTCCATCAGCTCACCAATTCTCGCCAAAATCACCAAGCCAAACACAACCGATGCTAAGAACTCTTGCCTAGACCCCACCCGTACATGGCCCACAATGCCATCGAGCTTGTCCATCAGCACAGTCGTTCTCATCAGTTATCACAAAATGGGACTTGTCTTGCCAGGACACTCTCCACACATGAATTTCAACATTCACGGGCTAGCCAACCGACCACAAAGACAAAGCCACACCTTCATACACAAACAGGAATCACAAGCCATTCAACATGCACAAATTTTCCCGCCCCAAGCCAATGTTCTTTCTCACACGAAAATATAAGGGCATAACAACGACGTTTTCTCCGCGATCGGATTTCTAGCAAAATCCCTAAAATGCACGTTAAGCAACATCACCGAATCGGACTACCGGTCGTAATTTTGGCTTCACCCACAATGCCTAATCCTCTAACAGAGCAGATCTCTATTGCAAAATAATGTCGGGGATGGACTCAATCAACCCGATGGTTCCTATTGAACCAAGGCGACCCAAACCCCTCTCATTTGAGAGATCCGGTGCCAAAAATGCAAAAATAAGAAAGGAAAAAATAAGAGATGCCATGCGCGCATGCTAAAACCGGAAGGAGAGATGTCATTACCATTTGAAGTCTCTTCCCCGCCATGGAAAACTCAAATAGCATGGATGAAAACGTGCAACTTCAATCCCTCTCCGCGCTGCCGGTCTTGGATCGACGAACGGAGCTCCGAAGCTCCAACAATGGCGGATCTTGCTCTTCTTTCTCCTCCAAGCTCTCCCCCTCACCCTAGCCCCAAAGTCACAAATGACCTGAGAAATAAGAGGGTAGAGTTCCTCTGCCCTACTTATGGCTTTCAGATGCACTGATCTGAGCACTTGGATCATGATCTAAGGAGATCGTACGCCCAAAAAATGCTACTTACGGATCTAGTTTCGCAACCTATCACCCGATGGTAGCGCTACAGCGCCGCGGTAGTACTAGAGAAAACTGCTTTGTCTCGGGTCATCGTGATCAGTACGCTGTCTCGATGATACAACACCCTTCTCGATGATACACTTACCGCTAGCGGTAACACTAGCGTGTGATGCGCTGATCTACACACCGCTATAGGTGGTAGCAAGGCAGCGACACGAAACAGTAGTGTACCGATCGTTCAAGTAATATAAAAAAGGGGGAGTAAATCCCCAAGTATCGATCTCAAAGGAACACAGTAAGGTGGAGTTATCTATTGATGAGGGACTTGAGATTGAAGTCCTTTAAGTCGGATGGATTGCGAAAGGGTTGGATTGGATTGTGAAAAATAAATAAATTAAACTAAATTAACACTACTATGCAGGCCGTTATGCACTGCTTCGCCGGGCGGATGGAAACTATGCAGGCCGCTATGCACTGCTTCGCGAGGCGGATGGGCGAGTAGGCAAGCGGACGAGGTGAGTGTAACTGCGGAAAGGTTTGATGGTCGTTAGCACCTCTTGGCTAGGCGGATGGATTACACGGGTCATTAGCACCGCTTCACCGCGCTGATGGAAGAGTAGGCTTGCGAATGGAATGGTTCGCACCGGCGGATTCAAGATGGATTATACGGGCCGTTAGCACCGCTTAGCTTGGCGAATGGAAGAGTAGGCTCGCGTAATGGACGAGTAGGCTAGCGTAATGGAATGGAGGGTGATGGCGAAGTGGAGGATGGAATGAGAGCGCACCTCATACACACATATAAACAAGATAATTTCATTGAAATGAAACTAACATCACAAATCATGGTTTATAGTGTACATCATCAAAATGTAAGGAATCTAACATATACAACCATTAAAACAAAGATGGGGAAAGCAAAGGAATCAACCCAATCTGAAGCCTTGTCGAAGATTCACGGTTGAAATTGCTGGGTTGTCAATCCGAGTCCATGCTCGGTCCTCAACTGCGTCCGGGGTAGAGAAGGTTGTCACTACCTCGCAATGGCCCGTCTTCTTCGTTTCACGATCCGGACACAAGACCAAAGCTTCCTTATCCTTGGATGATGATGGATGTAGGTCTAGATCCCTCTTGGAGGCTCTTGGATGATGGAGGGCGAAGGAGGATGAAGAGTACCTAAAAACGGCTCTCAAAAAGACCTAAAATGCGGATTCGGGCGGAAGGATTCGTGAAAGCGCGTATTTATAGAAAGCAGAATTTTGAACGCGCACGATCAGTGGCGCACGACCAGTGGTCGTGCGAGAAGGAATGCCACTGACCCTGCGGGAACAACATGTAGCAAAAATCCAGAATGACAAAATAGCGCACTGTTGGAACATGGTCTTCCGCATCTCCTAGGTTTGAGAATAACAAATCATATGTGTATTTGATCTTGTGTGTTTAAATGCGTAGGAAACAAGGTCCATATGACCTAGCGCCCGACGATAGCGATGATCAGTGCAATTCCGGGAGTACATTTAGAAGGTGCTAGCGCCAGGCGGTAGCGGGTAGCGCATGCGATAGTGCGAAGCATAAAAGGAAAGATGAAAATGTTTCCTCGGATTGAAGATTCTCCCGCGCCAAATATGTCCTAATCTGGGATAGCGCCGACGGTAGCGATAGCGCAAGCGCTAGCACTGAGGCTATAAATAGGACCCCTCTTCTCTCGTTTCTTACAGACATTAGAGAGAGAGGTTGAGTGCTAGAATTCCAGAGCCTGATTTGGCCGAAAGTAGATCTCCCACCAAACCTCTGTGAATTTCTGAAGGAGGACTTCTTCACGCCGAATCCAAACGACGCCCGCTTCAACAATACTTACACTAAATCAGATCATCGTCTCCAACTTCAGAAGTTCTTCAAGAGGGAGTTTTTATTATTATCATTTCATTTTCCTTGTAAACCGTAAGAGAATTCGCCTCGTGTTGGCGACTAGGTCTGGGTAGGACTTAGTGCGGAAATTCGTCTCATGTTGGCGACTAGATCTAGGTTAGGTCTAGGGGGTGCTCAAGGACATATCCTGGGTTGGATTGGCTAGAGCGGCTTGAGGCCGAATCCGGGGAAGGATAGGCTAGGGCCACCGATTCGTGGGGATGCGAGTCGGGATAGAAAAAAAATGTGTTTATTATTATTCGCCACCGATTTCTAGCGTTATAGAAATCAACTTTTGTAAAAACATATTTCATATTAATAAAGCATGTCTCTACTTTATTTCAATTTTTTTGTTTGACTTCTCACCTTCTTAATCAATTATTATTTCAAGATATTCATAATATAAGAAAAAGTTTTAAAACCCTTATTCACCCCCCTCTAAGGGCGCCTATCGATCCAATAAGTGGTATCAGAGCGGTGTTATTCCAATCGGCTTAACAACCAGGAATAATGGCGTCTCATGATCTCGCTTTTCCGGAGGGTCAGGGTGTTAGTCGACCACCTCTTTTTTCTGGGTCAGATTTCAACTACTGGAAAAATTGAATGATGTGTTTTCTTATGACCATGGATGTGGAAGTATGGAACATGGTAGAAGTTCGGTACTCTACTCCTATAATTGCAGAGGGAGAGGCAACGTTACTAAAACCTAAGGATAAATGGGATGATAACGATAAACTAAGGTGCAAAAATAATGCTAAGGCAATGAACGCTTTATATTGCGCTTTAAATAGAACTGAGTTTGATTGAATTTCTGCATGTGTAACTGCTTATGATATTTGGAATCAATTGGAAGTTACTCATGAAGGTACATTGTAGGTAAAAGATGCAAAGCTATTCCAACTGAAGTCTGAATATGAAAAATTCAGGATGGACACCGAAGAGGATATCAACTCGATGTACACTCGCTTCACCAAGATCTTCAACGCTTCAAAAGCACTTGGAAAGATCTACTCGGACGGGGACTTGGTCAGGAAAATTCTTCGCTCTCTACCTCCAAGGTTCAATCCAAAGGTGATGACCATCTCTGAGTCGCACAACCTAACGCTCCAAATCGAGAACCTTATTGGGAATCTCAAACCCCATGGGGTATAACTCCAGATTCAACACGATGAATACAACAAAGAGCCAAAGAAAAAGGTGCTGACACTAAAATCAAAGAAGGAGAGCATCGAAGATGAAGATGAAGATGAAGAATGGCTCCTGGTGAAGAACTTCAGGAAGTTCATTAGGAATCCGGAGTGGAGGAACACCTTCCAAAAATACTTCCAAAGGGATGCTCGACGAAAAGGATCTTCCTCTTCATCAAAGAAAGAAAAAAGGAAGTGAAGACGAAGGAGAAAGACCACCACCAGAGTGCTACCACTGCAGAAAGACCGGGCACATACGGAGCCAGTGCCCGATGTATCAAAAGGATCAAAAAGAACAATAAAAAGCGAAGGAGAAAAAGAAAGTACTGAAAGCCACAACTTGGGATGATTCTTCCTCTGAAGAATCAAGCAAATCTGAGTCAAGCAGCGAGGAGGAAGCAAACATATACTTAATGGCAAAAAGCAACGATGATGACACCAGTGTTCTTAGCGACATTGAGGTAACTCCTCCCACCTTCGAAGAACTCAATGATGAATTTGTTCAAACTTGCAAATCCTATAATAAAAGTTTAAAAGATAATATTATTTTAAATCGTCAAAATGAATCTATCATCAAAGAAAATCATAATCTTACTAAAAAATTAATTTCTCTTGAAAAGAGAAAGGTTTCTTGTCAAGAGTGTGAGCACTCCTTATGTAAGGCCAAAGAACTGGAAGTTTCTCTTTCTAAGGCCCTCTCACAAATCATAACTATTGCAAAAGAAAAGGGGGACTTAAAGAGAAAACTAAAAACCTCTCTCTTACAAATCAAAAATAACAAAAAGGGCTTAGAAAATAAATGTGTTATGATTGTACAAGAAAATATCTCTTAAAAAACAAAATCATGATCTCAATATGGCCATAACAAAATTCGGAATAGGTCAAAAATCCCTGGATATGATTTTGGGAAACCAATGTTATGGTTCTAGAAAGTTTAGGCACGGATATCAAAGTGAGCCCTACCGCCCGGCACTAGCGACTAACGCCAGCGGTAGCTCAACAATTAAAAAATCTCCTGCTTTTTCAAAAGTTCAAACATCATCCAACATGAGCAATGTAGAAATTCAGAAAAGGGTCTCAACCCCCTTTATTTCGTGTGCAAATTGTCTTAAGTTTGGACACATGTCTAGCTCTTGCAGGAATATAAAACAACGATTGTTAAAACAAATCTGGGTACCTAAGAAATCTACTTACTCTATGGGTGGTACCTCTTGGGTATCCGGATCTTTACTCTCATCTTCTTTCTAGATTTGCAGGAAGGCTAAGGAAACAAAAGACGTGCAGTAATCGGACTCAGGCTGCTCCAAGCACATGAAGGGCAACAAAGCAAATTTCCTTAGCCTAGAAAAGAAGAAAGGAGGGATCGTAATGTTTGGTGATAACGGTAAAGGAAGGATCATGGGAGTAGGTATAGTGGGTAACGTATCCTTTCTTATCTCAAATGTTCTTTATGTAAAAGGATTAAAACATAACTTAATATCTATAAGCCAATTGTGTGATAAAGCATTAGATGTATTATTTGAATCATCCACTAATCTTTGCAAAATATTTAATCCTAACACAAAGGATGTTTTACTAACTGCACCTAAAATTCACAACGTTTATATAGTTTCGTTTCATGATCTTTCAAAATCGTCTATAAAATGTTTTATAACTAAAAATGACGATTTAGAATTATGGCATAGACGTTTAGTCACGCTAGTACAAAGCTCATTTTAAAACTAGCCAAAAAGGAATTGATTAGATGATTGCCTAAATTAAATGGAAACTTGTCTTCACTATGTTCTCCATGTCAAAAAGGAAAATTTACAAAATGATCTTTTAACAGCAAAAATGAAATCTCTACTTCAACACCATTGCAATTAATTCATATGGATCTCTTTGGCCCGTTAGCACCGCAAGTCTTGGTGGTAGAATATATACTTTCGTTCTAATAAATGATTTCTCTAGATTTTGTTGGACTTTATTTCTCTCTTCCAAATCTGATGCGTTTTGCGAATTCTCAAAATTATGTACTCGCATCCAAAATGAACTAGATTTAAAAATAAAATGCATTCGCTCAGATCATGGAGGAGAATTTAAAAATGAAAATTTTAAATCCTTTTGTGAAATGTTAGTTATTAAACATGAGTTCTCCGCTCCAGCACACCTCAACAAAACGATGTTGTAGAAAGAAAAAATAGGACAATCCAAGAACTAGCACGTACTATGCTCTCTGAATATAAATTACCTAAGTCCTTTTGGGCCGAAGCCGTAAGCACATCATGTTATGTAATGAATAGAGTCATGCTTTATACATCTTTAAATCTCACACCATATGAACTATATTATCAAAAGAAACCTAACGTATCATATTTTAAAGTATTTGGTTGTAAATGTTTTATTCTAAATACAAAAGATTCTTTAGGAAAATTTGATGAAAAATGTGATGAAGGAATATTTCTTGGATACTCTTCAACTAGTAAAGCATATAGAATATTTAACAAAAGAACAAGTAAGGTTGAAGAGTCTATTAATGTAAAATTTGATGAATTTATTCCTTGTGTAGAAAGACCTTCTACAGGTACAAATGATGAACCCTTGCCATCTTTGGAGCACGGTGAAGAGGACCATTCCAAAGAAGAGGAGGAGAAGGCCAAGGAAGATGAATATGTGCCCCCAAGCGTGTTGAACTTCTCAAAAAATCATCCAAAGGATCTAGTCATTGGGGAACCATCGATTGGGATAAGAACTTGATCCTCTCTTCATGAAACGTTTTCAAATATTTGCTTTGTTTCTGAAATTGAACCTAAAAACATTTCAACCACTTTAAATGATGAATTTTGGTTTTTGGCTATGAATGAAGAGTTAGATCAATTTGAAAGAAATAAAGTTTGGAACCTAGTAGAATGCCCATCTAATCATCGTGTTGTTGGTGTAAAATGGATCTTTAAAAATAAATTAGATGGTGAATCTAGGATTATAAGAAATAAAGCTCGTTTAGTCGCTCAAGTTTTTTCTCAAATCGAGGGGGTAGATTTTGAAGAAACTTTTGCACCCGTTGCTCGCTTAGAATCTATACGAATATTTTTGGCATTTGCGAGTTTTAAAAGGATAAAATTGTTTCAAATGGATGTTAAAAGGTCTTTCTTAAATGGGTTTATAAAAGAAGAAGTTTACGTAGAACAACCCCCCGGTTTATAAACGAAAAATTTCCAAATCATGTTTATAAATTAGAAAAAGCGCTTTATGGTTTAAAGTAAGCGCCCCGTGCCTGGTATGATAGACTTACATCATTTTTGTTAAAGCATGGTTATGTTATGGGAAGTGCCGACAACACACTCTTCAGTAAGCATAATAATAACGATTTAATTATCTTACAAATATATGTTGATGATATAATTTTTGGAGCCACTATTGAAGAGTTATGTAATGAAGTAGTCTTAGTAATGAAAAATGAATTTGAAATGAGTCTTGTAGGAGAACTATCGTATTTTCTTGGTTTTCAAATTTCACAATGAAATGACGGTATCTTTATTTGCCAAACAAAATATGTCCATGATATGCTTAAACGATTCGGATTTGAAAACCTTAAACAAGCTTCTACTCCTATGAGTGCTTCTTTAAAACTAGGAATAGATGAATCTGAAATTTCCATTGATCAAACTTTATATAGAGGAATGATAGCATCTCTTCCTTACCCAAGTGCATCTAGACTAGATATAATGTTTGCTGTATGTCTATGTGCTTGCTTTCAAGCCAATCCAAACGAATCTCATTAAAAAGCGGTAAAACATATTTTTCGTTATTTATTAGGGTCATCTAAATTAGGATTATGCTACCCACATAATGATTCATTTACACTTCACAGTGATTCCGATTCGGATTACGCCGGTTGTTCACTAGATCGAAAAAGCACTAGCGACACTTGTCACTTTTTAGGACCCTCATTAGTTGCATGGTCTAAGAGGAAACAATCTTCGGTTGCACTCTCCACCACTGAGGCCGAATACATCGCACTTGGTAGTTGTTGTGCACAAGCATTATGGATGAGCCAAACTCTAGAGGATTTTGGTTTTCATTGTAACGATCCAGGCCCGCCAACACGGGACCCAGCTGGACCGCCAGCACCCTCCCAGCCCAGGCCTGCCAACACGGGACCCAGCTGGCACCGGAAGGGTTCAGCCTAACCAGATGGTCTGCAGATGCACCCCAACCCCTCTCTGTCCCACCACAGGGCACAGTGGGTTGTTGGAGACCGGAGTCCCCCTTTGATGAGAATTGAGCCAGTTAAGCGGCAGTGCGTGGATTTCCCAGGAGGTCACCCATCCCAGAATTGCTCCAGCCCGAGCACGCTTAACTATGGAGTTCTTTCACTTCTCATCACCAATTGAGCTCCAGGATTGCACTTTTTGTAACGATCCAGGCCCGCCAACACGGGACCCAGCTGGACCGCCAGCACAGTCCCAGCCCAGGCCCGCCAACACGGGACCCAGCTGGCACCGGAAGGGTTCATCCTAACCAGATGGTCTGCAGATGCAACCCAGCCCCTCTCTGTCCCACCACAGGGCACAGTGGGTTGTTGGAGACCGGAGTCCCCCTTTGATGAGAATTGAGCTAGTTAAGCGGCAGTGCGTGGATTTCCCAGGAGGTCCCGGTGATGAGAAGTGAAAGAACTCCATAGTTAAGCGTGCTCGGGCTGGAGCAATTCTGGGATGGGTGACCTCCTGGGAAATCCACGCACTGCCGCTTAACTTGCTCAATTCTCATCAAAGGGGGACTCCGGTCTCCAACAACCCACTGTGCCCTGTGGTGGGACAGAGAGGGGTTGGGGTGCATCTACAGACCATCTGGTTAGGCTGAACCCTTCCGGTGCCAGCTGGGTCCCATGTTGGCGGGCCTGGATCGTTACAAAAAGTGCAATCATGGAGCTCAATTGGTGATGAGAAGTGAAAGAACTCCATAGTTAAGCGTGCTCGGGCTGGAGCAATTCTGGGATGGGTGACCTCCTGGGAAATCCACGCACTGCCGCTTAACTGGCTCAATTCTCATCAAAGGGGGACTCCGGTCTCCAACAACCCACTATGCCCTGTGGTGGGACAGAGAGGGGTTGGGGTGCATCTGCAGACCATCTGGTTAGGCTGAACCCTTCCGGTGCCAGCTGGCTCTCGTGTTGGCGGGCCTGGGCTGGGAGGGTGCTGGCGGTCCAGCTGGGTCCCGTGTTGGCGGGCCTGGATCGTTACATTCATCTCAAAAACATTGATCTTAAATGTGACAACAAAAGTGCGATAGACCTTACAAATAATCCCGTACACCACTCTAGATCCAAACACATAGATGTTCGCCATCATTTCATTAGGGATCATATTAAGAAAGAGCATGTAAAAGTCATTTTCATTGGTACGGACTCCCAACTTGCTGGCATATTCACTAAACCTCTCCCCGATGCAAGATTTCGATTATTACGACTTGAATTAGGTGTCCTAGATCTTTCAGGTTAAAACGCAATAATTTTATGCAATTTTTTCATATCTAAACACCTTCACATCCTCTGAAACTTCTGCATGAAACTAATCTTTGGACACTTAACCTATATCAAAAATTAAAATGTTCAAAATCCTAAAAAGTCGTGTACTGTTTCCCGTGCTAGCGCTAGCGCACCTGTCTGTTTTTATGCATTTTTAAAATCTTATAAAATACTTAAAATTATGCTCTATTATATGTACTACATAGTTTTGCAGTTATGTTTTGAATTGATTTTTGAAAAATTAAAACAAAAAATATTACAAAAGCCAAAATTACAAAAAGCATTTCTTTTACTTTTTTCTTTGTTCATTTGTTTAAAGTCTATTTCTAAATCAAAAATCAAATACAAAAATATAAAACACAAAAACAAAAAAAATGTATGGAATTTATTGTGAAAATCAAGCATGTTTTTAAACTATCTTTAGAAATTCTACAATGTTCCAATTTATCTTGTCAAACTACTTTGAACATTGTTCTTTTCATGCTTTGATATATCTCTTCATATGTGCATCAATTATATTGAAAAAGTAGTGTAGAACCTTGCTTAGCATGCCTCTAAGTATGAGTAAATATTTTATGGTTGATAATGATATTTCTTCACTCACTTTTTGGCTAAGTCTACTTATGTTTTTAATCTAAAGATGCTTACTTGTGTATTCTAATTGTACAATAAATTAAATTTGCACAAGTATCTTACCTACACTACATTTATTTGCACTATTAAATATTAAGAAAAGTGGTTGTACTTTCAAAATCTAATTGGTCTGCAAAGCAAGTGTAATCAGAGAACTTTGTACAAAAAAAATCATGAAATAAATTGACAAAGATAACTCCACCAAGCACTACTTGAACCTCCTGATAAGTCTTAATAAGCGTTGTGAGGTTGAGCACCTTGGAAAGATTAGTAAAGTGTCTTGTGCAAACTTTCATTTCTTAAAAAAAACCCCACTTATTCTTATGTACACCGGATCACAAAAAAACATTGAAAAATAAATTATGTGATCCCCCAAGCACTACTTTGCACCCTGATAGTCTTAATGAGCATTGTGTGTGCAAAGCACCTTGGTAGTTGTACATTTTTCTTTGTGCATAAAACGTGTGTGAAAGTAAACTTATTTGTGTTTTATTGTGCACTTTTGATAGACCTAAATTTATCTTTATTTTTATTATATTTCTTACTCGAAATTAATTCTAAATTCATTAATTTCGATTTCAGAATATGCTAATTTGCTTTATTTTGTGTTTCCAGGAGGAACTGGGCTGCAAATAACAGAAAGACTCAAACCAGCAGGATCTGGAGATAAAATGGAGAAAAACTGCAAAATTCATGTTTGACCACGCACACGACCCGTGACCTCCACAGATTCATCCAGAAGCCCAGCCTGGTCGGATTATTTTGACGCGCCCTATCACGCCCCGTGATCATGCCGCGCCACCATCGAACTCCACCACCCATGCATGATGCTAGGAATTTATGTATATGCATATATAAATATATAAATTTATATATAAATATATGTATGTATCGTGTGTGTGTGTGTCTCTCTATATATATACATATATATATATATACATATATATATATACGATACATATATTTGCATCCCCGCCAAAACTGCTCCGCCAACTCCGCCCAGCCACGTCAGCGATCCGCCGCCAAAACTGCTCCGCCAACTCCGCCCAGCCACGTCAGCAATCTAGTCGTTTCATCCTCCAAACCCGCCTCCGCCAACTCCACCCAGCCACGTCAGCGATCCGCCGCCAGCGCCTCCACCAACTCTGCCCAGCCACGTCAGCAAATCTGGTCATTTCATCCACCAAACCCGCCTCCTCGCCATCAATGATTCCCGCTCAGCAATTATGACGAAAATCAAATACAACCGTTACAATTCCATCCCGGAAAAACATTGATTTTTGCAGCTTATAAAAAGATAGCTTCGGGACTGTTGGAGAGGGCCACCCCCAGCTACTTTTGGATCATTTCTTAGATTAGTTGTTATGTATTTTTCATTCCTTTATGCAATTTTAATTTCATGTATTTCTTTTCTTAGTGTAGTTTTAATTTCAAGTACTGTAATCTTCATTGTTAGCTTAGGATTTTTATTCCTTGCATATGTATTTGTCCTTCGTTAAAATAAATTAAAGCAGTTCTCATTTTAATTTTAATTCTCCTCTTTCTATTTTCCGAATCATGTTTAGTTAGTCTCGCATTAACATTTGATCGGAGTAAACTCTTTTGGAGTCGTGATTTCTTTTCTTTATTTTCGGAAGCATAAGGTTTGTTCTTCGATTTATTCTTAGTAATCACATAGGTCGTATTCTAGTTAGCCGAGAGGCTCGTGCATACGGATCGATCTCCGAGAATAAAAGGAGTTGATCGCAACCCTTGAGAAAGGGCGACGAGATTCTTCCGGATAGGAGTAAAAGCCTATAGTGGGATTCAACGCGCCAAGGCAAGCTTTAAGGTATTCTTCTTAAATGAGAGTTTAAGTCGATACACCTAAGCTTAGTTGAACCTAAATCTCGAAAGAGGAGTGTTCATACTTTGGGAACCTCCACGGTCAAAGCCTCTTCAACAAGAGAATTGCATTTTATTCTCATTTCAATATTATTTATTTTCGAGATGATTCAAAGATCGGGTGCTAACTTTTAAATCATCAAATTAATTTCTTTAGTATTTCTAATCTTTACTATTCGCAACCCCAACTCCAAATTTATATTTGATAAGATAATAAACATTCACTCGAAGTAGAAGTACTTAACATGACCCGAGTCTAATACGACCTTGATCTTGCGAGATCCTATACTTCACTCGATACGGTACACTTGACCTTATCGTTTGTAGTTATAATTTTGCATGTCAAGTATTTTTATAACTGCGACGCATTTTTATGCATCAAGTTTTTGGCGCCGTTGCCGGGGATATTTGTTGATATTTTGAAAAGAGTGGATTTTATTAATTTTATCATTTTTTCTATTTATTAAAATATAAAAAAAAATTTATTTTCAATTAAAAGCGCAACCTAAATTCTTGGAAAGGGAGATTTGGGCTTTCATCTCATCACATCTCCTAGTACCGCTGCGAACCCTTCACCGGGTAGTCCTCGAGAAGTCCAAGACTAATATTAATCCGCTTTTAAAAGAAAAGAAAGAAAACAAAATATTTTCTTATTTTTTCAATTCCATTCATTTAAAATCCGTTTGTTTTTCAAAAACAATATGTTTTGGCTATCCGCCGCGCTTGAGAATGCTAATAATGTCTTAGAACTTTCTGCTTCTATTAATGCGTTTCAAGATAAAATCAATGATTTAGAAGCCGCGGTTAGGATAAATAATGTTATTAGGGAACATTCTTCGCAAAATTCTCAAAATTTTAATAAAGAAAATAGTTTTCATAACAATTATCAAAATAATTTTTCCTATGAAAGTAATTTTTGTGAAAACAATTTTTCAAATTTCTACGAGAATAATTTTCCTAACGCTAATAATTCTAATTTTCAAAATTCTCAAAATTTTAATAGTGAAAATAATTTTTATTCTAATTATGGAAATAATTTTTCTCAAAATAATTTCTATGATTCTTATGAAAATAATTTTTCTAACTCTTATGAGAATTCTAGCTATAATTTAAACTCTCAAAAATTTTCTTATGAAATATTTTTAATTTTAATAAAGGTAATTCTCATGAATCTTATGAAAATAATTTTCATGATTTTTATTCTAATAATTTTCATGAGGAAAATAATTATTATAAGAAAAATACTTTTTATAATCCAAATAACGCTGGTGATTCTTTTTCACTCACCGACGTGGATTATTCATGGTGGGCAGGCCACCCGGATAGTCTTCGCGGCGATGAAGAAATTTCATCTCCTAAAAATTTTGATTCCCTAATTTCTCCTCCCTCCCAGATTTTAGAAAATTCGTTAAGTCAAAATTTTTAGCATTTTCATGATAATTCGCTAACGCCACCTATTTTTGAAAATGAAATAAATGAAAATGATGATTCTACGCGTTTTGACATAACGATTATTTTAGGGGAGAAAACCTTTATTTTAAACGAACAATCGGATTTTAATCTTTTTCTTTCACAAGTGACTCCTCCTTGTGAAATTGTTTCTGACCCCTTTGCTTTTGATTCTTCAATTCCTAATGATTTTCATGTAGAGGATGAGCCGTCGCAACTAAACGTCGTCGTGGACCCATTTGCCGCTCATCTACAAAAATTCAAATCACCTCAGGTATGGATAGGTGATTCGAATTTACACTCTCAACCTAAAAGCAACAAGGAGAATCAAATAGCAAGTGGAGGAGTCGCCGGGCAACGGATCACATCCAAGTTCCCACAACGCATATTCAGGGAGTTTCCCGTGCACCTTAAATTTTATTTTCCTTTTAGCTAACACTAACTGTCTAGCTTAAAGACGGGAAAAACAATGCGCTCTTGGGAGGCACCCCATGCTTATCTTTCTTTTTGCTTTAATTTTTTTTTAGTGAACTTTTTTCTTTTGTTTTCCCCCTTCCCCGTGCTTTATAAACATTGGGGACAATGTTTATCTTTAAGTATGGGGAAGTGTCTCTTTTACTTTTCCCTTAAATAAAAACACAAAAAAATTGAAAAAATAGAAAAAATAAACAAAAAATAATAATAAACCCCATCTTACCATTTTCTCGCTCACAAAACTATTTTGAGAATATTTATAAGCATTTTTTTATCATTTTAATTTGCTAAATCTTTTATTTTAATCATAGTTAGTTAGATTTAGTTTTTAGGCGATTTTAACTTAAGAATCATTTTATGATGTTAAACTAATTAGAGTGATTTAGTTAGCATTTATTCTCGCTTATTTTTAATTAGTCTCAATTTTGTAGTGATAATGTGTAACATATTTAGATTCTAATTATTTCAATCTCATACTTTTAGATCCTTAGAAAATTTGAAATCTACTAAATGTTGCTCTCTAGTATTTTTGTTTAATCTAAAATAAAATTAAAATAGCCTTTAACCCTTTAGCCCAAATCCTTTAGCCTTCACCTAACCCAAGAAAAGATCATACGGCATGAGAATAAAAGGATAAAATTCATTATTCCCTAAACGTATGCACCCTTATTATGAAAAAAAAATTATGAAAAGAATATATGTCATGGAAATTAGAGGATAAAATTCATGATTTCCTAAATATATTCAAATCCAAAAAGAAAATAAAAGAGAAGGAGGTGAGAGGATAAAATTCATCACCTCCAATCAAAGCTCTCTTCATAAAACCCCCCCAAAACCCCTAGCCAATATAATTGCATTTTAGTTTTAAATTAAAATATTTGGAGAGCATAAGTAGTAGTTCTTACTTTTCTTCAAGTTTCTTCAAGTGTAGGTTTTAATAATTTTTATCTAAAGTATTGTTTGCAAAATTACTCAATTTTGTGTGCTAGTAAATTTATTTGAGAATTCTTAGCTAATCATTTCTTCTCTTTTTATTTAATCTCATAATTTAGGACTTAAGCCGAAAATCCTCAAATTCTAACTCTTAACTCTCTTTTGATGTAAATAAATTTTTAGTTGAATTCTAAATGATATTAATGCCTTATGAATACCTCTTATGGTTTTGCTCGGGACGAGCAAAAGCTTAAGTATGGGGGTATTTGATAGACCTAAATTTATCTTTATTTTTATTATATTTCTTACTCGAATATAATTCTAAATTCATTAATTTCGATTTCAAAATATGCTAATTTGCTTTATTTTGTGTTTCCAGGAGGAACTGGGCTGCAAATAACAGAAAGACTCAAACCAGCAGGATCTGGAGATCAAATGGAGAAAAACTGCAAAATTCATGTTTGACCACGCACACGACCCGTGACCTCCACAGATTCATCCAGAAGCCCAGCCATGTCGAATTATTTTGACACGCCCTGTCACGCCCCGTGATCATGCTGCGCCACCATCGAACTCCACCACCCATGCATGATGCTAGGAATTTATGTATATGCATAAATTCCTAGCATCATGTGTGTATGTATAAATATATAAATTTATATATAAATATATGTATGTATCATGTGTGTGTGTCTCTCTCTCTATATATATACATATATATACGATACATATATTTGCATCCCCGCCAAAACTGCTCCGCCAACTTCGCCCAGCCACGTCAGCGATCCGCCGCCAAAACTGCTCCGCCAACTCCGCCCAGCCACGTCAGCAATCTAGTCGTTTCATCCTCCAAACCCGCCTCCGCCAACTCCACCCAGCCACGTCAGCGATCCGCCGCCAAAACTGCTCCGCCAACTCCGCCCAGCCACGTCAGCGATCCGCCGCCAGCGCCTCCACCAACTCTGCCCAGCCACGTCAGCAAATCCGATCATTTCATCCACCAAACCCGCCTCCTCGCCATCAATGATTCCCGCTCAGCAATTATGACGAAAATCAAATACAACCGTTACAATTCCAGCCCGGAAAAACATTGATTTTTGCAGCTTATAAAAAGATAGCTTCGGGACTGTTGGAGAGGGCCACCTCCATCTACTTTTGGATCATTTCTTAGATTAGTTTTTATGTATTTTTCATTCCTTTATGCAATTCTAATTTCATGTATTTCTTTTCTTAGTGTAGTTTTAATTTCAAGTACTGTAATCTTCATTGTAAGCTTAGGATTTTTATTCCTTGCATATGTACTTGTCCTTCGTTAAAATAAATTAAAGCAGTTCTCATTTTAATTTTAATTCTCCTCTTTCTATTTTCCGAATCATGTTTAGTTATTCTCGCATTAACATTTGATCGGAGTAAACTCTTTTGGAGTCGTGATTTCTTTTCTTTATTTTCGGAAGCATAAGGTTTGTTCTTCGATTTATTCTTAGTAATCACATAGGTCGTATTCTAGTTAGCCGAGAGGCTCGTGCATACGGATCGATCGCCGAGAATAAAAGGAGTTGATCGCAACCCTTGAGAAAGGGCGACGAGATTCTTCCGGATAGGAGTAAAAGCCTATAGTGGGATTCACCGCGCCAAGGCAAGCTTTAAGGTATTCTTCTTAAATGAGAGTTTAAGTTGATATCCTTAATCTTAGTTAAGCGTATCCTCGAGAGAGGTGCGTTCATAATTCGGGAATCTCCACGGTCAAGTCTATCCTTTTCGCTTTCCGAATTAACTCTTTAATTTTGATTCTCCTTAAGAGTTATTTTATTTCAAATATTAGTATTTCTTGCTATCTTTTGCTCTTCTGTTATTCAAAACCATATCCATTAATCATCGATAAAATAATAGAATTTCACTCGAAGTAGGAGTACTCAACATAACCCGAGTCTAATACGACCTTGATCTAGCGAGATCCTATACTTCACTCGATACGATACACTTGTCGTTTATCGTTTGTAGTAATATTTTGCACATCAAGTATTTTATAGCTGCTTACAAATTATTTGTATCAACTTTACTCTACATATGTCTTGTGTTTTTTGATTATAGCATTTGTTTACTCTTTTCAAAATACACTTTTGTGCAAATCATTATCTTCCATAACATTTCTTCTAATGAGTATTGGATTCTAATGCTAATTCTATAATACTTTTTATATCTAAGTGCACTAGATAACCTAGCATGCTCTCTATAATGTTTGGTATGTTTTGACTTTATGAATTACAATAACTTTGTAGTAATCTTTTTTTATATATCTCTTTCATGCTTGGTTACTTCATGATAATATTTTCAAAGAAAAATGATTTACAAAAACATCTTTTGAATCATCATGTCTTACAAAGAGATGTTTGTTGTATTTATATAAGTCTTCCCCAACATTACATTTACCTTGTATTCTTTTCATGCTTATCTCAAGTTTTCCAACTCAAATTTTCTTTGGTAGACTTGCATGGTAAATGTTATATTATTCCTTTTATGCTAAAAACTCTGATTTATTTATATGAAAATTATTCTAAAAACTCCTTATCATTTTCTTCTCTCTCAAAGCTCGATCATGCCTTTATCTTATTATCAAAACTATTATGTGTTTGCTTCCTTTACCCAATTCTGTTAATAACAAAAGGGGGAGAACTACCATGATAAATAAAATCCGCTATCAAAATATGATTAATTAAGTTGATAGCTTACATATTAGGGGAGCATTCTCTTAGGGGGAGAATTATAAGCACTAAAATCGATAATTATCCTAAGTCATCACTCACACACACACATAAGTAGGTTTCATCATGCTTATATATTAATGCTCTAATTTATCATTAATGGATTTGTTATTATCAAAATGGGGAGTTTGTTGGAACATGGACTTTCGCATCTCCTAGGTTTGAGCATATCAAATTCAATGTGTATTTGATCTTGTGTGTTTAAGTGTGCAGGAAACAAGGTTCATATGACTCAAGGATGACATAAGAAGGTTGCCCCCAAAATTGGGCCAATAATTCCAACATGCCCACTAGCGCCGGCGGTAGCACCTAGCGCCCGACGCTAGCAATGATCAGTGCAATTCTGGGAGTACATTTAGAAGGCGCAAGCGCCAGGCGGTAGCAGATAGCGCAAGCGGTAGCGCAGAGAACAGAAGGCAAGACGAAAATGTTTCCTCGGATTGAAGATTCTCTCGCGCCGAATATGTCCTAATCTGGGATAGCGTCGGCGGTAGCGATAGAGCAGGCGCTACTTTATTTCAATTGTTTTGTTTGACTTCTCACCTTCTTAATCAATTATTATTTCAAGTATTCATAATATATGAAAAAGTTTTAAAATCCTTACTCACCCCCCCCCCCCCCCCTAAGGGCGCCTACCGATCCAACACACACGATCAGTGGCGCGTGACCAGTGGTCGTGCGAGAAGGAATCCAGTGATCGTGCGAACTGCTCGGGTGGAAAATGGGGAATGCGCACGACCAGTGGTCGTGTGCCTGATCGTGCGTGAACAAAATGCATGACCAGTGGCCTTTTAGGCTAAAAATGGCCCAAACCAACTCCGAGCGTCCACACAACCCCTGTACCTGCAGGAAAACAGCATGGACCACTGGTAGAAACAAACATCTCAAGCATTCACATGAATAAATAAGACTATAAAAATAATGGAATGAAAGGGAAGGACAAACTATACCACAATGGGCCAAAAAAAGTGCACTTCGTGTACGTAAATGATATTGCATAAATAGAGACGATTATGATCCAAAAGTGAAGTGCAAGTGCGTGAAAACTAGCCCAGATGAGCCTAAAAATAGCTATATAAACTAGACTCATCAGCACGCGGCGCTAGCTCTCGACGATATCTACTCGACGCACCTTCTCGACGCACAGTGCTACCGGCAGCGGTGCCCGACGTTAACAATAGGGTGCCTGTTTTCACAGCATTATGAAAACTAGGGTGTTACAGCTCCACCCCGAAAAAGAATTTCTTCCTCGAAATTTAAAATACTAATTCAAAACATACAACACATACCTGGCGCAAATAGTTTCAGAAAGTCTTCTCGCATGGTTTGATCATGCTCCCACGACAACTCGTCTCGCCCGCAATTATTCCAACGCACGTTTACCAGCTTGACTCCTTTATTCCGCAAATGTCGGATTTCTGAATCATCCACACAAACTGGACGAACTATCATCATCAGATCTTTGGCTACTGGTATGGTCACAGGCCCAACTATGTCATTCAGCTCCACCAGAGCTTTCCTCAGCAACGAGACATGGAAAATATCATGTAATCCACTTAGCTCTACGGACAACGCCAACCGGTATGTTGTTTCGCATATGCGCTCCGTAACCTCGAACGGACCCAAATACCTCTGATTCAACTTCTTGAGTCGCCGAATTCGCGAAACGCCTTTGAATGGTTTGATCTTTAATAGACCATGTCGCCCACTGCAAACTCCACATTTCTATGGTGTGCGTCAAAATACTTTGCTTGTCGATCCTGAGCAATCTTCATGCGCTCCTGGATCATTCGCACCAACTCACAACCGTCTGCCACCACTTCCTTTCCTAAAAGCTGAGTGTCTCCCACCCCTACCCAAAACATCGACGTCCGACACCGCCTTCCATATAATGCCTCATATGGCGTCATCTTGATACTCACCTGAAAGCTATTGTTATATGCAAACTCCACCATGAAAAGGTGGTCTTCCCAACTCCAACCAAAATCGAGAGCACACATCCTCAACCTATCCTCCAAAGGACAATTTGTTCTCTCCGTTTAACCATCAGTCTGTGGATGGAATGCGGTACTAAACTTGAGCTTTGTGCCCAGACTTCTCTGCACTAACCTCCAGTCCTTGGATGTGAACCGTCCATCATGATCACTAACAATGCTTTTGGAATCCCGTGCAACTGCATAATATTACGAACATAAAGCTCCATGAGCTTCTCCACGCTATCCTCCTTCCGATTTGGAATGAAGTGGGCTACCTTGGTTAGGCGATCCACAATCACCTAAATCACATCGTTACCTTGCTGCGACCGAGGCAAACCATGCACAAAATTCTTGGAGATGTCGCCGAATTTCCACTCGGGGATAGGAAGAGGTTTCAAGAACCCGCCTGGCCTTTGGCACTCGGCCTTCACTAATGCACAAGTCTGACATCGACTTACATACAAAGCTACGTCTCGCTTCATCCCAGACCACCAAAAGGATTTCTTCAAATCCAAGTACATATTTGTACTTCCTGGATGGATGGAGTATTTCGTGAAGTGAGCCTCAAACATCAACTCCTCGCGGAGCTTGCCAAAGCGTTGAACACACACCCTTCCGTTTCTCTTAAAGAGCCCACCGACCCTCTCCAGAACACTGCCTTCGCTTTCTGAGCTTCCAACACCAATTGTTGACACTCTTTGTCTACATTGGTCGCCTCCCGTATTCGATCCGTTGTCTCACACTGTATCTCGATCCAGTTCAACCGAGCTACGCTAGACTCACCTCTAGTCACACAAGTAATGTCAAGAGACTCGAAATCTCACACCAACCACTCGTCATGCGCTTCATTCCAATTACCTTGCCCGGAATACTTTCTACTCAAGGCATCGGTCACCACATTATCCTTGTCTGGCGTATACTCAATTGCCACGTTGTAGTCCCCAAGGAACTCAACCCACCTGCGCTTTCATATATTTAGATCTTTCTGATCCAGAAGATACTTCAGGCTTTTGTGGTCTGTGAAGATTTCCACATTCGCACCATACACGTAGTGCCGCCACAATTTCAACATAAAGATCACCACCGCCAACTCCCAATCGTGGATGGGTTAATTCCACTCATGAGGCTTTAGCTATCTCGACCCATAAGATATCACGTTGCCATGTTGCAGCAGCACGCAACCCAACCCGCAACCTAATGCGTCGCTGGAAATCTGAAACCATTCAGTCCCACTAGGAAGACTTAGGATTGGAGCGGACATTAAGCTTTCCTTCAAGGTCTCAAACACAGGGGCACACTCTAACGTCCACACAAACTTTTGGTCCTTGAGAGTAAGAGAGGTCAGGGGCAATGCCATCCGCGAAAAGTTCTCAACAAACCTTCTGCAATAACCAGCTAGTATAAGGAAACTCCTGACTTCCACCACGGTTCTCAATACAGGATAATCTCTAATATCTTCAATCTTTGCAGGATCCACTGCCACCCCATCTCCACTGATCACATGACCCATGAAGGTCACCTTCCCGATCCAGAACTCGCACTTCGAGAACTTATTATAAAGCCGGTTCTCCCTCAAAATTTGCAACACCAATCTCAAGTGAGACTCATGTTCCTCCTTCAACTTCGAATACACCAAGATGTCATCGATGAACACCACCAAGAAGGAATCCAGGTATTGCCGAAACTCTCTGTTCATCAAATCCATGAACATTGATGGTGCGTTCGTCAAACCGAACAACATCACCGAGTGTTGGGCTTTCTATACATCATATATAGACAACATATCACATATGCGCAACAGAAATAAAGAACAAGAACAACCCTAAATAGTTCAAGGAACTTGCGATTTCTTGAATCAAGAAATATGAAAGGTGACAATAGCGGCATACCTTTATGGGATTGAGTAAATACTCAACCAAGATGCTCCAAGAAGAAATCTGGTAGATGAACTTTGAGTTCGAAGCACCGAAATGGATCGGCCCCTCTATAGAGATATACACAAGTGAAGGAGAACCCCAATGCCTTGTCGTACAAGGGATGGGTCGGAGAAGAGCAGTCCTATGCATCCCCATGAACTGCCAGGTCCGTTGAAGGGGAGGCGGCGACGGTCGGCGAAGGTCAAGGTCGGCGGGCGAGGACGAGGTCTAACCGAACATTTCCGTCTCCGAGCTTTCTACAAGTCGTGAAAAGGATAAAAATTAAAGAAGACCTAATCACTTCTTCTTTTATACCCAAGGCATAAAACGTGTTATCCGCAGACCCGAGTTAACAGAACAATTCCACCAGGATTTATACATTCGTCGAATATAATATATTTCGTCTAAACACTTTCGATGATTTGACACAATTTCGTCGAAACACTTTCGACGATTTCGTCGAATCACTTTCACCAAATTTGTATCTTATTCATCGAAACAATTTTGATGAACTCGATTGGACGAATTGACACATCTCGTTGAAACACTTTCAATGATTTTGTCTAGTATAAATCCATTCGTCGAAACACTTTTGACGATTTCGCTAAGTCCTATAGAATTCGTCAAAACCATTTTGACGATTCATCAAGAGCACTTATTCCCGTTGAGACATTCTCAATTTAATTCCGAACAGTCATAGGATTGGTCCTCCACTCATATCCAATATGAGTAAGGCCAACACAATCCTTTCTCCAACTTCTCCAAACGCTTTTATGTGCGGCCCTATAGGCTCATATTGCATTGGCAGTAAGACTAACTTCTTGATTGCTTTGAGATCACCTCGGAAACTCCAACAGTCTCCCACTTGATCACAAAGTATCAACAAAAGTCTCACAAACAATGAGCGGCATCTAGCAATACATCATTGCTACCCAAGAGATAAGAGTTCATAACTCAATAAGCCTGTCTTAACCAATGTATCAGTGATGTCATGTTCTTTTGTCCTTTACACCCGGATAGAACTAGAGGCATGGACCGTGTCAACCTTATGATTGTTCAATCCTAGTTTCCAGATCTAGAATAGACTGTCTGAAATTGGTGAGCTCAATATCATATATTGACTCAACCAAGCATGACCATGAAATTCTCAGTCTCATTCCATCAATGGGTCCATGGATGTAACTCCTGTCATATAGGAGGACAAATTCCATTTCTGTCCATACACAAACACCCAAATGATTCGCAACATACCCAATAACCATCCTTATCATCAACCTTTCTCAAGGAAGACTTTAGATGTCATCAAAGTATGCCTTTCCTCACTTGATGAATGTTGCGACTTCAGGTCAAAGAACTACAAACACTATTGTCAATTGAGACCTACTTGTGACAGGTTCATATAACAATCCACAAAGTAGTCTCAAGGTTGGTCTGCCCAGTACAACTTGTTCACTAATAAGTACCCATGTGTTGACTTGATATCACAATATCATGACCTGTGAGAACTGGTCATCAGTCAATGCACATGCTAGTCTTAATGTATCATCATCGCCCTTCAACTTCTAAGATGATACTCCGACCAGGGACCATTTAAGAATGAAGCTTCTAATTAAACATAGGCCCTCACATTCAAGTCATGCACTTGAATTCTTATGGAAGCAAACATTCTAAGGGCATCTATTATACTAATTAATATATCATATAGAAGCAGTTGACATAATAATAAGAACTTGTCATAAATAAAATATAAAGTACTCTATTCATCACATGAATAAACATCAACCGATAAATATATATATATTAATCCACAAGAATCCCACTAGAGATGATCATTCAAGTATCTAATACCCATTGATCTAGTATGACCATCATGCTTTCTCTGTGCAAGAGGCTTCGTCAGTGGATCCGCAATATTATCATCAGTCGGTACTCTGCATATGCTCACATCTCCCGATCGACAATCTCACGTATAAGATGGAACCGCCGAAGTATGTGCTTGGAGCGCTGATAAGATCTAGGTTCCTTAGCTTGTGCAATAGCATCGTTGTTGTTACAGTAGAGAACAATGGGATCAACAATGCTAGGAACTACACCAAGCTCGCTAATGAATTTCCTAATCCACACAGCCTCCTTCGCCGCATTTGCAGCATCGATATACTCGGCCTTAGTCATAGAATCAGCAACTATTTCTTGCTTGGAACTCTTCCAGCTTACAACTCCTCCATTTAGGCAAAATACAAAACCTGATTGGGACTTTGAATCGTCCCTATCAGCCTGGAAGCTAGCATACATGTAACCCTTTACAACGAGCTCTTCCTCTCCACCAAATACCAAGAGTACATCCTTCATCCTTCTCAAGTACTTTAGGATATTATTGACAGTTATCCAGTGACCATCACTAGGATCAGACTGATACCTGCTCGTCATGCTCAAAGCATATGAGACATCGGGTCGAGTACACAACATTGCATACATGATTGATTCAATTGTCGAAGCATATGGAATCAACTTCATGCGATCCTTATTTTCCAAAGATTTAGGACATTAGTCCTTAGAGAGACTCACACCATATGACATGGGTAAGAATCCCTTCTTGGACTCAAGCATGTTGAACCGTTTCAACACCTCCTCAATGTATGTACTCTGGGTCAAACCCAGCAACTTCTTCGATCTATCTCTATAGATCTTAATACCAAGTATATAGGTCGCTTCACCCAAGTCCTTCATAGAAAAGTAGTCCCCTAGCCTGTTCTTAACAACTTGCAGGGTCGGAATGTCATTCCCGATCAACAGTATGTCATCCATATAATATCAGGTAAACGACAATGCTCCCACTAATCCTCTTGTAAACATAAGGCTCATCCTCGTTCTTGATGAAACCAAACTCTTTGATTTTCTCATCAAAATGCAGATTCCAACTTCGAGATGCTTGTTTCAATCCATAAATGGATCGATTCAACTTGCATATTTTAGTGGCTTCACTTGGAGACACAAAAACCTCGGGTTGTGTCATATACACTTCCTCAAGGAGGTTTCCATTAAGGAAATCTGTTTTGACATCCATTTGCCAGATCTCGTAGTCATACTACACAACAATAACAAGTAGAATTCTGATGCACTTGACCATGGCAACAGGGGAAAAGGTCTCATCATAGTCAACACCATGAATTTGCTTGAAACCTTTAGCCACCAACCGGCCTTTGAATGTCTGTACATTCCCATCCATGTCGGTCTTCTTCTTGAAGACTCACTTGCACCCTATGGGTCTTACCTCTTCATGTGGTTCCACCAAGGTCCGAACTTGGTTTGTATACTTGGAGTCCATATCAAATTTTATGGCCTCAAGCCATTTCTCGGAGTCTGGTCCATTCATAGCCTCTTGGTAGGTTGCATCCTCATCATCATGATCCATAAGCAACACATTACCTATTTGAGATACGAGAAATCCATATCTCTCAGGATCAAATCTTGGTCTACCAAATCTACGTAGGACTTGTGTTTCTTGAGCAGGCTCTCTAGCTACAACTACTTGTAGTCCTTGCTCTGGTTCCAATCTAGGTTCATTTTCAGTTTGTGATTCTTGAACTTCTTAAACTTCTACCTTTGCAGTCTTTCTGGACAAGAATTCTTTCTCCAAAGAGATGTCTGTCCTTGCAACAAACACTTGCCCTCAGATGGCAGTTAGAAGTAGTACCCTTTGGTCTCTCTAGGATACCCCACTATATAACATTTATCCGATTTTGGTTCCAACTTGTCAGGCATTTGACGTCGCACATATGCCTCAGCCCCAAATATTAATGAAAGACATACTAGGACGCTTCCCAGTCCATCTCTCATATGGTGTCTTTTGAACCGTTTTCATTGGAGCGCGATTTAAAGTGAAAGCAGCAGTCTCTATAACAAATCCCCAAAAGGAAACGGGCAAATCTGCATGACTCATCATTGACCGTACCATGTCCAACAAAGTACGATTCCTCCTCTCAGACACAACGTTATGCCATGGTGTTCCGGGCGGAGTGAGCTGTGATACAATACCACACTCTCTCAGATGATCACGAAACTCATGACTCAGATATTCGCCACCTCGATCAGATCGGAGTGCTTTTATCCTCTTTCCCAGTTGATTCTCTACTTCATTCTTAAACTCTTTGAACTTTTCAAAGGTTTCAGATTTACACTTCATAAGATATACATATCTGTATCTACTGAAATCATCAGTAAATGTAACGAAGTAGTAGAACCCACCTTTAGCCATATAAATCATGGGTCCGCATACATCATTATGTATTATACCCAAGAGATAATCAGCCCTCTCACTACAACTAGTGAAAGGAGCTTTCGTCATCTTGCATAATAAACATGACTCGCATCTCTCAAATGATTCATAATCAAATGAGTCCAGTAGTCCATTTCTATGGAGCTTGGATATGCGTTTCTCGTTTATATGGCCTAAACGGTAATGCCAAAGGTACGTAGGATTCGAGTTATTTGTTTTTAGCCTTTTAGTATTTCTACATTATAGATCAGATGGTCTAAGTTCAAAACATATAAACCATTAAACAATTGGGCTACACCATAACAAACATCATTCATAAAAATCGAACAACAATTGTTCTTAATTATAAACGAAAAACCTTTCATGTCAAGACATGAAATGGATATAATGTTTCTAGTTATGGCTAGAACAAAATAATAGTTATCTAATTCAATTACAAGCCCATTGGGCAATGAAAGATGATAGACACCAATGGCAACGACAACAACTCTTGCTCCATTTCCGACGCGCAGGTCTACCTCCCCTTTACCCAACATTCTTCTCCTTCTCAGTTCATGCACATTTGTACGAATGTGAGAACCGCATCCGGTATCCAATATCCAAGATGAAGGAGCAGAAAGGTTTATCTCTATAATGTAAATACCTGAAGTGGAAGTCACACTTCCCTTCTTCTTTTGCAGATCCTCAATATAGAGGTGACAGTTCCGCCTCCAATGGCCTGCTTAACCGCAGTGGTGACACTTTCCTTCCTTCACCAAACCTTTGTTCTTCAGTGCTGCAGACTTGGGATCAATATATGACTTAGGTCCTACCTTAGTCTTCTTGAATCCCTTGGTCTTGCCCTTGCTTTTATGCACCATCAATATGGGACTAGCAGACTTGACCTTCTTCATATTATTTTCGGCATTTCTCAACATGCCTAGGAGCTTGGGCAGTGCCTTGTCTATTTCATTCATGTTATAGTTCAAGACAAACTTCTCATAACTGTCCGACAACGATTGCAGGATTAGATCTGTGGACAACTCTTGGCTCGAAAGAAACCTCAGTTTTTCAAGGTTCTCTATATACCCAATCATCTTGAGTATGTGAGTCCCTACTGGGTCTCGAGCTCCCATCTTACACTGAAATAACGCCCTGGATATGTCAAACCTCTCTTGGCGAGCTTGCCCTTGAAATATTTTCTTCAGGTGCTCGACCATCTCGTAACAACTCATGTTCTCGTGTTGCTTTTGAAGCTCAGAGTTCATGGTTGCGAGCATAAGGAATTCAACATCAAAGGAGTCATCTCCATACTTCTTGTAAGCATCTTTATTTGCATGTGGTGCAGTAGCGGCTGGCTCTTGTGGGGGGGGGGGGGGGGATCTTCTTCTAGGACATAGAGCTTACGCTCTTGCCTGAGAACAATTCTCAGGTTCCTGAACCAGTCAAGGAAATTTGTCCCATTTAGTTTGTCCTTCTCAAGGATCGCCCTTAGGGACAAGGTGGAGTGAGAACCACTTGCCATGGATATTCTACAAGGAATTTTGCAAAGTAAAATTTTAGTACTATATTTTAAAATACATTTTATTTTAATAAGGACTTTTATTAAAAGGGCTCCCACTATTTTAATCAAATCGATAACCCTTAATATCGATTCAAAGAGTTTATGCGAGGTACTCCCTTAGTGGACAAGATCCGTATTTCACCAACACAATGAGTCCGCTTTGGCGTTCCTCACATAATGCGGTTATTTAAGTAGACAACACTTGTCAATTGCATCACTATGCAACTCTTGTATGATTGGTGAATAACTCTTTATTCGCATCCATCATATGGAGCATGCCAACCCTATGCCTCTATGCACTCAACCTTTGAGGTCACCTAGTTAAGATAGAACCGATGTCGACAGTGGGATACCACAATTATCCGCTCGTACCCTTACCAAGATAGATTAATGCACCTTTCTTTGGCAAGCCCACACTTCATCGATCGAGGCAGTAAGAGTGTCATCCATCGTAAGAGATTCGTACACTTAATATTGAAAAGGGATTTTAAGATATAATTGATGAACATTTCATCGTGATTAACATTTAATCAGAGTGCACATTCATAAAATAGAATACAACATTCGCAAACCAAATGCATCCCCTATGTGCACAAAATAAAATTATCAACACTTTTGATAAGAGGGGCTAAATCTGAACACTTAGAACACTTCTAAATCTCCAGATTTACATGCATTGAACACAAGCAAAAACAACTCAACTTATGCAGTAGACAAGCTCGTCTCTCAATGTCAGATTCAAAATCTTAGACACTTGGTTTCACAAACCAATTAGAGGGACAGTTACTGCAAGGGAGAAACAATTTCTGAAACAATGAATTCGCAATGCAATCACATGCGTTCCTGGCGGGGTTCCAAGGGTCCGCGCCCTTGGTGGGGTCTTAGGGGAAGATACCCGACCAAATTTTGAAAAACACACCCCCAAAAACCTTAAAATTGCATCAAAATTGATGCTCCAGGAAGAAATCTACACATTTAGAACGCTTCAAAATTTCTAGATTTGCACGCACGGGATCATGAACTATCTCCGATACCACTGTTGAGCTTTCTATACATCATATGTAGACATTATATCACATATGCGCAGCAGAAATAAAGAACAAGAACAACCCTAAACAGTTCAAGGAATTTGCGATTTCATGAATCAAGAAATAGGAAAGGTGACAATATCGACATACCTTTATGGGATTGAGTCAATACTCAACCAAGATGCTCCAAGAAGAAATCTGGTAGATGAACATTGAGTTCCAAGCACCGAAATGGATCGGCCCCTCTATAGAGATCCACACAAGTGATGGAGAACCCCAATGCCTTGTTGTACAAGGGATGGGTCAGAGAAGAGCAGTCCTATGCGTCCCCATGAACTGCTAGGTCCATTGAAGGGGAGGCGGCAACGGTCGGCGAAGGTCAAGGTCGGCGGACGGGGATGAGGTCTAACCGAACGCTTACATCTTCGGGATTTCCAAAAGTCGCGAAAAGGATAAAAATTAAAGAAGACCTAATCACTTCCTCTTTTATTACCAAGCCATAAAACGTGTTATCCGCAGACCCGAGTTAATAGAACAATTCCGCCAGGATTTATACATTCGTCGATTATAATATATTTTGTCTAAACACTTTCATTGATTTGACACATTTTCGTCAAAACACTTTCGACGATTTCGTCGATACAATTTCGTCGTAACACTTTCACCGAATTTGTATGTTATTCATCGAAACAATTTCGATGAACTCGATTGGACGAATTGACACATCTCGTTGAAACACATTCAGCAATTTTGTCTAGTATAAATCCATTCGTCGAAACACTTTCGACGATTTCGCTAAGTCCTATAGAATTCGTCAAAACCATTTCGACGATTCATCAAGAGCACTTATTCCCGTTGAGACATTCTCAATTTAATTCCGAACAGTCATAGGATTGGTCCTCCACTCATATCCAATATGAGTAAGGCCAACACAATCCTCTCTCCAACTTCTCCAAACGCTTTTATGTGCGACCCTATAGGCCCATATTGCGTTGGCAGTAAGACTAACTGCTTGATTGCTTTGAGATCACCTCGGAAACTCCAACACCGAGAACTCAAAATGATCATACCTCATCCCAATGGCTATCTTGGGTATTTCTTCTTCTCAAATCCTCAACTGGTAGTATCCCGACTTCAAGTCCAACTTGGAATACACCGCCGACCCCCTCCAGCTAGTCGAACAAATCATTGATTTGCGAAATCGGATACTTATTCTTAATGGTCAACTTATTCAACTCAAGGTAGTCTATGCACAACCGCATACTATCATCATTTTTCTTTACGAACAACACCGGTGCGCTCCACGACGAAGAGCTGGGCCTAATATACCCCTTCTCTAGCAACTCTTGCAACTGAACCTTGAGCTCAGTCAGTTCCTTCGGTGCCATCCTAAACAGAGGATACTACACTGGCCTCGCACCCGGTACCAACTCTATTGAAAAGTCAATTTCACGCTGAGGAGGTGCTCCTGGAAGCTCCTCGGGGAATACATCCTCAAACTCTTCCACCACTGGCACTTCACTAATTGCCAACTTCGTGGAGTGAGTCTCTAACAAAACTAAAAATGCCTCACCTCCTTGGTTCACCGCACGCATCATTTGTACAGCGGAAACTAGGGAGCAGGCCACTCTGCCTAGGCCCTCGAACTTGACCTCCGCTCTACCTTCACTCCTTATGGTCACCACCTTCAACAGGCAGTCAATACTAGCTCATTGCTCTGCAAGCCAGTCCATCCCCAAGATAATGTCAAATTCCTCTAGTGGTAGAATTGTTGCTACCAACTCGAAGTCACAATCGCATATTCTCAAAATAATGTGTCCTTTCCTCTCGTAGGTCATGAAAGATCCATTCGACATGCACACAATATGCTCCACCTTCGCCTCAACTGTCTCAACACCGATCTTTCGGATAAAGCTTTCCGCAAGAAAAGAGTGTGATGCTCCCGTGTCGAACAGCTCTCTGGAAGGGTAGCCAGAAACTAGCATGAAGCCTAAACACGCACATAATGAATACGAAAGGTCGCAAATAGTTTTAAGTTACCGAATGGAAGTTTAAACTTTACATACCTGTCACCACATCGGGTTGACAAATCACTTCCTGCTGCCCAAGGTTATACGCTCTAGGCTGCACTGGAGGGAAACGTGAAGCACTTGACTTCGCTGCTTTCCCTTTCTCTCCATAACTAGGGACAGAATGCATCGACTGCTCCTGCTTCTACTCTAGCATAGCTCCACCCTCGGGACAGAACCGAACTATGTGGCCCACCTTGCCACACTTAAAGCATGTCACAGGTCCCTTGGAACGGAACTCCCCAGAAGTTGCACCGCATCTCACCAGACCTAAAAGGATGGGAATTTTTATTCCACCAGTTTCCCTCTGACTTCCACTGAGACTGAGAAGGTTTACCTTCTCCTTGCGTTGCTGCATGATATAGATTTTTCGGTTTTGAAATTAAGCGAAGGTTAAAGATTTTTTCTCCAAAACTATATTCGATTAAGGCAAGTGTACCTTATCGTCTATAGTATAGGATAATAAGGAATATCAAGGTCGTATTCCACGGGGCACATTGATTACTTCTACTTCGAGGAAAATCACCATTATCTTATCGATGAAAATTTGAGGTTATGATTACTTAGCAAAAAAAACTAATTGCAAGCTAAATGAAAAGATTAAACATTGCATGAAAGGAAAGAGAAATTGACATTGCATAAAAAAGATATTACTAAGGAGAGAAAGATTGACATTGCATGAAAGGGAAGAAATTACTTAAGGAGAAAGAGAGCATGAAAGAGCAAACTATGTTTTTATTGAAAATCAAAAACTATTACAAGCCTTAATTAAAGAGTGCAAAGCTAAGGAAAATGAAGGTTACAAGCTTAAGAAAACTAGTACATGAAAGTTACATTAAAACATTGCATGAATTGAAAGGGAAGAGAACATGAAAGCCTTAAGAAACATGAACATTAACTTTGAAAAACTCACTCTCAACTCTAACAGCACCTCCCCATCTCCAAAATTCTGAACCCTGGACTCAAGGAGAGCCTCTGAATTTATAGGCGAAAATTTCAAGTTACACGCCCTCGGTCACGGGCGTGTCCTAGGGCGTGACTGCACTATTCACATCGGATCCGACAGCGGCGTGGTCTTTCTGGACGGCGCGGCGAAAAGTCGACATTACACACCCGTGTAATTTTGGTCACGGGCGTGACTTTGGACGGCTTCATTAAATGCAGCGTGGGCTGGAATTCAGCGCGGCGGCGAAGCAGAGATCACGCGGGCAATGTAACGCCCCGGGTCCTTCTTTCAATTATTTTAACAAAGCGGGATTTTAATTTAGGGTGTCGATGTGTAGGGGCGCTACCTTTCGGAATCGTCGTCGTCGTCCGGCGGTTTAGCTGTAGTTGGGAGCGTTAATTCGGTAAAGTGTAAGTATATGTATATATATGTACGTTTGCACTATATAAATTAAGGTACAAAGATGTATATAAAGAGCTATACAATATAAATACTATATATATATACATGTATATGCGTAAAGGTTTGGGATACTTTTGGCCTTATTTTCGTGTGCGGGTGGACACATGTAGGTTTAACCATATAATGTATATATATAACTACATATGACATATATACATGCATATAAACTCTTATTATTATCATTATTATTATTATTATTATTATTATTATTATTATTATTATTATTATTATTATTATTAATATCATTCTAATGTTTTGGTTATAACCCCCCTGCTGGCATCCATTTCGATCCCTGCTCTCCCTTTCCCCGATACCCCCCATCCCTGACTTCTGTCGTGGAGAGCGCACCTAGGGTTTCGTCGGTCGCAGCCGTTTTTGCCGTCGGTGCTGTCGGAGGAGGTCGGGTCGCCGGAGCTAGGGTCCCGGGCGGCCCTCTCCTTGCGTGGTCGCGGTCCGGCGAGTCGCCGTGAGTAAGCGAGGCAAGAAAACTTATTCTCCTTCTCCCCCCCCCCCTTCTTTCTTTCTCTTGAAGCTTGATTATTAATTATGACTGGAATCTCTTATCTCTTGATGCTTGGGTATGAAATTTTTCATTATGCGATGAAATCCTTGTTCCCTTTTGGGTCGGAACCGTTTAGGGCTGTGGTTACTGTGGCTTGGTGCTCTCCTGCTGTAAATGCTGTATTGATTTCTTTTTTTTGTTGAATTGGGGCTGCATCCATACTTATACCTTTTTTTGGTCTCTAGGGGCTGCTCTTCATTTTGCTGTTTTGGGGGCTGTTATTGGGGCTGCTCTTTATTGTATTGCTGGGGACTGTTTTATTGGGGCTGCTCTTCATTGTTTCACTTGGGGGCTGTTTGTTCGGGCTGCCGTTTGTTGTATTGTTGGGGTCTGTTGGTTGTGGCTGCCCTTTGTTTGCTTTCCCTGGGGCGGTTGGTTGTGGCTGCCCTTTGCTTGCTTCACCTGGGGATGTTGGTTGTGGATGCCCTTTGCTTGCATTACCTGGGGGCTGTTTTGTTGGGGGCTGTTTATTGTGGCTGTTTTGCTAGCTGGGGTTGTTTTGCTTGAGCTGCTCTTTACCTTGATTGCTAGGGCTGTTTTGCCTTGGGCTGCTTTTACCTTGGTGAATTGGGGGCTGAAACCTGCTGCTGTTATGCTTTTATTTGGGGGGCTCCTTTCCATGTTGAATTGGGGGTGCTGTTATGCTTTTATTTGGGGGGCTCCTTTCCATGTTGAATTGGGGGTGCTGTTATGCTTTTGTTTGGAGGCTCCTTTCCTTGTTGATTTGGGGGTGCTGCTATGCTTTTCCTAAGGGGCTGCTTCGCTTCAATCTTGTTGGGTTTCATTACTTGCAAAATAATTTTGCGCTCTTCGATTACAAGTAGCTAGAAATGGTCAATATTATGGTGGTTCTATTTGCTAACTCCTCGGCACACTTAATTGACCCTGTTTTATTATATGCTAGCTGCTATGGTTGGGTGAATCCTTCTATCCCTCTTTTATATGCTAGCTGCTATATGTTTAGCTTTGTCCCGATCCTGGGCTACTCCTAGATGGTTTATTCTGGTTGATTTTGTTCCGGATCATGTTTTACTTGGCTACTTCTGCATATTTACTTGGCTAAATATTGATGGACTTGTTTGCACTGGAAGGATGGGTACAGGGAACACTGGGTTCCCCCATCACAGATCTTTTAATAGTGGTTGGTAGGATGGGTACAGGGAACACTGGGTTCCCCCACCACCACCACGGCGCCTATTTCTTATTTGGGGTGAATGTCCCCTTTATGTGCGTGGTTAGTGACATTGTTTGGGTCCGCCACCGCTGGTCCATTTTTGCACTATATACCAAGTTTAGTCATGCTCTTGCTTATCGGGCTGGTTCTATGCGGGATCTTCTTAACCTTCTATTACTGAAATCTTTATATAAGCGTATATATATAGTTATATATATGTGTATACGTATATATATATATATATATATATATGTATTTATATACCCCTTTCAGCTTGGATATGTCACTTGTTACTTCTCCTGCTCTTACTTTTAGCTATGCTGTTTTCTTGCACCCTTTGGGCTGAGGCATTCTTTTCTTATGGATGCCTCAGATTCAGGTTTGTAGCTGCCGCCGGAGTTTGAGCGGGGTCGATCAGTTCCCTGTCGAGGCCTTCCTCTCTTGTAGGTAAGGATTCAGTTTCTCTTGTTGTAGCGTTTCTTTTGGCTGTTGACTCTTTTCCTGCGGGTTCGTGTCAGTTGTTGACGCCCGTATGGCTTTTGTTTGGTTTACTTGCTGATGCTGCTGCTAGCTTCCTTTACTGCTACTTAGTTATTTTGTATTCGTACACTCTGGGAAAAAGCCTATTTTGCTGAATATTAATGCAGTTCTTTTAGCAGATAAAAATTTGTTCTTTTAACTGTTTGTCACATTTATTATTAAGTATCACCTATTTGCAAAGCGTAAAACAGAATATAATGATACTTCTTTATTATATACTAAATTTAGACCGGCGATCGCCCTGGAGACGTCTCTGGCCTTCAGCGCCGTTAGGAATAAAATGAACTTATTTTCTTCCGTTGTGTACGCATATTTTTGATAAAGAGCGGCTATGTAAACCGCAGGGCCAAGGGGCACAGCTTCCTAACCTAATGAAAATAATCTTAAAAGATAATGCTTTTATTAATTCATATCTTTTCTTGTAAAAATGTTCGTTTGAGTGCTCGCCTGAACGTCTGTAGTTGTCCCCTACAGGACGTGGCATCATGACGTGTGTTTTCCCCCTTTACTCTGATATTATAATTTATTTCGGGAAAATACGGGTTGTGACAGGCAAGTCACGGCCGTGACATGTGGTTCACGGGCGTGACTTAGGCTGACTTTTCGACAGCATCTCCACGTCTCGTCAGCAGCCAGCTGGGAAGATTCTAATATTACACGCCTTTAGTCACGGGCGTGACACTGGGTCACGGGCGTGACCGAGGGCGTGACTCGCTGTGGACTAGCTCAATTGGCGCGGCATCGACTCTGGACTGATCTTTAGGTTACACGCCCTTGGTCACGGGCGTGACTGAGGGCGTGTACTTGTCAATTTCTCCAATTTGTCCCAAAATTCTGGAAAAATTGAAATTAAGCTAAATTAGAAACAGAATTTCAAAATAAACACTTATGACCTAGAAATGACATAAAAAGGAAAATACAAATTAAATATTTACAAAATTTTATATTAAAAAGTTATAAAAATACTACTTATCAAATACCCCCATACTTGAGGTTTTTCTATTCCAGAGCAAAAGTGTGAGACATAATTTATAAGACATCCTTAGAAAATTTTTAATTTAAAACTAAAATTTCATTTAACCAAAAGTTAAGTTAAGAGTAAATTCAAGGGGGAGTTAAGTCCTAAATTATGATGATGATTTGAAAAGAGGGAAAAAGGTTTAGGCAAGAACTTCTCAAGAAAATTAATTAGTTTGACAAAATTGTAGAAATTATAAAATTAAATTAAATTAAAATTATAAGAACTCTACCTTAAAAGAAACTTAAGGAAAAGTAAATTACTAAATATTGCTCTCTCCATAATTTTCAACTAACACTAGAACAATGATAATTGGCTAAGGGGGATTTCATAAAATTTGGCATGAGAAGAGATCTTTGATTTGAGGTGATGAATTTTTTTCTCTCACCTTTATATTTTTTTTCTTTTTTTTTTCTCTTCTAATAACAACCCAAAATGTATATGGTTTAGGAGTAATGAATTTTATCCTCTTACTCCATGCCATATAATCTTTTCAAATATTTTGGGTGCATATGTTTTAGGGAATAATGAATTTTATCCTCTTATTCCCATGACATATGATCTTTTAAACTTCATTTTTTTGCCACAAGGGGTAAGGAAGGTAAATAAATCTAGCTAGCTTTAAATTATATTGAGAGCAAATTCTAGTAACATTAAATTTCCTAAGATCTACAAAGTTTGAAGAAAATATAATTGAAATCTAAAGAGGTTTAGGAAATTCACTACAAAATGAAGCCATTTAAAAATAAAAAGAGATGTCATGCTAAATAAATTCTCTAATCAATTTAAAATCATAAGATGATTCTTAAATCAAGATTACCTCAAATTTAAAATTAACAAACTATGATAAGCAAAATTTTAGCCAATTAAAAACTTAAACATGCTTATAAACATTCTCAACTAGATTTCTAAGAAATCACAAAAACAACAAATAGGAGAGGTATGAGATTTAAAATTTTTTTTTTGTATTTTAAGTTTTTTCATATATTTTTTTTAATTTTGATATTATCTTTTTTTGGATTTTTTTTGGATTTTTGATAAGAAATAAACAAAAACATATACTAAAAAGCTAACAATTTTTTTTGTTAATTCTTGGACTTCCCGAGGTATACCCGGTGAAGTGTTCTCACGGTACTAGGAGGTGAGATGGGGTGAGGTCCCAAACGTCCCTTTCCAAGATTTAAATTTTTCTATTTTCTAAATTTTTTTGAGTTTTTGGGTTTTACAAGTGCTAAAATAGAAGAAAACATAAGAAAATATATTTTTTTTGTTTTGAAAATTTTCTAATTTAACAACTATTTACAAAGAACTATTTACACCCCCATACTTAAAGTTAAACAGTGTCCCCAATGTTTAAAACTATGTATGAAGTAAAAGAAAAAAAAGTGCAAGACAAAACAAAAAGGAAATGCATGATAAAAGAGAAGGAAGAAAGAGAAATGGCTTCCCTGATTTTTTGAAGTTTGCGCGGGGAAGCGACGATTACCTACAAAATATGTTAAAGATAAGAGAAAACAATAAAAAGATAACTTTGGGGTGCCTCCCAAAAGCGCTTTGTTTAAGGTCGCGTAGCTTGACCCACTTTCCGATCATATTATAGGTTGAAATACAATCGAATCACTCTTTTCATTAGTTAACTCTCCCGGAAGATATAATTTAAGGCGGTGCCCGTTAACTTTGAAGGTACCTTTTTCCGGGTGGGAAATTAAAATTGTCCCATAGGACCAAACCTCTTTAACAATAAAGGGTCCGGACCATCAGGATTTTAGTTTTCCCGGAAAAAGGCGAAGGCGGGAATTATAAAGGAGGACGAGATCGCCCGGCGAAAGTGTTTTTGGAAATTTTATATGCTTATCGTGATAAAACTTTGTTCGCTCCTTATATAATTTATTGCTCTCATACGCATTCGCTCGCCACTCATCTAATTCTTTCATTTGGAATTTTCTTTGTTCTCCCGCTAGAGTGGAATCGAGGTTTAAAAATTTAAGCGCCCAAAATGCGCGGTGTTCTAATTCGATCGGATGTTGGCAAGCCTTGCCATAAACCATTCGATACGGTGTACAACCGATAGCGGTCTCGTACGCCGTTCGATAGGCCCATAGCGCGTCATCGAGCTTTATTGCCCAATCCTTCCGATTAATAGAAACTGTTTTTTTTTTCTAAAATCCGTTTTAATTCTCGATTAACAACTTCGACTTGGCCGCTCGTTTGTGGGTGATATGCGGTGGATAATTTGTGCGTGACACCATATTTTGCTAAAATTTTTGTAAATTTACTATTGCAAAAATGGATGCCCCGATCACTCACAATATCGCGCGGCGTGCCAAATCGAGAAAATAATTTTTTTAAGAAATTAACGACGACTCGCGCATCATTGGTGGGGAGAGCTTGCGCTTCCGCCCACCTCGATACGTAGTCGACCGCCACTAGAATATATTTATTTGAAAAAGAGGGAGGGAGAGGACCAACAAAATCGATACCCCAAAGGTCAAAAATTTCGCATTCTAAGAAAATGTTTTGGGGCATCTCATCCCGGCGAGAGATGTTCCCCGACCGCTGGCAGCTGTCTCAAGTACTCGCAAGGGTGTGAGCATCTTTGAAGAGCGTGGGCCAATAAAAGCCTGCCTCCAGTGCCTTCCTCGCGGTTCGGTTCGAATGATAATGACCACCAGTGGGTCCCTCATGACAATGACGCAAAATTTTAAGGCCTTCCTCACTTGAAACACATCTTCTCACAACCTGGTCTACGCATACACGGAATAAAAAGGGGTCCTCCAAGAAGTAATTCTTTAAATCAGAAAAGAATTTCTTCTTTTGCTGACTCGAGAATTCTTTTGGCAGGACCCGGGCTACTAAATAGTTAGCCAAATCCGCAAACCAGGGGGTAGAAGATGAATTAATATTTTCGAGAGCTAGGAGGCGCTCTTCGGGAAATTTATCGTTAATGTCGGCCTCTATTAATGCTTCCGAGCAGGGATTTTCTAAACGAGAAAGGTGATCGGTCGCCAAGTTTTCGGCTCCTCTTTTATCCCGGATCTCTAAGTCAAACTCCTGCAAGAGGAGGATCCATCGCAAAAGACGAGGCTTGGTGTCCGATTTACTCAAGAGATACCTAAGCACGGAGTGATCTGTGAAGACGATAACTTTTGAGAGAGTGATATACGACCTAAACTTATCTAAGGCGAAAACGATTGCTAGAAGTTCCTTCTCAGACTTGGTGTAGTTTGCTTGTGCCGACGTGAGTGTTTTGCTCGCATAATAGATCGGTGAATATACTTACTCACCCGTTGGCCTAAAACGGCACCAACCGCAATATCACTCGCGTCGCACATGATTTCAAAAGGGAGCGACCAATCTAGGGCGACTAGAATCGGGGAGTTTATAAGTTTCTCTTTGATAAGTTGAAAGGCTAAATGGCATTCATCGTTAAAAAGAAAAGATGATTCTTTCTCGAGAAGATGGGTTAACGGCTTTGTGATTTTGGAAAAATTTTGTATAAAGCGCCGATAGAACCCCGCGTGGCCTAGGAAACTCCTAATAGCTTTTACATTTGTTAGAGGGGGGAGCTTTTCAATTACTTCGATCTTGTCCCTATCGACCTCGATCCCCTTGCCCGAAATTTTATGGCCAAGGACTAGTCCTTCCTTGACCATAAAATGGCATTTTTCCCAATTAAGCGCTAAATTCGTTTCCTCACATCGCTGCAACACGCGCTCGAGATTTTTTAAACAGTTTTCAAATGAACTTCCGTATACGGAGAAGTCGTCCATAAATACTTCCATCACCTCCTCTATTAACTCGTCAAATATTGCCAGCATACATCTTTGGAATGTAGCTGGCGCGTTACAAAGACCGAATGTCATCCTTCGATAAGCGAAGGTGCCAAAGGGACAAGTGAAAGTGGTTTTCTCTTGGTCGTCGGGCAAAATCGGGATTTGGAAGTATCCCGACAAACCATCGAGAAAATAGTAGTAGGAGTGACCCGAGAGGCGCTCTAAAATTTGGTCGATAAAGGGTAGAGGGAAGTGATCCTTACGGGTGGCATCATTTAGTTTCCGATAGTCGATGCACATCCGCCAACCCGTAACAGTACGGGTTGGGATCAATTCGTTATTTTCGTTCGCAACTACCGTGACACCACCTTTCTTTGCCACGACTTGTACTGGGCTAACCCAAGTACTATCTGATATCGGGTAGATGATTCCTGCGTCCAGAAGTTTTATAACTTCGGCCTTAACGACTTCTTTCATGTTCGGGTTTAGTCGTCGTTGAGGCTGGACTGAGTTGCGGGAATTTTCTTCAAGAAAGATTTTATGAGTGCAGAAAGATGGGTTTATACCATTAATATCCGATAATTGCCACGCAATTGTGTGGCGGTGCTATTTTAAGACTATAGTCAACACAGAAATTTCTTAGTTGCTAAGATCGGATGAAATGATGATGGGTAGCTTAGACTCTTTTTCCAAAAACAAATATTTAAGGTGAGGGGGAGTTGTTTCAACTCTAATACGGGTGGTTCTTCATAAGAAGTCTTGATTTTTAATTTTTTTAAAAGTAATGGTTCGGGTGGTGTGGGGTGAGAAACTTCTTCTTCATCATACAAGAGCTCTACGGGTTCGGAATCACTACTTGCCGATGGAGCTAACTCGAGGGATGAATCAAACTCACAACACTCTTCCAAGTAAAAACACGAATCGTCATTTTCTAGTGTGTTCCGCATCGAGGAATTTATGCCGAAAGTAACTTCATCGTCTCCAACCCGTAGGAGGAGCTTTCCATTACTTATGTCTATAATAGCGTGGGAGGTGGCAAGGAAGGGGCGGCCGAGTATGAGGGGTACTTCGGCATCCTCTTCGATGTCAAGAATGACAAAATCCACCGGGAAGATGAATTTGTCAACCTTGACGTGCACGTGCTCCACTATTCCTATCGCATATTTTAAAGAGCGATCCGCTAATTGAATACTCCTTCGAGTGGGCCTTGGATTTCCTAGACCTAGCTTTTTGAACAAAGAAAATAGCATAAGGTTGATGCTTGCTCCAAGATCCGCTAAGGCGTGTTTTACTAACGAATTGCCAAATAGACATGGGATGGAGAACCGTCCCGGGTCATTTGCTTTTTTTGGCAATTTGTTGAGTACAACCGTGGAGCATTCTGCGTTTAAAGAAATATGCGAAATGTCTTCTAACTTTTTCTTATTGGAGAGCAACTCCTTAAGATATTTCACATATTTAGGCATTTGTGAGATAGCCTCGTAGAAAGGTACATTAATATGGATTTGTTTTAAAACATCTAAATTTTTTTTATAATTTTTTTCGGCGCACTCATTTTTAAATTTAGATGGATAGGTAATATTAGAAGTAAAAGTGCGCGGATTTAGAATAGAAGCGTGCGGAGCTATCGTAGCGGGCAAATTCGATGATGAATTAAAAGTAGGAGGAGAGGAGATTACCTTGGGTTCGTCCTATTTTTGAACCACCTCCTTCCCGCTTCGGAGTGTAATCGCATGCGCGCTCTCATTTGGATTTTGCTCGGTATTCCCCGGTAGTGCTCCTTGCTGACGCTCAGAAATCATCTTTGCGAGTTGGCCCACTTGATTCTCTAAATTTTTGATCGATCTGGTAAGGTTCCGGATGTTTGTTTCATTTGTAGCAACATATTTTGAAAAAACCTCTTCAAGCGGAGAGAGTTTTTGCTGTTGCGGTGGAAAACCGGGTGGATTAAAATTTTGAGAAATCAAATTTGGAGGCGGAGTTAAGTTAAGAAGTTGATTACGGGGAGGTTGATTTAAATTCATAGGACGCTGAGCATTTCCTTGGTTGCTCCATGAGAAATTCGGATGATTCCTATAACCTGCATTGTATGTGTTGTTATATGGAGCGGCGTTGGGGTTATAGGAAGGCCGAGGCGGATTTCCCATGTAGTCAACATGTTCGTCAATTAAAACGTTATTAGCCCAAGGAGGAGTGGCGGAGGAAGCAGACATCTCCGCCACTTGCTTTGTTAAGTGCTCAACTTGTAAAGCCAAATTTGCATTTGCGTCTATTTCAAAAATTCCGGCCGGCTTATTAGGCCGCGCTCGGGGCATGTTCCATTGGTACACATTTGTGGCCATCTCTTCGAAAAGCTCTTGAGCGGCGACCGGGGTTTTGTTATTTAATGTCCCCTGACGACCGCATCAATCATTTGCCTCGTTTAGAGATTTAAGCCATTATAAAATATTTGCACTTGTTGCCAAGTGGCAAGTGCGTGGTAAGGGCATCGACGCAAAAGCTCCTTGAAGTGCTCTCATGTGTCATAGAGAGTCTCCGAGTCGATTTGCATGAACGACGCAATATCCGTGCGCAATTTAGCGGTCTTTGAAGGCGGGAAATATTTATTGAGAAATATTTCCGCCATTCCGGCCCATGTAGTGATGGATCCCCTCGGTAGGGATCCCAACCACTGCTTGGCCTTAGACCGCAAAGAAAAAGGAAAAAGACGTATTCGAATGGCGTCATCGGTGACGCCATTGATCTTAAAAGTGTCGCAAATTTCAAGAAGGTAAGAAATATGTGAATTTGGATCCTCGCCCGGTTGACCATCAAAGGTCACCGATTGTTGCACCATTTGTATGATGCTGGACTTGATCTCAAAATTATTGTTCGCCACCGTGGGGCGAACAATACTCGATTGTGTGCCTTCCAAATTCAGCCGCGCATAATAGGACATGGTCCGTTGCGCGTCCTCATCAGGATTTGGCTCGTTAAGATTAGGAGGATTAAGATTATGATCCATATTCGTTGTGTTAGTGTCCCCGATCGACTCTTCGGATTCTACTTGATTTCCCTGATCACGAGAACGGTGGTGCCTCAAAAGGGTTCGCTCGATCTCCGGATCAAAAGGAAGAATCGAAGGGCTACCTCGGGTCATACACTAAAAAGGAGAAGAAAGGAAGAGGAAAAAAACTAAATTTTTTTTTTTTTGAGATTTAGAAAAAGCAAAATAAAATCAAAAGAAACATGATAAAATTAATAGCTATCCTCTTTGGAAAATATCTATGCAAAGTCCCCGACAACAGCGCCAAAAACTTGATATAGATTTTTCGGTTTTGAAATTAAGCGAAGGTTAAAGATTTTTTCTCCAAACCTATATTCGATTAAGGCAAGTGTACCTTATCGTCTATAGTATAGGATAATTAGGAATATAAAGGTCGTATTCCATGGGGCGCGTTGATTACTTCTACTTCGAGAAAAATCACCATTATCTTATCGACGAAAATTTGAGGTTATGATTACTTAGCTAAAAAAAACTAATTGCAAGCTAAATGAAAAGATTAAACATTGCATGAAAGGAAAGAGAAATTGACATTGCATAAAAAAGACATAAGGAGAGAAAGATTGACATTGCATGAAAAGGAAGAAATTACTTAAGGAGAAAGAGAGCATGAAAGAGGAAACTATGTTTTTATTGAAAATCAAAAACTATTACAAGCCTTAATTAAAGAGTGCAAAGCTAAGGAAAATGAAGGTTACAAGCTTAAGAAAACTAGTACATGAAAGTTACATTAAAACATTGCATGAATTGAAAGGGAAGAGAACATGAAAGCCTTAAGAAACATGAAAATTAACTTTGAAAAACTCACTCTCAGCTCTAACAGCACCTCCCCATCTCCAAAATTCTGAACCCTGGACTCAAGGAGAGCTTCTGAATTTATAGGCGAAAATTTCAAGTTACACGCCCTCGGTCACGGGCGTGACCTAGGGCGTGACTGCACTATTCACATTGGATCCGACAGCGGCGTGGGCTTTCTGGACGGCGCGGCGAAAAGTGGACATTACATGCCCGTGTAATTTTGGTCACGGGCGTGACTTTAGACGGCTTCATTAAATGCAGCGTGGGCTGGAATTCGGCGCGGCGGCGAAGTAGAGATCACGCGGGCAAGTCGCGGCCGTGACATGTGGGTCACGGGCGTGACTTAGGTTGACTTCTCGACAGCATCTCCACGTCTCGTCAGCAGCCAGCTGGGAAGATTCAAATATTACACGCCCTAGTCACAGACGTGACACTGGGTCACGGGCGTGACCGAGGGCGTGACTCACTGTGGACTAGCTCAATTGGCGCGGCATCGATTCTGGACTGATCTTTGGGTTACACGCCCTTGGTCACGGGCGTGACTGAGGGCGTGTACTTGTCAATTTCTCCAATTTGTCCCAAAATTCTGCAAAAATTGAAACTAAGCTAAATTAGAAACAGAATTTCAAAATAAACACTTATGACCTAGAAATGACATAAAAAAGGAAAATACAAATTAAATATTTACAAAATTTTCTAATAAAAAGTTATAAAAATACTACTTATCACTGCAAAGCCCTTACGACGCTGGGTTCGCTCCATGTCACTCTCCAACATTCGAGCGACTTCAACTAGCTCATTGAATCCCATATTCTTTAAGGTTATAAGGGGTTGCCTTAGATTTTTCTCTCAGCCCTTAATAGAAGAGGTTATCCCTCTCCTCATCATCTACCATGGTCGTCCCCGCGTAACGACCCAAATGAGTAAAATCCTGCGGGTACTCATCTACCGACTTCTTACGATGCACCAAGTGCAAGAACTTCCTCTGAAGTGCCAACCTCGTCGAAGAGGGGATATAACGCTTCAGGAAAACGTTCCCAAACTCTTCCATGGATGGGGCACGTCCAGGGAAATGATGACCGCCATGATTCACCTACAACAGCTTGGCGTCACCTTCTAACATAAAAGTCGCAAATTGGGACTACTTGTCCTCTGGGGTCTCCGCGGCTTTCAAGAGTTTCTGAATCCTTGACAACCAGTCCTCGGTAGCCTGCATGACAAGTGTCGCAATCTGTGGCATCGCTGCAGCTTGGGCCGCTACCATTGCCTCTGCTAGCATGTGACAGAAGTTTGCTGGGGACACACCCATACTCATGAGTCCCGGAGCAGTAGCACTGCTGGCCGAAGGCTCCTCTTGCCGCCTCGACATTCTTATATTGTCGCCCCCATCCTAGCATAAGCAAGGAATCAAGCGAATCAAAATCTATTCGCAAGACTCAAACACAGGGACACTCATGGCCCCGCAAATACTCCTATGTGGACAATCACTTTACACGATCTGATTACACTAAACCTCAACAAGAACACTAACCCACCTCTGATACCAAATTATAACACCTCCCCTGTAATGACCATATAATATGGGTCCGGCCTGGACCCCACAACATATAATCGCCACATCTTTAGTATTAAAAATGATATAGAATCTATCCAACTCAAAACTCAGAACAAACACATCAGAAACACTAACAAAACACAAAAGTTGTCCACATCAACATAGGAGTACCCTGACCTTATGGCCTTACAAAACCAATGTTCAAATCATCATCCATACATCACAAAACATCCAAAGGATAAAAGCATTCTTATGCTACATCGACATGCAAGCCGGAACAATATGACGAAAACGTAAACATGCAGGAAAATAGGAGAAGGTACACTTCATGAGGCTTACGCCTTTTTGGCCGGCGAGATGGCTCCAACTTGATTTCATTTCTCTAATTATAGAAAAAGCGGTATAACGAGGGTCAGTTATGGCTGACCACAAACGCTGTAACAACACCCCTCCTCCCGGCCGTCCTAGCAGACCCCGGAGAACTACCTTACCATGCAAGTCATCACTTCATATGCAAATGTAATTAAATAGAAGTACATAAAAACAACATGTATGAGTGCCACAAGCATCATTCATGATTCTATATTAAGCAAATAAAATAAGGGGCCTACCAATGCAGCATGTATGCAATCCTGGGTATCACCCAAGTCACCCTATGACATGTATGCTTCTAACATAACTGTTGGAACATGGTTTTCCGCATCCCTTTGATTTGAGAATAACAAATCCTACTTGTATTTGATCTTGTTTGCCATTGTATTTTTAGCATACAGGTCTGAACAACCATGACACTAGGTTGCTGCATTATTGGCCTGGACTTGCTCACCAAATGAAAAGTGGAATGTGGTCTAACGCCAGGCGTTGACTCCCATTCCCGAAATGAAGATTATAGCAAGGAGGGAAGCAGTCGTGATTGCAGGAGCTCTTTAGGAATGATCTGACCTAACGCCAGCGTTAGCTTCAATGCCAGCATTAGGGTTGCCTAAAATGAATACTTCCTAAAGTGCAGAATCTCATTCCTGTTTCGAAGATCCGAGCCATCAAAACATTACTATACTGGGTCAACGCCATGCGTTATCCCTAATGCCGGCGTTAGCATCTAGTCCTATAAAAAGGTGGATTTCGTCTTTTCCAACCACTGATTGATTTTAGCCCTACTCCAACACTTCAAAAATTCAGTCAGGGCTGTATTTTCCATACCATCATCTCCCACACACATTCGAGCGAAGAATTCAAGGAGGACCAGATCAACGCTTACTCAACGTGAAGAACGCACGCTTCGACTTCAAGAATATTCAGCGAGCCTTCGCCATCTCCAGAAATCTTCATAGGGAGTTTTTGATTTGTGTTTATTATTTTATTTGCAACCATTTTATTATAATCATGGAAGTAAATTCGCCTCGTGTTGGCGACTAGGTCTGGGTAGGACTTAGGAAGGAATTCGCCTCGTGTTGGCGACTAGGTCTAGGGAGTAGATCTAGGGGGTGCTCGAGGCCTTTTATGGGGATAGAAAGGCTAGAGTGGCTTGAGGCCGGATCTGGGAAAGATCAGCTAAAGCCAACCAGTTCTTGTTGAGAAAAGTCGGTATACAAAACAAAAAGAATATTTCATATTTCGCCTACGATTTCTAGCGTTATAGAAATCACATTTTTGTAATAAAAAATTATAATGAAAATCATGTCCTTTCTAGTTTGTTTTAATATATTTACATCTCTTTACTTTTGATTCACTTTCACTTAAAGAAAAACATCAAAAGTTTTTATATTAAATATTAAAGTTTTAAAAACCCTTATTCACCCCCCCCCCCCCCCTCTATGGGAGCCTCACGATTCAACAAGTGGTATCAGAGGGAGGTTATTCCAAATCAGCTTAATAACCGGGAATAATGGCGTCTCGTGATCTCGCTTTTCATGAGGAGCAAGGAATTAACAGACCTCCACTTTTCACTGGAACTGATTACAACTATTGGAGAATGCGAATGCGTTATTTTCTAATTAATTTAGATCTAGAAGTCTGGGCTAGTGTTGAAGCACCGTATACGAATCATTCTTATATTGTTGGAGAAGTAACCATGGAAAAGCCTAGAGATAGGTGGGATGATGGGGATTAAAATAAATGTAAAAATAATGCTAAAGCTATGAATGCTTTATTTTGCGCATTAGATAGGACTTAATTTAATAGAGTTTGTGCTTGTGAAACTGCTTATGACATTTGGAATTTGCTTGAAATAACTCATGAAGGTACCTCGCAGGTCAAAGACTCAAAGCTATTCCAACTGGAATCGGAATTTGAAAGGTTCAAGATGGATCCAAATGAGGAGGTCGACTCAATCTACACTCGCTTCACCAAGATTGTCAACGCCTCAAATATTCTTGGACAAAACTTCTCAAACGGTGACTTGGTGAGAAAGATCCTTCGGTCTCTTCCGCCGAAGTTCAATCCAAAGGTGACAGCAATTTCCGAATTGCATGATCTAAGACGGCTCAAGATTGAGAGCCTCATTGGGAATCTCAAAACCCATGAGGTCGAACTCAAAATTCAAGATGAAGAATACAATAAGGAGCCAAAGATGAAAGCCTTGGCACTAAAGTCAAGAAAAGAGGATGACAACGAGGAAGATGACGAGGAGAGTCTCTTTGTGAAGAACTTCACAAAGTTTATGAAGAATCCAGAAAAGAGGAACACCTTCTGCAAGTACTTCCAAAAAGGATCATCTTCCAAAAAGTAGAAAAAGGACAAATCAAGCGACGACGATGAAGAGCGACCTCCTCCTGAATGATTGCACTGTAGGAAAACCGGGCATATAAGAAGCCAATGCCCAAAGTACTTAAAAGAACAAAAAGAGAAGCGACGTAAAGGAATGGAAAAGAAGGAGGTTTTGAAGGTCGAAACGTGGAATGATTCTTCATTCGAAAGTTCAACCAGGTCATCTTCAAGTGATAGTGATGAGGCAAATCTGTGCCTCATGGGGAAGAGCCATGAATTAATGGACGATGATTGCAGTGTCCAAAGCGATACTGAGGTAATTCCTACTACCTTTGATGAACTTTATATTGAGTACATGAAAACATGTAATTTTTTTTAGTAAAAGTCTAAAGCCCTGTTCGATTGGACGGAATTGAAGACTTGGAATTGAAATTCGACATTGAATTCCAATTTCGCCGTACGCTTGTTAGGTAGCTTTAATAATTGAAATTTGAATTGAATATCATGGAATTGATTTTAGCCTAAGCACAAAATCTAGCTAGACATATCGGAATTGGGCGAGTTTTGCACGCTCGATTTATCGCGTTTTTTGCCCGGGCGCGCGTTTATGCGCCCGGGCGCACAATTTTTCGATCGGGCGCGAGTTTTTCGCACGGACGGGAGTTTTTCGCACGGGCGCGAGTTTTTTGCCCGAACACACGTTTTTCGCCCGGACGCCCAAATTTTGCCTGGGCGGAAATTTTCCGCCCGGGCGCGCGTTTTTCGCCCGAGGGCGCGTTTTTCGCCCGGGAGCTTGTTTTGTAACCCGGGCGCGCAATTTTTTGCCCGGGCGCGCGCTTTTTTACCGTGGCGAGCATTTTTTGCCCGGGCGCGCGTTTTTTGCCCAGGCGCAGGTTTTTTGCCCAGACGCGCGTTTTTCGCCCGGGCGCGCGTTTTTCGCCCGGGGGAGATATTTTCGTTAGGGGGCGATTTTTTCACCCGGGCGCGATTTTTTCACCCGGGCGCGATTTATTCCCAAGAGAGAATTTTTTCGCCCGGAAGGGAATTTTTTGCCCGGGCGCGAATTTTTCGCTCGGACGCGAATTTTTCGCACGGACGCGAATTTTCGCCCGGGCGCGGATTTTTCTACTAGGGGAGAGTTTTCCGCCCCGGCGCAATTTTTTCGCTCAAACGCGATTTTTCGTCAGGGAGCGATTTTTTTGCCCGCGCGCAATTATTTCCCCCGGGCGCAATTTTTTCGCCCGGGCAAGATTTTTTTGGCCGGGAGCGATTTTTTTTCCCGGGCGAGTTTTTTTCGCCCTACGGATTTTTTTGCTCGGGGGCTATTTTTCGGGAGCGATTTTTTCACCGGGAAGCGGTTTTTTGCCGGGACACGCTTTTATCGCCTATGCGAGGTTTTTTTCGACCGGGCGGGTGGAAAAAGTCGCACCTGTGAACAAAATTTTCTCTCGGGCAAAAAATCATGCCCGGGACACAAAATCGCGCCCGGGCGAAAAAATGAGTCAGGGAAAAAAATGCGCGCCCTGGCGAAAAAATCGCAGTTGGGCGAAATAATTGCGCCCGGGCAGAAAATTGCAAATCGCGCCCGGGCGAAAAAAATCGTTCTCGGGCGAAAAAATCGCCCCCGGGAGAAAAAATCGTCGACATGACATACATTTATTTATGATATATGTGATAAATATTAGTTTCTTCGTAATATTTTTCATTTCTTAAATTGAATTTTATTTAACAAACGAACAAAAGTATTGATTAATTCCACAATATTCAACAATATTGTTTATTAGGCGAACGTTGGAATTGGAATTACTCACCAATATTTAATTTCACAATATTCATCAATATTCAATTCCAATATCGAATTCCAATTCCGTCCAAACGAACGGGCCCTAAAAGATCTTGATCTTCTAAAATCTGAAAACAAAATTCTCTTAAAACAAAATCAAAAATTAAATAAAAAAGTAAAAACTTTGGAAAAAGAGATAGTGTCGTGCCAAGAAAATATTTATTACTTGGCAAGGACAAAAGAACTTGAAAATAATCTTTCTAAGGCTCTCTCCAATATCGATTCTCTCAAAAACCAAAATGGAGACTTAGAAAGAAATTTAAAAATCTCTCTTTCCCAAACTGAAAATGAAAAGAAAAATTTCGCAAAGAGGTCTGGAATTTTAGTAAGTGAAAACTTCGCTTTAAAAGCCTGAATCAATGATCTTAATATGGAAATAAACAAATTTGGTGTTGGCCAAAAATCACTGGACATGATTTTGGGCAACCAGTGCCATGGTTCTGCAAAGTTTGGGCTGGGATATGATTCGGGAATTTACCGCCCATCGTTAACTTCTAACGCTGGCGTTAGCTCTTTTTCCAGAAATAAAAACTCTTTTCATAAAAATAATTCCTTCACTCCCTCTACCTCTTTGTCTACCAGCAAGGGTCAACAACACTCTCTAAAAAAGCCTCAACCCCTTTTGTTGCGCGTGCCAATTGTTTATTTTTTGGCCACGCCACGAACTCTTGCAGAAAGAAGGGAAAGCGCACTTTAAAGCAAATCTGGGTACCTAAGGTCACCACCTATATTATGGGAGGAACCTCATGGGTATCTGGATCTTCACTAACATTTTTTTAGGTTTGTTGGCAGGCTAAGGACAAAGAAGACATGTGGTACTTGGACTCGGGCTGCTCCAAGCATATGACGGGAGATAAAGCAAAGTTCTTTAGCCTCACAAAGAAGAAATGAGGAACCGTGACGTTTGGTGACAATGGAAAAGGAAGAATATTAGGCACCGGTACAGTGGGTAACGACTCCTTCTCACTTACAAATGTCTTATTTGTAGACGGCTTAAAACACAACTTAATTTCTATTAGTCAACTATGCGATCAAGGTCTTAATGTGTTATTTGAGTTTTCTACTAATTTGTGCAAAATTTTTGATCCTAAGTCTAATGATATTGTACTCACTGCACTAAGAATTCACAATGTTTATTTAATTAAATTCCACGATCTATCACGTGCATCACTAAAATGTCTTATTTCAAAAAATGAAAAACTTGAATTATGGCATAGGCGTCTTGGTCACTCTAGCACCAAGTTAATCTTAAAACTGTCAAAAAATAAAATTAGTAGAGGTTTGTCAATGCTAAATGGAAATCTATCTTCTTTATGCTCGTCGTGCCAAAAAGGAAAATTTTCAAAAACATCGTTTAAAAGTAAAAAAGAAATATCCACCCACTACTAGAAAAATGACTTTTAGCCACATTTTTTTTGCCACGGGTCAAAAACCGTGGCTAATAGTTAAGTATTAGCCACGACCCCTAATTCATGGCTAATAAGCAAGTATTACCACAGATGTCAAATTCGTGGCAAAAAAGAACACATTAGCCACGGTTTATCAAATTCGTGGCTAAAAAAATACTATTAGCCACGGTTTCTTAATTCGTGGCTAATATTTTAGGTACAATTCTTAATTCATGGCAAATATATAAGTATTAGCCTCGGTTTTTTGCTGTGGAAAAAAATTAGTATGAGATAATTTATTAAAATTTAGTTTTTTAATTTATTCTTAGCATATGCGTAAATATATTAATATTAATTTAAATAATATTTATCATATACTTAATTAATTTGTGTCACGTACAATTCAATCATTTATATCATGTGCTGTGAGGAGATCAACAACACTCAAGAGTAGAACTATTGTCGAACCACAACAAAAAATATTAATATTAATTTAAACATTAATTATCATACTTAATTAATTTGTGTCACATGTAATTCGATCACTACATCACATGTTATGATAATCTTAATTATTTATATATCTACAAATTAACTCTCAATCAAGTCACACATATAACAATGAGTGTTTGAGTGTTTGTAGAAATTAAGGGAGAGCTAAACTTCTTAAGTGTGATAATCTAAAGATGATTCGAAAGTGTAGAATGAATCTTTTGCTCCTGTAACATCTCATTTTCAATTGGTCTAGCATATTCACTTGACCCACGGTGAGCGGTCCAGTTGGGCTCATGTGACTCATTTACCCGATTATGACCGATTCGAACTTGTATGATCGATACGAACTCGTATGATCGATATTTACTCGATGTCGTTTGTTTCATTCAAAACCGACGAGAATTGAGAAATTTGATCGAAATAGGTTTCATTGAGCTACACGATAACTCAGATAGACAACTATGAGTAAACAAACTCGGAATCGACTACGATTGCATTCATTAAACTCATATGTCCAATACAAGCACAACGACATATTCAGCAACTTTTTCTCATGCGTATTTGAGATTTTATTTATCTTTGGTAACACACAAACACATGTATCTTTATTATATAAGTTAAGACGAATGTAACCGCAATCGCATATGGCTAATTTCATCTAGGCCTGTTCACAAATAGTATAGTTCATGAATAATTCGGGATTCGATTCGTGAAAATTTGATTAAAATTCATATTTTTTTGAATTAGAATCCGAATTCGAAACCAAATCGGGATTCGAATAGTTTCAAATCCGAATCCGAATATTTGTATTTTTAGTCGAATGATTCGTGAATAGTTCACGAACAGTAAAATTAAATAGTCAAAATAAAATTAGATATATGTACTTATACATTACATATAATTATGTTATTATATATAATTAATTAATTATATTTTTATGTACAAATTATATTAATTGCATGGTTCATTTCTTACCCTTCACGAAACCCATTTTCATTTCAGTGCAATCATGCCTTACCCGGCTACCCCTTCAGCTTCCATCGTTCTTTCCGCAACTCGTCAGCGTCGCCCCTGCTTGCCGTGAGCCCGTGACTGGACTGTGCGAGAACCTCTGAAATTGAGGGCTTCTATCGAGGGCTTCCATCGAGGGCTTCTGTCGAGGGCTTCTGTCGAGGGCTTCCATCGAGGGCTTTCACAACTCGCTGGTGTCGACGCTGTTGGTAAGATTTGCATTTCATTTTCCCTCCCCGATCTCTCCCCGCTTTTTATTCTCATTCCCGTATTCTCCCCTACCTCTACTCATCGGAGAAGAAGTCCATCGACAGGCGCCATGTACGCAGTTGCTGGAGGCGATGAGGGCTTTGAGTCTTTGATGGTCTCAATGCCCTGGCCGAAGCGGAAGAAGGGGCGTAGGTTATTTTGGTCCCGGATGATGATGTCGCTATAAAGGGATGCACTAAGGAAGTACTCGCCCGCAAGGGCAAGGGAGGAGACAGGGTCGGCTCTTCCCCCACTGTTTCCCTCACCTTAGGTCGATTCTTTTCATTCAAGTATTTATTTCTCCATCATTGATGTTTTTGTCCTTTTTCATTGCCAAGTTGTTATTGAAGCCATATGCAAGAAGAAGCTCTTTGCTCTATCATTTTTTATTTTCTTAGAAATGTCTGTTGGATAAAAATAGCTTCTTTCATATCTTAAATATAGCTTCCTTTATGTTTCTTCCATATGCACTTATTTTGTTTGATGATATGCTCAAGATAATCTTGATCATTACTTTCACATAGGTATAAGCATGCATTATTCCAGTCAAGGATGCCCTGCTTCCTATGCCTTTGAATCAGAATTCTTCCACCTTGCAGGGTGAGTACCCTCCCCCCTCTCTTCTCCAATCAGTTTTTTCTTTCCCTATGAAAATTGTTTGTGTTTTTTTCCATTTCCATCAGGGAGCTAAATATTTAGATGCAAGCTCAATTATTATTATCTTTATATGCAGGAGGAAGAGCAAGCTTCTTCATGTGTATTTGGCGGTTTCTTCAAGAGATAGAAGATTAATTTAAATGAACCATTCAGGTAACATATTATATTGCGCAAAAATGTTTAGTGTGTATTTTATTAATCGTCTTCATAATAATTACGATTGCTAATAGTTTGCACTTTATAATTCTCTTATTTAATGCTTAAATAGATCCTTCATAAACATTAGTCTGCACTCATTGTTATGCATTTTTGGATGTTTATATGATGTGTGTTAGATTGATATCTTCGTAGAAGTGGAGTATGTTCTAGAGAAAGCATATTTGGACAATATTTTTTTTTGAAGATTTCAGCAGTTTCTTCCACACTGATCCTCAATTGTTACTCCATTCAATTGATAGGTGCATGAGAATGATCAAAAAGTTGTGTCTAACAAGAATGCTCTTCCAACACAAAACAATATATGACACTTCAGAGAGTGATTCTGATGATGGGTTCATGATTGGAGTTGAACGCTCACATTTGAGTTCAACAGCTCAGTGCATGTGCCGAGGTACACTATCATTTACTTAGAACCTTCATGTCAAGTGTCACCTTTTTTGCGAATGTCATGTGGCTTGCTTGGTTTCTTATTTATTCAACACAATTGTTAATCATGCACATCATATTTAGCAAGGGAAATTTGACAGAAATAGGTTGCACCATCAATTTTTATAAAGGGAAAATATTAATCATGCACATCATATTTCTACTATACATGCATGCACAAATGCATAAAGTGCACCATCACTTCTTGTTTTGACCAGGTAGCTATTGGGCATCATTGCTTAACATAGTTTTCCTATTATATCATTTGAAGCCTCCCTATTCATGTGTAGTCACACATGGGTTTGTATTTGATGAGAAGGGCCTAAAAATGAGCAAATCTGTTGGTAATGTTGTTGACCCTAAAATCATTATTTCTGGAGGAAGCACTATGGTTTGTTGGTTGACAACAAAGGTTCATCTAAGCTCCAGTGTGGATTATGATAGTTTTTGTTTCTTAATATGATTTTTATAGGATGGGTCTGGCTATGGAGCTGATGTCCTCCGCCTTTGGGTATCTAGTGCAGATTTTACTGGTGATGTCCTAATTGGACCTCAGATACTCTGTCAGATGTCTGATATATATAAAATATTGCGAGGAACACTTTGATATCTTCTATCAAATCTCCATGATTGGAAAGTATGTTCATTTTTCGATATATGTTTGATGTGCTTCTTTTGTTTTCCCCTGTTTAGTTCCCCTGAAAGTTTCTTGCTTTACGAGTTCATTTATCTTTTTGCAGGATGCTGTCTTGTATCTTTTAAGCTATATCTTAATGTTTTAATTGGTTCCATGCTTTACAGCCAGTATATTCAATTGTGTATGATGATCTCCCGAAGATTGATCAACATGCATTGTTCCAGCTCGAAAATGTTGTTAAAAATGTCGACAGTTATGATAATTATCAGTTTAACAAGAAATTCCAGGTAGATTTCTAATTCAGAGTTCAGTTTTCCCAGTAATTTGAAAAGTTTGAAAGTTAAGTAGTGTTTCTGTTGGAATAACTGATTAAGTATTGTGTTTCAGTTATGATAATTATTCTCCATGATTGGAAAGTTAAGTAGTTGTTAAACATGCTGATTTAATGTGTTTGATTTTAGAATGTTACTATTTGACATCATGCGTGCTTAGCTATCAGTGTATACTAACTATTTTAGAATGTTACTATTTGACCTTGGCTAGTGTTTTCCCATTGTTCAGCCTCATGTCGTTCAACTTCTCACTCAATGTGTCTATTTTAAGATTAAGCAATGCCGTCTTAAATTGAATTTACTAAAAAAATGAATGGATTCTATTGCCTAATAACCAGCTGCAATCTAAGAGATTATGATAATCAAATAAACTTATCATAACCATCTGCCAATGCTTTACAATTTTATCAAATACTTTCCAATCGTTTCAAGTGGAAGAAATGTACAGCATTGTGGGCAGTTATTTTTTGTGCTATATCTGAGACATTGTGATTTTCTTTTACTTAGAAACTTTATTGCAACTAGCTAGTTGTAATTTTCAAATACTTTTTCTTTAGGTCCCATTTGGCGGGGCTGATCCGCGGATGTCACGTGGACGGCACCGCCAGGTCGCGACCGCACGCCTTTTGGTGGGACCGCGGTCGGGCAACTGCAGTCGCGGTTGGCTCCGCGCGGGTGGCTCCCGTGGGATAGTCTTATACATCACTATTATAATAATTTGATGCTAGGAACTTTCTGAATTAGAAAGAATATTCTATTCTTGTTGATATGGATAGTTTTGATTGGCTAGCTGTCATGCATATGGGTGGAGTTTGTAGTTCATGTAGTTGGAGGTATAAATAGGGTTAGGAGAATGTAGATATTTTTTAATGCATTGCATTATTTGCCACGATTTTAAATTGTGGCAAATATTTTTTTAATAAATATGTCTAGTATTTGCCACGGTTTCAAACCGTGGCAAATACATTTTTTAAATAAATCTGCTAAGTATTTGCCACGGTTTCAAATCGTGGCAAATATTTTTTTTATAAATATGTCAAGTATTTGCCACGATTTATTACCGTGACTAATAATTGACTTTTAGCCACAACAGGGTAACCGTGGCTAATAGCTGCTGAAATCAAGACCTATAGCCACGGATTAAAACCGTGGCAAAAAGTCGTGGCAAAAAAATATTAGCCACGGACTGGGCGTGGCTAATACCTTTTGCCACGCTCGCATTAGCCGCACCCATTTGCCGCGGGCAAATTGTGGCTAAAAGTCTTTTGCCACGGAATTGGACTTTTAGCCATGGCAATTTGCCCTGGCTAAAAGTCCATTTTCTGGTAGTGACCACAAGACCATTACAACTAATTCACATGGAACTTTTTGGGCCAATTAGCACTTGTAGTCTTGGTGGTAAAAAGTACACTTTTGTATTGATTGACGACTTCTCTAGATTTACGTGGAGCTTATTTCTTACCTCCAAATCCGATGCATTTTCTGAATTTTCAAAACTTTGCAATCGTATTCAAAATGAATTAGACTTAAATATTAAGTGCATATGATCGGATCATGGAGGGGAATTTAAAAATGATAGTTTCACCCCCTTCTGCAATAATTTAGGTATTAAGCACGAATTTTCCGCTCCACGCACCCCCCAACAAAATGGTGTGGTGGAGAGAAAAAATAGAACCCTTCAGGAACTCGCATGCACAATGTTATCCGAGTATTGTTTGCCTAGATCTTTTTGGGCTGAAGCGGTAAATTCATCTTGTTATGTTATAAATCATATCATGCTTCACCCTATTTTGAAATTAACTCCAACTTATGCCTTGTGTAGCTACAAATAGTGCAGGAAAAGAAGATGAACCCCCCTCACCTTTAGAACTTGATGATGATGAACCACTTGGAGAGGACAAAGAAGTAGAGTTGGTGCAAGAAGAATTCATGCCTCCAAGCATGCTTAGATTCACAATAGATCATCCAAGGGAGCTTGTCATTGGAGAACCATCATGAGGGGTAACGACACTCTCTTCCTTTAATGAATATTTTTCCAATTTATGCTTTGTTTCCGAAATTGAACCCAAAAATGTTTCTACCGCTTTAAATGATGAGTTTTGGTTTATTGCTATGAATGAAGAATTAAATCAATTTGAAAGCAATAGAGTTTGGAAGCTTGTAGAAAGACCATCTAATCACCCGGTTATAGGTGTAAAATAGATATTTAAAAATAAATTAGATGGTGATTCTAGAATCACTAGGAACAAAGCTAGATTAGTAGCACAAGGTTATTCTCAAATTAAGGGGGTAGACTTTGATGAAACATTTGCTCACGTAGCTCGCCTTGAATCGATTAGAATCTTTCTTGCATTTGCGAGTTATAAGAAGTTTAAACTATTTCAAATGGATGTAAGAAAGTACCTTCTTAAACGGAATAATTAAAGAAGAAGTTGATGTAGAACAACCCCCCGGTTTTGTAGATGAAAAATTTCCAAATCATGTCTATAGATTAGAAAAAGCACTTTATGGTCTAAAACAAGCGCCCCGTGCTTGGTATGAACGTCTAACATCTTTCTTACTAAAACACGGTTATAAAATGGGTAATGCCGATAACACGCTCTTCATGAAGCATATTGATAATGATTTGATTATTTTACAAATATACGTTGATGATATTATTTTTGGAGCCACTAATGAAGAGTTGTGTAATGAAGTAGTACTAGTGATGCAAAATGAATTTGAGATGAGTCTAGTTGGTGAACTAACATATTTTTTAGGCTTTCAAATAACCCAAAGAAATGATGGAATCTTTATATGTCAATCTAAATATGTACATGATATGCTAAAACGCTTTGGATTTGAAAATTTAAAATAAGCTAGTACTCCAATGAGCGCGTCGTCAAAGTTAGGAAAAGATGAATCTGGAATTTCAATTGACCAAACTTTATATAGAGGAATGATTGGATCCTTACTGTGCCTTAGTGCATCTAGACCCGATATTATGTTTGTCGTATGTTTATGCGCTAGATTTCAAGCAAATCCAAAAGAATCTCATTTAAAAGCAGTAAAACGAATTTTTAGATATCTAATCGACACATCTAAATTAGGAATTTGGTATCCAAATAATGATTCTTTTCTCTTACATGGGTATTCCGACTCTAATTATGCGGGCTGTTCTTTAGATAGAAAAAGCACTAGTGGCACATGTCATTTCTTAGGTCCCTCTCTAGTTGCATGGTCAAGTAGGAAACAAAATTCTGTTTCCCTCTCCACCACCGAGGCAGAATATATTGCACTAGGAAGTTGTTGTGCCCAAGCATTATAAATGACTCAAACCTTTGAAGACTTCAGAGTTCATCTAACAAATATTGAACTAAAGTGTGACAACAAGAGTGCTATTGATTTAACCAACAACCCTCATCACTCAACATCCAAACACATAGATATCAGACATCACTTCATTAGGGATCACATAAAGAAGGAACATGTTCATGTGAACTTTATTGGAATTGAATCACAACTTGCGGACATCTTTACCAAGCCTCTACCCGATTCACAATTTGCTCTACTTAGACTAGAATTAGGAGTCCTAGATTTATCAAATTGAAACTTATCACATCCTATGTCTTCTCAAAATTTACTTCCATACTTCTTTCAATTACAAAAAAAAATCAAATATAAAAAATAAAAATATTTTAAAACCACCAAAATATGCTTAAATAGGCCTTCTAATCATTTCCAAATTTTCTGAAATTTCTACACTAAGAAGGTCTATATACATACTACCTATTCCAAAGATTTTTTTTTCAAAAAACGGAGTACTGTTTGTGTGTTAACTAGTTAATGCCAGGCATTAGCCTTTTTTCCCATATTGAAATTCTGCTTTCTCTACCATATTTCTGGTATGTTTCTACTGATATTTTCTCAATTATATTGCCTAATTTTAAATTATTTTGCTTCTTAATTTATTAATTTTACTTCAAAATACAATTTTTTTTTCAAATAACTCAAAATGCTCAAAAAATGTTCTTGTTATTTATCTTGCTTTAAAAATTTACAAAATTATAGTTTGATTATATGACTTCACAAGAGAAAATGTTTTTTTTCAAATGGTCAAAAAAAAAGATTTAGGCATACACTTAAAGATTGTCTTCAATGTCTAATTTTTTATTTCAAATTTCCTAAATATTATTTTATCTTGTCATGCCTTGACCAAAATTTTATTATGTGCAATGAAATAGTCTATGGAAAATTGTGTATGATTGCCTAGCATGCCTCTAAGTATGAGTAATATTTTATGTCAATAATTAATTCAAACACCCACTATTTTGGTTATCTACATGTGCTCATAATCTTAGTCTTGCATGATTGTGTAGTGTAATCATTTTAACACATTAAGTTGTACGTCTAAATTACCTACACCGTCTTTCAAAAATAAATTTCATGCACACATAGAAGTGTTATTTCAATAATATTAATGTTTGCAACAACAAGTGAATTCAGTGACCTTTTGGCCCAAAACAAAAATGTGAAATATAAAGCCAAAGATAACTCCACCAAGCACTACTCACCCTCCTAATAAGTCTTAATGAGCATTGTGAGGTTGAGCACCTTGGAAAGAATTGTAAAGTGTCTTGTGCAAACATATTTTTTTTATCACTTCTATTTGAACACCGGATCACTAAAAATAAAATTTTATTAAAAAAATGACTTATGTGATCCTCCAAGCAATACTTCACTCCCTGATAAGTCATAATGAGCATTATGTGGGCGAAGCACCTTGGTAATTGTACTTATGTTATGTGCTTTGAAATTTTATTCTAGATATGATGTGTGAAAGTAATTATAAGATTACATTCTTAATGTTGTTGTTACTATTTCATTACATATGTCATGTGCCTTGTATACTTTTATCAAAATACCTTATGCACACATCATTAATTTTCATAAAGCTTCTACTCATGAGAATTGGATCATAATGCAAAATTACATAATTCTCTGAAAAACTTAAGTAAAAGCACTAGATTGCAATGCATGATTTCTACAATATTTTCTTTACTTGAAATACGAATTGGTTACATTGTAGTTATAATCTTTTTGAATATGTTAATTCCTGCTTGCCTATTTATTATAAAAAAATTCAAAGTTAAAATGTTCAAATGTGAAGAGTCTAGATATATTGTTGAAATGGTCAAACTATTACAAAAATATAAATCTTAATAACTTTGTTTTAAGTTTCCGCATTCCTATTTGACTATGTGGTTTTTACCATGTGTTCTCATGCTTATTTCTAAGGATTTGTCTTTTACTTGTACTTGTCAAGCAATATTGCATTTCTTTTAACAAGTATGATTCTTCTTACAATTTAATTTGAGAAGCAAGTGGTAGAATTCCTTTGGTAAAATCATGGAATGTTGTTCTTTCACGCTTATCATATATTTTTTTCCACTGTGCTACTCTCTCCCTTAGCTCGATCACGACTTACCATATGTTTAAAACAAAATTCTTAATCCTCTCTTAGCTATGTCCTAACTTTTGCCTTCTCTCTTCTAGTTTTGTTTCAACTCCACTCACTTTTGCTAATAACAAAAGGGGGAGAATAAAATGATAAATCGTAATTATTAAAGGAATATGTTTCACTAGATTAAGGGGGAGCATGAATCTATTCCATAGGTGCATACACTAAGGGGTAGCACTTGTGTAGGAGGAGCTCATATTTAACAATCTATAACTCTTATTATTTTCTTAAATATTACTTAGTGTCATATATCATTCTAAAAACATATATCTCTTAAATATGAATATGATTTATCTCTATTGGATTTGTTATTATCAAAAGGGGGAGATTGTTGGAACATGGTTTTCTGCATCACTTTGATTTGAGAATAACCAATCCTACTTGAATTTGATCTTGTTTGTCATTGTGTTTTTAGCATACAGGTCTGAACAACCATGACACTAGGTTGCTTTATTATTGGTCTGGACTTGCTCAACAAATGAAAAGTGGAATGTGGTCTAACGCCAAGCGTTAGGACTTAATGTTGGGCGTTGACTCCCATTCCTGAAATGAAGATTATAGCAAGGAGGGAAGCTGCCGTGATTGCAGGAGCTTTTTTGGAATGATCTGACCTAACGCCAGCGTTAGCCTCAACGCTAGCGTTAGGGTTGCCTAAAATGAATACTTCCTAAAGTGCAGAATCTCATTCCTATTTTGAAGATCCGAGCCATCAAAATATTACTATACTGGGTCAACGCCAGACAATATCCCTAACGCTGGCGTTAGCGTCCAGTCTTATTAAAAGGTGGATTTCGTCTTCTCCAACCACTGATTGATTTGAGCCCTACTCCAGCACTTCAGAAATTCAGTCAGGGCCATTTTTTCCAGACAATTATCTCCCGCACACATTCGAGCAAAGAATTTAAGGAGGACCGGATCAATGCTTACTCAACACGAAGAACGCACACTTCGACTTTAAGAATATTCAGCGAGCCTTCGCCATCTCGAGAAATCTTCATATGGAGTTTTTGATTTGTGTTTAGTATTTTATTTGTAACCATTTTATTATAATCATGAAAGTAAATTCGCCTCGTGTTGGCGACTAGATTTGGGTAGGACTTAGGGAGAAATTCGCCTCGTGTTGGTGACTAGGTCTAGGGAGTAGATCTAGGGGGTGCTCAAGGCCTTTTCTGGGGATAGAAAGGCTAGAGATGCTTGAGGCCGGATCTGGGAAAGATCGGCTAAAGCCAACCGGTTCTTGGCGAGAAGAGTCGGTATAGAAAACAAAAGGAATATTTCATATTTCGCCTACGATTTCTAGCGTTATAGAAATCAAATTTTTGTAATAAACATTATAATGAAAATCATGTCCTTTCTAGTTTTTTTAATTGATTTACATCTCTTTACTTTTGATTCACTTTCATTTAACGAACAACATCAAAATTTTTTATATTAAATATTAAAGTTTAAAAAACCCTTATTCACCCCCCTAAGGGGGCCTCATGGTCCAACAAATCATCACACATCATCACTTCACAACAAACATATGGGTACTAATCATTTCCCCCCAAATGCACGCAAGCCCGATGCGGAGATTTCTTGCTGAGACCCCACCTGCACATGACCCACAATACCATCGGGCTTGTCCATCAACTCACCCATTCTTTCCAAAATCACCAAGCCAAACACAACCGATGCTAAGAACTCTTGCCTAGACCCCACCCGCACATGGCCCACAATGCCATCAGATTTGTCCATCAGCACAACCGTTCTCGTCAGTTATCACAACATGGGACTTGTCTTGCCAGGACACTCTCCACACATGAATTTCAACATTCACGGGCTAGCCAGCCGACCACAAAGACAAAGCCATGCCTTCACACACAAATGAGCATCACAAGACATTCAACATGCACAAATTTTCCCGCCCCAAGCCAATGTTCGTTCTCACACGAAAATATAAGGGCATAACAACGACGTTTTCGCCGCGATCGGATTTCTAGCAAAATTCCTAAAATGCACGTTAAGCACCATCACAGAATCGGACTACCGGTCGCAATTTCAGCTTCACCCACAATGCCTAATCCGCTAATGGAGCGGATCTCTAATGCAAAATAATGTCGGGGACAGACTCAATCAACCCGATGGTTCCTCTTGATCCAAGGCAACCCGAACCCCTCTCATTTGAGAGATCCGGTGCCAAAAATGCAGAAATAAGAAAGGCAAAATAAGAGATGCCATGCACGCATCCTAAAACCAGGAGGAGAGATGTCATTACCCATTGAAGTCTCTTCCTCACCATAGAAAACTCGAATAGCACGGATGAAAATGTGCACCTTCAATCCCTATCCACGTTGCCGGTCTCAGATCGATGAACGGAGCTTCGAAGCTCCAACAATGGCGGATCTTGCTTTTCTTCCTCCTCCATGCTCTCCCTCTCACCCTAGCACCAAAGTCGCAAATGACTTGAGAAATAAGAGGGGAGATTTCCTCTCCCCTACTTAGGGATTTTAGACGCACTGATCTGAACCCTTGGATAAAGATCTAAAGAGATCGGACGCCCAGAAAATGATATATACAGATTTGGTTTCACAACCTATCACCCGGTGGTTAGTGCTACCGTGTCGCGGTTGTACTAGAGAAAACCGCTCTGTCTCGGGTCATTGTGATCAGCATGTTGTCTCAACGATACAACGCCCTTCTCAACGATACACCTACCGCCAGCGGTAATGCTAGCGCACGGCGCTAGCTCTTAATGACATCTACTCGACGCACCTTCTCGATGAACCTTCTCGACGCACCTTCTCGACGCTCACTGCTACCGCCAGCAGTAGCACATATTGCCCGACGTTAGCAACAGGGCACCTATTTTCACAACATTGTGAAAACTGGGGTGTTACATGGAGCCTGGTCATGAAGAACGATATATACAGCCTCGTGTCTTCAATCTGGGACAGCAAGAAGCTAAAGTTGATGACACTGTCATCATATGTATGATTTATTCATACAAGCAATTGCTGAAGGTTTTATTTGATATTGGCGCAAGTCACTCTTTTATTTCAACATGTATCTTGAATACCTTACAAGTATAACCATATTCAACACATAATATCCTACATGTAATGATTTTCAACAATCATATACTGACTACACAACTATGAGCTCAGATTCAAATTCAAATTAATGAAAAAGTCCTGGAAGTAGATTTGACAGTTTTGCCAATCACAGAATATGATATCAATTTGGGTATGGATTGGTTATCAAGACATGAAGCAGTGATAAATTGTAAAACGATAGAGCTTACAATTATGTGCCCAGACCAAAGTTTGATATTATTTAAAGTGTTAACAGAAGTATCAAAAACAATGATCTCCACCATGAAAGCCTTGAAGACTATCCATAAGCGATGTGAAACAATGCTAATTATGATAAAAGAGACAAAGGAAGAAAAGAACGATATTACTGTAGTGCCAGTGGTTTGAGAATTTTTTGAAGTATTTCCCGACGAGTTGCTAGGATTGCCTCCAACCAGAGAAGTGGAATTAGAAATTCCTCTTATTGAAGGAGAACCCAAGTAGCTAAAACACCATATTGTATGGCTCCAAAGGAATTAGTTGAGATGAAATCTCAGTTACAGGAATTATTAGATAAAAACTTTATTCGTCTCAGTTCTTCTCCCTGGGGAGCTCCCATCTTATTTGTGAAAAAGAAGGATGGAACACTTCGCCTTTGCATTGATTATAGAGGGCTAAATAAATTCACAGTAAGAAATAAGTATCATTTTACTCGCATAAATGATTTATTTGACCAGCTAGTACACATGATCGTGTTCTTAAAAAATTGATTTGGGGCCGAGTTATCACCAATTGAAAGTGAAAGAAGCGGATGTACTTAAAACAACATTCAGTACCCGGTATAGACACTTTGAATTCGTAGTTATTCCATTTGGACTGACAAACGCCCCTGTAGTGTTTATGGATTTAATGAATCGGGTATTCAAGGAATATCTCGACAAGTGTGTTATTATTTTTATTGACAACATCTTGATCTATTCCAAAACTGTAGAACAACATGCACAACATTTGAGATTAACTTTACAAATATTAAAGAATCATAAATTAAATGCTAAATTCTCCAAATGCAACTTCTGGTTAAGAGAAGTATCCTTCTTAGGGCATATTATAAATGAATAAGGGATGGTTGTAGATCCCAACAAGATTGAAGCTATCATCAAGTGGCCATGTCCTGCAACTGTAACTGAAGTGAGAAGTTTTTTGGGTTTGGCTGGATATTATAGAAAGTTTGTAGAGAATTTTACCAAAAAGAAAAGATGGATAAGCTACAAGAGAAATTTTGTTTATTCAAAAGAGAATGAAAATTGCACAAGACCGTCAACAGAAGTACTATAATGCACGACACCATCATGTAAAGTTTAATGTTGGAGATCAAGTGTTTTTAAAAATTAATCCATTCAAAGGCGTCTCGCGACTACGGAAGATAGGGAAAGTGATTCCTCCATATGTAGGACTTTTTCCTATCATTGAATGTATTGGAGAAATGGCTTACAGATTGGTATTGTCGAATGAATTGCAAAATATACATGACGTTTTTCATGCGTCGTCACTGCGAAGATATATTATCGATCCTAATAAGATGATCTCCACTTCAGATATACAAATTGAACCTGATCTATCAAGCCCAACGGGACATCACCAAATACTTGACTGGCAGACCAAGCGATTGCAGAACAAAGATGTTAATTTTGTAAAGGTCTGGTGGAAGGGCCACCCAAAAAGTGAAGCCACTTGAGAACGAGAAGATGTACTATGGGACTTATTTCCAAACATTTTAATGAAACTTTAAATAGAGCTATTTTGAGAAAAATAAAGCAGAAGCATTTACGAATATCATCACAATGATTTTTAATTTACAAATTATGTTTTAATAAAGTATATTTCATTGAAATTTTTGTGTATACAATTTAATTAAGATGTAAATGATAAAATCATGCTCATTTGTGTGCTAATAGTTGAATTGGTGTATGGATAGTAAATGGTGTGCACCAATGTCATTTAAAGAGTAAATAATAAAATTATGAAGTTTGTGTGCTAATAGTCAAATTGGTGTGCCAATAGAAAAATTTGATGTATTAAGAGATTAAAGAAGAAAGTTTGAGTTCAATTAAAGCAATTGAACCTAAAATAAACCCAATTAAGCTTAAACGGTGGGTCTTAAGCAGTGGACTGGACCGGCTCTTTACGATTAAAAGCAAAATCATGCCCCTCTTATAAAAGAAATCCCGCACCCTGGGGCTTTTTGCCACTCTCACCTAGGCTTTCGGAAAGCGGCACATCTCCCTTCCCATTCCTCGTCATTCTCCCTCTCATTCGATGGGATTTCGACGGGGAGAAAGCTTCCTTCCACGTACTCTAATCTTTCCCCTTGTCGGCGTGCTAAAGGTGGGACTTCGGGGCTTCGGCTGAAAAAGGATTTGCGTGTAGACTTTGGATACCTTCAATCCTTTCATTAGTCCTCATTTTTCCCTCTCCTTAATGCAAATATAATGTAACCTAATCACAGTTTTAGAGATTTTGAAAGAAATGAATTTAGTTTTTCTTAGTAAAACTTCTTGGTGGCATGCAAACTAATATTTTATGTGGGAGATAATTAGAGATTTGAGTTTTATGTTCTAAAACTATTAGGGATGATATTAGGAATTTAGGGCCTATTTTGGGTATCTTAATTGTATGTTAATTTGGAGGTGAATCTTTCTTGAGTTGGTGGAAATCATATTTAGGATTATTGGGAGTAGAAATTATGTTGTGACACTCATAACTGATTTGCTGGAAATTCATGTGAATGGATGTAAATGTTGTTTTTGTGCTTAGGAATGTTGTTCTTCAAACGAAAAGTGCTGAAATTGCTATATTTATCTTTGGGGTTGCTATCCTTTATGATAAATTGCTGAAATTAATGTTTGTAATTATGGGGCTGCTGTTTTTCCCCATTTAAGGGCAGCTTTTGCATAGAAGGATTTCAATTTCAATTATGTCCACTATAATTGTTGATTATTTATGGATCCCCTTCAATTCTATTGTCGATTAACACCATTTTAATGTTAGAATGATGAAGGTTTTGCTGAAATTAAATATTATACGTGTACTCAATTGGGAATTTTGAGGAGACCGGTTGTAGGAACATGTGACTACGCATTATGATGATGTTGAGATGTCAAGTGATGAAATATGTAATGGATTTCACTTTATGGGACATTAGTGATAATTAGGATAAGCATGCAATTATATATCTTAGGAAAATTTGGAGATGTTAAGTATATTGGAGATAAAAATTGGCTTTAATTGAGGACAACATGGATTTAGGTGGCCTATTTCCTTATTCTAGAAACCTCTTTGCCTAAATCACCCTTAGACTCCACACCATAAATATTTAAAGACCTGAAGCATATTCAATTGATGCTTACTTAAGGATTTGAAGAAGGATGGCATCACCCGATAGACGTGACGATGATCCGAGAAAAGACAAAGGAAAAAAGAAACTCAATGTGAGAGCTTATTTCTTTAATTATGTTCTACTTTCAAATAGTTTCATTATTAATAATCACATCTTCATGAGAATGTTATTCTTGCATGAAAAGCTAAAGGACATAAATGTAAATCACTATAATAACCTACTACATTGAAAGCATAGATGCAAAAGTTAAGGGTATCGGTAGACTTTTACAAGTCCAATTGGACCTTAAATGTCTTAAACGAGTTGTGCGCACTGGATTAAATACTCGGGCCAACTTAATTGGGCCTTAATGGGTCTTATGCGAGTTGTGCGCACTAAGTTTGACCTAGTACAATGGGCCCAAGACTGATTACTGATATAATATACAGTGACCCTTAACTAAATGAAATGAAAACATATAGAAATTGAAGAAAGAGGCAAAACTGAATAAATGAATATTTTTTCAAGAAATGTCATTTGTTACTTGTGTTGTTTAATATTTCTTTCAATACAAGTTGAACAATGATAGTTGTATATTGACTTTATAGACTGCTTATACTGTATAGAAGCAAATGTCATATAAATATTGTTATTTATCCTTTGTTTTGCCTGTACAATAGTTAAAGAAGTAAATTTCCTCGCTTTATCTTTTATGTAAAGACTAACCATTTCCATTATAATTTGTTTAGGATCTAAATGTAAGGCATGATATAGTGGAACTTTATCGTGTAAGGTTTAAAAGAATAGTAAGTAGTTTTGAAGTTGCCAATGATCCTAAGGAAAGGTGTTGAAGCTTGAAGTGCTCCACTTGTCAAAGGAAATAATAATATATCTCTTAAAATAAGATGTACTAGACTTATATATGTATATATATGTTGTTTTGGACATGTAAAAATATGTAAATTCTTTGGAATAAGAGTTTCTTTTATGTATTTTCCCTTTAATACTCATTTGTGGCATATTAAAATTATTGCTTAGCGCTTATGACTTAACTAAATGAAATGAATACTATTACTCTGTGGTGGTCTGCGAGCCATTACATGACCGACAGAGGGCTGTGAATGGTTCATCGGTGTCCGACCGACCCTCCTATAGTGGAGTCAAAGGAGTAAGCCTCTTTAGTTGCTGGTGGGACGGGAACCAGAGAACAGCCTCACTGTGATCGTTGATTCCTTCCTGAGAGCGATCGATTGGGTGGGGGACGCCTGAAGCTGGACTGTCGCAGGAGGTTCACCTAAGTCTGCTCTTCCCAGGGAGGAAGCTTGTCGTCGATGGAGGAGGGGGAATTGGCCAGGTGTGCGCTGGAGTTGAGAAACGACGAAGATAGGTAACGTTTCGTCGTTTCTTCTTTTCCAGGCTACTCAAACAAAGGTGTGCGCCAGTTAGTTTTAAAGGATTTATGTGAGGATTTAATTTTTCTATTGAATAGGGATATTTTTCAAAGGTTAACATATGTTTTAATTGGGAAGAAAATGGCTGGGAATTTAATCAAGGACATTAAAGGTATAATGGGCATTATTGAATCAAGAGACTCTTCATCGTATTCTCAATTAATTATATTATAATTTCGGAAATAATGATTTTAGGAGTAATTTCAGAAATTATCTTACTTTAAATACTTTATAGAATAAAAAATTTCTTTTCAAAGCTTGCCCTAATTAATACATAACATAAAATGACAGACCTTTTTATTTAGGGACTTATCGGTTGGTTACACCAATAAGCCGACGACGAGCGCAAGTGACATATGTGAAACAATACATGCAGACATGCGAGAAGACGTGCACTACACATATAATGAAAATGACAAAAATAAAAATAAAATAAAGAAGCAACTCAGGTTGCATCAATTCCCCGGGTTTGAAAGAACTCAACCCCGTCGAGAATATGATCGAGCCTGTCACTAAATAATCCAAATGCCGACCTACTATAGTAGATAATGAGACAAGGAAATGCTCTTCACTGCACATACCATGTAGGTACACTGGCTTTCCTGAAAGAACCAAGAAAACAATCCCCATTGGAAAAAATAACTCCCGGTGAGAAATCTAGCCATGAGATTATAATATTTCAAGGATACTCACAGATTGTTAGTTATGATTTCATGCAAAACATGAAAATGATCAATCAAAATCAGAGCAACAAAGAGTTGAGTTTCATAAAGAGGGGGATAAAGAGGGTCAACGAGACAAAGTGAGAAACGAAGAAGGAAGTAAGCAAGATCAACCTGTGGAAACATTAAAACATGTTGCTTCATACACACTCTGTTGGAGCCTATGTTCCGCATCTCTTGGTTTGAGAATAACAAATACCGTGTTGTATTTGATCTTATATTTTGTGTGTTTATAGTATGCAGGTTGTACAGGAACTATAGCTACACATCCCTATGAGTAGTATACTGAATGGAGATGACTCTCTAGAAAGAGAGCTAACGCCCGCGTTAGTTGTTAACGCCCCGCGTTAAAACTTTTGTTGAGAAGGAATCTGTCGAGAAGAAATGTCGTATCCGTCGAGAAGCCAGAGACAATGCTAGGCGTTAGGTCTTAACACTGGGCGCTAGCCGCTCGATGAAATGAGATATCGTTCGACGAAACTTGATGACGTTTGATGAAATTGCGTTCGACGAAATTGCGTTCGATGAAATTTGATGACGTTCGACGAAATGAGATGTCGTTCGATGAACTGCCATGATCTTGGCAGTTGCACGATCTCAGCCACGACAGTGCACATTCACTAACGCTGGCATTAACTCTTAACGCCACGCGTTAGCTTCTGTGGCAATTTAAAGTACAACTCCTATCATTCTATTTGAGATGATTCCAGAATTCCAATAATTTTGAGAGAGGCTAGTGTACAGCAATTAAGAGATCTCCCTTGGGCTAACATGAAGATCTAAAGAAGATTTTGAAGGAGAAGGTCTACAACGCATATTCCATACGAAGGATGATCGTTTCAAGAACGCCAACATCTACATTGCCTTCATCTTCACCTTCAAAATTTCTTGGGGAGTTTCTCTTTACCTATATTGTAATCTTTTATTTTATTCTCTTTGTATTTTGGTGTGGAGAAATCGTTCGGGGAGAATGTCGGATTCCAGGAAGGAATCCGTGGGTAATTCACCTTGTGTTGGTGACTAGGTCCTTGTGCGGCTTGGGGGGTAATTCGCCGCCTTGTCCGTGGCGACTAGGTCAAGGGTAGATCTAGGGGTGGCTAGAGGCCTTATCTAGTGATAGATAAGTTATAGCCAACCGGTCCTTGGGAGAAGGACCGGTAAAAAAAAGTGTTTTTACATATTCTCGCCTTGATTTCTAGCGTTATAGAAATCAAAAATTTGTGTATTCAATTTATTATGAAATAAAATCATGTCTTTTAATGTTCTATTCAATTTATTTTATTTCCTCTTCAAGAAGGTTTTAATTTATATTTCATTAAAGTATTAAAAGTAACATTTGTGTAATTATCTTTGAAATACAATAATCGTTTTCATTATCTCTGATTTTCTAGAATTATATTTCATTTAAGATTTCATAAGTAAAATCACTGTGACAATCTTTTTGCGCTAAGGAATATTTTCTGGAGAGCTAACGCCCAGCGTTAACACTTAACGCTGGGCGTTAGCAACAGTTAACAATAAGTTTTGTTTCTCTTGTTTAAAAAGGAATCTTCATTACAATCTTTTCTGAGATATCAAAATATATTTTCTTATAAAATATTCCTAAATTTTGATAAATATAATTAAGATTTAAAATTCTATAAAACACTTATTCACCCCCCCCCCCCCCCTCTAAGGGCGTCGTAAGATCCAACACGTGGTATCAGAGGCAGGTTATTCCAATACGGCTTCACAACCGGGAATAATGACGCTTCATGATCTCGCATCTTCTAGAGGGGATAAGTTTTATGAAAATGAAAAATCATTATCACCACTTTTATTTATGGGTGAAAATTATAATGGGTGGAAAACACTTATGGATAAATTTCTTAAAACTTTGGATATTGAAATTTGGAATATTACAATTAAAATGCCCTAATTATTCAAAATAAAAATGAAATGTTTTTAAATGCCAAATCCATGAATAAGCTATATTGTGCTCTAGATCAAAATATTTTCAAACTTATTTAAACGCTTCCTACTGCTTTTGAAGTTTGGAAATTCTCGAGAATACTTATTGTCTTCCTTCCACAGATGATGAACAAGAGGAATTCCTTATGGATCCAAGAGAAGAAATCGACGAGGGCTCATGCATGGAGGAAGATCTATCTAAGAGAGAAACAATATTGAACTCAATTAATGGAAAAACATCAAGCAAAAGAGAAGACGGAAACTATAGCAAGGTAAGAAAATCTAAATCTTCACTTTTTGTAACAAATTCTATTTCTACATTTCGTGTGCTTAAATTTGCTAAACATAAAATTTCAAAGTTGAAACTTGCTAATTCTAAATTACGTTTAGAAAATAAAACTTTAAAAGCAAACGCTAAAGTAGAATCTTATATTGATGTTTCAAATTCTCTTTCATGCTCTTTAATTAAAAATGTTAAACCTTGTTTTGATTATAATACTTTTAAAGAAGAACTCAAGGTTTGGAAAAAAGGCCTTTTAACTTCAAAAGAGCATAATGAAAATTTGATAAAAGAAAATGATAATTTAAAGGATAAACTAGAATCATTAAAAATGTTTATTCAAAATTTTTCATATAATAAAAAATCTTTTATTTCTAGTTTATCAAATTATCAAAAGTCTAAAAGCTTAACTTCATATTATAAGAGTATGTCTATAAGAAAGAGTGGAAATGAAAATCATCAAAATAAGAACCAATCATTTAAAACATATTGTAACCCACTCTTTCAACATTCAATTCTTAAGAAATATCATCACTCTTATAAACTCTCAAAGAATCAATATATTAAAATTCATTATGATTATCAACATCAATATATTTTGAAAAATAATTTAAATAAACATAAATCCCAAATGAATTATTTTTCAAACAACTATCATCACAAAAAGATGTCAAATAATCATAATATGAATTTAAGAGATAAACAACCAAAGTATGAATGGAGGCCCAAAATTAAAAATGAAACACTAGCTCCACTTGTAAAGGCCCATTCATCACTATCTCTCCAAAAGCCAACACGATGTATTTGGGTACCCAAAGGAACCATCACACTTGATCCCCTTTGGATACCTAAATCTCTCATTCACTAGGAATCATTGTATTGCATGAAGTGGAAATAAATTAAAAATGAAATATCATTGCTCTACTTCATGATATGAATAATTATTTTTTTCTTTTGTTTATTTTTTTATTTTTGAGCCAACACATTATGATCACTTTGCATATCATGAGATATGACTTTCACATTTTAAGCCTAATGTTTAACAAATCAAATTGAATTAAATTGAATATAAAGTCATAAAGTTTTTAAGTGATCTATCTTTTCTTTTTCTATGTTTTATCATTTTTAAATCCATTGCCTATAAATGTCTTATATTATCATTATAAATTGAATGCTAAATTTGCTAAATGATATTATCAAGACTAATGAAATTACTTTCAAAATTGGATTTAAATGGATTTTTAGGGGTCTTAGGCTAAAATATTAAATGCACAACTTGTTGCATATTTGTCTATTTTTTGTTGCTGCATATATAATAGCCCCTATATTGAAAATCATAATTGAGAAAAATCGGAATCAAATAAAATAAAAATCCATGTGTTGCTAACGCCGGCATTATCACTAACGCTAGCGGTAGCATATTTTCCTAAAAATTCTGATTTCTCTAATTATTATTTTTCTGCAAAAATATTTTACTATCATTGTCTTCTACTTTCAAATACCTTGTATTTGTTTTGTCTAATTTCTACAAATTAAAATCATAATTGAAAAATTACAAAAATAATGAATATGATTTCACACACTCCACCTCGATCTATTAATATCCTATGCTAAAATTCACTATAATCATATATCATAATTCATGATCTATCAAGACCTATCTTAAATTCACTAATTCTATTAACCTTAGGAATTATGAAATATATGATTGTGATTGGTATTATAGTTTCATATTTTGTTTAGTGTGTGTGATGTGCATCTCTATTGTTTGCATGTATCTCATTATATTTAGACCTAAGATGAAATCAAATAGAATTGTCTCTAGGTCTATGAAAATTCAAAACTCTATGTTTGAATACATGCAACTCAATTATATATTTGTCCATCTTTATATAGCTTTGCACTATGTTGTCCTAAATCATCATACTAGCATCATCACGTACCATAAATAGAAATAAATGTCCATGCTAGTTATATCTTGCAATGCTAAAGTAAATTATATTACTAAAATCTGAATATCATATTTTCCTTTGTAGTTATTTGCATGAATAAAAATTATCTAAATGGATTTAAAATCAACATTCTTTGATATAAGTGTAAATCCAAAACTAATCATGCCATTATACCATAGTTTATATATTTAAGGCTTACACACTTAGTATGTCCATAATCATTAAACCTATGATATGTGTCTCATAATAGCGAGAGCGTAGGATTGTGTGTATTAGAGACCTAATCTCTAAGTCATGTCTTGTCCTTAAATTGGGGAGGGTTCCAGCAGGGCCTTGCGAGGCACTAGGGGAAAGAGTGCTAGGTTGAGCGTGGTCTTTTGTATGCATATGGGATTAACACCCTAACCTACGGCATGTGTGCAGCTCCTCATGTCCATCTGTCTCTTAGTACGGGGCTATAGTGTGTAGACATGTTGTTATGGTATATTATTCTTGGGTATACTCATATTATATTCATTGCATGAATATTAACTCACTCCTTATACTAAAATCATGCATATATGTTTTTGTTCTAACATTGCATCTCGTGTTTGCATATTTTATTATTTTGAGCTTTATTGATTTTACAAAACACAAGTATTTGAAAAATCACCAAAAACATGCTAAAAGACTTCTATGTTTTCTAGAGAATATATTTTAAAAAAACAAATACAAAATTACAAAACAATTTCAAAGAATAAAAATATGTTTTTTCTCCTTATGTGTGCTTATTGTTGTGTTTATATAAAAAAATAATATTAAAAGAAATTTATAAATAAATTGATTATTTTTCATTGTCAATTGTCAAGGATGATTAATTATATCAATTAAAGATTAAATACAATATTTAATTTAACTTTCAAGTTTCTTAAAAAACATTGTTTTGTATTTGTCATGCCTTGAAAATTATCTTGTTATGTGCAATGAAATTGATTGTAGATAAACATGTGTAGAAATGCTTAGCATGCCTCTAAGTATGAGTAATGTATTATGTTTGATAATGATTCATTCACTCACTTATTTTTGATAACTTACATGTGCTTACAATCTTATTCTTGCATGATTGTATAGTGTAATAACATAAGTAATTAAAATGCTTAAATAGATTACCTACACAATATTGAATTGGTTATTACAATTCTTTGTCTTTCATGCACTTATTCTTTAGAGAAATGTGGTTTAAAATGATATGTTTGCAAAACAAGTGAATTCGGAGTCCTTAGTCACTAAACTAAAAAGCAAATAATAAATGACAAGGAAAACTCCACCAAGCACTACTCACCCTCCTGATAAGTCTTAATGAGCATTGTGAGGTTGAGCACCTTGGCTAAGAATTGTAAAGTGTCTTGTAGCAAACATTTATACATCACTTCTCTTAGTACACCGGATCACAAAAAAATTGAAAATAAAGCTAAAAAGTATAAAGTGATCCCAAAGCACTACTTTGCACCCTGATAAGTCTTAATAAGCATTGTGTGTGCAGAGCACCTTGGTAGTTGTACTCTTTATTTATGTGCATTAAAATATTGTGGAAGTAATAGTATTTGTGTATTTTAATGTTGTGTTATTTCATTATATATGTCATGTGTTTTTGATTGATTCACTTGTATACTTTATCAAAACACTACTTTGTACACATCATTATCTTTCATAAAACTTCTACTCATGAGAATTGGATCCTAATGCTCATCTACTCAAATCTCTATAAACTTAAGTAAATGCACTAGATAACAAGGCATGATCGCTGCAATGTTTTTGTTTACTTGAAATGCAAATTTTATTACATTGTAGTTTTGTATCTTTTCTTGATATCATCAAATTATGCTTGCAATTTTATCTTAATGAAATAGCATCTCTTGAATCTATAACTCAAACATCAACTTTTTAAATTTAAAACTCATTATCCTTTGTATGATTTTACCTTCTAAAAAGATGTTCATGTTTAAGAGTTTTTATTATATTCTTCTGCTAATTTTACCACTAATGCTCATTCATGTCTATTATTTTTAACGTCGTGGTTTTCTTTTCAACAAATGGTATCTTAAAATAGAATGCTTACTTTATCATATCAGCTATGTTGCTTACTACTATATGTTCCACCATGCTTATATTTTTCTCAACAAGTACTATTTAACAAGCTTTTGATTGCATCCTATTTTTCTTCTCGACATAGAACATATTACTTCTTTTTGCACACTCTCACCTAAACCCTCTTTTGATACTACCAAATGGGGAGAATAAATTACATAAATCAAATATTTAGGGGGAGTACATTATAATGATTTCAAACTCAAAGAAAGTGTTTATGTAGGGGGAGTAATCATAAAGGAGGTGCATACAATATCATATGCTCGATCATGACAATCTTTCGATAAGTGGTTCCTAATTAATCTTAATTGATATACACTCATCCCTACCCACTTTTGCTAATAACAAAAGGGAGAGAAGAAATTGAGAAATCTAGTCATATAGATATTTAGGGGGAGTAAATTATAAGAGAACACTTATGTAGGGGGAGGAATTCATATAGAAAGAGTATGCATTATCGCTATCAAATCTATCATGCTTTTAACCTGTTATTCATGCATATATTATTACCTCACTTATCTATAAACACAAATGGTCTTAATCTCACTAATTTCTCATACAGGTATTTGTTATTATCAAAAGGAGGAGATTGTTGGAGCCTATGTTCCGCATCTCTTGGTTTGAGAATAAAAAATATCGTGTTGTATTTAATCTTGTATTTTGTGTGTTTATAGTATGCAGGTTGTACAGTAACTATAGCTACACATCCTTATGAGTAGTATACTGAATGGAGATGACTATCTAGAAAGAGAGCTAACGTCTGCATTAGTTGTTAACGCCCCGCATTAACTTCCATTGAGAAGGAATCCGTCGAGAAGAAATGTCGTATCTGTCGAGAAGCCAGAGACAACGCCAGGCGTTATGTATTAATGCTGGGCGCTAGCTGTTTGACGAAATGAGATGTCGTTCGACGAAATTTGATGACGTTCGATGAAATTGCGTTCGACGAAATTGCGTTCGATGAAATTTGATGACATTCGACGAAATGAGATGTCGTTCGACAAACTGCCACGATCTTGGTGGTTGCACGATCTCAGCCACGACAGTGCACGTTCACTAACACTGGCGTTTACTCTTAGCGCCACGCATTAGCTTCTGTGGATATTTAAAGTACAAGTCCTCTCATTCTATTTGAGATGATTCTAGAATTCCAATAATTTTGAGAGAGGCTCGTGTACAACAATTAAGAGATCTCTCTTGGGCTAACATGAAGATCTACAGAAGATTTTGAAGGAGAAGGTCTACAACGCATATTCTATACGAAGGACGATCGTTTCAAGAACGCCAACATCTACATCGCCTTCGTCTCCACCTTCAGAATTTCTTGGGGAGCTTCTCTTTACTTATCTTGTAATCTTTTATTTTATTCTCTTTGTATTTTGGTGTGGAGAAATCATTCGGGGAGAACGTCGGATTCCGGGAAGGAATCCGTAGGTAATTCGCCTTGTGTTAGTGACTAGATCCTTGTGCGGCTTAGGGGGTAATTCGTCGCCTTGTGCGTGGCGACTAGGTCAAGGGTAGATCTAGGGGTGGCTAGAGGCCTTATCTGGTGATAGATAGGCTATAGCCAACTGGTCCTTAGGAGAAGGACCGGTAAAACAAAAAAAAAGTGTTTTTACATATTCTCGCCTTGATTTCTAGGGTTATAGAAATCAAACATTTGTGTATTCAATTTATTATGAAATAAAATCATGTCTTTTAATGTTCTATTCAATTGATTTTATTTCCTCTTCAAGAATAATTTAATTTATATTTCATTAAAGTATTAAAATTAACATTTGTGTAATTATCTTTGAAATACAATAATGGTTTTCATTATCTCTGATTTTCTGGAATTGTATTTCATTTAAGATTTCATAAGTAAAATCACTGCGACAATCTTTTTGCGCTAAGGAATATTTTCTGGAGAGCTAATGCCCAGCGTTAACACTTAACGCCAGGCGTTAGCAACAGTTAACAAAAAGTTTTGTTTCTCTTGTTTAAAAAGGAATCTTCATTACAATCTTTTCTCAGATATCAAAATATATTTTCTTATAAAATATTCCTAAACTTTGATCACAAACTTTGATAAATATAATTAATATTTAAAATTCCATAAAACCCTTATTCACCCCCCCCCCCTCTAAGGGTGTCATAAGATCCAACACACTCGTGTTAGACACCTACGAGCATATACTAAACAAAGATCAATTATCGTCATGATTATACCCGCTGAAATCCCACCAGAGTCACAAATTTTAAGAGGATACCAAACTTAATATTAAAATCATCCATAGAAATCCCTTAAAATGTGTGTCTCTACTAGGAGTAAAAAGTTTAGGGACCCTCTTTATTTACCTAACACGACTAAGCCTAAAAAATTTAGAAGTCAAATATTGAGGCCCAAAGTGCTCACCTACACTCACAGGATTGTGATGTGAACTAAATGTGCGATCGTCGAATACAAAATCAATATGAGGTGGTGCTTCCAAAACATCTAAGATGAAAGACTCTTTAGAGCTAGGTGCTTCTGCTCGAAGTAGGGGTCTAGACAAAAGTGTAGCACAAAATAATAGTGTTGTAGTGGAAACTATAGTAGGCGAGCCGGATGATGGCGAGGTCCTCCCAAGAGCCCTAGGAACAAGACTATTCTTCTGGGGAAGAAGAACAATCTTGTATCCACTGTGATTGAAGGAATGATAATTCCTTAAACCACCATGCAAGACATGTATATCGTATTTCCATGATCATCCTAATAAGATGTGGCAGACATCGATGAGTGCGACGTCACATAAAATAGAATCCCGATACACATCCCTAATAGTGAATTCCATGAGACATCGATGAGTAACGAGCATAGTCAAGTGACTATTAACCCCAGATAAGTGGCATGGTTCTTTAAAGGTAGAGTCTCGATTCCTAGTGTCTCCTCCATATGCTAAGAAACAGAGTTTTCCATGCTACCATTATCGATGATGATGGAACAAAAGTGTCCCTAAATGTGCGCATTAGTGAGTAAAATCTCATTCCTTTGAAAATCACGTTCAGTGCTCTCGCTATGGGAAACTAATTTATAGCGAAGGACACAAACTAAGTGCTCAGCTTGCTCTCCTTCGACCTCAATCATGCTATCAGACTTATGCTCATGCTCAGGTTTAGAATCATTAAGGAAGACGATGTAACTTTAAGGGTAGTCTAATCACCTAGAGGGGGTGTGAATAAGTGTTTAAGATATTAAGACTTTAGCAGCTAATTTAAAAATAAAGCTAAAACACAAGCAATCACCGAGCACAGACACACAAAGATTTATTGTGGTTCTCCAATATGGGTACTCCACTTTCCCCCTCCATCTATCTAGCAATGTGCTAGCCTAGGCAAACTCCACCAATACTCAGATCAATAGATCTTACAGCTCGAAGTCCAAGACTCCTACATGAAGAATACAACCTGATTCCGTACCTCAGATCCCCTTCCTCAGGATCTTACAATAGATTATATCTTAGAATACAACCTCATGTTTATAATAAAAACCCTACCACATGTTCACACTTGAACCCTACCTCAGATCTCAAAGAGATCTTACAAAAAAAAATTATACAAAGTTGGTTTATAATAAAATTAGACTCAAGAAGATAGATCTTCAAGTGTTGAGTCTTCTTGAAGCTTTAATCAGAACAACTTCCTCTTGTTCAGCAGTCAGTTCTGAAAGGAAAGTCTCCTTAAATCTAGTAGAAAATACTTTAACCTTGAGAAGTACAACTTGATTTGCTGCTTCCAATCAGATAACTTCTTTGTTCTTGAAGAGATTGAAAAGATTGAAATATTCTGAGCAAAAACTTAGAGCAAAGTAAGTGTTTTACTTTGAGTAGTGCACCTTCTTGATTTAGTTCTCTGCACTTTTAAATATTGTCGGCCGCATGAGGAGATTTCAGAGTGAATAACACGATTGGGGTTTTTTATACAAGTCTCATCAATATATATGATTAAGAGTTATAATAGTCTGATTCGAAATCATTAATGTCAGAAATCTCCTTCCTTAATAGTTGAATCCGATTGGTGAAATTGGCGGCGACATTGATTTGAATATCTGTAACTTGAACTGTCTTGATGATATACAGGGTGTCTCAACGACATTTCAACTTATCTCGATGATACTTGAGTTCTTCAAGACGATATCTAGAAATTAACACAATCAATATCTTCAAGCAGATTATAAGCTTATGAAGACGATATTTCAGCTTGTCAAGATGATAAGACTTATTCTTTAGATCTGAGCTTTGGACTATCATGTGGGGGTCATATCTAAATGATATGAACTCAAGAATTCATCAATTCAACATGCTTATTGAAATATCATAGAGACTTCTTGATGATATTTTAACTAGTCTCGACGATAATTGACTTATACAGTTTTAATTCCATCTAATGCCTTAAGACAATATTCCTTGAAGCTTAAGGTTATCAAGCAGATATTCCATGATTTTGTGAACCTTATCAATACGATATTTGAATTAGAATGATTTTATGAATTCTTCAAATATCCCTTGGACTTGTATTGATTTTATGAGTTATTATGAGTGATTTAACTTTATTTAAATAACAATCCTGAAACACAATAATATAGATGTCATCAAATATAAAGTGTGTTTATCCTTGACCTGAGGACTTCTTCAAATTAGAAACATTGTGGATAGTGTTCCTACCAATCTCCACCTATTTGAAGAAGTCAGAACAACAATGAATGATAAACTATAGAGAAAAATTATCATAATGATAACACATAGAATTGAGACAATATTTAAAATTTCACATATAAATGTTTGTCAAATGTTCTTAATCAGATTAAAAAGAACTACATTTGCTCTAAGCCAATTTTCATCTGTCCTTCAAGAACTCTTGTTCTTTCCAGCCTCTTTCTCCTGTTGCTTCTTTCTCTCAAAATAGCTGAAAGGCTTGGGAAGATATTTGCTAGGAATTGGAGAAGCATTCATTGGCAGTGTTCCATCTAGTTGTTGTTGTTTGTAGAGTCTCCTCTCGACTTCTGTCTTCTTATGTTTAGTCCATTCATCAGTGAGATAATATTTGTCTTATAATTTTTAATGTTTCCAAAGTTTATCCATGTGGTTAGCATGATATCTCTTGACTTTGGGGTCCACATTTCAAAGTTTGGATAATTTGCTCTTCTTATCTTTTCCTCTTAACAGTCATTTCTTCATCGGATAGCCTTAGCTTCTTTCTATGACTAGACCCAGCTTCCAACTGACATTCTCAGAAGTATAATCAACATAAAAGCCAGGAGGTTTATAGGGACTTTCAGATATTTGGTGTTATACATGTTCATACACTATGTGATTGAGTCTCAGAGAGTGATGGAGTTCATATACAATCCATAAGGCATGATCACCTCTAACCTTCTCCCCCTTTCTGACTTTTTCAATTATGCTTTTCTTAATATCCTTTGTACATGCATCCAACTTGTCAGATAGAGTTTTATTAATGATCTCTTGACTGTTCATGATGAGTCCCATTTATATACACATTTATAAACTCATCTGGGTCGTATTTCTAGTCGATGCAATACACTTTAGGCATGTTTTCGATCATATTTGTTATTCCTTGCTAGGTGCACTCTTAGGCCCGTTTTGGTGTGCATTTGCGCTCCTTGTTATTGGGGGTAAGCACATGGTGCTCCCCAATCTTTTTCTGTGTTTATTTGGTGCTGGAGGTGTTTTCCCAACTGTTTTGTCTTGTGTGCAGGCGGTCGGATCATCCAGTTTTCCCCCAGAATTAATGATTGTGTACAACGCACGGTCATGCATTTCCTTGACGCACGGACGATTGCGGTCGTGCGTTCTCATCTGGGCAGAAAACAGGCGATCTGAGTTTAGTCGTGCGTTTTTACGCACGGGCAGATTTACTCGTGCTTGAGTAAAACGCATGGTTGCCTGTTTCTTCTTGTTGATTTAACCTTTCTGAATTTACCCATGCGTTTTACGCACGGGCGGGTTTTCCCGTGCATGAGTAAATCGCACGGGCGGCGCAACTTCATCTTCAAGTCTGTTTTTATCATTAAATAACGCACTGGCAGTGCACGATCGTGTGTTCAACCGTGCGTGACCAAAACTCTGCCTGTTTAGTATTTAAAGCAGGAAAAGTTGCAGTCAACGGAGGCCCCTGATTCCCCTCGCAGGAAAAGCCAGGAATCCCGCCATTTTCTTCCCTTCCACCGGAGGAGACGATAGGAGACCATTTCCGGCGATCTCCTCCACCATTCTTCCATCCGGGAGCATTTGCAAGTATTCTCCGCCACTAGTTCAAGCATTCTTCATCGTGGAGGCGATAGAAATATTGTAGATCGTTGGAGCGGTGATAGCCTCCTTCGAGTCCGCACACCATCTGAGGGCCGAGCCCGGAGAGAGCCTGACAACCTCTCATTCCGGCCGAGAACCCAAGACGCGGTGACATCCTCTTTTTGTTCCTTTCTAAACTTTGATGCTTGTGCTTTCTTTTTGTGTTGTTGTAATGAACGCTCGTTAGATTAATGTTAAAGATCCTTGCTTGTTGTTCATGTGCAATGATGCTGTGGTGGTGAGAATAGCTTTCCTTGTTGTTGTGATATTCTAAGTTTTTGTGTGTGAAGCCATCTAGCAATAGCTAGTGGTGATGTTGGCGAAGAGGTGAGTACGACCCTCACAAAACCTTGCTCTGTGGCCATTCCACCCGCTTACCGAAGCGCGGCATCGCGGCCACTGCACTCACCCACACCTTGCAAAGCGGTGCTTTTCGATCCGCATTTCTCTCATTTCAGCAATAGCTTAGGACACCAATCACAACGCCCCTGTTTTATTTTATTCGCTCGGGTAACAATCGACTCACCACAGGTTTCGTTCACCAGAACCTGCATTCCTCAAGAGATCGACATTCGGGGAAGCTATTCCCAAATTTATTACTTGACAGCGACAGGTGCACTTGCCGAACGCGCATCATGTTTTTGGCGTCGTTGCCGCGGAATGCAGGCGTGATGAGATTTTGGTTGTGAATCGATTGTTTTCGATTGAGTCTTTTATTCTTTTCAATTAATTCTTTATTATGCTATTTTCTTCTTCTGTATCATGTGGGCGCATTTGAATATCCGATGTCGTTGGTGTGGGGACAAATTCCACGCTAGTGATAGGTGTCCCAAAGAGTATGGTGTCATTCAGAAACCGTACGGAGCCCATAAATCTTTTGGCAACTCTACTGCGCCTCTATTGTCGCACTTTTACGCGGCTGCCGCACCTTGGGTGCCAGCGAAGCCGGTGAAGCAGTGTTTATTTTGAAAAAGTAGAGAGCATGCCTTGAAGGACTGTGCTGATTATCTTCGCCAACTTGAGGATGACGATGAGCCGGATATCCGGATCGTCCCATCTTCGAATTTTGCGAGCACAGCCCCTTCCTCTGGTTACGTATCCCTTCCACCTTCACTTCTTGAAGTCTCTGGAATCGACGCGTGTATCAGTGTCCCTCATGACTATGTTTCTAATGCGACCCCCCATACCTCTTCGGTTCATGTACCACTTTGCGTGGATTTGTGCCCTTGTGTGGAGAGTGAGCCCGAACTCTTAAGAAGCACGTCTTCTCCCACTACACACGAAACTACCTCTATTTCTGATGTTATCATTGAGGTCAATTTGCAGGATGTTGCAGACCTACGCAGTGTCGTGCCCATTCTCATAGAGGAGTACAGTCTCGATTGTGCTGAAGCAACCGTTTCGATCCAGTGCGAGGAAGTCCAAGTTATAGAGGAGGCCATTGCGTGCACTGTTGAGTCTAGTGAAATCTTCGATGATATAATCAGTTTGTCATTGCCGCACCCTATGGGGGATGAAGCCGGGATTATCCCCTCAGATGAGATTTCTTTTAGTTTTTCTTCTAATTTATTTCCTGACCCCCTTTCTTTATGTACAAGAATGCAGGACGCCCCTCCTCCGGTTGATCAGACCTTATGCATGGAGGAGCCAAAAGCCTGGCGGGATAAGGAAGGTACAGTGAAGGAACATCTTGTTTCCTTATCATCGTTGGTGCTTCCTCTTGAGGATTGGTTACAAGGGGGCAAGCGGTTTTTCTTTGAAGACATAATACTGGAGGAGAAGAAGAGAGCGAAAAAGGAGGAGATTTGGGGTTGGAGGCTGAGCATCCTACTTAATTTCCACCCCTACTACAAGGTCCCTAGACCTTTTTATTTCATCTGTTGTTACTACTTCAAATCAGCTTATAGCTGATTTGTTTTGAGCTTGTAATAATAATTAGGATCTATTGACTTTTGCTTAATCTTAGACTTTATAAACTGCTTAATACAGGTATTTGGTCCACCTTTAAGGACGTTAAACAATAGGGCTTCTTGGGAGACAACCCATGGGAACCAACCGGTTCCGTTTGCCCTTTAATTTCTTTTATGTTCTGTTATTTCCTTTTTGCTAACATCATAGGTTGAAGCTCTCACGTGGTGGATGAGGAAGGAGACAATTTAAAGATGGAATTAACGCACTTCTGGAATGCTCATTCGTGAGCATAGGTCTACTCCACCCCTCTTTTCCTTATGTTTGAATTTTTTATTTTATTTGGTTTCGATCAAGTCTGGGGGAGAGAGCGAGTTGTGCACATGCACACACTTTGCATGGCATGTTAGAATATGCTGAGTTAGGAATTTTCAATTTTATTGTGCACATTGCATACACTTGCACCTAGTTCACGCGCACTTGATCACGCGCGCTTATTGGGTATTGCTGCGAGGTTCCCCGCTCGTAAGAATTGGATTGTTAGTGTATGAGTGAGGAGTAGAGAAAAATGTCGACTCGAGTAGTGCTCTAGTCGAGTGCTCCCGTCACGCCTAGAAATTCAATTAGAGTAGAATAAAATTCAATGTTATAATTTAATTATTTCTATTATAGTAGCTGCAATTTCTTTTACTTTAGTAGTGAATCCGGTGAATCCAACGGTAGCATCGGGTCTAGTGTAGCTGTACTAGTAGTAGCTTATTACTAGGGTCGGAAGGAAGGACAAGCTTTCTCGGTGGCTAGAACTTGCACTAGGCGACTCTTGAAACGATTGCGTTGAAGTACTCGTTATAAAGTGTGATATAGGCCATTTCTTGATCCGTTTGTGCTTTTGAAATCCTTACCAATGTAATCACCGTTGCAAGCCCACTTGAGCCTACCTGGCCTCCTTGTTTAACTCCACTAAAATCTCACCAAAGCCATACGACCAAACCTATTTTCGCACAAACAAATGAGCTGAAAGGAATTTAGTTATCTATCACCTTTGGTGTTATCTCTGTGGTGTATGGTAGCCTTGAAAAAGCTGAAGGAGATGTTTTTATTGAGGCTACAAAAGATATTCTGTCGAGTAGAGAAAAGGAAGAAAAAAAGTATTGTTCAAAAAGAACTTTCAATTACTTTCTCTCGACAAAAACAAAGTATGATTGGCTTAGCACGCACCTAGTGTTCAGTTGAAGTCTGGGGGTGTTGTGTAGTTCTTGAAAATGTTGTATTGGTGTTTTTTATTCACTTGAGTGCTAAGGTTATGTTGAGTGTGATTCCCATCATCCTTCTACTTATCTAGCCTAAACTCAACCTAAGCCAAATCTTAACCTATAAGTCCTATTGATTTTAGATACGAGTCGTCTCATGTAGTAGAGAGAGTGCGAACGTGCAAGCGTATGGACACCGAATTTGATGGATTTCTTAGGATATTGTCCCGAGCTTTGATTCGAGTAATACTCTACTCATTAGTCACGCTATTTTCCCTTGTGCGTGACCGAAAGATTCACCAGGATTCACCATCCAAGTAAAGTAGATTTCAAATTACTGTTCTAGAAATAGTTAGATATAATCTTGAGTTTAATTCTATTCTAATGTATTTTTACGCACGTGAGCATGCGACTTCGCATGAGTCTCCACCGCTCAATCACACTCTAACATCCAATTGTTCCAACAGGAGAGCTGAGTAGTTTGCCCGGGACGTGCAAATGGTTAAGTCTGGGGGTGTGATGAGTCCCATTTATATACACATTTATGGACTCAGCTGGGCCGTATTTCTAGTCGATGCACTACACTTTAGGCATGTTTTTGATCATATTTGTTATTCCTTGCTAGGTGCACTCTTAGACCCATTTCGGTGTGCATATGCGCTCCTTGTTATTGGGGGTAAGCACATGGTGCTCCCCAATCCTTTTTCTGTGTTTATTTGGTGCTGGAGGTGTTTTCCCAGTTGTTTTGTCTTGTGTGCAGGCGGTCGGATCATCTAGTTTTCCCCCAGAATTCATGATTGTGTACAACGCACGGTCGTGCGTTTCCTTGATGCACGGACGGTTGCGGTCGTGCGTTCTCATCTGGGCAGAAAACAGGCGATCTGATTTTAGTCGCGCGTTTTTACGCATGGGCAGATTTACTCGTGCGTGAGTAAAACGCACGGTTGCCTGTTTCTTCTTGTTGATTTAACCTTTCTGAATTTACCCGTGCGTTTTACGCACAGGCGGGTTTGCCCGTGCGTGAGTAAATCGTACAGGCGGCACAACTTCGTCTTCAAGTCTGTTTTTATCATTAAATAACGCACGTGCAGCGCACGATCGTGTGTTCGCTCGTGCGTGACCAAAATTTTGCCTGTTTAGTATTTAAAGCAGGAAAAGTTGCAGTCAACGGAGGCCCCCGATTCCCCTCGCGGGAAAAGCCAGGAATCCCGCCATTTTCGTCCCTTCCACCGGAGGAGACGAGAGGAGACCATTTCCGGCGATCTCCTCCACCATTCTTCCATACGGGAGCATTTGCAAGTATTCTCTGCCACTATTTCAAGCATTCTTCATCATGGAGGCCATAGAAATGTTGTAGATCGTTGGAGCGGTGACAGCCTCCTTCGATCCCGCACACCATCTGAGGGCCGAGCCCAGAGAGAGCCCGACAACCTCTCATTCGGGCCGAGAACCCAAGACGCGGTGACATCCTCTTTTTGGTACTTTCTAAACTTTGATGCTTGTGCTTTCTCTTTGTGTTGTTGTAATGAACGCTCGTTAGATTAATGTTAAAGATCCTTGCTTGTTGTTCATGTGCAATGATGATGTGGTGGTGAGAATAGCTTTCCTTGTTGTTGTGATATTCGAAGTTGTTTGTGTGTGAAGCCATCTAGCAATAGCTAGTGGTGATGTTGGCGAAGAGGTGAATACGACCCTCACAAAACCTCGCTCTGTGGCCATTCCACCCGCTTACTGAAGCGGCATCGTGGCCGCTGCACTCACCCACACCTTGTGAAGCGGGTAACATTTTCTCTCACCCATCTAGCAATAGCTTTTCGACCTGCATTTCTCTCATTTCAGCAATAACTTAAGACACCAATCACAACGCCCCTATTTTATTTTATTCGCTCGTGTAACAATCGACTCACCACACATTTCGTTCACCTGAACCTGCATTCCTCAAGAGATCGACATTCGGGGAAGCTATTCCCAAATTTATTACTTGACAGCGACCGGTGCACTTGCCGAAAGCGCATCAATTCACACATCTCTTTATGATTACTTTTTGATTATCAGTGATTCTCTCTGCGATACAGCTAACAACACTTTCCAAGTTTAGCATAACTTTCTCATTGTATTTAAGATTAGAATACATCCTCTCACTTATTGACTATAGAGCGTGTATATTTCCATCAACATATGTTCCTGCCCTTGTGAATCAGCTGGTGATTTGGGCATTGATATTGTAACATCCCTCAAATAACTAGACCCCTAAGATGGTTTTTTCATGACTAGTTCATGAAAAAACCATAGGAAGCACAAAATACCATGTGAACTTAGGCAAGAAGGAGGAAAACCACAATGGTCTGCAAATAACAATTCTCAGTTACCAAGCCTAGGGTTGCACTTTAGGGCCTCACCTTGATCCTTTGACCCCCACCATAACATCCCTAACCCATTAGGGGTCTCTTAGAGCACCAAGGACCCATTGGGGTCAACCAAAGAGGTCAAGTTGACCAAAGTCAACATTAACCCTAAATTGGTCAAAGTAGGCTAATTAGGGTCAATTTGGCCTCCACCATGCCAAATTTACCTTGCCCCTACCCTTGTAGGGATATTAGGGACCCAATGGACCAAAAAGCCCCATCATGGGGCCACCAATTTGGAGAATTTGGCCTAAGTAAACTATAGCCCTATTTTGATCAAAGTGGCCTAATAAGGGTCAATTGGCCCCCACCTTGCCAAATTGACCCTACCTAGACCTTCCTTACCCTTAGGGGAGGCTAATGAGTCACTAGTCACCCATTGGGGTCAACCCAAATGGTCAAATTGACCAAGCCAACTCCACCCTAAATTTAAGTCAAAATGACATATTTTGACCTAATTAAGCCCAATCCACTTGGGCTAGACCCAATTGAAGTGGTCCACTAGCTAATGGGGTTGGGGTTACTGAAATTACCATTCAATTTCAAGAAATTCGGCCAGGAGAGAGAAAGCCCCAAATGGAAAGAGAGAGAAAGAGGGGGGATTAATGGGGAGGAAGAAGAAACCTCCAATATCCCCCATTAATGGCCCCATTCATCTCCTCTTGGGGAGAGGAGGAGTTTCCAGCCTTCTCCCGGCCAAATTAAGGCCCCATTCACCTCCACCAAGCAAAAATGAAATTTCCCCTAATGGCCATTAATGTCTTTCAGGAATAAAGCCCCCCAAACTTCAAATTGAAACCCCTACCACCATCAGTGATTAGAGAGGAGCAAAACCCCCTATTTTCCAAGATAAATCGGGCACCGGAGACCAGGGAAGGCATGGCACCATAAGTTTCAAATTCGGCCATGGCAACTCGCCGGAATACGCGGCTTCCGGCCACCACACAGGTCCTCCCCTCCTCCTGTCCTTCAGTGGTAGATCTATAGCTATTTAGGTGGAAAAATCGGCTCAATTGAGCACGATCTAGCGAGAAGAATTTCTGAAATTCCATGAAAAAAAATGAATCTCGGGTTCGCCGGAAACTACCCCTCCGGCAGTCGTGCCACCGCCCGGTGATAGCCACCACCTCAATGGAGGTGGTGGTGGCGGTGGCCGGCCAGGGAGGTGGCCGGATGGCCGGGAAATTGGGTTTGAACAAGCTCCAGGACGGGCTGATCTCAGCCATTGGATGGAGGAAGAAGAAAGCCAGGATCCGTCTGATCTGCTTCAAGATGTGTGCTGGCCCTTTTTCTTTATCAAATATGAATTTCTGTGATTTATTATACAACTGCTAGAATTAATTATAGAAATTATTTAGAAGGGTCTACTAGAAAAATGTTCAACATCAAACTTGTAGCCCCTGAAGTCTACGTTAATTCAAAATTTATTTTATGCAATTTGGTTCAGTGGTCTGACCACAACACTCAAAATGGTGCAACCTATAGAAAGGGTTGACCAAAGCTTGATTTGTGTGCCCCCATCAATCCAACCAACTAAGTGCTCTGAAATTTGGAACATAGCCTACTTATACCCACACCCTCAACATATCCAAAAATGAGAATTTTTGGAGGACCTTTTCTAAGGTTTTTGAAAACATTTAATAATTCACATATAAATTAATTTTAGGGTCTAATGACATCCAAACACTTCCACATTTTGGTGGGAGGTCCTTAGGGTTATGATATGACACTGGTAAAAATTTCATCCCATTTGGGATTGATATGGTTGGGTAATTAATTAACCAAAGATAGGTCAAACAAGGGGTTATTAGGTCAAAAGTGCACATGTTGTGTTTGAGTGGTCAATCCTCATCCAAAAGTGATGAAATCTTGGACACTAATTTAATGTCACATAAAACACCGCCACAAAGGATTTTGAGTGATTTGGGGTGGGTGAGCCCTAGGACCCTAGTTCAAACCTTAGGGTTGTATATTGAACCTATTGAATGACATAGGGTCATATGTCCTTGGATTGAATTGAAATTTGGTAGAGAGGTTCATAGGGTGGTATCAAGCCCTAGGTAATTTATCTGGAATTTTTAGAGACATTTAGGCTCCATTTGGGGGACTTATTTTTACCGGTCAAGCGGTCACGACCGAATGAGCTGGACCTTAGTTAAGTTCCATTTCATGCGATCGTAGCCGCTTGACCGGTGAAAATAAGTCCTCCCAATCGGATCCTTAGTCTCTCTGAATTAATTAGGAGTCATTTAGGGCACTTCCTTACTAGAAGGAATTACATACTCAAATAACCTAGCATGATTATGAAACTTTGTCAGTATGTTGTTATTGATGATATTAACCTTTGATAATTTTTCTAAGAATTTTGAAGTGTTATATATTGCACTCCATTCACAACCCCCAATATTTGCCCTAGTTATATAAAAATAATTATGGGTTTAACACTCACTGGGAAATCATGAAATTTGGTCAGAGGACTTTTTAGGGCAAGTATATTATCTGTTAATTTTAGCATGATGTGTGGAAGAATTTTATATGTGGTTCCCTTCACAAAGTGCCATTGGACTTGTTTATTTGAATAATGGAATTACATGGTCAAAGGAATTTAGAAAATTGTGGAACTCCAGCAGTGAACTTTTCTGAACATCTTGGACACCAGCTAATTTTCTTGTAATTTTTTAATAAGAGTTTCTAGTACTTCCTTTGTTAATCCTTAATTTTGATTAATTAGTTAATATTTTAATTGGAGGTCAAAATATTTCTGGAAACTTGTGAAATTTATTTATGGCTGTTATTTTACTGTTATATAGTTGTACAAATTTTAGTAAGGTCATATCTTATCAGAAAACCATACAAGATGTTCAAAGTCATAGGTTCCATGATTTTGGAGAAATTATAATAATTACCAAATACAGTAGGAAAATTATGAATTTCTGGAGTTGGTCATATAATAGCATAACACACCCCAAATAATAATCTTGAGTCATTTGGATGATTATTTGAAATACCTCTTCTCATGCACCTCAAATAGCTCATTTGGTCTGCGTATAGTAAATCTGTAGAGTTAAGATAATCGGTAGACCATTTGGTGGGAATACGTTGTAGTTGATGTACCTGATCTGGTGGAAGAGATGTGTGGTCACCAATAGGAGTCTATGTGTTGAGTGTGCCCGGTGGTTGAGGGCAAGTTTGTGCCCGGGATGGACGATAGATCACCTTCCCCTTGTAGAGTCATAAAACACTTAGGGTTAACTCAAGTGAAATGGTAAGAGAGGTATGATAAAGGGTAGACATCAATAAAAATAAGTGTCTTGGAATGGGCGGTTTGGACTATCATCCCATCGCACCTCCTAGTACCACTGCGAGCCCCTCACAGGTTAGACCTCGGGAAGTCCAAGATTAACCCTAAATTATAGGAATAAGTTGTTGTACAAGATTAACATAATAATATACACACCCACACCCCGTTGTTATGAGTGGTTATTCGGTTTGGACTTTCGAACGGTAGGCTCGGTAGTTGTAGAAACGAACTAATTAATCTGGTGAGCTTGTGACTCGGAAATGGTTCATGAACGGGTAAGCTAACCCGAGGAACCTATGGCTCGGAGATATATATATATAATAATCATAAATGTATGTGCATAAAAGTGGTGCTTCTTTAGTATTGACGGTCGTCGCACCGACGTCGATACTTTGGCTCGGTAAGTGTGGTTAATATTTTGCCAAGGAAAAGTCTGGTGGTCTAGCCAGTGAGAGTACGCAGGCGCTCCGCTGTTGTGTTCTTCGTGTTGAGGCGTACGATAGGTCTAGGTTTGGTAGTGTGGATACCAACCTAGAGGTGGGTGAGTCCCAACCACCGCTTCTGTTTGCCACTACGGGGGTATCCTGGGAGTTTTGCTAGCTCCAAAAAGGGGGAACTAAAGGTCTGTGCGCATAGAGTCGAAGTGTGTGAGTTGCACTTGTGTGAACATAGCATTAACTGCATATCTCTGCATGTCATGGCATAAGCATTACATTTCAACCCCTACCCCTATCCTATAAATCAGTATGGGCTTTCCTATAAATCAAGGTTACTCGTCTTTACTTGTTTGTACTTATATGCTTTACTTACTATTCTTTACATGCTCCTTACCATGCATTACTTACGGCTCTATATATTTACACCTGCGTAATAGTAATTACTCGTGTAGCTGAGACTTGTCACCTGTCTTGTTTTATACCCCTTGTTGTCCTCCGCTTCATCCTCCTGCAAGGTGCCTAGGAGCCACTGGGGGATGGGTGGTGGGAAACGAGGCTGTCTTTTTGACTAACGGTCGGTAGTGCATATCATTTTAGGGAATCGAGGAGACGCAGCACCACCGGAGGCTGGTGCAGATGGAGGCAGGCCAGTCTAATATGGGAGCACCAGTTTCAGGATCAGTGAGTGATTAGTAGTTTGCTTCTGTGAGAGATTTTGTAGTGAGGATATGATGTATTGGGCAGGAGCCCTTTGTTATTGTTATCTTTTTATTCAGTTACTACATGTGGACCTTTATTATTATGATCTATATATAGCATGTGATGTGGACTTGAGCTTTTATATGTTCAATTATACTTTTCTTCTTCTGTGATTGATATGGCCGGTAGGATCCACGTTTTGTAGTGGCGACCTTCCCTAGTGTTGGTGTCACTTCAAAGCGGCAATTCTGGGCATAAGACCTGGTTCAGTAGCAAAAAATGGGGTCTTACAAACTGGTTTCAAAGCGAAAAATCGATCTGAAGAAAAGAAGTCCACAAACCCTGGGCCACACCGCACGAGCTTAGTTTGAGGACAAACTAGCAGCAGAAGCAATGGTGTGCCCATATGGGGAATCACATGAAAAAGTCCACTTTTTATTGAATCCTATTAGCCAAATCCCCTTACAAGTGCCAATTTTCTTATGTAGCATGCGACGAACCCTACCCCGCTGCATGGAGTGCCTCCGACTCAAAACGTCGTCCCACCACCACCGGCTCCTACTCTGTTCCAGCAGACGGAGATGGGGAAGACGTTGACTTCCATACTGGAGGCATTCAGGGCACAGTAGGCACCGGCTCCTCAGCCAAACCCTGGGGCCAACTAACTGAGCATCTTCCGAGGTCTTTCCCCTCAATCATCCCTCGGGACGGAGACAGTTGTTCGGACTGAGGAGTGTGTAGACATCATCTGCGAGATGCTGACAAGAATTCAGTGCCTGACGGATATGGCAGTACCCTTGGTGGTTTTGTGCTTGGAATCCCATGCGAAGAGATGGTAGAAGTCACTACTGGACACCACCTATGCTGGATTAGAGGTGGCTGACATCTCATGGGATGAGTTCAAGACAAAATTATTGGAGCACTACGTACCACAGTCTGCGAGAGATGAGCTAGAAGACCGGTTCCTGCAGTTGAGGCAGGGTAGCAGGACAGTGGTGGAGTATCACCAGGAGTTTACACACCTAGCCCGATTTGCAGATTCGTATCAGTTGGACGATGAGGTCTACGCAAAGAGGTTCTATAAGGGCCTCTGTGATGACCAGAGGCAGGCCCTTCTCTTTATTTTTGACGGCAGCCTATCCAAGGTCTTGGAGATGGACAAGAAGCTGGAGGCCGACTAGCACATCGTTCGAGGTAGGAAGAGGCAGACAGAGGACCAGGGAAGGAGTGGCAGAAGAGACAAGCTGAAGGGTCATTATATTGGGGAAAGAAGAGCAGAGGACCGACCCCGCCAGGAGGAGAGGCATGAGTAGAGGGAGCCGGTAGTGCTGGCTCCTTAACCTTTACAGATTCAGGAGATGCCAAGGCTGGGAGGTGGGCCACCTCCCCCACCGGAGTGCTATCAGTGCCACTAGCTGGACCATATTTGGAGGAACAGCCCTCAGAGGAATGCACCACCAGCACTACAGGATGCCCCGCTGGCCCAAAATTTTGGGGGCCGAGGACGTGGACGAGGTCGTGGATTCTAGGGCAGAGACTGGAGACAGAATATGGATCAGATGTACGCCCTGGACCTAGCACAGCCCCAGAACCCGGAAAGGGTGATAGCAGGTACGCCAGAAAATTTAAATTCTTTTATTTCCTAGACAGTAGAATTGATATTGAACTGTTAGGACTAGGAAAGAAAACCCAAAAACAAACTAGCTAAGATTATGCAATAATCCAGGGGTGGTAATGGTGTGTGGCAAGCCTGCCCATACCCTATTCGACACGGGATCCTCTCACAACTTTGTCTCGGAGGACTTCTTCAAGAAGTTGGGCCAGCTTCGGCTCTACGAGGGAGTAGCCAGGAGGGTGCATCTTCAAAATGGCACAGAGATGCAGTCTACTATAAAGTGCGTCCTGAAGGTGACCATTGAGGGTTTAACATTGGATGCCCTGGCAACCATCTTGAGGATGCCGGACTTTGATCTGGTCCTGGGTATGAGATGGCTCACCTGGAACCATGCTCAGATAGACTGTCCGGCAAGGAATGTCGTGGTGAGATACGACACCACCTACGCGGCCTTCGAAGGTACAACCCCGGTCTCCCATTATTTACTTTCATTTATTCAGGCTGCCAAGGCCCATCTACAAGGAGACGAGGTATATCAGGTGCTTTTCGAGGCAATCGAGGCGAAGGATTTTGTGGCCAGTATGCCGATAATGCGGGGTTTTGCTGACGTATTCCCAGAGAAGCTACCCAGGATGCCACCGCACCGCGAGAAGGATTTTCAGATCCAGCTGGTGTCGGGGGCAAAGCCGATATCTAGGGCTCCCTACCGGATGTCCCCAAAGGAATTAGTGGAGTTTAGGAGCCAGTTACAAGAGCGAGTGGTAGCTGGGTTTGTTAGACCGAGTTCCTCGCCTTGGGGAGATTTGGTGCTATTCGTGAATAAGATGGATGGGTCGCTCAGACTCTGCATTTATTATAGAGCCCTGCATAGGCTGACAATGTGGAACACATACCCATTACCAAGGATAGACGAGCAATTTGACCAGTTGTAGGGAGCTCACTGGTTCTCAAAGCTGGATTTGAGGTCGGGGTACTATCAGCTACGAATTCAGGAGGAGGACATCCCGAAGACTGCATTCAGCAGTATATATTGGCTGTACGAGTTCACTATGATGCCTTTCGGGCTCACTAATGCACCATCTACATTTATGAGTCTGATTAACCTGGTGTTCGAGCCATATCTCGACATCTTTGTCATCGTGTTCATCAACGACATTCTCATTTACTCGAGGATGGAAGAGGAGCATGCACGACATCTGGCACTGACATTGGAGAAACTTCGAGAGCACAGTCTCAACGCAAAGCTCAGCAAGTGTCAGTTTTGGCTGAAGGAGGTGGCCTTCCTAGGTCACATTATTAGTGGAGTTGGACTGGTAGTAGACCCAGCAAAGATCCAGGCAGCACGAGATTGGCACCGCTGAAGACGGCTACCGACGTGCGGAGTTTCCTGGGACTTGTCGGCTATTACTGGAAGTTCGTGCAGGTATTTTCTCAGATAGCCCTCCCGCTCACATCCTTGACGAAGAAGGATACCGCTTTCATTTGGAGGCCGTAGTGCAAGGTGACCTTACATGAGCTGAAGGGCCGGCTTACGACGGCCCCCATCCTTGCCCTCCCATCGGGGAAGGAAGGATTCCAGGTGTGTACGGATGCGTCGTACCAGGGGATGGGTGTCGTTCTGATGCAGAATGGGCACGTGATAGAATACGCCTCCCGATAGTTGAAGAATCATGAACGGAACTACCTGGTGCATGACTTAGAGATGGGAGCGGTTATATTCGCTCCAAAGATTTGGCGGCACTACCTCTACGGTGTCCACTACAATATATTCTCAGATCACAAGAACCTGAAGTACATGGACACGCAGAAGGAGCTGAACATCCGACAGAGGCGGTGGGTGGAGTTCTTATCCGACTACCAGCACATGATGCATTACCACCCAGGGAAGGAAAATGTGGTGGTGGACGCGCTGAGCAGGAGAGCTGCCAGATTAGGAGCGGAGCCCCAGTTGAAGGCCATGGAGCTGGTACGGATGCTCGAAGACATGCATATCTCATTGGTATCTGAGGATGACCCTAAGCTCTAAGAGGAGTACTTGGCGGCGATGAGTACCATAGATGGCATTCCAGACCGCATTTGGGATGGGCAGAGGCAAGATGCCAAGTTAGAGCTGATATTCAGGGCCTTGGAGGCAGGCTCGGCCGGAGACTATTCATTGAAGGACGGTCTGCTGAGTTTTAGAGGTCGAGTATATATACCAGTAGGGGGCTGGATTCGGGATGACATTATGACAGAGGCTCACTACTGTAGGTATTCGGTGCACCCAGGTATCACCAAGATGACGGCGGACTTGAAGAGGACCATGCGCTGGCCGGGCATGAAGAGGGACATCACTTATTTTGTGACCCGCAACGAGTCTTGCCAACTAGTGAAGGCGGAATGCAAGAACCCGGCTGGACTTTTGCAGCCACTCCCGGTGCCGGAGTGGAAGTTTGATGACATTGCGATGGATTTTATACATGGTCTTCCCCGATCACATGCGAGAAATGATTCGATATGGGTGATCGTCAACAGGTTGACGAAGGTGGCCAGATTCATTCCAGTCAGGAAGGACGCTTCGGTCGGTGAGTTGGTACGGAGGTTTGTGGAGCAGTTTGTCTGATACCATGGCATGCCTAGGACGATCGTGTCGGATCGGGACTGACAGTTTACATCTAGGGAGTGGAGAGCGGTGCAGGCTTACCTGGGCACCTGATTGACATTCAGCACCGCATTCCATCCTCAGACAGACGGGCAAATAGAGCGTACCAACCGGACCTTGGAGGATCTTCTACCCCTATGCATTCTGGACCGCAGGGAGCCATGGAAGAAACTGTTGTCGCTAGTCGAGTTCTCGTACAACAACAGTCACCAGGCCAGCAAAGGCATGGCACCCTACGAGGCATTATACAGAAGGAGATGCAGCACCCTATTGTCTTGGATACAGGATGAGGATCCCAAGGCACTCGGCTCAGAGTTCGTGGACGACATTGAGGCTCAGGTACGGCTGATTCGAGACTGGATGCTGGAGGACCAGAGCAGGCAGACCAAGTATTACAATGCGCGACATCGTATGGTAGAGTTCCAAGTGGGAGATCAGGTATTCTTGAAGATACGTCTGATGCATGGAGTCTCACGGGTATACGGGCGGAAGAAGCTCAGTCCGAGATATATGGGCCATATAGGATCCTGGAGCGGATCGGCCCCTTGGCTTATAGGCTGGAGCTACCGCCGAAGTTAGCGGGATTGCACGACTTCTTCCACGTCTCGTCACTTAGGAGGGCTCTACTATGGCAAGAGCAGCAGATATCTACTACAGAGGGGCCAGTAGCTACTGATCGATCGGTTCACCTGGAGCTGGTCCGGATAGACGACACGGAGATGCGAGTCTTGCGATGCAAGAAGGTTCCGCTGGTCAAAGTCCTATGGAGAAATCATGGACAGGAGGAGCACATCTGGGAGACATTGGACTTGATGCAGCAAAAGTATTCGAAGCTCTTTGCGTTAGGTATAATTTAACTTTTGGGATGTGTTGGCACCAAAAATGGTACCTCCAAAATTCACACACTAAGGGGGGAAAAGAAGAAGACTGTGAAGTGCAGGTTACTAAGACAGGGGAGGCTGAAGAGAGAGAAAACGATCACAGGATGACGATCACTAAAAAATGAGACCGCTTACACAGGTCGTAAGCTGGAGCCTCGGGGCCAGAGAGTCCCTTTCCAGGTACCCCTACCCCTCTATTTATAGATGAGGAGGCTGCCCAAACGGGCAGAACTAAGAACTACAGGCTGCCCGGGGTACAGGAGAGCCGGGGCAGAGATGAGGGGTGCAAATAGCAAAAAGGAAGAAAAGGAGGAGACCGCTCAGGCTGTCGATCTCACACTGCCTTGACCGCTTGGGACTTAGAAAACTGCGGCTGAGAAGAGACTTGGCGGTCTGCGCGATCACCATATATTGAGACCGCTCAGACCAAAAAAACTTTGGCCTGCAGGAAGAGGTCGCGGGCTTTCTGGGCAAACATAATCCCCGCACATTTTTAAGTTGCTCCCAAAACTTCGAAAATGTAAGCTTTGACCGCTGAGACCGCGACCAACATAAATGCAGCTTGGTCTATAAATACCGGCTGAGATCTTCAGATTTCAAGACATTGAGAAATACCAAGTTCCAAGCGGTCTCTGAAAATTAGGTAGACGCGGTCTCTTACGGGGATGACTATTCTTGATTTTATAAAAGCTCTTCCACCGAAAGCAAGCTCTCCTGGGAAGAAGGAGGATGTTAGTTCAAGAAGAGGAAAAAAGATACCGAAAATATTAACGAAAGCGAGCGCTTCAAAGGAGACCGCCCGATCTCCCAAAAAGAAATCTGAACTAGAAAGTTCAGCTGCGCCGGTCTCTGTTGTTTCTGAACCTTCCAACACCTCTTCAGATCCTGTATTGAAAATGTCTGACTTTTCTATCTATTTTAATTGTCAGAAATCCCTGGAGGTATTGTATCAAAAGACTTCTCAGCCCCCTAAGATCGCCTCAACTGAGACCATTCTGGCTGGGCTACACCAGAAAAAGGCCGAGGCCGAAATTATTCGGCAAAAGATCGCCGAACTGGAGACCGCTGCAAAAAATAGGAAAAGGAAAAATTCAAGTCCAACCAGTTTGACTTATAAGAGAAACAAAAGAAATGGAGATGGACAGGATGTGACCGCCCCTGAGACGATCACACTTCTTGATGACGCTGATCCGGAGGATTCCGCTGCGGTTCAAAAGGTGAATATCGGAAGCGATCTCCTTCTTCATCCTGCGGTCTCAACTTCATTAGGGGAAGATGATTTCGAATTAATCGCTTATCTTGATGAAGTTTCTTCTAACAATTCATCTTTTTCATCGATGCAGGTGCTAGATCCTCTTGAGGCTTCATCTCTTCAAAACGTTGCTGTTGATATGGAGATCGCAGCCAGGGAGAAGGAGATCGCTGATGCGGCGGTCAAGACGATGGAAGAGGAAGAGAGAAAGAAAAAAGAGAGGGAGGAGAAGAAAAAGGAGGAGGCGATCAAGATCGCTGAGGAGAAGAAGAAGAAGAAAGAGGAAGAGAAGAAGAAGAAGGAAGAAGAGGAGAAGAAGAGGAAGGAAGAAGAGGAGAAGAAGAGGAAAGAAGAGGAGAAGAAGAAGGAAGAAGAGGAAAAGAAGAGGAAAGAAGAAGAGAAGAAGAAAAAGGCAGAAGAGGAGAGGAAGAAGAAGGAAGAAGAGGAAAAGAAGAGGAAAGAAGAAGAGAAGGAGAAAAAGGAAGAAGAGGAGAGGAGGAAGAAGGAAGAAGAGGATAAGAAGAAAAAGGCGGCCAAGACCGCTGAGGAGAAGAAGAAAAAGGAAGAGGAGGAAAAGAAGAAGAAAGAAGAGGAGGAGAAGAAGAAAAAAGAAGAGGCGGCCAGGACCGCCGAGGAGAGGAAAAAGGCTCTTCTTGATGAAGAGGAGAAAAGGAAGGCGGTCTCACAGACTGCGGAAAAGAGGGCTGCTGAGGAAGAGACCGCCAGGAAGCTTCAGATCGCCACGGAAAAAACTACACTTTCCAGCGGTCTCCCAGATGACTCTTCTCGAGGAGACCTAGACAAGGCTGCAGCAGATCACGCGACGGCGATCTCAGTTTTGCGAGCTCGTAGGGGTAAGATGATCCCCAAATCTGTCGAGTTCTTTCCATTGCCCATGGTTCGACCTGCTTCCCCAAAAAGAAAACGCGAGGTTATTCTTATCGAGACCGACGATATTCTTCTAAGTAACAAAGAGTTAAAAAGAAGAAGAAAAGAGGGCGATAGATCGCAGAAAAGAGAGTTGGAAAGAATGAATTTAGAGCGTCTAAGGGGATCAGACCGCCTTTTACTGACCGCAGATCCCGCGGTCACTAAAGATACGGAAAAAGCCCTACATGACTGCGGTCTTGATTCCTTTCCAAGTACTCTTTCTGCTCAAGAAATTCTATTTGAATATCATTTGTAATTAAAATAACTTATCTCTTGTGATCGCAGATGACGACAACGTTGAGATCGAGGAAGGAGAACTCCCTCAACGCATCGCGATCCGTCCCGAGCTTACCGGCATTCTTAACCCTATATTTGAGGATGTTCGGTCTATGCTTTTTAGAGAGCGGGCCCAGAACGATCAGATCCGCGGTCTCGAGGAGAAGTTGCGTGCTTTCGAGAGGAGGAGTCGAGAGGAACGCGATCTGAAGATTGAAGAGCTCGCGCGGTCTCGCGATCTGAAGGTTGAAGAACTCATGCGATCCCTCAAGAAAGCGGAAAGAGATGCTGAATATTACAAGGGAAAAGCTGCTGCGCTGTCCGTACAGAACGAGAGGCTGAGAGGTGGTAACTCGAAGATGCTGATGAGACCGGGTACCTCCAGCGATCATCCAGCAGAGAGACCGCAACCTGAAATTGTGGTTGTCCCTATGGAGCAAGTTGACAGGGAGATGTCTAAAATTCATCGAGTTGCATTGTCAGCTAATCAGAATTTGGCATCTGTCCTGGCTGCTGTTAATGATATGCAGGATATAGCAGCTCATGTAGGGAGAAATAGGCCTAAGAAATGAACATTAAATTTGAGACCGAGCGATCTCTCAACAAGAACAATTTGTTGTAATATTTTTGATATTAATGTCCCATATATCTTCTGTTATTTTTGTGATTTCTTCCAATTTTTGTGCTTTATGCGATCTTGATTGTTATAATTTGCGATCTCTTTTATGTCTGGATTGTGTGTTGCTGGTATTTTTATTCATCTGTATTCTATTTATTGAGACCGCAGATTAGCTATATAATCTAGCCCAGGTCGAGCGGTCTGGAGATTTTTGCTGAGCGGTCTGCCAAAAGTAATGATTACGAAATTATCCTTCGATTGCTATAAATAGTTGCCTTCATAACCTTCACTTTATGTTCTCTTGAATGCGCGATAAATACCGATCTCAGCGACATCTCAAAATGGTGTCCGCTCGTGCTTCTTCTGCGATCACCTTCTTGGCTGCTAATCAAAAACAGGGACGTCTGTCGAAAGATGAGTTTATATCTTTTATAAAGAAGTATATGATCCAAACCCAGATTGTCGTGAGACCGCCGACCGAACAGGAAAAGCTGAATTTCGGAGAGGAAAATAAATATATTATTCCTATCGATCACTTTGATCATGGGTTGAGAATTCCCCTTCATTGGGAATGGATGGAAATTTTGGAATATTACGGTTTCGTGCTCGCCCAGCTGCCCCCGAACTCAGTCGGTCTGGTTAATGTATTCATCAATTACTTGAGATCGGAGAGGATAAGGTTTTCGATGAACCTGTTCCGTGGAACCTTTACTGCGAAGGTTCTGAAAGAAGGCCAGAAGAAAGAAGAATTCAAGGGACTGATGTACTTCTCTGCGGAAGGAGTAAAGATCTTAAACCTTCCCAACAAGATCTCTTTTTGGACAGAAAGATTTCTTGTCTTCGAGGGCGACCTCGGCGATCTCAAGAGTTCGCCGTCTCCACGACCTGACAGTACCTTCAAAAAGATAAAGGTGCTTGCTGCTGAGGAGATAAAAATTTTAGCCTTCTTGGCGGGCAAGAGGCTTGACCTTGTTCACTACCTGGCGATCTGGGATGAGATCGCTGAGGTTACTCCTGATGAAAGTAAGCCTTTCCTGCGGTCTCTCCCGCGATCTCTTTTTGTTCATTTTTCATAACCTTTCTCCTAACGTTTTTCTTACCTCAGCGACCTTTAAGGTACCTGAAAGAGATCCAATCTCTCCAGCAGCTGAAGTACTTACTCAAAGGGAGAAAAGGCTGAAGCGGGAGGCTGATGCGTTCGGGACCGCTGCTGAGACCGCAGATCAAGACTTCCCCCTGCATGGTTTCTTAAAGAACATGAAGGATATTAAAGGAAAACCCTTACTCAAATGGGCCGCAAAAGGGAAGTCTCAAAAGGTTTCCACTGATCTTCCCTCGTGGAGTGGAAAGGTGACCCGCCATGCTTATGCGGTCACCTCTGCATTGTATGGGAGAAAGAACGCGGTAGAGGCTTATAATCTCGAGACCGAGGATATCCCCGATCTTTGTGCTCAGGTGACCGCTAGGAGCACGATTCTAAATCATCATATGGGGCGGTCTCTTCGTAGCGCCTTAAATGAGATTACTGCCCTGCGTGAAGCTCAAAAGGTAAAGGTTTAATTGCATTATATGAATGATTACCTGTGACCGCGCAATCTGATCTTTCCCTTTTCCTTTTGATAGCAATCTGAGCGGGTCGCCTATGATCCAGCTAATCCAGCTTTCCAGAAGGCCATGATGCATCATATTAAGGAGACCGCTGACCAGGTCCTGGATGAGGTTCGCGGTCTTGGTGGTTTCATCGAAGAATTCAAAGGCATAACATTCTCAAAGCTCTTCCCGGATGCGGCTCAAAGGATTGAAGAGCAGTCAGAGACCGCTGAAGAGACCGCGGATGAAGCCGGCGATCAAGATGAGAACGTCGAGATTGAGGATGAAGATGAAAGTGGGAGCCGCTATACTCAAGGCCGGGATTCTAGTTCAGGCTCAAGCTCTGGATCTAGAATTCCGATGAGTAAATCGGAGGAATCCTTAGCAGAGACCGATTCTTCTCTCTCTGCTGAGCGATCCTCCAAGAGACCGAAAAAAGATTGAGCTGTAACGTTTCTTTAGACCGGGCGATCTCGTTGTAACAGACATTTCTGAATATATATAAAATTCGATTTTTTGTTAGATCTATATTTGTTGAATGAATTTGTTTCTGGTGTATTTATTCTATTTGTTCTCCTGAGCTAGAAATGGCATTCGATCTCAATGCCTTAGATTTTATCGAACATCTCTCTTTTGAAAAAGTTTCAGGTTATGATCTATAAAAACAGAAAGATTAATGTTCAGGCATAAACACAATGCTCATGCGGTCTTAAGATTACCAAACCGTCATCCGGATGATATCCGAACCCTTACTGCCCGGACTACCATGATATACATATTTCTGATCAGTTCTGCGATCTCTAATTTGGGAGACCGCTATTTGGGAAGATACCGAAGATAGTTTTAACATGTATACATCTAGCATTCGACCTCAGGATAACCAGACCGCATTAAGCAGAAAAACCAATTTTATTTATCAACTTCTGATTACCCTTTTACAGATGGAAATCATGGAAACCCAGCGACCTCTAAATATCCAGACCGCTGAGAGCTGATGAAAATCTGGGCTTTTACGATCTCCTGACAATCTTGAACTGATTCGGATAAGAAATGCCTGGGTGAATGTCACAAGCCTTAGATGAAGATTATCTTGCGACCTTAACAAATTGAGACCGATTTTAACTCCCTTCGACAGATTCAATGTTGGCGATCACCTTTATACCGATCCTGGAAGAGATTAATCCATTTAATCATGATCAATATAGAACACCTTCTGAAGCTAAAGGAGAAAATGCGGTCTCAAAAGTTCTGACCGCCCGAGCTCAGTACTTGGGAAATAGAATGGAGCCTTTTGAAAGAGAGAAAAAGGAGAAAAGGGAGAATCTAAAAAATGATTCGCAGGGCAGGTGTGGTTATGCCGATGAGGCTATACCGACATTGCTTTCCCTGATAGATTATTGAATTTTTGCTTTCCTCAATCATTTTTAATGAACATTCGAGAGTTACGGATCAAAATGATCGATAGGGCAGGTGTGGTCATGCCGATGAGGCTTATACCGACATTGCTTTCCCCGAAGATCATTAAGATCGTAACAATGTCCTTTTCGATGCATGACAGAGCTGAGCCAGCCACCCAGCCCTCCTTGCTAAGGTGTGCCGTATGTCAGCTAGGACCCGGCATCCTAAACTTTCACCGCTCGAGCTTGGCGAGCCACTGCTACACAGATTCGAAATCTCCCCGACATCTGTGGTCCTGGCAGGATTACACGTCAAACTAACAAGCCGAGGGGAAAGAAGTAGGATCCGTCGATGTCTTACTTGACGAGCTTTTGGTTTTATTAATAACTCATATTTCATCTTGTCGTTAATCATGCATGCCATGATCATCTTGGCCATGTCTGCATAATGCTTAAGAAAGGAGAAGTGAGAAATGGAATAAGAAAACTGAATATGAACTTTTCAAGAAAAGAAGAGTTTGAGATCATCTCCACTCCAAGAGTGAGGCAACTCCTCTCCTTCATGGTTCTGGAGATGGTAGGCACCATTTTTGAGCACCTTTTTTATCACGAATGGCCCTGCCCAGTTTGGATTAAGCTTCCCAACCGAACCGGCTCTTGCCGCGGCATCTACTTTCTTCAAGACCAAGTCCCCAGCAACAAATTCCTTGGTTCTTACATTTTTATCAAATAATTTTGCCATTCTTCTTTTTACCTCCTCTTGCCTAATGGTTGCCGTATCCCTCAATTCTTCAATTAAGTCGAGGCTACATTTTAACTCTTCATCATTCTCTTCTATCCAATCAATTTGGTTCTGTTGTGCTAACAACACCCTCGGACTTTTTACCTCGAATTCTACTGGAATAAGAGCTTCGGAACCATGCGATAATTTGAAAGGAGTCTCTCCAGTGGCTGAATTTGGAGTTGTCCTCAAGGCCCATAAGACCGAAGGTAGCTGTTCTGCCCAGTTGCCTCTAAGATTTTCTACTTTCTTCTTCAAAAGATTTATAATAAGCTTGTTGGCAGCCTCTACTTGCCCGTTGCTTCTAGGATGATGTACAGAGGCGAAGCGTAGCTCGATTCCAATTTGATCACAAAAACTAATGAGAGTTGAATTATTAAATTGAGAGCCATTATCGGTAATGATTGCCATTGGAATTCCATGCCGACATACTATCTCCCCCCAAATGAAATTCTTCACAGCTTGGGTAGTAATTTTGGCCAATGTCTTTGCTTCTATCCACTTACTGAAATAGTCAATCATGACTATAATATATCGGCGATGGCCACTTGCCATAGGAAAAGGCCCAACCAAATCCATCCCCCAGACTGCAAAAGGCCAAGGGGTCGCTATTGATTTGAGATGCTGAGCTGGCTGGTTCTGGAGAGGAGCAAACTTCTGACATTTGACACATTTCTTGGCAAATTGTTCTGCATCCTTCCTCATTTGGGGCCAAAAATAACCTTGCCTTAGGATTCTTTTCTCTAAGGTTCTTGCCCCTGAATGACTTCCGCACTCTCCCGCATGGACTTCTTGAAGAATTATTGGAACCTCTTCTTCCGAAACGCATCGTGCTAATGGAGAAAGGAAAGTTCTTCTGTAAAGCACTCCTGCAACAAGATAGTAGTTAGTTACTTTCCGTTTAAACCTTTTCTTATCCTTTACCGTTGAATGGAGCTTTCCAGCCGAGAGATAAAGAACAAATGGATCCATCCAAGATGGACGCTGATCAATCTCCATGACCTCCCCCTCTTCAATTGCTGGGCGGAACAATTCCGAGGTTGTTCCTCCTGATAGAAGGCCAAACTTTGCTAATTCATCTGCCTCCATATTCTCTTCCCTCGGAATATATTCAATAGTAAAGCTCCTATTCTTTCCCACCTCAATTTTTACCAGAGTCAAGTATCGCTTTAAAATACCATCTCTCGTTTCGAAGGTTCCATTCACTTGGGAAGCCATCACCAAGGAATCCGTGAGCACTTTAACATCATCGATTCCTAATTCTCTAGCAAATCTGAGTCCAGCTAACAAAGCTTCATACTCAGCTTGATTGTTTGTTATTTTGAAAAAGAATTTCAGCGCCTGATCCAATCTTACTCCATTCGGATTGATTAAGATAATTCCAGCTCCAGAAGAATCTCTTCCCGAGGCTCCATCCACATAGATTGTCCAAGCGAGGGGTGGGTTGATCCCCTTTCCAAGCTCTACTTCTTTGGCATCTACCATGAAATCTGCTAGAACTTGAGCCTTGATTGCCACCCTTGGAACGTATGAAATGTCAAACTCACTAAGTTCTATTGCCCACTTGGCTAGCCTTCCTGAATGCTCCGGCTTTTCCAAGACACCTTTTAAGGGGAGATCAGTGACAACTAGGATTGAATGCGCTTGAAAATAAGGTCTTAACCTTCTTGTCGAGATTACGAGCATTAAGGCCAGCTTTTCGAGGATCGGATAGCGAGTCTCCGCATTTTTCAGAATTCTACTTACGTAATAGACTGGGAATTGTTTCTTTCTCTCCTCGCGGACCAAGACAGAGCTTATAGCATCGGATCCAACTCCCAAATAAAGAAAAAGATTTTCTCCCTCTCGCGTGCTTGGAGCAAAGGGGTTGATGTTAACTGCTTTTTAAGTTGATCGAAAGCATCATCACATTCCTTTGTCCACTCAAACCTGCCCCCTCCCCGGAGGGTCTTGAAAAAAGGTGCACTCTTATCTCCCGATCGAGAGATAAAGCGACTTAAGCCTGCCATCCTCCCTCCGAGCTGCTGAATTTCTTTAGGAGACTTGGGAGGTGGCATTTCTAAGATAGCCTTTACTTTGTCAGGATTCGGCTCCAACCCTTCCGGAGTGAGAAGATGGCCGAGAAACTTCCCTTCAGTAGCCCCGAACACACATTTCAAAGGGTTTAACCTCATGTTAAAGTCTCGGAGAGTTGAAAATGTTTCAGTTAAATCATTAAGGTGAGAAGAGAATGATTTGCTTTTTATTAGGAGATCATCAACGTAGACTTCAAGGTTTCTTCCTTTTTGGCTTTTGAAAACCGTATCCATCATTTTCTGATAAGTTGCTCCGGCGTTCTTAAGCCCGAAAGGCATCACTACATAACAAAAATATCCGTCATTCGTGATAAATGAAGTGTGAGGGATATCAGGCTTATGCATTTTAATTTGATGATAACCAGAAAATGCATCTAAAAAACTCATAAACGAATATCCAACCGCCGAATCAACTAAAGAATCTATCTGAGGCAAGGGGTAGCAATCCTTGGGGCAATCTTTATTAAGTTTGGTGAAGTAAACACACATCCTCCACTTTCCACCTGACTTTCTGACCATTACAACATTTGAAACCCACGCAGGGTATTGGATTGGTCGAATGAATTTTGCCTTCAGGAGTTTTTCCACTTCCTCGCGGATAGGCTGAGCTAGACGGGTGGCAACGGATCTTTTCCTCTGCTGAATCGGGACAAAGCTGGGATCGATATTGAGGTGGTGTCAAGCGACATTAGGATCTACTCCTGGAATGTCAGCTGCCGACCAAGCAGAAATATCTAAGTTTTGGAGGAGGCAGGAGATGAGCTGACTCTTGTCAGCTCCAGATAATTCAGCGTTGATAGAGAGACACTTGCTCTCATCTTCCTCGCTAATTGGGACTGCTTGAGTCACTTGGGCAGGTTCCAAGTGAGCTCCATCTCTTGTATCTTCTTCAGCTTCTTCTGTAGCCTGTATTTGCTCGGGAACTTCAACCGATTCAGCCATCATAACTTCCTGAGGAGGAGACGATACGATCATGTTGACCGTCTTTACATAGCATTCTCTGGCTTTCCTCGGGTCACTTCTAATTCGGTGTTGCTTGCCATTCAGAGCAAACTTCACCACTTGATGATAAGTGGAGACGATGGTTTGATACCCATTCAAGAAGGGTCTTCCGAAAATTGCGTTGTAGCTACTCGGAGCATCAACGACTATGAACTTCACCGATTTCGCTATCCCTCCCAAGATCACAGAAAGAGTGACGAGCCCTTCAACTTCCTTCTTTTCTCCTGAAAAACCATAAAGAGGTCCTTCAGTTGACAGGAGGGGTTTACCTGTCTTCAGCGCCTCGAAAGCTGGTTTGAAGAGCACGTTGACTGAGCTTCCCGTGTCTATCAGAATCTTTTCTACTGTATAATTTTCTATTGCGGCCTTGATGACGACTGCGTCGTCGAAGGGATTCGCGGTCTGAGGAAGATCTTCATCTCCAAAAGTGACCGTTCCTCGGACCAGAGCTGAAGAGGTAGCTGCAACCTCTGATTGATAGACTCTTTTCAGACTTGCCTTTCTTGAAGATTCCGGACCTGCACCCCCATGGATGCAAAAGAGGTTGCCTAGGGCACCCTCATCATTAGCATCTATGCATTCATTTGGGAAGCCGATGTTACCCAGATGGCCAACATCATCCACTTCCTCGCATTCCCAATGAACCTCTGCTACCTCCTTGGCTTTAGAGGTTGAGGCTTTTGCAGGATCGCTCTTCTGAATGACATCAGAGATTTTGCCCTCCTTCAGAAGCCTCTCCAAGAACAAACGGAGGGCTCTGCAATTCTCCGTTAAATGACCCCTTTCTCGGTGATATTCGCAGTACAGGGCTGGATTTCGTGTCTTCGGATCTGAATTCAACGGAGCCGGCCTTTTGAAGAAGGGCTGCTTCTGAACAGTTTGAAGCACTTCACTCATTGGAACCCCAAAGTCTGTAAAAGACTCTTGGGATTCGTTGTAATGAGACGGGAGGGGCAGAAGAGGAGGTTGGATGTATTGAATCTGGTGGACTGGGGTAGCTTGCGGAGCGGGAGTAGCGGGAGTTTGAAAAAATGAACTTTGAGGTGGAAAGGATTGATTACCTCGATTGGGGCGGATGTTACGGTAATTCTTACCTCTTGAAGCTGGAGGTGGAAGATCTTGCCGGGGCTTTGAAGAAGACGGAGCCGGATAGAATCCCGCGGAACCCTTCTGAGCTCCCCTATTGGTCAGATTGCTCACATAGGTAGGGTTGTTGATTTCCCCCTCTATGAAACGATTAGCCACGCTAATCAGCTCCTGATAGGAGCTAGGCTCCTTGGTGGTGACTTCGAACTTCAGAGGGGCTTCCTGCAGGCCGCTGATCAGGGCTACCATGTAGAGTTCAGGATCCATATCTCGAATCCCCAAAATCTCCTTCTGAAAGCGATCAACAAAGTGGGCAACGGTCTCACTGTCCCCTTGCTTGATTTTGAAGAGGGTCGCAGGACCACTCTTCCTCTTCTTTGCGGTGGCAAATCTTAATAGAAGCTCTTCCCTTAGAGCAGCAAAACTCGGAATGGACTGACTGGGAATTTTATAGAACCATTCCATGGCCGCCCCATCAAAAGAGGTGACCATCAACTTACACCTCACTCCATCCGAAATAGTCCTGAGAGCAACAGCTGACTCGAAGGCCTGGAGGTGAGACATTGGGTCACTCTCCCCTGAGAAAATGGGAAGGCGAGGCTCCCTGAACCCATGGGGGATTGGGTCTCGACGAATCTCGTCGGTAAAAGGAGAAGGCTCCCCGAAAACAGAAGGACCTGGAGGAGCAAGAAAGGAAGAAGGAGGAGCTTGTGGGAAAGCAAACTCTTCTTCGAAATTCAGGGCTTGAGCCGGAGGCCCCTGGGCTGCGGCTCAGAAAGAATGATGGCGAGCAACGAACTCCTCATGCTGAGATCGCTGAGGAGCTACAGGCTGGAAACTGGGGTGATCGCACGGGCGACCGCTCGCCACGCGATCTGGGGTGGCGACCTGAGGCGGAGTAGGAAGGATTCTCTGAGAGATTGCGGCCAGAACTTGGTTCATGGCCTCAATCTGCTTCGCGGACTCCTGCTGAGTCCGGACGGCCTCTTGCCGGTCTCGAGCGGCCTCTTGCTGAGACCGGGCGATCTCCTGCTGGATGGAAGCAGCATCCTGCCTAGCTCGAGCGGCCTCACGGAGAGCCTGCTCTACGCGGAGTTCGAAACGACGCTCAAGCGCTTCCAAAGAATTGTGATCGGACGGGTGACCGCTGGGAGACCGCGCAGGACGACCTCTGCGGCGCTCAGCCATCTCGAAAGTCTACAAATTTCACCTGACACTTCGGATCTGAAGGTCGCGTGTTCGTTCTGTTGGCACCAAAAATGGTACCTCCAAAATTCACACACTAAGGGGGGAAAAGAAGAAGACTGCGAAGTGCAGGTTACTAAGACAGGGGAGGCTGAAGAGAGAGAAAACGATCACAGGATGACGATCACTAAAAAATGAGACCGCTTACACAGGTCGTAAGCTGGAGCCTCGGGGCCAGAGAGTCCCTTTCCAGGTACCCCTACCCCTCTATTTATAGACGAGGAGGCTGCCCAAACGGGCAGAACTAAGAACTACGGGCTACCCGGGGTACAGGAGAGCCGGGGCAGAGATGAGGGGTGCAAATAGCAAAAAGGAAGAAAAGGAGGAGACCGCTCAGGCTGTCGATCTCACACTGCCTTGACCGCTTGGGACTTAGAAAACTGCGGCTGAGAAGAGACTTGGCGGTCTGCGCGATCACCATATATTGAGACCGCTCAGACCAAAAAAACTTTGGCCTGCAGGAAGAGGTCGCGGGCTTTCTGGGCAAACAGGATGTTATATTTAATCATTTGCGGTAGAAACCCTGCAGGCCTAACCTGAATTTCAGGGACGCAATTTTTATTTTTATATATTGGGATTTGTAACATCCCTCAAACAACTAGACCCCTAAGATGGTTTTGTCATGACTAGGTCATGACAAAACCATAGGAAGCACAAAAGACCTTGTGAACTTAGGCAAGAAGGAGGAAAACCACAGTGGTCTGCAAATAGTAATTCTCAGTTACCAAGCCTAGGGTTGGACTTTAGGGCCTCACCTTGATCCTTTGACCCCCACCATAACATCCCTAACCCAATATGGTCCCTTAAAGCACCAGGACCCATTAGGGTCAACCAAAGAGGTCAAGTTGACCAAAGTCAACAATAACCCTAAATTGGTCAAAGTAGCCAAATTGACCTTTCCCCTACCCTTATAAGGATATTAGGGATGCAATGGACCAAAAATCCACATCATGGGGCCACCAATTTGGCCAATTTTGCTTAAGTCAACAATAATGATGTTTTGGTCAAAGTGGCCTAATAAGGGTCAATTGCCCCCCACCATGCCAAGTTGACCCTACCTAGAACTTCCTAACCCTTAGGGGAGGCCAATGAGTCACTAGTCACCCATTGGGGTCAACCCAACAAGTCAAATTGACCAAAGTCAACTCCACCCTAAATTTAGGTCAAAATGACCTATTTTGACCTAATCAAGCCCAATCCACTTGGGCTAGACCCAAATGAAGTGGTCCACTAGCTAATGGTGTTAGGGGTTACTGAAATTACCATTTAATTTCAAGAAATTTGGTTAGGAGAGAGAAAGCCCCAAGTGGAAAGAGAGAGAAAGAGGGGGATTAATGGGGAGGAAGAAGAAACCTCTAATCTACCCCATTAATGGCCCTATTCATCTCCTCTTAGGGAGAGGAGGAGTTTCTAGAGCCTTCTCTGGGGCAAATTAAGGCCCCATTCACCTCCACCAAGCAAAATCAAAATTTCCCCTTAATGACTATTAATTGCTTTCAGGAATAAAGCCCCCCAAACTTCAAATTGAAACCCCTACCACCATCAGTGATTAGAGATGAGAAAATCCCCCAATCATATAGGAGGAATCGAGCACTGGAGACCAGGGAAGGCATGGAACCAAAAGCTTCAAATTGGACCATGGCAACTCGCCGGAATACACGGCTTTCGGCCACCACATAGGTCCTCTCCTCCTCCTCTCCTTCAGTGGTAGATCTATAGCTATTTAGGTGGAGAAATCGGCTCAATTGAGCCCGATCTAGTGAGAAGAATTTCTAAAATTCCATGAAAAAAATGAGTCTCGGGTTCACCGGAAACCGCCCCTCTGGCGGTCGTGCCACTACCCGGCGATAACCACCACCTCAATGGAGGCGGTGGTGGCGGTGGCCGGCCAGGGAGGTGCCCGGATGGCCGAGAAATTGGGTTTAAAGAAGCTCTAGGAATGGCTGATCTCAGCCATTGGCTGGAGGAAGAAGAAAGCCAGGATCCGTCGGATCTGCTTCAAGATGTGTGTTGGGTCCTTTTTGTTTATCAAATATGAATTTATGTTATTTATTATACAGTTGCTAGAATTAATTATTGAAATTATTTAGACGGGTCTACTAGAAAATTGTTCAACATCGAACTTGTAGCCCCTGAAGTCTACTTTAATTCAAAATTAACTTCATGCAATTTAATTAAGTGGTCTGACCACAGCACTCAAAATGGTGCAACCTATACAAAGGGTTGACTAGAGCTTGACTTGTGTACCCCCATCAATCCAGCCATCCAAATGCTCTGAAATTTGAAATATAGCCTACTTATACCCACACCCTCAACATATCCAAAAATGAGAATTTTTGGAGGAACGTTTTCTAAGGTTTTTGAAAACATTTAATAATTCACATATAAATTAATTTTAGGCTCTAGTGACATCCAAACACTAACAATTTTTTGTGGGAGGTCCATGGGTTTATTATATGACACTGGTAAAAATTTCATCCTATTTGGGATTGATTTGTTTGGGTAATTAATTAACCCAAGATTGGTCAAACTAGGGGTTATTAGGTCAAAAGTGCACATGTTGGGTTTGACTGGTCAATCATCATCCAAAAGTGATGAAATATTGGCCACTAATTTAATGTCACATAAAACACCGCCACAAAATATTTTGAGTGATTTGGGGTGGGTGAGCCCTAAGACCCTAGTTCAAACCTTAGGGTTGTATATTGAACCTATTGAAGGACATATGGTCATATGTCCTTGGATTGACTTGAAATTTGGTAGAGAGGTTCATAGGGTGGTATCAAGCCCTAGGTAATTTATCTGGAATTTTTAGAGACATTTAGGCTCCGTTTGGGGGGACTTATTTTTACCGGTCAAGCAGTTACGACCGCATGAACCGGACCTTAATTAAGGTCCGGTTCATGCGGTCGTAACCGCTTGACCGGTGAAAATAAGCCCTCCCAAACTGAGTCTTAGTCTCTCTGAATTAATTAAGAGTCATTTAGGGCACTTCATTACTAGAAGGAATTACATGCTCATATAACCTAGCATGATTATGAAACTTTGTCAGTGAATTGTTATTGATGATATTAACCTCTGATAATTTTTCTAAGAATTTTGAAGTGTTATATATTGTACTTCATTCACAACCCCCAATATTTGCCCTAGTTATATAAAAATTAATTATGGGTTTAACACTCACTGGAAAATCATGAAACTTCGTCAGAGGACTTTTGAAGACAAGTATATTATCTGATAATTTTAGCATAATGTGTGGAAGACTTTATATGTGGTTCCCTTCACAAAGTGCCCTTGGACTTGTTTATTTGAATAATGGAATTACATGGTCAAAGGAATTTAGAAAATTATGGAACTCAATCAGTGAACCTTTCTGACCATCTTGGACACCAGCTAATTTTCTTGTAATTTTTGAATAAGAGTTTCTAATACTTCCTTTGTTAATCATTGATTTTGATTAATTAGTTAATATTTTAATTGGAGATCAAAATCTTTCTGGAAACTTGTGAAATTTATATATGGCTGTTATTTTACTATTATATAGTTGTACACATTTTAGTAAGGCCATATCTTATCAAAAAACCATACATGATGTTCAAAGTCATAGGTTCCCTGATTTTGGACAAATTATAATAATTACCAAATATAGTAGGAAAATTATGAATTTCAGGAGTTGGTCATATAATGTCATAACACACCTCCAATAATAATCTTGAGTCATTTGGACGATTATTTGGAGTACCTCCTCTCCTGCACCTTATATAGCTCATTTGGTCTGCGTATAGTAAATCTGTAGAGTTAAGATAATCGGTAGACCATTTGGTGGGAATAAGTGGTAGTTGATGTACCTGATCTGGTTGAAGAGATGTGTGGTCACCAAAAGGAGTCTATGTGTTGAGTGTGCCCGGTGGTTAAGGGCATGGTTGTGCTCGGGATGGATGATAGATCGCCTTCCCCTTGTAGAGTCATAAAACACTTAGGGTTAACTCAAGTGAAATGGTAAGAGGGGTATGATCAAGGGTAGACATCAATAAAAATAAGTGTCTTGGAAAGGGCGATTTGGGCTATCATCCCATCGCACCTCCTTGTACTGCTGCGTGCCCCTCACGGGGTAGACCTCGGGAAGTCCAAGATTAACCATAAATTGTAGGAGTAAGTTGTCGTACAAGATTAACTTAATAATACACACACACCCCATTGTTACGAGTGGTTAGTCGATTTGGACTTTCGAGCGGTAGGCTCGGTAGTTGTAGAAACAGACTAATTTGTCTGGTGAGCTTGTGACTCAGAAATGGTTCATGATCGGGTCAGCTAACCCGAAGAGCCAATGACTCAGATATATATATAATCATAAATGTATGTGCATAAAGGAGGTGGCTCTTTAGTATTGACGTTCGTCGCACTGACATCGATACTTTGGCTCAGTAAGTGTGGTTAACACTTTGCCAAGGAAAAGTCTGGTGGTCTAGCCTGTAAGAGTACGCAGGCGCTCCATGGTTGTGTTCTTCGCATTGAGGCGTACAATAGGTCTAGGTTTGGTAGTGCGGATACTAACCTAGAGGTGGGCGAGGTCCAACCCACCTCTTCCATTTGCCACTACGGGGGTATCCTGGGAGTTTTGCTAGCTCCAAAAAGGGGGAACTAAAGGTCTATGCACATAGAGTCGAAGTGTGTGAGTTGCACTTGTGTGAACATAGCATAAACTGCATATCTCTCATGTCATGGCATAAGCATTATATTTCAAACCCTACCCCTGTCGTATAAATCGGTATGGCACTTTTTATATGATAGGCCCTGCTAAACGACCCCTTGGTCTATAGGTTTGTATGGGCTTTCCTATAAATCAAGGTTATTCTTCTTTACTTGTCTCTACTTATATGCTTTACTTACTTTTCTTTACATGCTCCTTACCATGCTTTATTTACGGCTCTATATATTTACACCTGCATAGTAGTAATTACTCCTGTAGCTAAGACTTGTAACCTACCTTGTTTTATACCCCTTGCTGTCCTCCACTTCATCCTCCCGCACGGTGCCTAGGAGCCACTGGGGGATGGGTGGTGTGAAACGAGGCTTAGTCTTTTTGACTAACGGTCCGTGGAGCATATAATTTTAGGGGATCGAGGAGACGTGGCACCACCGGAGGCCGGTGTAGATGGAGGCAGAACAGTCTAGTACGGGAGCACCAGTTTCAGGATTAGTGAGTGATTAGTAGTTTGCTTCCACGAGAGATTTTGTAGTGAGGATATGATGTATTGGGCAGGAGCCCATTGTTATTGTTATCTTTTTATTCAGTTACTATCTGTGGACCTTTATTATTATGATTTATATATAGCATGTGATGTGGACTTGAGCTTTTATATGTTCAATTATACTTTTCTTCTTCTGTGATCGATATGGGCGGCAGGATCGGCGTTTTGTAGTGGCGACCTTCTCGAGTGTTGGTGTCACCGAAAAGCGGCGGTTCTGGGCAAATGACCCGGTTCAGTAGCAAAAAAGGGGTCTTACAGATATAGTCAACATCTTCTTACAGTACTCTTATTTCAACAGATAGTTCATCTTTTACCCCTTTCACAGCTGTTGTCACAAATGATTCATAATATTTTCTTTCTTCAGGCAGCAAAATTCTCATTTGATCAATTATTGAAATGGATGGTTCTTCATGAATAACAGGATCTGAGGTGCTTGACATCTCTAGCTCTTGGACCCTTTTCTTGTTCTTTAAGATTTCAAATCTTTCATCCATGAAGCCATCACCAAATAGATCATCTGGAGAATCTAGATGAGGACTTGAATCACTTGGCTTCTCACTAACTTATGAATCTTTGAACAGCTCCACTTCTTTGTAGATATTTTCAATAACTATCTCAAATTCCCCAGGCATTAGATTGCCTTCTCCTCTTCCTTCTCTTAAGGTAGAGATCTCAATATGAGACTCCCCTTCAATAGAAGCACTTGGTTGCACATCTACAATCCCTTGGGCAGAGAGCTCGACTTGAGTTTCACACTTCCTTGGGTGGTGTGAAACGAGGCTTAGTCTTTTTGACTAACGGTCCGTGGAGCATATAATTTTAGGGGATCGAGGAGACGCGGCACCACCGGAGGCCGGTGTAGATGGAGGCAGACCAGTCTAGTACGGGAGCACCAGTTTCAGGATCAGTGAGTGATTAGTAGTTTGCTTCCGCGAGAGATTTTGTAGTGAGGATATGATGTATTGGGCAGGAGCCCTTTGTTATTGTTATCTTTTTATTCAGTTACTATCTGTGGACCTTTATTATTATGATTTATATATAGCATGTGATGTGGACTTGAGCTTTTATATGTTCAATTATACTTTTCTTCTTCTGTGATCGATATGGGCGGCAGGATCGGCGTTTTGTAGTGGCGACCTTCTCGAGTGTTGGTGTCACTGCAAAGCGGCGGTTCTGGGCAAATGACCCGGTTCAGTAGCAAAAAAAGGGGTCTTACAGATATAGTCAACATCTTCTTTCAGTACTCTTATTTCAATAGATAGTTCAACTTTTACCCCTTTCACAGCTGTTGTCACAAATGATTCATAATATTTTCTTTCTTCGGGCAATAAAATTCTCATTTGATCAATTATTGAACTGGATGGTTCTTCATGAATAACAGGATCTGAGGTGCTTGACATCTCTAGGTCTTGGACCCTTTTCTTGTTCTTTAAGATTTCAAATCTTTCATCCATGAAGCCATCAACAAACAGATCATCTGGAGAATCTAGATGAGGACTTGAATCACTTGGCTTCTTACTAACTTATGAATCTTTGAACAGCTCCACTTCTTTGTAGATATTTTCAATAACTATCTCAACTTCCCCAGGCATTAGATTGCCTTCTCCACTTCCTTCTCTTAAGGTAGAGATCTCAATATGAGACTCCCCTTCAATAGAAGCACTTGGTTGCACATCTGCAATCCCTTGGGCAGAGAGCTCAACTTGAGTCTCCCACTCAACTAGAACACTTCCTTGAACAACAACATCTATTGCAGCAGCCTTTGCAGTAGAATCAACAATAACAACTTCAACAGCAACCATGGGTTCACCCAATGGTTCTATAATTGAATCGTGAACAGAGGTCTGACCAGTCTGAAATATTATGGGTTGTCTATAAACTACACCTAAAGGGGGGGTTATTAGATGTTTATAGATTTCTTTGCTATTTATGAGTTTATCTATCACAGCACACAAGCATCACAGAAAACACACAATGATTTATAGTGGTTCCTACAAGACAATGTGTCTAGAGGTAGTCCATTGTCTCTCCCACCTATCTAGCAGTGTGCTAGACTAGGCAACTTCTCCATCTCAGATCTTTTCACTATAATCAGATCTTACAAATCAGGATCACATAGAACCCTACAAAGCTCGGACTTTACAAGTCTTACAATCTCAGATCTTCAACAAGATTCTACCAGCTCAGGTTCACAAAGAACCCTACAAACTTAGATCTATTACTAGATCCTACCAGCTCAGGTTCACAAAGAACCTTACAAAGTAATACAGAGATGTTGTAGTAGAAGAGAAGACTTCAGAATGAAAGCCTTGAATCACAGATCTTCTTCTTCTTTTTTGTAACAGTAGGCCCCAAAGATCTTGTGGATCAATGAACCTTTCTTTAGAATCTTCTGTAGACCTTCACATCACAGTAGCAATGATGTCTTCTTCTTTGTGTTGATTCTTTTCTTTCTCTTCAGGAAATATGTGTGAGAATAAAACTTGAGAGAATACTGAGCAAAAGTTGTTGCTGTAGATAAAAATATCTCCTTTTATATTTCCCTGCAATTTTGCATAAAACCCCTTAATGATTATTCCAAAATCAATTTCCCGTTTGAAAACATCTTGCAGAATTGGCAATTCTTCTATCATAATTACTAGCCGTTCCTGGAACTTGCAGAATATAGAAATAATAAATTTCTTTCTTAAATACAGTGCAATGGCTATATCTTGTAGAGAATATATCATTTATTTCTCCTTGATTTGTACGCAAAATAGACGGCGTACATATTCCCTGAATATCAATTTCCAAGAAGGTCTGTGCATTAAATGTTGTTATGCAATTTTATCAAGACGATGTTAATTCTTCAAGACGATATCATTTTGATCAGTATATACGACATATATACTTCACGATGATATCATCGACATACTTCCTTCTTCACGGCTTTAATTATTATCAGAATGATATTACTTTTTCTAGACGACATCGTTGAGATGTTGCTTTCAATAGGACTTAGACTTATTCTTCAGGTTGACTGTCTTTATTCAAGTCGATATCGTCTTGATCTTCTAAACGACATGAGGTCTTCAAGCCGATGCGTGTCCATATGAACCTTTCTTCAAGAATTAAGGAGTTATGTCTTTCAGCCTTCAAGGTTAAACTTCTTCTTCAATACGATATCGTCGAGACATCTTAGCTTTATCCACGATAAGCTTTCTTCAAGACGATGTCATCGAGATCTGAACTTAGCTTTATCTACAACAAGCTTTCTTTAAGACGATGTCGTCGATATCTGAACTTAGCTTTATCCTCGACAAGCTTTCTTCCACCTTTAAGATGATGTGTCTTTGTCAAGACGATATCGTCGAAAATATTTCGACGATATGATGCTTTTCTCCACGATTCTTCTGCTGAGTCTTGAGACGATATTTTACTTAGTTAATTTCCATTATTTTTATCGTATATATACTAGTGATATAGCTTTGATGTATTTGTCATAACATGAACTTAAACACAACATCAAAAACAACTTAGCTTATCTATACTTGTGTTCCTTCTTCAAATCGAGTCATTGAAGCCATAAAACGCAACAATCTCCCCCTATTTGAAGAAGCCAAAACTTATAAGTATAAATAGGCTTTACTAACAAATATAATCATTGACAATAAATTAGGCATTTGATCACTGCATATATTAATTAACAACAGACAATACATTAACAATATATATCAGATACAAAAATATAAAGCATAGAAGTGTGCAAGTAATTTATAGAATCCTTCTTCTTTTCAATCCATTTGAACATCTTTGACTTTTCCAGATGTTCCTACCTTCTTTGATTGCTCAGCTTCAGCCTATTTCTACTTTTGTCTTTCAAAGTAGTTATGGGGCTTTGGGTGATATCTGAGAGGTACATGTGCAGGAACTGAGGTATCTCTCATTTTAATTTTGTTCCAATAATCCCTTCTTTCAGCTTCACACATTTCATATTTTTGCCATTCCTCTGAGCTGTAGAAGGTCCCCCTATCATGTTTTCCCTGCTGATATAGATTCCAAGTGTTCAGAATGATATCCCTTGAGCAAGGGCTCCATTCTTCAAAGTTAGAGTTTTTCTTAACTTCTTCCATTCTCCTCCTCTTAGCATCTTGCTCTTCAGTTTCAACAGAGTCTCTTTTACTTTTCCTGATTTGCCTACTTCCACATGCAGGCACATCAACAAAATACTCTTGATAGCTCTCAAGCACTTGATACTGTTCTATAGGGGCTTCAGGCATTATACTTTGAGATGGTTCTTCAATGAGATTGCCTTCAGGAACTGGATGTTGGTAGGCTATCCCATAGTCAAAAGGTGCAAGATCCAAAGAGAACCTTACTTCATTTGCCAGCCACATGGCATGGTGGCTTGACATTATCTCCCCCTTTCTGGCTTCTGAAATTAGTTCTTTAGAGAGGGATGCTTGAAAAGCCTGAATTTTTGTGGCCAGAAGGTTGTTCAGATTTCTAATGGCATCCATAATAGTTCCCTAAGATGTCCTGACAGCTTGATGGAAGGAATTTGAAAGATGATCTTGGGTTACTTGAAATTGGTGCAGTAGTGTTTCACCTATATTGTCCACAAGCTCCTGAGATACTTGAGCAGAGGAGGATATTCTCTGAAGGATAGTGTTGATGGCATCTTCAAAATCATGAAAGGACACATCTTGATTTTGGATGATGGACTGTTGGTTGTCTCTAAGAGTAGACAATCTATCAAGCACAATGTTGAGTTGTTGTCCAATTATAAAGGTAGATTGATTTATGTTGGCTATTTCAGACCAATATTTTCCACAACATTTGCAGCAGTTTGATATACATTTTAGTTTTGATGATTAAGATGATTAATACCTTCTTGGAGGACATCTATCCTGGCAGAGAGATCATTTCTGCAGCCTGATTTACATAGGCTTCAAATTTTTCTATTTGTTTATTCAGTAGATCTTCCATATGTGACATAAAGTCTGGTGATGGAATTGTGGGAGTTGTGCTGGGAAAAGGATGTGGTTCATCTTCTATTCATGGAGGTGAAGGCAGCATTGTCAATTGACTTGTATGCTCCCCCTCTATTGGTGCAGGGGTTCCAGAGTGATGGTCATATGCTTCTCCCTCTGAGAGTGTATGCATTTCATCATTAAAGAAGTCATTCAAGGGTCTGTCATACTGATCAGGTTCTTTAATAGATGCATGACCACTTGGTTCTCTTCCAGGTAGCTCCACATGAGCTGGATCCACTTCCTCTTGAGGTGCAGGAGAATTATCCATTCTAGGGGTTTCTTCTCTCACAGACTCCCCCTCAACAGGAGTCAGGGGTTCTTGAGGAACTTGAGGTACTGTGTCAGGGGTCTTTGAGCCTTGAGCAGAAGGTTCACCTGCATCTTTCTTTATGAACCTCTTCTCCCACCTGCTCACTGTTTTTACATCTATCTTTTTGAGATAGTGTAGAGTAATTGATTCTGAAGCTTTGAGGAGTTGAGGGATGGTATTCTTGAGATACAAAGATAGGACTCTTCCAAATTTTGGAGAATTTATGTAGTTTGTAATCATGTCAAACATCAACTTTACCCAGACAATTCATTTGTTTAAGATTACTCTGACCATTATCTCAAACATTCCTTTAGATACTCGATCATGCGAGCTTGTCTTACATAACAACACCTTTCCAATGATATCTGTCAATAATTTGTCTTGTCTGTTCATGTGCATTCTCTGCAAACTGCCATAGGGTTTCGTTTCAAAACCGCACCATTTCAATCCTTCATAGACATCTGCATCTGTGATGTCTTCTTCTGCCTCATCCTTTGCAAAAGCAGTAAGTTTTAGGATTTGTTATAAGCTTTCAGCAGTCACTTGAAGTTGTTTCCCAGCCACAACTGTGCGAATTTCCTTTTCAGATTTGTGAAATTCAGTATTTTCATAGAATGTCGAGACGGCTGAGTGGTAGAGACGAGTTGGCTCAGTAAGGATGTACTCCAACTCAGTTGCATACAGCAGGGTTATGACCATATCCAGATCCTATTCAGACTTCTCAAAGCCGCCTTGCAGAAGTTCTCCACCGGAAGGGATTTTCTCATCATTCTTTTTCGGCACCATTCCATTAGCAGAGAGTTGTCGGAAGGAAGAAGATGAGGGAAGGATTCTAGGGTTTCATGTGTGCGTGATTTCTATGCTTACACAATGTCTAATATATAGAGTAATGCATTGGGAAGGCAAAGCGGCGCATACCTATTCAAATCTTCTTGTATCATTTTGAGAATCCCGTAATTGTGGCGCAATCATGATGGTGTCGTGTTCTATGATGTCATCTTGTCGGTCTGGAGTGTCATCTAGAGTATCTTTATCGTCGAGAGTGTCGTCGAGATGTCTTTATTCTTGTCGTCGAGACTTGGATGTTGTCGTCGAGACTTTATCAATGTCGTCGTTATCAATTAAGACGATATTCTTCATGAAGCTGATTTCCTCTAGAGTACTTGAAGTTTAAGCTTTCTGGTGTTCCTGTCTTCAAAAACAAAGTTTGTCAGATCACTTTAGGGTGGACCTTGTGTGAGATCCAACCCACTATCGAAATAATGTGCACCAAAAAATATAATAGATTCAACATACCCAATTTATGAACTTAACATGCCCAATTCAATTTTGAATTTATTGAACATAGACTCGTCAAGGGGTTTATTGAAAATGCCAGCTATCTGCCTCTCTGTATTAACATACTCAAGATCGATGTCCTCCTTTTCAACATGCTCCCTAATGAAATGATTTCTAATTTCAATATGATTTGTTCTACTGTGTGCCACAGGATTTTTGGCAATAAAAATGGCACTTGAGGAATCACAAAAGAGAGGTGTTTTCTTGATGTGCAAATTGTAATCCTCTAATTGGTGTTGAATCCATAGGAGTTGTGCACATCAACTACCAGCTGAAATGTATTCTGATTTAACTGTGGAGATAGCAATGTTGTTTTGCTTTTTACTACTCTAGGGCACAAGCCTTCTCCCCGGGAACTGACAAGTTCCTGAAGTGCCTTCTTTGTCCTCTTTGCACCCAGCAAAGTCTGCATCAGAATATCCACATAGCTCAAAATGATCTAACTTAGGATACCAGAGCCCCAGATTTGGATTACCCTTCAGATATCTCAGAATTCTATTCGTAGCTGAGTAATGAGATTCTTTGGGGTTCACTTGATATCTTGCACAGACACGTGTAACAAACATGATGTCTGGCCTACTAGTAATGAGGTAGAGTAATGAGCTAATTATGCTTCTATACATGGACTCATTATAGGGTTTCCCCTTTTCATCCTTTTCTAGAGACACAGTTGAACCCATAAGAGTTCTCATAGCGGTAGAGTTCTCCATACCAAATTGCTTTATGATATCCAAGGTAAACTTGGTCTGAGAAATAAAAATTGCTTCCTCAGATTGCTTTACTTGGAGACCTAAGAAATACTTTAGCTCTCCCATGCTGCTCATTTCAAATTTACTTTGCATAAGTTTAGCAAACTTTTTGCAAAGACTCCCATCTGTTGATCCAAATATAATGTCATCAACATATATCTGTACCAAAAGGATCTAGCCCTTCAACTCTCTCAAGAAAAGAGTCTTATCTATTTTCCCTCTTGAGAACTTATTATCAAGGTGAAGGTTTACATCTCATACCAAGCCCTTGGTGCTTGCTTCAGTCCATACAAGGCTTTCTTGAGGAAATACACATGGTTAGGAAAGGTTGGAGAGATAAAACCTGGTGGTTGAGATACATAGACTTCCTCTTTCAGATTTCCATTTAGGAATGCTGATTTGACATCCATTTGATAGACTTTGAACCCCTTGTATGCAGCATAGGCTAGAAAGCGTCTGATGACCTACAATCTAGCAACAGGTGCAAATGTCTGATCAAAGTCTATGCCTTCCTCCTGTCTGTATCCTTGAGCTACCAGCCTAGCTTTGTTCTTTATAATCAATCCAGCTTCATCTATCTTATTTCTGTAGACCCACTTTGTCCCAATAATATTATGCCCTTGTGGCCTTGGAACAAGTTTCCATACTTTGCATCTTTTGAATTGATTTAGCTCTTCTTGCATGGTCATAACCCAAAATTGGTCTTGGTTGGCCTCCTCAAATTTCTTGGGCTCTAGTTGTGATAGAAAACTGAGGTGCAAGTTTTTATTTAGAGCATTTCTTCTTGTTCTAACTGCATGAGTGAGCTCACCAATTATCTGATTTGCTGGATGACTTCCAAGATGCCTCATAGCTGTAGGCATCACTCTTGATGGTTCTCGTGTTTCAGTAGCTTCTTCAGCTCCTGCTTCATGAATCTCATTTTGGAGATTTGGTTCTTCAGTTGACTCTACTGATTCTGGAATAGATTCCAGTGTGAAAAACTCATTTTTCTCATCTGTTTCCTTTTCTCTGATTTTGAAGTTCTCTAATCTTTCTATAATTCCTGCATTGGATGAACTAGAGGAAGGATTATGCAGCATGCTGCTCTCATCAAAGATAATATGTACATATTCCTCAATTGTAAGAGCATTCTTATTCAAGACTCTATAGGCCTTGCTATGCTTGTTATATCCTACAAAGACATCTTCATAGCTCTTTTCTGAAAATTTGGTAAGGTAGTGCTTATTATTTTTCAGCACATAACATTTACTTCCAAAGATTTTGAAGTAAGCTAGTTTTGGCTTCTTACCCTTAATCAGCTTATAAGGAGTCTTATTATGGTTCTTATTGATGAGTGCTCTATTTTGCACATGACATGCAGTGTTAAATGCCTCAGCCCATAGGTATTCTGGGAGTGAGGAGTCACTTAGCATGGTACTGCCAGCTTCAATAAGTGTTATATTTTTCCTCTCAGCCACCCCATTCTGTTGGGGAGTTCTGGGAGAAGAAAACTCTTGTAGGATACCTTCTTCTACACAGAATTTGGTCATTGGCCCAGACTGAAATTCAGTTCCATGATCACTTCTAATTTTGACCACAGTGCTGTTTACTTCATTCTGAATTTGTTTGAAAAAATTCTTGAATGTACTTAGGGTATCAGACTTGTGTTTCAAGAAGAACACCCAGAAAAACTAGAATTATCATCAACAATTACCAATGTATATGTCATTCCTCCTAAGTTGTGCACTGCTGTTGGGAATCTTTCCCACATGATTCCTGATTTGAAGAAGTCACCAAGTCAAGAATATTTGATAGTGCATTATTTATAGGTAGTTTTCTATAATATTCTAGTCATAATTAATTATTATATAGTTTTAAGTTTAATATATGTCTAATTTACTTTGTTTTGTGTTTTCAGGGCTTTTGAGAGGTCCTGGAGCAATTTTTGCATTTCAGTCTGCGAATAGTAAAAAATCAGAATTTTGGTCTGCGAATAGTAAAATTTAGAATTTTAAAATTACACGCCCTAGGTCACGCCCGTGACCAAGGGGCGTGTAATCAAGTCATGGGCGTGACACAATGTCATGTACTCTCCAAAAACAGTGAAGAAGACTATGATGGTTGCAGAATTTCAAATGATCATAACTTTCAATCCAGGAAGAGGTACGGGATGTGCCGCCACATTTTGGGACAAGCACGAGATTATCTACAAATCTGGAGAAGTTTCCCAAGTACACGGCCTCATGTCACAGGCGTTACATGGGCGTGAACACGGGCGTGTACTGAGAAAAATTACAATTTTCTCCCGAATGCTTCCCAGTGTAATTTTGGAAATTTTTCTCTGTACACGCCCTAGGTCACGGACGTGACTTGGGGGCGTGACCTCCAGGTCACTGGCGTGACTCACCCCGGGGAACATTTAATGAAACAGTTTTCCGCCGCAGACAGTTTCAGCTTACACGCCCATAGTCACGGGCGTGACCAGGGGGCGTGTACTCCAAATTAATGGATTTTGGCGGTTTTTCCCCAACGTTCCCGGGCTTTCAAGATGCACGTTCCGCACCTTACACGCCCTAGGTCATGGGCGTGACCTAGGGCGTGACTTCTGAATTTTCTCCCTATAAATTCCCAGCTGCTGCCATTGTCAAGGGATCCGATCCTAGCTTAGATTGGGTCATTTTTATATTAGTTTCTCAGCATTTTCTTATTGAATTTTCTTTATGCAGATTTACTTTATGTTTTGCAAATTTCAATTCATAGTTTAGATTTCCAATTCCTGTAATTGTAATTCCCTTTACTTAGTTATAAAATTATCTTTCTTTTCAATTATGTTTAGCTAAATTTATAGCATTTGATCGGATGAATTCTTAAGCTTTTCTTATTTTGTAATCTCTCATTTTCGTAGCTTTAGTTTAAGAATTATTACGATCCACTTTTGATTTTTCTCGATTGATTTCATATTGCCGGTATATGAATATCAATTCTTGATCCATTTTCTAGTGATCGAGAGATCCATGAATTTGTGTAGATCATTCATTAGTGGAAAGAGTTGCATGCATTCCTCGAGAGAGGGTGACACAAATCTTCCGGATTGGAGTCAATTCCAATAGTGGGGCTCACCGCATAAAGCAAGCTTAGGGGTTTCGACTGGCCGAGGGGTCTTAATCGATCAACCTAAGGTTAGGTGGTAGTTCTCTCGAGAGAGGCTCTACCATATTTTGGGAACCTCCACGGTCGAATTATTCTGTCGCTTTTTGTTATGAATTTAGATTTTACAATTTATTTAACTCAAGAAGGATTTCCGATCAAATGCTCTTTTCTTCCTTTTCTCTTTTATTATTCAAAAAAACCATCTTAAATCTAGATAAAATAATATTAATTTGCGTGAGTATAAGTAATCAACAAACCTGTGGAATACGACACTTGATATTTATTTTTAAATATCATATGCTATGAACGATAGATGCTCTTGCCTATAGTTCGTAGAATTTGGAGAATATATTTTATATCCTAAATTTTACCTATCAAGATTGGGTCACTTTTTTCAGCATTTTATTTACTTTTCCCTCCTACTTGGCTTATAAACATTGGGGACAATGTTTATTTTTTAGTATGGGGGTGTATTCTCTTATTTTCAATTTTTATTAAAAATTCAAAAAAAATAGAAAATCTTTTTCAAAACTTTAAAAAAATGATCTTCTTTCTTTATTTTCAATTTTGTTATGAAAAAATTACAAAATTAAAAAAAATGTTTTCTTTTAAAAATTTAGGTCTTTGTGTGTTATTTTCTTTTTATGCAAATTAAAAATACCAAAAAAATTAAAAAATTTAAAATTTAATTTCTTGCGAAAGGGCCGTGTGGGTTTTCATCCCACAAAACCTCCTAGTACCTTGCGAGCCCGTCATTGGGTAGCCCTTGGGAAGTCCAAGAATATTAAAAAAACATTTTGTTTTAATATAAGAAATCCAAAAAGTTTCTAATAAGATAAAATTTGTAATATTAAATTTCTCCAAACTTCATTTAGACAAAATTGATTTTAGTTATGAGTTTTCTTTATAGGATTTTTAAGGAGTTTTCTTTTCATGTATCTCTTTATTTTATATTTCTCTTCAAAATATGTTAGATTTAATTTTTAGATGAATTTGATTTAATGAGTTTTTCATTATCTTGTTTTGTTTAGAATATTTCTTAGTTTTACTTTCTCTTCTTAAAATATCATAATTCAATTTTGTAGTAATTGTGTTAAATATCTTTAGACTTTACTTATATTAACATTAACTCATAGTTTCTTGAAGATTACTCAAATTGTTTTCTATGCTCTTAAAATATATCTTTGGAGTTTTTGTAGTCTTTAAACCCTAGCCCTTCCCCTATCTTATTATTTAACCCTTTATTTGGCATAAATTTTTTTGAAAAGATCATATGTCATGGAATGAGAGGATAAAATTCATCATTCCTAAACATATGCACCCAAATTAGTAAAAGATTATATGGCAAGGAGCTGAGAGGATAAAATTCATCACTCCTAAACATATACATTTGGGATATAAAAAAGAAGAAGAAATTTAAAAAAGATGGAAATGAGAGGATAAAATTCATCATTTCACATATTCAAAGTAACTTCTTCAATGCCAATTTTACCCCCATTTAGCCAAGTTCACTTGTTTATCCAAGATATTATTGAGAGAGCATAGTTAATATTTTGTAGTTTTCTAAAAGTTTCTAATGATGTTTAAAGTTTCTATAATTTTAATCTTGGTTATTTTACTTAATTCAATGCAATTTTGTTTATGAAGATTTAGTTAGAGAATTTTGAAACTAATATTTATTCTACTCATCTCAATTTATGAATTATAAATTATTTCTTATAAATCTGAATTTTAATTTTCTTAATTTATTTTAACATGAGTTTTATAAAATTTGTAGTACATAATTAGAAGTAATTCTCTTTGGAAATATCCTATAACTTCTTCTCATACTTATGAATTAGTTTTGCTCTGGAATAGCAAAAGATTAAGTATGGGGGTATTTGATAGTGCATTATTTATAGGTAGTTTTCTATAATATTCTAGTCATAATTAATTAATTATTATATAGTTTTAAGTTTAATATATGTCTAATTTACTTTGTTTTGTGTTTTCAGGGCTTTTGAGAGGTCCTGGAGCAATTTTGTATTTCGGTCTGCGAATAGTAAAAATTCAGAATTTTGGTCTGCGAATAGTAAAATTCATAATTTTAAAATTACACGCCCTAGGTCACGCCCATGACCAAGGGGCGTGTAATCAAGTCATGGGCGTGACCCAATGTCATGTACTCTCCAAAAACAGTGAAGAAGACTATACTGGTTGCAGAATTTCAAATGATCGTAACTTTCAATCCAGGAAGAGTTATGGGACGTGCCGCCACATTTCGGGACGAGCACGAGATTATCTACAAATATGGAGAAGTTTCCCAAGTACACTCCCTCATGTCACGGGCGTGACATGGGCGTGAACACGGGCGTGTACTGAGAAAAATTACAATTTTCTCCCGAATGCTTCCCAGTGTAATTTTGGAAATTTTTCTCTGTACACGCCCTAGGTCACGGGCGTGACTTGGGGGCGTGACCTCCAGGTCACGGGCGTGACTCACCCTGGGGAACATTTAATGAAGCAGTTTTCCGCCGCAGACAGTTTCAGCTTACACGCCCATAGTCACGGGCGTGACCAGGGGGCGTGTACTCCAAATTAATGGATTTTGGCAGTTTTTCCCCAATGTTCCCGGGCTTTCAAGATGCACGTTCCGCACCTTACACGCCCTAGGTCACGGGCGTGACCTAGGGTGTGACTTCTGAATTTTCTCCCTATAAATTCCCAGCTGCTGCCATTGTCAAGGGATCCGATCCTAGCTTAGATTGGGTCATTTTTAGATTAGTTTCTCAGCATTTTCTTATTGTATTTTCTTTATGCAGATTTACTTTATGTTTTGCAAATTTCAATTCATAGTTTAGATTTCCAATTCCTGTAATTTTAATTCCCTTTACTTAGTTATAAAATTATCTTTCTTTTCAATTATGTTTAGCTAAATTTATAGCATTTGATCGGATGAATTCTTAAGCTTTTCTTATTTTGTAATCTCTCATTTTCGTAGCTTTAGTTTAAGAATTATTACGATCCACTTTTGATTTTTCTCGATTGATTTCATATTGCCGGTATATGAATATCAATTCTTGATCTATTTTCTAGTGATCGAGAGATCCATGAATTTGTGTAGATCATTCATTTGTGGAAAGAGTTGCATGCATTCCTCGAGAGAGGGTGACACAAATCTTCCGGATTGGAGTCAAATCCAATAGTGGGGCTCACCGCATAAAGCAAGCTTAGGGGTTTCGACTGGCCGAGGGGTCTTAATCGATCAACCTAAGGTTAGGTGGTAGTTCTCTCGAGAGAGGCTCTACCATATTTTGGGAACCTCCACGGTCGAATTATTCTGTCGCTTTTGGTTATGAATTTAGATTTTACAATTTATTTAACTCAAGAAGGATTTCCGATCAAATGCTCTTTTCTTCCTTTTCTCTTTTATTATTCAAAAAAACCTTCTTAAATCTAGATAAAATAATATTAATTTGCGTGAGTAGAAGTAATCAACAAACCCGTGGAATACGACACTTGATATTTATTTTTAAATATCCTATGTTATGAATGATAGGTGCTCTTGCCTATAGTTCGTAGAATTTGGAGAATATATTTTATATCCTAAATTTTACCTATCAATACTTCACTTTGTATTTGATCATTTCTCTAGCTTATAAATCTCAGGAAACAAGAAGAACAAAGTTCGTCGAACGCAGAACTAAGTTCGTCGAATGCAGAAGGGAGTTCGTCGAACGCAGAATGGAGATCGTCGAACTCAGAAGGAAGATCCACGACCGCTGAGATTTGGCATGTTTGTCGAACGCAGAAGAAAGATCGTCGAACTCAGAAGGAAGATCGACGACCGCTGAGATTTGGCGTGTTCGTTTAATGCAGAAGCAAGATCGTCGAACTCAGAAGGAAGATCGTCGACCGCTGAGACTCGGGAAGATTGTTGAAAGTAGAGAAGACGTAGTATCGTCGACTTCATCAAAGTGGCCTTGACGTCGAGAAAGAACAGATATCTTCGTGAAGTAGCCTTTTCGCTGAGAAGGCTAAGTATGACTGATGTTGTTGGACATCGTCGTAAAGAAGGCATGTCGACTGAAGAAATACAAGCTGAAGATAAGCAGCTGCTGAAGCATCGACATGACATCACTCATGTCGCTAAGAGAACAACATGATTACGACGACAGACAGCAAGAAAGAAGATCTCAACGACACAGTCAGAGAAATCTTATCGTCGTATATGCAGAATCACCAGGATATCTTGTATCGTCGAGATACCACCATCAGTGGCAGAAGTAAGAAGACTTAAAGGTCTACTAAAGCCCAAGGCATCGACAAAGTCTTGTCGTTGAGATATTGTCCATATCGTCGAGATACTATCGGTATCAGCTTGAAGGTGGAAATATCGTCAAGACAGAATTCAAACGTTGCAGACGCGCTGTTAGCATTTAATGCCGCCGCCTGATTGTCCAATCAGTGCGCGCTCTTATGGAATGAGGCGTCTGACATTAAAGGACATCACATGTTACCGTTATGCGGCTCATCTGTCCTATAAAAGGGAACATTGATGCCCTAGAAAAAGCAGTACTGAATAGATAGAAAAAAAAATCTCGCCACTCCTCAATATAACAGTATATTCAGCGGAGAAGAAGAACGAGAACAAGATTCAAGAGTTCTCAGAAGAATCAGTCATCTTCATCGACTGAAAAGAGAAGCCGATCTTCATTAGGCAAAGAGTAGAGATTGAAGAAGAACTGCGCTGTCAAAGATCTGAATCAGAAAATCTTCTTAAATCGTAAGAAGTCAATCCTCATCAGGCTAAAGTTGTCAATCTTCATCCGGCAGAAGAAACAGTTTTATTACTGTAATTTCTTGTAAGGCTTGCGGGCCAACTTGTCTAGCTTGAGAGTTGGAGAGCTGTGAGGCTTGAGGGCCAGGGTAGTGCACTAGCGGGTGCGCTTTGTCGAGCTTGCGGGCTCGGGGGCAGTAGGGGCTAGCGGGCCTAGGCTGTTGGGACTTGTGGATCCATGTTGTATGGCTTGAGGGCCTGAGTGTTGAGATTGCGGGCTCGGGGGCAGTAGGGGCTTGCGGGCCTAGGCTGTTGGGACTTGCGGGTCCGAGTTGTAAGGCTTGAGGGCCTGAATATTTGGCGGAGTTTGTCGAGTCTAGCACACTGCTGGGCAGGCGCAGAGGGACAGAGCACTACTCAAGACACCCGGTCTTGAGGAACCTCTATAGATTGTTGTGTGTTTTCTGCGTTGTGCTTTCTACTCTTAGATCTACTAACCAGAAATCAAGATCACCTAAAAAGGGAATAATATAATTTGAAAAACCTATTCACCCCCCCCCCCCCCCCTCTAGGTGATAAAGTAGACACCCCATAAACAACAATGGGTATCAGAGCTAGGTTGTTCAAAGAAAATCTTAACAGCTTGAACAGATCTGCCATTGGGTGTCCAAGTATCATAGCTATGGAGTCAAGAATAGCTATATGTTCCAGAGAGAACTTTGCCCTTTGGAAAATTAGAGCAAGAACTTACATGGAGGCAATGGATCCCAAAATGTTTTTAATTACTCAAGAAGGACCCTCCATAATAAAAGATGAGAGTCTCCTAGCCAGCCTGGACAAAGAAGTCAAAGATATTCTTGCTGACGCAGTTGACATCTCAACATTTCAGAAACTGGCTCACTGCATAACAGCAAAAGAGATGTGGGACTCCCTATCAATCCTTTTGGAAGGATCAGAAGAAGAAAGAAACAATGCAGCTAAGAAGAAAATTATAACACTGAATGACAGTGACTCAAGCTGTTCAGACTCAGAAGAGAAAAATCAGTTTGGACTGGCTGTCCTATCTGAGTCAGAGGAAGAAGTCAAGGATGAAGTCTCACCTAAGCAAGTACGCATAAGAGCTCCTATATCTACTTCAAACTCAAAATCGGAGACGAGCACATCTGGTAATGATGACTGTCCCAAGTCATACAATGACCTCTTAGAGGATGTCAAGATGCTCAAGATGTTGTGCAAGGAGCAGGATGCAAAAATCTCTTCTCTTCAAGCAAGAAATCTTGATCTCTCAAAGAAAGCAGAAAGGCTAACTCTAGAGAATGCAGAGTTTTGTCAACTCAAAAAGGACTTCAAGGCAAGCTCCAACCTTGACTTGATAGACAAATTTGGAAAAACTCTGAAGGCATTGATTGAAAGCAAAGAGTTGTGATGCTCACTAACCAGATAAGTGGTTCTTCTGAAGAAGGACAAATTTCATCCCAAAGTTCTGAAATCTAAAAATGACAACATCAGAAGGGTGGAGAGTAAACTCCCCTTTATGGTAAAGCCTATGTCAAGCTCCTCCAAACCAGAGACCTCTCCTCTACTGGTAAATGGTTGCTGCTCCACTCAGAAAAGGGAGCAGGTATGCTTTAAGGAAGACAGATCAGGCAGACCCTGTGGGAAGAAGGCTAACTTGAGGAAGGTAAGCTCACCCTCTAACAAGAATTATGGGCAATCCAATTTTGGGTATCTCATGTTTGGGAACTCCACAAGTGGAGCAAATATCATGCCAAAAACCACAAAGGTACCTCAAGAAGTCATGAGGAGGTAGAAACTTGCTAAGCCCAGAGAAGAGAAGAAATTCTCAGAAAAGACTAAATCCAGATGGAAAACAGTGAATGGTGACAGCAAACATCATATCTACCATCAGCACAGTTCACCTTCTCTGCCTCATTCATTTGTTCACACACAAAGAACTACTGCTCATACAGTCAGACAGAAAAGAAGATATAACAGGTATGAATGTTGGTGTTGTGGAAAGACTGGGCACTTTGCAATTGATTGTTGGTACAATCCAACTGCTCCAAGGGTAACAAATGATAAACTGGAAAATAATCTTTTTCATAATCACTATGCATACCCTAGGGCAGTTATATCCAGTATGCCCTTCAAAGTTGACAATTTCCAAGGACCCAAATTCGCTTGGGTTCCTAAGGGCTTGTAATCATGTTTTGCAGGTAGTCCAAGTGCCCACCAGAAGCAAATCTGGGCCTTGGACAAAGTAGTTCTGACCCACAGATAGAACAGCAAAGCTCACTTGTTAACAAAATTAGTGCAGTTTATTCTACTAAAAAGGGGCCCAAAAGATGAATAGATCTTGGGATCTATAATCGTAAATCAAAAAGGTGCTACGACGATACAATGAACGTTAAGACGACAAAGATTCGAGATGGGAGAATGCGTATGGGAGAATGTGTATTCTGGACGTATCTCAACTACAAAAGCGGTATAGGCCAAATAAAGACGAGCCTCTTAACACGGCACTAGGATCGTTCCATCGGAGTCGTCTGATCAGCTTCAATCAACGGTATCAAAGGTACGCGTCTCTTCACTTACTCGCACTATAAATAGAGTGAATGCTCAAGAATAAAAATCACTCTTTCGTCGGGCTCAAACTACTCCATCAACCAACCCCCCTCCTCATCTCCTTCGTATCGCCTTCCCAAGGACAATGGCTACCGAAAAAGAGACAGGTTAGATGCCCTCCTCTACGATGCTCACAGCTCTGTGGGAGCGAATGGAGACCTTCATAGAGAAAGCCATGAACAAAATCAGGGATGCGATGAAGGAAGAGGTAAAATCAATAAAGGAGGACATTTCTCAACTTCACACTCAACATACGGAGTCAACCGCCCTCATCCTAAATAGAATTGCCAACCACGAGCAAACCCTAGACGCTAATCTTCTGGAAGTAAGAAACTTCATAGATGTCGGGGATCAGGAGATCCTAGAACAGCTATTCGAACTAAAGGAGTCAGTAACGGAAGAAATCCAAGACAGAGAAAGGAGGATTAAAGAAGAAATCCAGGAGGAGATTAAGGGAAGCATAGCCGCTTGTTCACATCAAGCAAAATGGGTAAATAACCAAGTAAAGCAAGCTCTACAATTAACCCCATCTGTATATGCACTCACTGAACTCTCCACCAGCACCAACTCAGGCAATTCCGCGACATCTAGGAAGAGAAAGAAATCGTCCAGCGCAGAGTATAGGAAGAAGAGACTAGAGGAGGTTGAGCAGGACCCAAAAGCGAGCAGGTGGAGTCCTCGCTCCAAAGAAATCATTGCAGAGTCATGGATAGCCTTTGGACACGGTCAGAAAGACCATAAAAGAGTGTACTCCTCTACGGAATGGGATAATCACATGAAAGAGCTGGAGATAAGGAAACTACACAAGATGGCCTTCCCGCACGGTCCTCCTCCTCCTCCAAAGAAGATCCCAAAGCCAATTAACTTCTACAGGCGAAAGAGGAAGAAGGAAACGAAGGAAGCCAGCTCCAGTATGCCATAAGCAAACGTCTCGTTTAAAACAATTGAATGACATAGACTTCTAAGGATAACATTACTCCAAGAACTATTGATCCTCTTATATAACAAGTCGTATATATGAACAATCTTAGCATATGAACAATTTTATATGAATGCCTATAAGGCATATGCCTGTGATAATATTACGACATGTTATTCTTGTTCATAAAGGTGCACTTACTGATATATCTAGTCATTGCTTGCTGATAACTGATAACGTGCCTTGCACCTTGGGTGCTTAGCTAACAAAATGCCATACAATCATACATAAGTCTATGCTAGACATCACATGCAGGTTATGAAGGATGCAAAAAAACAGGTAAAAGATCTCTTGAAGCAGTAAAAAGCATATCAGTGTGGCAATCTCAATAGCAGAATCAGAATATATCTCGGCTGGAAGCTGTTGTGCCCAACTGCTATGGATCAAACATCAACTTGAAGACTACAACCTAAGGATGACCAAAACACACCTGTTTTGTGACTCTTCAAGCGCAATCTCAATTGCTAAGAATCTTGTCTCTCACATCAGGACTAAGCATATTGAGATCGGGTATCACTTCATCAGGGAGCATGTGGAAAATGAAGATACCACCCTTGAGTTTGTCCCAACAGACAAACAAGTGGCTGATATATTTACAAAGCCCTTAGATGAAGCTAAGTTCAACTTCTTCAAATTCCAACTGGGAATGTTGAACTTAGAGTAATCCTCTACTTCGTTTTCACTAATCCCTTTCTAGATGATTGGTTAGACAACCCTTCAGGATTTGGATGAACTATGACCAAGCAAGGGGAGCTTGTACAATTGACTACTTACAAAAGAGCTCCAAAAAAGAAGTCAGAAAGGGGGAGAAAGGGACATCAAATGTTCAAGACAAGTTGCTCAAGAAGACCTCAAAGATAGGGGGAGCAAAGAAGTAGGGGGGCCACAAAGAAGAGACATCAAATCAAGGGGGAGCCACAGGCTTGATGCACTCAGGAAGTTCAACAAAAGATAAGTACAATCTTACATGCTCACAAGTTGAGATTATATGATTTATTTCCAAGTGTAAGTAGTCTTGAATTGAGATTCTGACTTCTTCAAATAGGGGGAGATTGTTGGGAATCTTACCCACATGATTCCTGATTTGAAGAAGTCACCAAGTCAAGAATACTTCACTTTGTATTTGATCATTTCTCTAGCTTATAAATCTCAGGAAACTAGAAGAACAAAGTTCGTCGAACGCAGAACTAAGTTCGTCGAACGCAGAAGGGAGTTCGTCGAACGCAGAATGGAGATCATCGAACTCAGAAGGAAGATCGATGACCGCTGAGATTTGGTGTGTTCGTCGAACGCAGAAGCAAGATCGTCGAACTCAGAAGGAAGATCGACGACCGCTGAGATTTGGCGTGTTCGTCGAACGTAGAAGCAAGATCGTCGAACTCAGAAGGAAGATCGTCGACCGCTGAGACTCGGCAAGATCGTCGAACGCAGAGAAGACGCAGTATCGTCGACTTCATCAAAGTGGCCTTGACATCGAGAAAGAACAGATATCTTCATGAAGTAGCCTTGTCGCTGAGAAGGCTAAGTATGACTGATGTTGTTGAACATCGTCGTAAAGAAGGCATGTCGACTGAAGAAAGACAAGCTGAAGACAAGCAGCTGCTGAAGCGTCGACATGACATCACTCATGTCGTCGAGAGAACAACATGATTACGATGACAGATAGCAAGAAAGAAGATCTCAACGACACAGTCAGAGAAAGCTTATCGTCGTATATGCAGAATCACCAGGATATCTTGTATCGTCGAGATACCACCATCAGTGGCAGAAGTAAGAAAACTTGAAGGTCTACTAAAGCCCAAGGCATCGACAAATTCTTGTCGTCGAGATATTGTCCATATCGTCAAGATACTGTCGGTATCAGCTTGAAGGTGGAAATATCGTCAAGACGGAATTCAAACATTGCAAACGCGCTGTCAGCATTTAATGCCGCCGCCTGATTATCCAATCAGCGCGTGCTCTTATGGAATGGGGTGTCTGACATTAAAGGACATTACATGTTACCATTATGCGGCTCATTTGTCCTATAAAAGGGAACAGTGATGCCCTAGAAAAAGCAGTACTGAATATATTGAAAAAAAAAAGAATCTCGTCGCTCTTCAATAGAACAGTATATTCAGCGGAGAAGAAGAACGAGAACAAGATTCAAGAGTTCTCAGAAGAATCAGTGATCTTCATCGACTGAAAAGAGAAGCCGATCTTCATCAGGCAAAGAGCAGAGATTAAAGAAGAACTGCGCTGTCAAAGATCTGAATCAAAAAATCTTCTTCAATCGTAAGAAGCCAATCCACATCAGGCTAAAGTTGCCAATCTTCATCCGACAGAAGAAACAGTTTTATTACTGTAATTTCTTGTAAGGCTTGCGGGCCAACTTGTCTAGCTTGAGGGCTGGAGAGCTGTGAGGCTTGAGGGCCAGGGCAGTGCACTTGCGGGTGCGATTTGTCGAGCTTGCGGGCTCGGGGGCAGTAGGGGCTTGCGGGCCTAGGCTGTTGGGACTTGCGGGTCCGTGTTGTAGGGCTTGAGGGCCTGAGTGTCGAGCTTGCGGGCTTGGGGGCAGTAGGGGCTTGCGGGCCTAGGCTGTTGGGACTTGCGGGTCCGAGTTGTAAGGCTTGAGGGCCTGAAGATTTGGCAGAGTTTGTCGAGCCTAGCACATTGCTGGGTAGGCGCAGAGGGACAGAGGACTACTCAAGACACCCGGTCTTGAGGAACCTCTATAGATCATTGTGTGTTTTCTGCGTTGTGCTTTCTACTCTTAGATCTATTAACCAGAAATCAAGATCACCTAAAAAGGGAATAATATAATTTGAAAAACCTATTCACCCCCCCCCCCCCCCCTCTAGGTGATAAAGTAGACACCCCATAAACAATAAATGCCATAGGAACAAATAAGCCCATGTGCAGTAGGTATAAGCACCTAGTGGATTCTTTGTCCTGTATGCTTCTATCAAGTTCTTGTTTGCTTTCCCATTTTGCTTGCATGACAAGGACTCATTTCTAAGCAATCCAGCTTAGGAGAATCTCTTACCAAATTCTCTGTCACTAATTTCTTGAGAGACTTGTAGTTAATGTGGGCTAGTCTCTTATGCCACTTTACACAAGCAGACACTCCATCAGTTGCTACAAGACATACAGCTCATTTTTCCTAATGCAAATGAAATTTGGACAATAAATATTTCCACTCCTAGTGCCTGTTAGGATGGATTCATTTTCACAATCCTTAATTAGGCAGTTATCCTTGTGGAAAGAAATAGCATATCCCAAGTCACATAGCTGACTTATGCTTATAAGGTTTTGTTGTAACCCTTCCACATAAGCTACCCTTGTGATAGTGATACTGCCATTTGTGTTCTTACCATATCCATTGACTACACCTCTGTCAGATCCTCCAATTTTAACTTTGGGTCCATCTTCTACAGGTGCAAACTCCTTCAAAAGTCTTCTTGTTCCAGTCATACGCCTGGAACATCCACTGTCCAAGTACCACACAGGAGTCCTGGTGGTTTTTGGACATACCTGCATGACAACTATACTTCCTTAGGAACCCAGTCTCTCTTGGGTCCTAGGTGCTTGTTAAATGATGAATTTGCAGCCTGCTTGTTTTGTTTTCATGTGGGAATGATTCTTGACAGTTGGGTTGAACCAACAGTCTAAGACAAAATGCCCTACTTTTCCACAACACCAGCATTCAAATCTATTGTATCTAGATTTTCTTGTGGTGTTTGGTCTGACTAGGTTAGGCTGTTGTTTGATAGCTAACCTTCCCTTCTTGGAGGCAGAAGGGTTTTCCCCAGCATGACAATTTCTGAAGGCTTTCACTGGAGGATTCTTTTGGGGTGCAGGTTGTGCACTCTTCCCAAGAAAAGCTTGTCTCTTGCTTACCCAGGTAGAAGGCAGCTTAATACTACTGTCTATCTTCTTGCTTTTTTGACATCCATAGATGCTATTGTGATCATATGAATTTGTGGGTATGATCACTTTTTTAAAGATAGTCTTTCCTTGGGTAGATTTCCCATAGTTTTCACCTTGAGTGTAGCCCAAACCTTGCTTATTTGTTTGTGAAAAGCTATCAATCAAGGGAAGAACTGTTTGTGACTTGGAATAAATTGCCACAATCTTCTTTTCCTTTAATACCATATCCTCCAGCTCTTTAATTCTAAAATTCTTGCACTTGATGACTTCAGTAAAAGTGCTAGTGCTCAGTGGAGGGATAGATAATCTGGTTTTCTCTTGAGCTAGCTTAGCTACTTTCTCATGTAGTTCATCTCTCTTCCCACTCAAAGAGATGATCTCTGCAGCTTGTGCCTTACAGAGAGCTTTTGCTTTCTTAAGGGCATCAAGCAATGCACCAAATTTCTCAATGTAGTCAGTGTCAACTTCTTCTGTTGAAGAGAAACTAACATCTGAATATGTGTCAGAGAGGGTAGGAGATGCTTTAGGAATTACCTGTTTGTGATGAATTTCATCACACCATTCTTCATCTAAGAGAGCCATGGATGTTATGTGGCTATCTGATTCTGATGAGAAACAATCAGTGTCACTATCACTGAGTGTCTTCACTTTCTTTGCCACTAAGCTTTTCTCTGACTTCCCGTTCTTTGAGTGCTTTCTTTCTTCGCTCTTCTCTTATCTTTTGGACAATGACATGTCCATGCGTGTTGCAGCTGTAACAAATAATGTTCGAAGAATTATGTTTACTAGTTTTGGAGTCATACCTGTCTGGTCTATGATTTCTTATAGGTTTATCTTCTCTCCTGGAGCTAGAGGGTGAAGCTTCATATCTTCTGTTCCCTCTTTTTCTATTTCTCAGCAGTTTCTTAAACTTCCTGGTGAACAGTGAGAGATCTTCATCAGAGAGTTCTGAGGTGGAGTTGCTTGAGGTCTCTTCCTCTGAAACATAGATAGGTTCCACTGTCTTGTGCTTTCTGGAAGCTTCAGCTTTAAAGACCACTGCCTTTTCTATGGTGTAAGCCTTGGAGTTTTCCTCCTCAGCCTTTCTGGTATTTAGCTGTAGCTCATATGATAGGAGCTTGCCATAGAGCTATCTATGCTCCATTGCTCCTAGATTGCCAACTTCTCTTATTACACACAGCTTTATGTCTCATTCTTTGTTCAGGGATCTCAGGAATTTATCATTTAGTTCCTAGTTGGTGAACTCTCTTCCATAAGTTTTGAGCCCATTGACAATCCTGAAGAACTTCTCATAGCAGGTAGTTATGTCATCCTTCTTATCTTTCCTGAAGGATTCATACTCCTGATTCAGGAGGAATTTCCTGTCATCCCTGACTTCCTCAGTTCCTTCCATATAGACAACTAAGGAGTCACACATTTCCTTAGCTGTTTTGCAATGAATTAGATTTTGAAATGTTGAATCATAAATTGCATTCACAATGATGTTCTTAGCCATTTTGTCTATAGTGACCAAGGCAACTTCATCCTTGGTGAAATCAGATAATTTCTTAGGTGTGGGAACAACTGTTGGATCTACAGGAATGTTCATGGGAATATAGGGTCCTTCTTCTACTGCCAGATAGACTCTAGGGTCTGAGGCTTCCATGTACAATCTAATTCATTGCTTCCAGATGGGAAAGTTCTCCTTGGTGCGGATAGGCAGCTTCATTGAGCTCATCTCCTTATGATGCTCACCAGCCATTGGTTTACCACAACCCACTAAATTTGTAGATCTTGTTCTAAGCTGTTAAGCCTTTGAACTAAATCTCTCTCTGATACCAATTGAAAGATTATGGGTTGTCTATAAACTACACCTAGAGGGGGGATTATGTGTTTTCAGATTTCTTTGTTATTTATGAGTTTATCTATCACAACACACAAGCATTACAAAAAATACACAATGATTTATAGTGGTTCCCTACAAGACAATGTGTCTAGAGGAAGTCCACTATCCCTCCCACCTATCTAGCAGTGTGCTAGACTAGGCAACTTCTCCAACTCAGATCTTTTCAATATAATCAGATCTTACAACTCACATTCACACAAAACCCTACAAAGCTCAGACTTTACAAGTCTTACAATCTCATATCTTCAACAAGATCCTACCAGCTCAGGTTCACAAAGAACCTTACAAACTCAGATCTATTACTAGATCATACCAGCTCAGGTTCACAAAGAACCCTACAAAGTAATACAGAGATGTTGTTGTAGATGAGAAGACTTCAGAATGAAAGCTTTGAATCACAGATCTTCTTCTTCTTCTTCTTTATAACAATGTCACAAAGATCTTGTGGATCAATGAACCTTTCTTTAGAATCTTCTATAGACCTTCACAGCACAGCAACAATGAAGTCTTCTTCTTTGTGTTGATTCTTTTCTTTCTCTTCAAGAAATATGTATGAGAATAATACTTAAGAATATACTGAGCAAAAGGTGTCGTTGTAGATAAAAATATCTCCTTTTATATTGCCCTGCAATTTTGCATAAAACCCCTCAATGATTATTCCATAATCAATTTCCCGTTTGAAAATGTCTTGCAGAATTAGCAATTCTTCTATCATAATTACTAGCCATTATTGGAACTTGCAGAATATAGAAATAATAAATTTCTTTCTTAAATACTGTGCAATGGCTATATTCTGTAGAGAATATATCATTTATTTCTCCTTGATTTATGCGCAAGATAGAGGACATGCACATTCCCTGAATATCAATTTCCAAGAAGGTCTGCGCATTAAATGCTGCTCTGCAATTTTGTTAAGACGATGGTAATTATTCAAGACGATATCATTTTGATCAGTGTATACGACAGATATACTTCACGACGATATCGTCGGCATACTTCCTTCTTCACTGCTTTACTTAATATTAGAACGATATTACTTCTTCTAGACGACATCGTTGAGATGTTACTTTCAATAGGACTTAGACTTATTCTTCAGGATGACTCTCTTTCTTCAAGTCGATATCATCTTGATCTTCTAGATGACATGAGGTCTTCAAGCCGATGGGTGTCCATATGAACCTTTCTTCATGACTTAAGGAGATATGTCTTTCAGCATTCAAGGTTAAACTTCTTCTTCAAGATGATATCATCGAGACATCTTAGCTTTATCCACGGTAAGCTTTCTTCAAGACGATGTCATTAAGATATGAACTTAGCTTTATCCATGATGCGATTAATTCGGCAAGTGCACCGATCGTTCAAGTAATAAAGTTGGGAATAAATCCCCGAGTGTCGGTCTCTTGAGGAATGCAGGTTGGGTGTACGAATCAGGTTGTGTGACTAGTGTTACACGAGCGTAAACAAACACACAAAAAGGGGTTTTGGTTGGGTTTTCCTACTCTTAACAACAGTAAAAGAAATGCGGGTCGAAAACACCGCTTCGCCAGGCGAGATGGATGCAACGGCCGCGATGCCGTGCTTCGTGAGGCGGATGGAGCGTGTTCTAGTGCGAGAAGAAATAAGGGTCGCAAACACCTCTTCACAAACGCCGTTAGCTCTTGCTAACGCGGATCGAACACCTTAAGTGCGTGAGTGAGTGAGTGGAGGCGAAACGATTCACAAACAAACAATGAAGAAAGAGGGAGAAACATTCATTGCAATCAAACCAAGCATAATACTGTTCAACATCTCAACGATTCAAAGATTACAATGAAAGCAAGAGGAAAGAAATAACCAAAGGATGAAGACTAGCGGCCGTTCACGGCCGGAATGGTAGGTTGTCAAGCCACCTCCGGTCTCGGGCGGACTATGCTTCCGGTGTAGAGAAATTGTCACGATCTCTCTACGTAGTCCCGTCGTCTTCTACCTCAGGATTCTCCTTCTTCTCACCGGATTAGAACGGGAAAACAGCGGCTTGAGGGCTTGCGGGTGGAGGAGAATGCTCCCGGACGATGGAGGAATGGTCGGAATGGTTGGAGAAGACTTCCCCTTGCGTAGGAGATGAAGTGGAGGTGTCCTGGAGGGGAAATCGCCGGCGTACGGATGGCAGATCGCGCTCCCGCGGCTGGATGAATGCCCTAAAAATGGAACAGGCGTATATATAGGCGTTGGAATGAATACCACGCACGGTCATTGGCGCACGACCACTGGTCGTGCGCACTGGAATTCTGCGATCGTGCGCGCTGCCTGGGACGAGCCTGCAGTGAAATAAATTTATAAAATACATGTTCGCACGAACAATGGCGCACGACCAGTGGTCGTGCGCACTAGCGTCAGTGGTCGTGCGATAAGCCAAACAGAACTCATGAAATGGGCGTTAAGTGCGCACGAGCAGAGGCGCACGACCAGTGGTCGTGCGTGAAGGAGCCAGTGATCGTGCGCAGTGTTCCTGTGCAGAATTGTACCGAGAACACCTGCACGACTCCTGTTCCAGCATACGACACCAGTCAAGCCACTGAAGGTGGCACTTAACACAGCATGACAACTAGTAACAGAGATAAACAAGAAATAAACACCAAAACGGGCCAAGACGTGCACCTAGCAGAGAGTGATAATTATGAGCTAAAATGGGGCTAAGGTGTAGTGGAATGAATGGAAAAATGGCTCGGATGAGTCCAAATATGTGTATAAGATGAGGACTCATCACACCCCCAGACTTACCTGTTTGCGCGTCCCGAGCAAACGAATCCGGTGGAGTGTGAAAATGGTAGTTAGCAAGGAAAATTACGCAAGGGAGTACAATGCGAAGTAACAAAAGCATGCAAATAGAAATTTCGTAAAAAGAGATTCTAACTATGCTAACTAATTTACGAAAGTACTAGAGTGTAAACAAAGACTTATCAATACTCAGTTGGTGAATTGTGAAGAATTTGACGATCATGCCCGGTGTGAAAGTAATAAGCCACTGAGGAGGGTGTTGCACAAGATCGGGGTTCAGGAATAACTCCGCTGAAATCCATCAACATCAGGAACCATACGCTTGCCCGGTCACACTCTCTCCACGGCGCTAGCAAACTCGCGAGATAAATCAATAGGTCTTTTAGGATTAAGAGGGGCTTAGGTTGCGGTATGATAATCAAGGGTAAAAACGAAGGTTACGCAACCAACATGAGTCAACGGGACGCTGCACCAAGCAAAACCACAAACAAAGCTCGTGTGACACACCCCCAGACTTATTATGAAAACTAGGTGTGCACACAGCCTACTCCACAAATACCAACAGATTTTTTTTAAAATGCTCGGGAGGATAACTTTTCAATACACTTTTTTTTCAGATTTTCATTTCAATATCAAATTTTTCTTTTTCTTGACTTTATCCTCCGGTTGGTTCAAATTCAGCAAATAGAGATTATTTCTCCTTCACAACACAACGATTCCAAACATCACACCAAATCTAGAACATGAGTGCATTTAACAAATACTTGGTTGCGACAGTGGGATAAGCTTCAGGCCTTGGTGAATGGAGGAGGAGCTGAACAAAGGGAGTGGTAGGCACAAATGTTGGGTAGCAAAGGTGAGCGAATAGGAATTGGAAAGCAAAGGCTCAATCTAGCCAAGAGGTGGCCTAAATCATATTAATCCCCACGAATTGCCTGCACTCATGCTTCAAGAGTCGCTTGGGGCAAGTTCTTAGCCCACGAGAAAGGTAAACCTTCCTCCCGACTCGAGCAACACACAACTAGTGCTCGTAAACACACAACACCGGGCTATCACCAATTTCATTCACATTCACCACTTGAGTAGAATAAATCTAAAGCTACACACAAATACTAATCATAAATTAAATGCATAGAAATAATCTAATTTTACTCAAATTCTATTGTAGCATGCGGATGCGACTAGAACACTGCTCGAGTCAACATTGCGCTCCCAATAGTAATTCCTAAGCTAACATCCAAATTCACATTCCTAACCAAGATAGTTTGTTCAGCACAAAACAAATAGATAAGCACGCGCTCAAGTGGGTGCAGTGGTGTGTAGCATGGAATAATGATGAAAAATTAAAAACAAGCGTCTAGCATGCGGCGCAACCCGTGCGCATTGTGAATAACACGTGCTCTCCCCCAGACTTAATCTAAACAATATATCTCAAAGACTGAAGGGCTAGGGAGGAGAAGTGTTACCCAATGCTCAGAATTGAGCATACCAGACGATTGGCGATTAAGATCAAGAGCGGTACGCAGCATCCGCACCAAGGAACACAACATACCTGCAAGCACAAAACTAAAACAGCAAAAACAAATACAGAAACTGAACTAAACATGTTAGACAAAAATAAAATCAGGAAATCTGGGTTGTCTCCCAGCAGCGCTTTTATTTAATGTCCTTAAGCTGGACCAAATACCTGTATTAACATTGTTCAACAAGTGCAGTAATTAAAAGAGAAGTTCACTGAAACAGCATCATAATTAAGAAAAACACAAATCAGCTATAGGCGCTCTTATGGTGCGCGTCTCCAGTAGCTCGAAGGCGGGAGGTGAAGGCTTTAGGGCCAACACTGGTGTCACCCAGTGTTCCCCTAACCTCCACCCTCTTGCTACGGAGAGCGGCAGCGCGAGCGTCGTGCAGAAGTTTCTCCTGTTTAAGTTTAGTGACAGTCGGGGACTGCCAACGTTGAAAGATTTTAGAATTTTCCACCTTGGTGGTGGGTGGCGTCACTTCCGGCGTTGCGGTGACCACCGGATCGGCCCAAGAGACGGAGCGCTTAAATAGTTTATTACAAGAATTAAAACAGGAAGATAATGGGACGACGTCCCGAGCTAAATTCAAGTCAACATCTTTCGAAGTGCAATCTTCTTCCGTCTCAGAATCGAATTCTCGCCGAAAATCTACTTCTTCTTCCTCACTGGACTGATACCTCTCTTTTTCTCCTTCCATTGCTTCTTTATCCTCTTCATTTCCTGCGCAATTCAGAGATTCATCAAGAATAAAGAGAGGGGGAGGAGTGGATGTTTCAGTTACAGCTTTGGGGAACGTGGGCTGCGGCACCTCATTGGGTAAAAAAACACAACCCGCAGTGAAATCAAGGGTGGCACCGCTCTCTTTCAAGAACGGCACACCCAAGATAGGAATAGAGCGATTTTCCTGGGGTCCCAACACCTGAAAATCAGCAACCACGACCGTCCCCTCAACTGTCACTTCTACATTTTTCACTTCCCCCTCAGATTGTATAACAGTCCCATTAGCAAGCACAAGGGATTTTCGATCCTCCGTGTTCATCTCAAGTTGCAATTTGGCAACGTCTCGCAACGCAATGACGTTGAGGGAAGAGCCAGAATCGCATAAAGCTTTAGTTTCGACATTATTGATGGAACACGAAATCACTAACTCACTTGAATCAGCCTCTACCACATCGCTGAGACTCTTCCCTTGATCTATTGGGTTCTTTTCAGTGTTGCTAGGAAGGGTCCCATGCGACCGCTCGGTTAGCGCTTGGGCTAGTTGGCCCAGCTGCGTTTCCAAGTTTCGCATGGATGTGGTTTGGTTTGCCATATTTGAGGCAGTCGCTTGCATGAACTTCTCCATTATTTCCTCCAGATTACTCTTTTTTTGGGCTGGGGGGCCTTGGCTATAATCCGGGTGGGATGGCCTCGGTTGGCTCCCGGAGGCGTAAGCATCATTTTGATGCTGCCCCGGTGCCCATCGTTGGCCAGGCGCGTTTGGGTTCCACGAGAAGTTCGGGTGACTTCTCGCTCCCGGATGATAAGCATTATTAAAAGGTGCCCCCTTAGGCTGATTTCCTACAAAATTAACAGATTCATTCAAGGTTAAGTGCGCGAGGTCACCTGATACGTTGTTGCATGAGCATTCAAATGCGTGGTGGCCTCCGCCTCCACATCCTTCACACGTAATGACAGCAGCCAGTGCGGATGTAGGAGGAAGTGAGTCGACCATAAAGAGACCACTGCCGCTTTTTGAAGCATTTCTCCCGGCAGTCCAGAATGTACTGTGGGAGGCGGTGTCGCGCAGAATCCGAAGGGCCTCCTCTGGAGTGTGATTCATCAAAGTACCACCTGCAGCAGCATCGATCATTGCTCTGTAGTTAGGCTCGATCGCAAAGTAAAACGTCTCAACCACACCCCAAGGTTGGAGCTCGTGGTTTGGACAACGGCGGAGAAGATCGTTAAGACGCTCCCACGCCTCAGCAAGAGTCTCTTGATCAAGTTGGCGAAAGGTGGCGATCTCCCGCCGCAAGCTCACGATTTTATCGACTGGATGGAACTTGGCCAAAAACTTGGAAGCAAGAGCATCCCAGGTCGCAGCAGTCCCGGGTGGAATGGAGTGGAGCCACACCTTGGCTTTATCACGGAGTGAGAAAGGGAACAGTCTAAGCTTGACCGTGTCGTCAGCAATCCCAGCGTAGCGGAAGGTTCTGCAAATATCAGAAAACTCTGCCAGATGCAGATGCGGATCCTCACTGGCCATCCCAGAGAACTGAGCGTTGTTCCGGATAATGTTCAAGATTGCTGGCTTTATCTCGAACTGATTGTTCATTATATTGGGCCCGAACCCAGGATACACACTCCCAACAGTTGGAGTGGTGTAGTCTCTCATCGTGCGGGACCGAGGCCTTCCCGCCTCCTGCTCATCTCCAGGCTGGTGTTGCCCCACGCCGGGCACTCCTTGATCAGCATCATTTTGATCTATGTGGTCACCCATTGCTGCCTGTGCGGCTGCTGCGTGCCTACGTGCGCGAGCGGTTCGTTCAATCTCAGGATCAAAGGGCACGAGTTCCCCTGCGGCCTGTCTCTGCATGCACTATCAAAAACAAAAGGAAAACAAAGAAAATCAGAAACAACTGCTCGTGTAACAAAAGTCACAACACAAAACGTTACACGCCTGCAATCCCCGGCAACGGCGCCAAAAACTTGATGCGATTAATTCGGCAAGTGCACCGATCGTTCAAGTAATAAAGTTGGGAATAAATCCCCGAGTGTCGGTCTCTTGAGGAATGCAGGTTGGGTGTACGAATCAGGTTGTGTGACTAGTGTTACACGAGCGTAAACAAACACACAAAAAGGGGTTTTGGTTGGGTTTTCCTACTCTTAACAACAGTAAAAGAAATGCGGGTCGAAAACACCACTTCGCCAGGCGAGATGGATGCAACGGCCGCGATGCCGTGCTTCGTGAGGCGGATGGAGCGTGTTCTAGTGCGAGAAGAAATAAGGGTCGCAAACACCTCTTCACAAACGCCGTTAGCTCTTGCTAACGCGGATCGAACACCTTAAGTGCGTGAGTGAGTGAGTGGAGGCGAAACGATTCACAAACAAACAATGAAGAAAGAGGGAGAAACATTCATTGCAATCAAACCAAGCATAATACTGTTCAACATCTCAACGATTCAAAGATTACAACGAAAGCAAGAGGAAAGAAACAACCAAAGGATGAAGACTAGCGGCCGTTCACGGCCGGAATGGTAGGTTGTCAAGCCACCTCCGGTCTCGGACGGACTATGCTTCCGGTGTAGAGAAACTGTCACGATCTCTCTACGTAGTCCCGTCATCTTCTACCTCAGGATTCTCCTTCTTCTCACCGGATTAGAACGGGAAAACAGCGGCTTGAGGGCTTGCGGGTGGAGGAGAATGCTCCCGGACGATGGAGGAATGGTCGGAATGGTTGGAGAAGACTTCCCCTTGCGTAGGAGATGAAGTGGAGGTGTCCTGGAGGGGAAATCGCTGGTGTACGGATGGCAGATCGCGCTCCCGCGGCTGGATGAATGCCCTAAAAATGGAACAGGCGTATATATAGGCGCTGGAATGAATACCGCGCACGGTCATTGGCGCACGACCACTGGTCGTGCGCACTGGAATTCTGCGATCGTGCGCGCTGCCTGGGACGAGCCTGCAGTGAAATAAATTTATAAAATACATGTTCGCACGAACAATGGCGCACGACCAGCGGTCGTGCGCACTAGTGTCAGTGGTCATGCGATAAGCCAAACAGAACTCATGAAATGGGCGTTAAGTGCGCACGAGCAGAGGCGCACGACCAGTGGTCGTGCGCGAAGGAGCCAGTGATCGTGCGCAGTGTTCCTGTGCAGAATTGTACCGGGAACACCTGCACGACTCTTGTTCCAGCATACGACACCAGTCAAGCCACTGAAGGTGGCACTTAACACAGCATGACAACTAGTAACAGAGATAAACAAGAAATAAACACCAAAACAGGCCAAGACGTGCACCTAGCAGAGAGTGATAATTATGAGCTAAAATGGGGCTAAGGTGCAGTGGAATGAATGGAAAAATGGCCCGGATGAGTCCAAATATGTGTATAAGATGAGGACTCATCAATCCACGACAAGCTTTCTTTAAGACGATGTCATCGATATCTGAACTTAGATTTAGCCTCGACAAGCTTTCTTCAACCTTTGAGACGATGTGTCTTCATCAAGACGATATCGTCGAAACTATTTCGACAATATGATGCTTTTCTCCACGATTCTTCTGCTGAGTCTTGAGACGATATTTTACTTAGTTAATTTTCATAACTTTTATCATCTATACACTAGTGATATAGTTTTGATGTATCTGTCATAACATGAACTTAAACACAACATCAAAAATAACTTAGCTTATCTATACTTGCGTTCCTTCTTCAAATCTAGAGTCATTGAAGGCGTAATGCCCAACACAGTCTCCCCCTTAGTGTTTGCAGGGGGTAGGACTATCAACACATCTCCTTCAGAAGAACTTGCTTCAGAGCTTTCATTTTCCACAATAACAGTTTTCTTCCTTTTTCCTGAACTTATTTCCTTTGATTTCTTTGGACCCTTAGAGAATACTTTCCCCCACCTTTTCAGAGTTTTGATATCCATTTTATCATATAGTGCATGAGAGTGCCTAACTTCTTATTCAATTGGTCTGGTAGACTGTTCAGCAGATAAAGTGACTGAATTCTTCCAAGGTTTAATGCACTGAAGCTTTCCTGAATTTTGTCAAAAAGAATCTGAGCCCAATCAGTTCTCTTGCTCAGGATGACCCTTGCCATGATCTCAAAAACTTCTTTTGATATTCTATCATGGGAACCTCGCTTGAAAATGAATGCATTCCCAATGATGTCTGCAAGAAGTTTACCTTTAGACTTTAGGTTGGCCCGTTTTAGTGATCCATATGATTTTTAAAAATGTCAACACCACTTCGGACCTTCTGAAAAGTCTTCATCAGAGATGTCATCTTCCGCATCATCTTCTTCAAATCTGGGCGGATGTAGTACTCTTGTCAAACCTTTAACTATCACCCTTAACAAGGTATTACCAACTCTTGTTTTGATGACTTTCCTAGAAGAGCACATCTTGGGCTTGGTATAGAACTCCAACAACTCTATATGCATAATAACTATAGGTTCAGATAACTGTAGGTTCATAATACACACTCTAGACCAGTGGCAGTCAGTAATCCAATAACTAATTTGATCTCATCATCTACTATATTGAATCTGCCTCTGACTAATTCACATCCAATATTGCAAATATCTTCTCCTTTCTTTGTCGCTATTGCAAGAAAAACTATAGAACTAAAAGTTTGTGTCATTGCGAGTTGTCAAGAGGGACGTACTTGTCATTTTGATGTCTTAGGGAAAATGCAGTTGTAATCTAGTTGTAAACATTTGACCTACTTATATATCCTATTTTGGAATGCCAAGAGGCGCGTACTTGGGTGTGTTAGTTGAATTATGTGATCAAGGATCAAATGGCTGAGATTATGAGATCCAATATAAGTGATTAGCTTTGTGTGTTGGAAGTCTGTCTAGACGATAAGATCTCTATGTCGTCATGACATCTAGCTGATACATACTTTATGTCGTCTTGATATCTGGCTGATACAGACTTTATGTCATCTTGATATCACGCAGACACGGTCAATACTTAGATATTTTCTCCTGCATTTTTCTAAAGTACTTCCAGCATACAATTTGTTAAGTTCCAAGAACATAGTATTTGACAGGAATGTACATCTAAATATAAAGAGAATTAGCATTAATTTAGTGAGAAATCTATTCTAGGTTTAACATTCCTAATTCAAATTTGAAGAAATTGAATTTAGCTTCATCAAGGGGCTTGATGAAGATATCTACTACTTGTTTATCAGTAGGAACATACTTTAGACAGATATCCTCCTTCTCCATATGCTCCCTGATGAAGTGGTACCTAATTTCAATATGTTTGGTTCTGCTATATGACATTGGATTCTTGGCAATGGATATTGCACTAGAAGAGTCACAATACATGGCAGTCTTGCATATCTTCATGTTGTAGTCTTCCAGTTGGTATTGTATCCACAACAACTCCCAATAGAGATGTATTCTGATTCTGCAGAAGAGATTGCTACAATTGTCTGCTTTTTGTTGCTCCATGAAATTAGCCTTTTGCTTAAGAATTGGCAGGTACCTGAGGTGCTCTTTCTATCTTCCTTGCACCCTACAAAGTTTGCATCTAAGTAGCCTATTAGTTCAAAATAATTACTCATAAGGTACTATAAGCCAGGATTGGGTGTACCCTTAAGGTATCTCAAAATCCTCTTTGTAGAGGTGTAGTGAGATTCCATAGTGTTCACCGGGTATCTGACACATACACATGTGAAGAACATTATGTCTGGTCTACTAGCAGTAAGGTAGAGAAGAGATCCAATGATGCTTCTGTACAAGTTTCATCAAAAGGTTTTACTTTCTCATCCTTGTCTAATCTGATCTCATTAGAGTCCTCATTGAGGTTGCACTCTCCATTCCAAACTTCTTGATCAACTCTTTAGTGAACTTAGTTAGTGAGATGAAAATTTCATCCTCAGCATGTTTCACTTGGAGGCCTAAGAAGTATTTCAGCTCTCCCATACTGCTCATTTCAAACTTCCCTTGCATCAAGTTGGCAAACCTTTTACAAAGGTTGTCATCAGTAGATCCAAAGATAATGTCATCTACATATATCTGGACTAGTAGTATATTGCTTTTAATTCTCTTAAGAACAATATCTTATCAATCGTTCCCCTTGAAAACTTATTTTCAATGAGAAAGCTAGACATGGTTTCATACCAAGCTCTAGGTGCTTATTACAACCCATATAGTGCTTTTCTCAAAAAGTAAACGTAATCAGAATGAGTTGGAGTAATAAAATCTGGGTTGCTCTACATATACTTCCTTTTTAAGTCTCCATTGAGGATGGCCGACTTCATATCCATTTGGTAGACTTTGAAATCAGGGGCCTGTCTCATCAAATACAACATTGATTGACTCCACCACCTGAATTTTCTTATTGTAGATTATATAAGCCTTACTATGGCTGTTATACCAACAAAGATGCCTTCAAAGTACTTTTCAAAAAACTTAGTAACGTAAGATTTCCCATTGTTTAGTACATAACATATGCTTCCAAAGATTCTAAACTAGGACAGGGTTGGTTTTCTGCCTTTCATTAGTTCATATGGAGTCTTTTTGTGATCTTTGTTGATTGAGGCCCGATTCTGCACATGGCATGATGTGTTAACTGCTTCAACCCAGGAATATTCTGGTAGTGAAGAGTCACTCAGCATAGTTCTACTAACATCTATGAGTGTTCTATTTTTCCTCCCAGCCACTCCATTTTGTTGTGGTGTTCTAGGAGAAGAAAATTCATGAAGGATACCTTGCCCTATGCAAAATTCTGTCATAACCCCAGATTGAAATTCTATGTCATGGTCACTTCTGATTTTGACCACAGTACAATCCATTTCATTCTGAATCTTCTTGATATAAGACACAAAGGTGTCCAATGTATCTGATTTTCTCTTTAGAAGAACACTCAAGTAAATCTGGAATAATCATCAACTATCACAAAGGTGTAGGACTTCCTTCCCAAACTATGAACTGACATAAGACCAAATAAATCCATATGTAACAGGTATAAGAATCCAGTAGAATCTTTGTAAGCAATGCTCTTAAAGGTAGCCCTTATTTGCTTGCCCATTTGGCATGCATGACATGCGCCATCTTTAATGCATTTCAGTTTGGGTCCATCCCTAACTAGATTTTCAGAAAGTAGCTTATTTATTGTCTTGTAGTGCATGCGAGCTATCCTCTTATTCCATTGTACAAAAAAAGAATATCTATCATTTCCTATAAGACATACATGTGATGAAGAGTCTAAGCATAGGAAATTTAAGCAATAAATATTTCCACTCCTAGCGCTTGTTAGGATAATTTCAGAATCAATAACTTTCCTGATTAGACACTTATTCCTGTGGAACTCAATGACATAGCCTAAGTCATATAGTTGGCTTATATTTATAAGGTTGTGTTGCAACCCTTCCACATAAGCTACTTTTGTTATGGACACTATGCTATTGATAATCATATCATAGCCTTTAGTGATGCGTCTGTCAGATCCACCAAAGGTCACTTTGGGTCCATCTTCCACATAGGTAAAGTTCTTTAGAAGGCTTCTTGCTCCATTCAAATGTCTGGAACATCCACTGTCCAAGTACTAGATTGGCTTTTTATTGGCCTTTGTACATTCCTAAAAAATGAGATTACTTTTCCTTAGGAACCCAAATAGTCTTGGGTCCTTTGTTCTTATTAGTTATAATTGCTGGATGTTTCTTTATAATGTTCACAACTAGCTTTATATTCTTTTCCCTTGGCATTGTTGGATTGAACCAACAGTCCTTGGCAAAATGGCCAATTTTCCCACAACACCACCAATCAAACTTGTTATGTCTCATCTTCTGGTTTACCTTAGGAATAGGATGAGGGTGCTGGTGACCAGAAGAGCAAACTGAAGAAATCTGAGCATTTCTGCTATGGGCTTTGTGGTTGTGTGCATGATAAGAAGAGGGCGACACAGTCACAGGCTTCTTCTTATGAATGGGCTTTTAAATCACAACCTTTTCCTTGCCTTTAATCAATGGTGCTGAGGGACTAATTAAAAATGGTCCATGGCTTCTCATTAGGATCTCTTCATGCGGCGCTTTGAGAGTACTCAATCCAATATTTGCTCTATTCCTAGAATTTTGTGGTTGTTTTGTTCCACTTGTAGAGCATTCATCGGATAGGTATCCATAAGAGATATCTAGATCATATGTATTTGTTGGCAAAAAAACCTTCTTGAATATAGTTTGATCTTGAGGAGACTTGCCATTGTCATTTTATCCAGTGTATCCTACACCTCTTCTATAAGGTGCAAAAAATTTGTCTATTATAGGCAAGATAGTTTGTGGCTTCTTAGAAAACTGAGCCACCAGCTTTCTCTCAATGAGAAGCTTATCCTCAAGATCTTTTATTAGTTTGTTCTTCTGAATTAATGCCTTGGCTTGAGCTTCAGTCTTCTTCTAAAGCTCCATGAGTTTAAAGGTCATCTGAGTTATTTCTTTTGTTTTCTCAGAGAGCTCTGACTCAAAGGCTTAAGAATTTCAATTTCTTGATCCTGAGCCTTAGCCAGGTTCTTGCTTCTTTTTAGAGTAACTAGAAGAGCTCAAAATCTTTCTACCATATCAGGTTCATCTTCACTCTCAGATGACTAACTTCATTCAGATTCAGAGCTTGTGGCAGATGGAAGTGCTCTTATGCTTACCTGAGCAGGAGGATGTGATTTATCCTGACTTTCATCATCAGATAACCCCATTATCCCAAAGTAGGCTTCTTCTTCAGATTCAGAAGAGCTTGACTCACTGTCACTCAAGGTCTTTATCTTCTTTCCTATGAAGCTCCTTTCTT